>OX387422.1:122644805-123276281 GCA_947563755.1 Lochmaea crataegi | reverse complement strand
TTTTGATCAACTGTAAGTTTTTTACCACCCATCCAAAGTCTAACGCGCACAAAATATAATCGAGGCGCAGCACGTCGGTGTCTGTTGTCTAGTCGTTAAATATTGTTATGGTATATTTCCTATTGATCCCAACGTTGCATGGACGCTTTGCGAAACCGAAATATTTGTATAGCATCAATATCTCTGAAAACGTTTCTTCATTGTATTCTTAATAAAGTGAAGTGACCGAAATGTACTGCGAAAGTTTAGTAAACAACCAAAGATATCCCTCGACGACCATATAGACTATCTCATACTCACACACGTTCACTTTTCATCACGCATGCCAGAGGCGGTAAATCAAATTATCGCAGCCTCTTGCTCGGTATCAGTTTAATTTCTTGTGGGGATTGGGTTAATTGGAAAAGTTTCGACGATTTTAATTTTGCTTACAGCAATACCGACCGACGCCACCACTATCGTTGTTTTCGTCTTTATTATCTTTTCTCAACTTTTCTTCAATTTCAGACGACACAACAAGTGTGTTTCGGCTTACGGAATGGTTTCCGAGAGTTCTTTCTGTTAATTAGAAAATGATCCTGGTCGGTGACAAGGTTCTTCGCTAATATAATGAATTCATTAACTTTTACGAATTTCGTTTACGTGCGCGCTTTAAAAGGTACAAAGGCAAACATTAATTTCCTATGGAGGGGGTGGTAATTATATATTTTATTTTGAATTTGCTGATAATTTACTGTCCAGAGTAGACTCCAAAGTGTCCTGAGTAGAAAAACGTGCCAATAATTTTAACAACTATCATCATTTTGTTAATTTATATCCAAATATTTTTTATAGCAACTTTAATACCCCGTATCTCATCAAATCTTTAGGGTTATTACACACGGTATATAATAAATGATATCGAGCACTCCACGCTTTTTTAAATCTTTAAATCGATCAGCTATAAAAGAATTTTCTTAAATTATCATTGATTTCAGTCCAATATCTCAATTATATCAATATTCGACATCTAATGGGTTAGGGTACAAATTAAATCAATGTATTAATACCCTTTGATATCAGAGTGAAACTATACGGAATTAGTTAAATCCCTTGGTACTCTCCGTCAGCTTGTACATGGGTGCTTTATTGAATTACATTATATTCACTATGGACAGTTTCATAATCCATTTATTAGAGATGCCTTACAACATGTTCTTTTGATAAATGGGTATATAACTTGATAAAAATAAATGAAAAAGTATATTGTGTCACAATGGCAGAAAATGAGCTTAAGCACAAGCGAGCGTAGCGAAGTGAGGGCAGTTGATAGTTAAGGGCGTTTCCTGCATGTGTGAATAAACCAAAAAATCGGAAAATATAACCAAAAACTTTGGCATGTATGTATGTAAATTGGGGTGACATTCACTGAGACCTAAAAGATCTATTGTGTCCCCTTACTTCTACTTAGTTCCTGAGGAAAATTTCAGAGACTAGTAGCTCCTTTAGTCCTATTTCCCGGAGGAATTTTAGGATATCTGCAGGCTTTTACTTAGGTAAATGTCCCTCTTCTATCCAGTAATCTCGAAGGTGTTGTGCCCTAGGATTCTGAATTGCTGTGCAGTTCGCAAGTATCTGGATGGAGGTTTCTTCTTCCATGCCACAGAATCTACATTCTTCTTCCTCCACTATTTTCAGCTTTTTCAGGTGCCCATTCAGGCGACAATGTCCCGTTAGGATTTCCGTTAAAACTCTTAGTGCAGTTTTACTTTGACTTAAGCATTCATTTGATCTCAACAGGTTGTAATCACCCAGAAGAATATTTGATTGTCTTAGTCCTACTAGATCTTTCCAATGGTCAGATCTCCTCTTTTCTTCAGCTTTGCCTATTTCTTCCAATTTTATATTGGAGCTGATACCGCAAAAGGGTTCCGGCACCCAAAAGGGTGTTCCAGTCCCCCTCTTTGCTACTTTATCTGCTATTTCACAAGAGTTCAGTGCTTTAATGGCTGCTTGACTATCCGACATTATGATAATCCTTTGCCTTCTATATCCTTTAACGATTTTGAACTGGGCACACTTTCCTATGGCGCGAATTTCCGCTTGAAAGATACTTGGGGTTTTTCCCAAGCTTTCAGAGTGTTTGGTTCCTGGCCCGTACACTCCTATCCCAGCTCCTTCTATTGCTTTTGAGCCGTCTGTGTACCATTGAATGGCATTGTTTCCAAGTCTGGTAATGGTATTTGGATCCCATTCCTTATTGTTGCTTAATTCCGTAACGAATTTCGTTGAAAAGTTATACTTTTTCATCATACCATCTTGTGGCATGTCCCAGGTTTTCTGATCTCTAAGAAGTAAAGAGGTGGTTTTTTTAATGATTCACTCTCTACTTAGTCTGTATCTTGTACTTACTGCAACACTTTCCAACACCATAAGAAGTGGTGTGAGGTTGAGAATAACTTCCATTGCTGCCATTGGGCATGTTCTCATCGCTACTGTAATGCACATACAGGCTAGTCTTTGAATTTTGGAGAGGTTTTCTCTGGTCGCCAGTAGGGTAGTTCTACTACTCCACGCAATGGCTCCATAAGTGATAATTGGTCTCACTATGGCAGTGTACATCCATCTCAGGATTTTCGCCTCAATTTCTCCCTGCCAGATTCCTGCACACCTTTCAAGCCATTTTTGCTTTGTATATAATCTCCTCTTCGTGTTTGTTCCACAACAGTTTACTGTCCAGAGTGAAACCTAGATACTTGACTTCCTGTCTCCATTCAACCTCGCTCCCATCAAGTTTAATGGTTTTGAGGTTGTGCTTTCTTTTCTCAGTGAATGTTAAGATAGTTTTGGTGGGGTTGATGTTAAGTCCCACTTGCCTACACCAGCTATTTGTATTGTTTAGACCCTTTTGTACGATGTCACATTAGTTATTTATGATACAAGTGCGTGAAGTGATACTTTTGCTCACGAGTTGCGAAAATGAAAGGCACGAGCGTAGCTAGTGCCTTTTTTTCGCAACGAGTATCATACAATGTTTTATCTACGACCACATTAAAAATACTTTTCCTTAATTATATATTACATAATCTCTATTTTTAATAATTGTGTTTGAATTATTGCCTACCTTCATCATAAGAAATTCATTATCTGGTGCTCCATTTATAAAATCCAAAATCTGTTCCTTTGTGAAAATTTTTGATTTTTTTGGTTTATGGCTCTCTGACTGTCGTTTTATGAAGGTAATAAGTTTATGAAATTTACTTATATCAATGTTTAAATTTAAATTTATGGTAGTTTTCAACATTGAATAATGGGACCATAACGTTGATGATTTTCCATTGACTTTTCCGAGAAATATGCAATGAGAACATTTTCCGTCTAATTTTTTTAGTGTTACACCAATCCAAAAAAAGGTGAGCTTACTTCTTATGCACAATAAAATGACCATTTTTGACAATTTTTCGAAAATGTTGACCATTATAGACCATTTTCCCAAATTTTAACAATTATTGACCATTTTTCCGAATTTCAACAATTATTGACCATTTTTGACAATTATTGACCAATTTATCAAAAATTTTGACAATTTTTGACCATTTTTTCAAATTTTAACAATTATTGACCATTTTTGACAGTTTTTCATAATTATTGACCATTTTTTCAAAATTTTGACAATTTTTGACCATTTTTCCAAATTTTAACAATTATTGACCATTTTTTCAAAATTTTGACAATTTTTGACCATTTTTCCAAATTTTAACAATTATTGACCATTTTTGACAGTTTCTGACAATTATTGACTATTTTTGACAATTTTTCAAAAATTTTGACCATTTTTCAAAAATTTTAACCATTTTTCAAAAATTTTGACAATTTTCAACAATATTTGACCATTTTAGACCATTTTTCCAAATTTTAACAATTATTGACCATTTTTCCAAATTTCAACAATTATTGACCATTTTTGACAATTATTGACCAATTTATCAAATATTTCGACAATTTTTGACCATTTTTCCAAATTTTAACAGTTTTTGACCATTTTTTCAAATTTTAACAATTATTGACCATTTTTGACAATTATTGACCAATTTTGACAATTATTGATCATTTTTGACAATTTTTCAAAAAATTTTACCATTTTTCAAAAATTTTGAGAATTTTTAACAATTATTGACCATTTTCACAGTTTTTCATGATTATTGACCATTTTTTCAAAATTTTGACAATTTTTGACCATTTTTCCAAATTTTAACAATTATTGACCATTTTTGACAGTTTCTGATAATTATTGACCATTTTTGACAACTTTCAAAAATTTTGACAATTATTGACTATTTTTAACCATTTTTTAAAATATTTAACAATTTTTGACAATTTTTAGCAATTTTTGACGGTTTTTGACAATTTTTGACAGATTCTGACAATTATTGACCATTCACGTTTCACACTTCTTAATGACAGTACAAAATTATTACAATTACAGAACCTTTGACAGAAAACAAAACACAAAATTATCTAAGGTAACTTAATAAATATACAAATAAAAAAGAGTGTTATAATGATTATCCCATTTAAAAAGCATTGTACTTTTTCGCACTCTTTTGGGTGTTATAATGAAACTTCCATTTAAAAAGCATTGTTCTTTTCCGCACGCTTTGAACGTATGTATAAAACGTAATTTCACGTATTTATATGAGTTTGTTAATGCTTAATTTTAATGGTGGTCGTAGATAAAAGGTATTTTCGAATTTTCCTCTGGCTGTTATGACAATATCAAACCACACAGGAGTTCGTCAACCGTCAGGCATTCACTAACGTTTAATTAAAAAATTCACATGAAACGTCAAAGTACTCGAGTGACAGATGATGAAAAACTTCAAAAACCGCGGCGTTAAGAATTTTCCGCCCTTGGGCTGCTAAACAATGCTTTCCGACCTATTTTTGGTGTTCATATGATTGGTTTTCCGGTAAGGTAGGCGAAAAATTTATTTTCCCACTACACTACCCCGGTCGAAAGTACGTGGTTTCGTCTCCGATTATACTGTAGAAAGTATAACTTTTATGCATTGATCAAGCTATATGCGCGCTCCTCGTTACGTTCCTTTCAGCACCTTTCACTTCCAGATTATGTATGTCGAGATTAATTCGAAACTTTGCACACTTGTCAAGGACCGATTACAAAACAATAATTTTAATTAAATAAAAAACATAATTATTAATTTACTTAATTACAGTTACCTGTAAATAATTGTCATATAAGTAAAGCGTGATCTATAGACGTAAAAAAATAATAGTTCAATACTATTAAACGCTTTACAAAATTAGAAAAATTAATTTCCAAAGAGCAGACCGTCCACTAAGAAGCAACAACTACTTCTCGGGCTATATGCCCCGACAGACATTGCATTACACTTTTAAAGTAAACGGGGTTGGTATATCTGCTAAGATAGAACCAACCATTCTGGTTTGCGATTATAAGGAATAACATCACTTCTTGTAGACCGGTTTCGGTGTATTTGCGCCTCATCAGCACAAGGTAGATGCTATTCATCCAGAAGCTCTGAGAGCATAATCCTGGACTAGTTGCTTCTTAGTGGACGGTCTGCTCTTTGGAAATTAATTTTTCTAATTTTGTAAAGCGTTTAATAGTATTGAACTATTATTTTTTTACGTCTATAATTATTAATTCCTTTAATTATGTGATAAAACGTCACTTATTTTTAATTTTGACATATGGAACCCGCGCTAAAAAAGTGTCACAACTCAAAAAATTTCATTAGTGACTCAAACATACAGCATGCTTTAAAAATATTAGATGTTTCTTCTACAAAAAAGTCATTTTTTTTATTTAAACTATTTATCACTGTGTAGCTAAGCGCGACGTGTCCGCCGGCTGGAAGTTGCGACAAACAGGTCAGAGCTAACTATTCCATGCAGTAGAAGAGGACACTACATTACAGCTGCGCGCGACGAAACCGCCAGATGAAAGTGAGCGCGTATGCTATTTATTCGTGCAACAGAGAAGGATAGTGATACATTAATAAGATAAGATACAATAATAGGTACTGAGCATTATTTTCGAGTAGTTAGTAACCTAAAATATTGATAACACGTGTTATAGTGGATCCAAAGTCAGTGTAACGACAATAAAATAGAGCAATACTTCAGTAAACTATTAGTTCGTGATGTTCTTAGAAAGCTAGTTTGGAAATATACATAATATAAATTTATTAGTAAGCATTCAAATAAGTCGCTTAAAATTGCTTATTATATTTAAGAAAATTTTGAATAGCTGGCAACGTAGAACTTTGCGATGAAAAGCTAATACGTCCAGTCCAGAATTTGGCATACCTAATATAACGAAGTAACCGGACAATTTTAACTCGGCCAACTGGGACATAAAAAATATGATTTTAACGAACTTCTAGCCTGACCTGGGCTAGACCATCCAGGGGTGTGCGTGAATTGTGTTGTAGAGAAATATTATCAATATAATATCTATTTGTTGGTTAAGTGAGTTTAGTTCTTGTGTAGTTAATCTAGGGTGGAAAAGTATTATTATTATAATGTATATTTGTTGGTTGATTTATTTGTGAGAATTCCCATTCACTATAGGCCTACAATGAAATTTCAAAAGGGGGTTTATTTATTTGTACAAATTTTCATTTACCACGTGCGTACGATGAAACTTTAAAATCTATTCATGTATTTGCAAGAATGTCCATCTATCCCTTATCAAAATTTGATAATACGTCTATGATGGATGGAAATTTTCACAAATATATGAACTTATAGTAGGAATTTATTCATAGTATAGTAATCTTATAAAAAGTTTAATCAAATTAACTTATTCGTTATATACTTAATTTTGCTCTATTCATCCACTTTTTCGTTTGAAGTTGAGATTGGAATCAGAAACTCGTTTTTGGTATCTCTAATATAAACGCTTTTACTTTTTTTTTCAAATTAAAGCTCAGACTAGAGGGCAAATTTCAATTAAATTGTATCAATATAATATTAAATTGGTTTCTTTGGTTCATTCAAGTATTATTTTTTTTTCTATTTTTTGATTCTCTAAGAAAAACTGTCATTTTTGTGGAAATTAGAAAGATCAGTGACTGTTTGAAGACGAAGGTCTGAGTGGCGCCACTTGGTCGTGCTGTTTACGTGCTAGCTTCAGAGTATCGCGTCTTCATGGTAGTCGCAGAGGAGAAAGTACTAACGCTTCTCGTGATAAAAATGGCTTGTGTGTACGGTTCTAGCGAGTGAGTGTCGCCACATCGTGGTGAAAACTCGTCTCTTTTCCACAGTTACTCGTCTGGACATTATCAAAGATTACAAAATATATATAAGATAGTTCACTTGAAGGCGGTCTGATTCTTCTTAGTGTTTTAAACGATCGCCGCACTCATAAATCATATTTACGGCTCCCTTTTGTTGTAAATAACGACACCGCTACGTACCAGGGAATTAGAAGAGTATATTTTATTCCAAGCTATACAGGGGTAACTTGAGAAATATATATTTAAATAGGATGATTTATCAAAGGTTTTTTTATATAATGTTTTTAAATGTTAATTATTTCGAAAAAAGTTCAGGATATGAATTTGAAAAGGAAAGTTTAGGTATAAGTAAAAAAATATATTAAAATCTTTAAAATGAATCAATTGACAGATTTTATTCAACATTTTAGTAATTTTGTGATGCTTATTGAACATCTAGCGGTTATTTATACAGAATATCACAAATTAAATTATACATACTTATTGGCCACCAGAATAATAGGACCACTAAAACAATTTTGATCTTTAAATTAGACACTCCGTATTTTTTAGATTCACAAGGATAAAACAGTAAAAACATATTATGCAGCTGCAGGATATATTTATTAATAAATTAGATATGTGAATTTTCAAATTTCTATGAATACCCAGTATCTATAAGTACTAAATAACTAACTAATTTATTATTATCTAATATCTTTGTTACAATAGTTTAAAAAAGTTGAATTCCTTGATAATAACTAATTTAATACCCACCTCTCAACATCTTTGGGACAACGATAAAAGGATATTTCTGGTTTTCCCACCTTGCTGGAACAACCGATCACAGCACAACACACAGGCATTTTAAAACCACAATTATAACAATATTAATGTTACTTTTGGAAGACAGGAGTTAAAATAATGCGAACAAGAAATTTTACTTCGGGAACGTTTTCCGAAAGACTAAATGAAATACTTCTACAAAGTTTCTAGAGATTGTAGGCACATTTCTGGCCCTTAATTGCTTCTCTATATTTTTATCTTTGTTTACATTATAAGAACTTAATACCAAGACTGCATTCAGAATTCGTGGGAAAGTGATAAACTCTACGATTTATTATGTATACAACTAAGACTATTAACAAATATAACAAAATATTTATTTTATAAGTTTTGCTATTGAAGAGAAAAATATTAATATTATTTTTTCCTTATTGCAATAATTAATTAATAAATTTAAAATATCTATTGAACATAAACATAAAACACGAACAACGAATTCTAAAATATCAGCGCTCGATAGGCGACAACCTGTATAATATGCAAAATTAAATGCAAGTAAGGATTTAGCGACATACTGTAGCATGGCGCCAACCGATAAGTCACCAGACAGTAACCAGCGGTATGAATCCTTTGATCGATAGAATTCGTACGAGTGAACAATCTTATATATATTTTGTAATCTTTGACGTTAAATACCAGACGTTTGCGATATACGCCACTAAGTGGCGCTACTGAGTCGTTGGTTAGGACAGTCCCTAATGTTGTTGCTGGTGAGGAATCTAACCGTTTTATTTGGAATTTAGATTTAGAAGCCGACAAGATCGAAAACAGCAATGCCTCATTGTTAAAACTTCATTTTGTGAACGTTGTTTTTGTTATAATTTTCACTAAACCACCCTGTACACATTAAAATGTAAATCCACACTCAACTTCATCTAATGCATAAATGCATTGCAACAAATTCCGTAAATTTCGAAGCAATCGAGCTTTTGTCGGTCTATTAAGGTCATGTTGTTATTTTCTCCAACTGTTAAAATTCAAGTGGCGTTCAAAAGGAAACGGAACCATATTGGGATTTTGCGATTACAGCCGAAAGGCGGTGCTGGAAGACGATTAAGTAAATTATATTGTCGCCGGAAGTTTTTGAAATTGCGTAAAAGACTAATAAGGTCATTTATCATTCGAAATATAAATTTAATGTATCACAAGAGAAATACATTGAAAATTTAAAAGAAACCGGTTGGTTACATTACCAGGGTAGTTCAAATTATTTGAATAGAAGATGTAATCTGGAGATATTCGAAAAAAGTGATTAAAATTTTGGATACACAGATAAATATACACTGTGTTCATTTGAAAAGGACCCATCCTTAATATTTCAAAAAAGGGGGACACTTTTTGACGCTAACGTCATAAACGTCAGATTCACCCCCTCCCTACTGGAGATACCCCTTACATTTTTTCAAATGGCATTAGGTATCAATTCACACCTCATTTAAAAGGTCTGGTAAATCTCTATTCAATCATTTTGTTTTGCCTTTGATACCAGCCTTCCATTCTTATTTAATAGTTGTTTAAAATTGGCTCTCTTCTAACTTTTATTGCCTGAATTTTAACGGTGGTCACTTTGGAAACATGTTTAAATAGCAGTTTTTTCTTATTAACAGTTGTCTTTTTACTATTTGTAAATTTTTATATCTTTAAAGAGTCTTTCTGTCATAACATAATACGGAGGCATACCAAAAGTTGAAAGAGAGCTAATTTTAAACAACGATTGAATAACAATGGAAGGCTGGTATCAAAGGCAAAACAAAATGATTAAATAGAGATTTACCAAACCTTTTAAATGAGGTATGACTTGATACCTAATGCCATTTGAAAAAATGTAAGGGGTATCTCTAGTAGGGAGGGGGTGAATCTGTCGTTTATGACATTAGCGCCAAACAGTGTCCCCCTCAAGTTAAAAGTTGACATGTTTCGGCATTTCTTTCTAATATGTCCCATTTTTGAAATATTAAGGGTTCTTTTCAAATGAACACCGTGTATACTGGATTAATTAAAAAGCTGATTTTTCGACTGCTTCTCAGGACTATAACATGGGAAATGGGTGGTAACTCTACCAGGGCAAGTACAATTCTTCGAATAGAATATTTAATATGAAAATATTCGAAAAAGTTAACTGAACCTTTACATACAAAGATTAATACAGGGTGTGGCATGAAAAGTTTTGATGAAACGTAATGGCGGATACAGTTATGTTAAAAATCTGAAACTGCGAAGCTGTAGGTTTTTGATGACGTTGAGTTCAAATATGATGTTGTCTTGAATGTGGCTCTTCCGGTTATACCGGAAGTAGACGTCAACTTTGCTATTTTAAATAGAATCTAATATGTTTAATTTCATTTTCGTAATCTACATGAAATTTTAGAGAAAATTTGTGCACAATGTCCTATACCAAAAATGAAGTATTCTCGAGATATTTCGATTTTTTCAAAATTTTGAAAAAATCCTAGTCCACATTGAATATCGAAGTTAGCGACGTAAAATTGTAACCAATAAACAACAATCACTCGCCCGTTAACTGCATATGCCGAACTCATTTAAATTTCATACAGGGTGTCTCAATTTTAGCCTCCAGCATGCACAATTGCACTATTTATAAGTTTCAAGCTTGTTGTCAAGTTTTTCGAATTTTGGTTTGTGATTGGAGGAGAAGATGTCACTAATGTCTCAACTTTAACATTTCCGTTACTCTAAGACATGTATCGATTGTGATTTTAGTGTCAAATTCAGTCCGGGATTAGGCTCTTAGAGCTCTCGGATGAGAACATATACCTTGTACTGATGAGGCGCAAATATGCTGAAACCGGTCTGCAAGTTATGTTGTCCCTTCTAATTGCATACCAGAATGGTTGGTTAAATCTTGTAGATCATACCGACCCCGTTTTAGTTAGAAGTGTAATTCAATGTCTGTAAGGATATATAGCCCGGGAAGTAGTCGTTTCTGTTGTGGAAGTCACTAAAATCATTTGGTGTAAATGACATAGTTTAATAAAAAGAAGAAGTTTTTAGGTAAGCATAGAGAGATGAGTTTATGTAAAATATTACTCTGTAATAAAAAGCTTCCATAAAGAAATAAGTGTTTAATTACTGAATTAGATGATACAAATAACAGGTAATACACTAGGATTACAAGAATAAGTTAATTACTTGAAAGTTAAGTGCCGGGAAAAAGTCGAAGTTACTGGTTTTAATGTTATAAATGAAACTAACTGTTTCTAATTGATTCCACTATTTAATTAAAAAAAAAATTATGAAAATTATTAAAGGATATTGATAATTATTTCGGTATTGACATATCATCGTCAGAATGACTGAAGTTACATTTTATGTGATACCTACTTGATGTTTAATATTTTGGCTAGACCAAATAGTAAGTGACCTATCTTGTGATTGACTTAATATATATGAATAGAAAAAAGAAGAAGATATGATTTTATAAATATGAAAGCTTAGGTATTATTAGCCCTATGGGGATATCCTGGATATCTTTTTCCCATTTAAGATCAGTATAACTGTGCTATGATAAAGGAAACCAAGGAAAACTATATCTGCTGATCTTCACAATTGTTACTTACGAAGACAATTTAATAGTGGAGAGCTCCCTAGATTTATTTGTTCATTGACAACTTCATATTGTGGGTCTCTTAAGTGTCTTCTTATTTCTAGTTCTTCAAGCAAATCTAGTTCTTGTTTCTTATCACAAATATGCAGTACTTCTAGTTCTGTGTTAGGTGTTAATGAATGTTTTGTGTCAAGAAGGTGTTTTGCGTATTGTGATTTATCTGGCTGTTTTAATCTGTATGCTCGTGAGTGTTCATTGTATCTAATTTCGAAATTTCGAATTGTTTGACCAATATAGACAGCATTACATTCTGGACATTTAAGTTTATATATTCCAGACTTTTTTAATGGGGGTATTTTTGTTTTTACATTTAACAATTTTATACACACATTGTTTTCTGTTTTAAAAGAAATTGCTGTATTTGTTGAACAAGATATTATCTTTGAAATATTATTAGAAATATTACCAGCATATGTGATGGTTTTGTAATTTTGTATTTCCCTAGTTTTTTCAGGAAATATTAATTGTAATGCCACTTTTTCCTCTTTTTTATTAATTAATTTATTTATTATATGTAATGGATAACCGTTGGATGTGGCTATTTGTTTAATTATATTAATTTCTCTATCAAAATTATATTTCTTCATAGGAACTGAAAATGCTCTATTTATCATTGAATTATATGCTGCTAATTTATGTGACATGGGATGATTGGAACTATATGGTATAGTCACATCAGTATGTGATGGTTTTCTGTAAATTGAAAAATCAAGTATATTATTGACTCTTTGAATTTTAATATCAAGAAAATTTATTGAGTTATTTTCTTCAACTTCTAATGTAAATTTAATTTTTCGATGTAAATTATTAATATGATTGAACAATATATCTAATTGTCGTTCACTACCTACAAAACAAGCTAATATGTCATCTACATACCTATACCAAAATAATATATTTTTTGAAATGTTACATTCAAAGATTTTTCTTTCTAAACTGTCCATAAAAATGTTTGCTAAAATTGGTGATATAGGGCTTCCCATTGGTAAACCTTCATTTTGAATATATACCTTATTATCAAAAGTAAAATAATTCTGACTAATACATACATCAAACAAATTAAGTATATCTGATATTATTCCTGGAGTGATATTTTTATCCTCTAGTAATTTTTTAACAAGTGTTATGCACTCTTTAGGAGGAATTTTAGAGAACATATTGGTAACATCAAATGAAATAAGTTTAGAGTTATCTTGTAATTTGTATGTTTTTAATTTTTTGATTAGTTCTATTGAATTTTCAATTGAGTATTTAGATATACCTCCATAGCTATTAAGTATATTGTTTAGTTTTTTAGCTAACTTATTATTAGGAGTATTAACGTAAGAAACTACAGGTCTAATTGGTTTCGATACTTTACGATATTGTAACGTTTATTCTAATTTATATTTACAATTAATTTATATTTACAGATTTATATGTAATTCAGTCTTTATTTAATAATTTATGTCATACACTAAACACACTAATTATAATTTATATGAGAGTCACTTAATAAACACTTTATCGATGCGCGATTACTTTCCTTCGGTATCAATACTGACTGATTGACTAATTGCCTGCAGCGAAGCTGGTGGCCTATTTATACTCGCACGCCGTAATTCTCGAAGTATCTCGGCGTTCTCGCGGGCGCATTGGATATTCTCGATGTTTCGTATTCTGGATGCTTCTCGAAAATTGGGCGGAGGAGCCATAGTCGTCTCATACGGGGATTTCACTGGGGGCACTAAGTGAGAATATTATTGCAGTAGCTCGCGTAACAATACTTTCGATACTGTAATTTAACAGTTTCATATAATTGTGGAGACTGAGGAATTTTATTAATCATGTATTTTTTTCTCATAATCATTGAAAAAATAATTTGAACTATTGACAATCTCTCTAACATTATTAGAAAACTTTTTTGTTGGGTCAGCCCTTAGAATTTTTACATCAGAAGATTCTATAAAATTATTAACTTTAGATTAGTATAGAAGTATATAATAAAAGCCCCAAGCTACAGTCAGAGATGTCTTTGGAAAATATGGGATAAAACCCTTTGAGGGAACGAATTTTGACAACTGGAAGTTTAGGGTTTGTGCCCTGTTGGGCCAACCGGAGGTAAAAGAATGTATATTAAAGGTACCAGATCCCATTACACCCGAATTTCTAGAGAAAGACAAAAAGTGTAAGGCCATTATTATAGGATGTTTATCTGACGGTTTCTTAGAATGTGTGAAAGACAAAGATACAGGGTTTGAGATGTGGAAATTTTTATAAAACCAGTTTGAAAGAAAAATCATAATCAGCCAGCTTTTCCTAAGGAGAAAGTTATTAAGTTTAAAATTTCAGGAAGAGCGAAGCTTAGAAAATCATTTCAGAGGGTTTGATGAAATAATGAGAGAGTTGAAAAGTGTAGGGGCCAAAATGGAAGATATTGATATAGTGTCATCTATTATTAAGCTTGTCAAAATCATTTGACAATATATCAACAGCACTGGAGACAGTAGAATAGTCTAAGCTAACATTAGGCTATATAAAATTAAAGTTAATGGGCTATTATATAAAGAAATGCATGGAACCTAGTGAAAAGAAAAGAGAAAATTGAGATAACCAGATGATGTTTATATCGGAGAATCAAAAATGTTTTAGATGTGGTCAAGCATGTCACTTTAAAAAGGATTGTCAGAAAGCAGTAATTCATTTAGACGAGGTTATTTGTATCGAGGTTATAGAGGTACCAATTTTAGGGACAGAAGAGGTCAGAAGTATAGAGGCGTTAGAATGTAGATCAAAATGTAAGAAGCATTGAACACCAGGATGAAGGAAGCGAACAAAGTAGAAATGATGTTCAAGGTATATGTTTTATAGGAGAAGGTGGAGCAATGAATACTGAACAAAATAAAGTAAGTGAACTAAATTTTTTCATAGACTCTGGATGTACAGACCATATGGTAAATAGTAAGAAGTATTTTCATGATTACTTTGATTTGAAAAACCTCATAGCAATTGCAGTAGCTAAAAATAATGATTTTGTCTATGTAGAAGGGATAGGTAATATTGAAGCTGTGAGTTATGTAAATAATAAGAGAATTGTATATAATGTCACCAAAGTTCTGGTTATACCATTATTGAAGCTGTGAGCTATGTACATAGTAAGAGATGTCACCAATGTTCTGTATATACCATGTCTAAGAAATAATTTATTATCTGTGAAAAAGTTAGAAATTACTGGTTATAGTGTTATATTTGAGAATGCAATTGTAAAGATTGAAGGCAAGAATAATGAAATTATTTTTATTGGATATAGAGATAATCTTTATGAAATCTGAGGGTCAAATCAGCTAGATTGTTTCTGGTTACAAAGCAATGATAATGAAACATTAAATTGGCATGAAAGACTAGGTCATATAAGTCATTCAGGTTTAAGAAAGTAAGTAAAATGGAATTTAGTCGATGGTATAGACAAGGGTCTGAAAATAAATGATGTTGAGTTTTGTGAAGCATGTGTGAATGCAAAAATGTGTAGGTTACCATTTAAAACTAGAGTAAGAAGTAAGAGAATGCTAGAAATTTGTGCGGACCAATTACACCTTTTGCGTATGATGGTTCATCTTATTTTGTCACTTTCATTGACGATTTTTCCAACTTTACGGTGGTTTATTTAATTAAGGAAAATTCTGAAGTGTATGATTGTTTTAAAGACTATTTGAAAATGACTCGAGCCATGTTTAACATTAGAATTTCAAAATTTAGATGTGACAAGTGGTGAAAATATATCCAAAGTATTTCAGCACTATCATCACTCAAAACAAACAAAGCAACGGGAATAGATAACTTGAAAGCCGAGTTATTTAAAAAATTGCAGAGCGAGCTAACCAGGCCTTTGGCTAATCTTATAAATCTCATCTTTGCTAGTGGGGTTTGTCCTTCTATATTTAAAACCTCTGTTGTTACACCGATATATAAAAAAGATAAAAAAGATCAAATGTCCAATTATAGACCAATTTCCCTAATTACAACTTTGGCAAAAATACTGGAGAAAGCTGTAAAGAAAAGACTGATGGACTTTATAGACAAGCATCAATTATTGTCAGAGCGACAATTTGGTTTTCAGAAAGGGTTATCAACGAATGATGCAATTAAGACCTTGTTTTTTTCAATCTATAACTCGATTGATAAAACTGAACCAATAGCGGTACTGTTCATAGACTTAGCAAAGGCGTTTGATACTGTGAATCACTCACAACTAATAGACGTCCTAAATGATGCAGGGATACGGGGGCTCCCATTAAAATTTTTCAAAGACTACTTAACTAACCGAAAACAACTAGTTAAGATAAATGGAGAACTCAGTGAGGAAAAAGTTATATCGGCTGGAGTTCCTCAAGGTACCGTACTGGGACCGGTTTTATTTAATCTATATATTAATGATATATTTTCTTTTAAATATTCGGGAAAGGTAATCGGCTTTGCAGATGACACTGCTGTGATATATAGAGATAATACGTGGGAAAACCTAAAAAATAAAATGGAAACTGATGTAAAAAAATTATTTGATATATTTAAACATAAAATTCTTACGGTTAACTATGGAAAAACTTATATTGTTCCGTTCACCAGTTATAAACATAAATTATCACTTTACGATAAAATCTCTATTACAAACAATAATATATCTATTAATATTTCTTTAAAATCCGAAATAAATTACCTTGGAGTAACAATAGGCTCACATTTAAGATGGACCTCACACCTATCTGATATAGCTAAGACGTTAAGGTTTTTATTATATAAATTTAAATATATTAGAACAATACTAGACTTACAGCATCTAAAAATAATTTACCATGCTCTTGTGGAGTCACGTCTTAGATATGCCATCATAGGTTGGGGAGGAACAATGCAAAGTCATCTAGAACAGGTGGAAATCCTACAAAGAAAAATTTTAAACATTATGTATTATAAAAATTTAAGATTTAACATAAATCTTCTTTTTAAAGAAGCAAATGTAATGTCTTTGAGGCACCTATATCTTGATAGTTTAATTATTCATTTATTCCAAAATCGCGCTACCCTGCAAACACCTGATCATCATTATCATACTAGAACTAAAACAAATAATTATATACAAACAAATACTGCTAAAAAAACTATAGGTACTAGATATTTCGGTTTTTTAGCTTCTCGATTATTTAACTTCCTACCTGATATATATAAAATGTATATAAGAAAATTAATTCAATCAATCTTTTAAAATCAATATTTAAAACATATATAAAATCATTAGAATCGAAAGATATAGAAAAGATTATTGAAAATTGACACAAAAAAAATTTAGAAGTAATATTTCTTATATTAAAAATCAATGGAATAAAACAAAGTAGCGTATCCAAAGGTATTGCTTTTCATCACTTGTCATCCATGCTCAACCTCTATGGTCTTAATGGGTTACACTGATGAAAATACTTTTGGTTTTAGTGTTATGTATTATTGTTGTTTTTTTTAGTTAAAATTTTCACTACTTTTTTATATGTATATCTACAATTTGTTAATTCTTCTAAGTAAACGTTATTATTATTATTATTATTATACTTGTAGAAATAAGGGAATTATTTTAGATTATACGGTTGCTTATACTCCACACCAAAATGGTAAAGCTGAGAGGATGAATTGGACACTTGTAGAGAGAGCAAGGGCTATGTTAACTGATTCAGGTGTAGATAAAAAATTTTGGGGTGAAGCAATACGAACTGCAGCCTATAATATTAAATAGAGGACCCACAGAAAGTTTGAATGATAAGACAACACCATATGAAATCTGGTATGGCAGAAAACCAAACATTAGTAATTTGATATAGTTATGCACATAAACAATTCAGGGACAAATTTGATGATAAAACAGAAAAATGCATATTGTTAGAGTATACACCAACAGGTTATCGTCTCTGGAATATAAGTAAAGATGAAATAGTTATATATCGCGAGATGTAAAATTTGATGAGAATAATTTCTATTTCAAAAGGACAAATAAGGTTGTAAGTGAGGAGTGTATGGGTGATGACCTAATGCTTAACAAAAGTGATGCTGAGGTTTCAACTGAATAAAACTTACAAAATGTAATTGATAAAAATATTGAATTTAGTAAAGATAAGAGAATTGTAAAATTTCCAGAGAAATTTAAATATTATGAAATATACATGGCGTTTAATGTTGATAATTTTCTGGAAAATGTTCCTACAGATCTCAATGATGTCAGATATAGACCAGGGGGTCTATTCTCAAACGATGACATATTTTGTCGCATGCGAGATTTTTACATTTTCGAACAAAAATCGTAATTCCTTATTCTCGAATGTCGAATTCGAAAATTTTTGATAGATAACTTGTAGACAATTTGTAGAGTGGTTTGAAGCGGTCGACAATTTCATGTCGAACGCGACATGAAATATTTGACATTATTTGACAGGATTATTTTAGGTTAGCGCGGGTTAGCCGTAACAGAAGCAGGTTTAAAAGGTTAGATTGTGGTAATTGAAAATTTGGAAAATCAAGAAAATTATCAACGTCCTCGAGATAGAAGAGGAATATTTCAAGATGCTTTCAGATTATTATCCGACAAGAAATTAATAAAAACATTTAGATTAAGTAAATAATTAGTGCGTGAGTTAATTGTTCTTTTGGAACCATTTGTGGTACAGCAGGGACATGGCTCTATCACTTGAAGAAAAGGTAAGCATGATACTTTTCTAGATCATTGATACAACACAACATTATTGACTTCGTATAGATAGACTATATAACTATGTATCTTATACACTATTCTCTGTTCTCTAGGTTCTTGTGGCACTACATTTCTTTGCAACAGGATGTTACCAGGGTAGTGTAGGAGATAATAACATTTTTGCTTAGTCCCAGTCATCAGTGAGCAGATATGTTAAAGAAATACAATGCTCCAGAGATTCTTGTAAGATTTGTAAAATTTCTCAGAAATATGAATGAGCTTAATGGTTTAAGGAACAGGTTTTTTTATTAATAATAAAAAAGTTGGATTTGTACCTATTTCAGTTAGTTTTAGATTTTACATTTTTGGAATGCCAGGAAGTGTGGGCTGTATTGATTGCACCCATTTGGCAATTGTACCTCCAAAAAAGAATGATCCATTGGCACCTGAACATATTTTCGTAAACCGAAAACAGTATCATTCTATAAATGTTAAGCTGGATAGGTAGGTGATAAATTATTATTATTGTTACGCGAGCTACTGCATTAATATGCTCACTTAGTGCCCCCAGTGAAATCCCCGTATGAGACGACTATGGCTCCTCCGCCCAATTTTCGAGAAGCATCCAAAATACGAAACATCGAGAACACCCGGAGCATCCGCCAGAACGTCGAGAAATTTCTAGAATTATGGCGCGCGAGTATAAATAGGCCACAAGCATCGCTGCAGGCAGTTAGTCAATCAGTCAGTGTTGATACCGAAGGAAAGTAATCGCGCCTCGATAAAGTGTTTATTACGTGACACTCATATAAATTATAATTAGTGTGTTTAGTGTATTACATAAATTATTAAATAAGGACTGAATTACATATAAATCTGTAAATATAAATTAATTGTAAATATAAATTAGAATAAACGTTACATTATTATTCTATTACCTACATTTCAGATATGTGATGAAAATATGGAGATAATTCATATATAAATGCAAACTATCCTGGAAGTACCCATGATTCCCATATTTGGAATAGCAGCAATGTGAGGGAATTTTTAGAACTCCACGAAAGAGGAAATGATGGGTATTTTCTTATAGGTAAAAATTTATACTATACAGTGCATTCATAATGTAACACTTATAATAATTAACTAAATAAACAGTAATATGAAAAAATCCCGAAACAGGTCAATTTTTAATTTTAATTCACTATTTTTTAAAACAATGATCTATCATACAGGATGAATATAACCTTTGAATGATGACTTCAGCATCAGTTATTTTAAATGAAACACACCCAGAATAACATTTCTCTCACTTATTATTTCGGTATTTCATTCTTTTATTTTATTTTTAGGTGATTCTGGATATCCTCTTCGCCCATGGCTCATTACACCATTGGCTGACCCTATTACGGACGAAGAAATAAGATTTAATGGAGCACAAAAAAAGCAAGGTGCACAATAGAAAGGTGTAATGGCTTACTGAAAATGAGACTCAGGTGCATACTTGAGCACATAACATTGCATTATTCACCGAACAAAGCATCATTGATTATAAATGCTTGCGTAGAGCTGCGTAATATGTGTATACAAAATAGAGTCGAACTACTACTAAATCTAGATGAAGAGATAGAAGAAGTGGATTTTGGTTTTCTTCCTCATATTGATCAAAACCAAAATGAAAATGCACAGAGGAACCCATTGCTGAAACGTGGTATGGGGCTATAGAGGAGGCTTCTTATTAATAATTATCGGTCAATTAAACAATAATATGTAAAATGAGATCATTTTTTTTTACCACATTATATATGTTGAAACTAAACTGCATTTTTAACCTATCGTTTAACTCAAAAGTAACATGAACTTTAAAAGTAAAACTAGAAAAAAATAGTTAAACTTAAAAAACTAATTTAAAAAGATTAACAAAACTTGCTTCAAGTATAAAAATTTGAAATGAAAACACGAAAACAATAATAATACTGCATATTTTTACCTATCATTTAACTATTTTAAATCAAGATTAACATAAACTTTAAAAGTAAAACTAGAAAACAGTTAAAGTTAAAAAAATCATTAATAAAACTTGTTACAAGTAGGTATATAAACCTGAAAAAAAAACTAGAAAACAAAGATAATACTTCAGGTACCTACATAAACTTAGAACATTAAAAGTTATTTATTTGTAAAGAACTGCCACAAGCGTCAAACAAATAACAATCCAATCTACCTTGCAAATGCAAATATAACGAAAGGGTGTTCTTTATCTATGAATGTAACCTTCAAAAAACCAAAACCAAAATTGGTGTTGCCAGCTCATACTATTCGACAAAATATGTCCATGCGAATTGGAAGACGAAACCAATTGAGAATACCACAATTGCAAGTTGTGCGACAATTTTCATCGACAAATGTCGAATTCGACACATTTTGTTCGACATTCGAGAATAGACCGCCAGATAACGAATGGTGGTTTAGCGCTATTGAAAGAAAAATCCTTGACACAAAATCGGTGTTTAGTTACAAACCTTTTGAGAAATCGGAGGTGAATAAATATACGGCACGCTTAGTTGAGAAGGAGTTGGTCCAAAACGAATTTTTTGAAAATATTTACTCGCCAGTTTTGAAAATCGAAATAAATTTTATTTTACCCAACTAGATGTTAAATCTGCATTTTTACAAGGAAAGTTAACTGATGACATTTATATCATTTATATTTATCATCCTGAAGGTGTTAATTGTAATAAAAATGAAGTGTGTAAGTTAAATAAGCCTCTCTATGGGCTTAAACAGGCAGCAAAGTGCTAGAATCTAGAAATCAATAGTTTTTTATTAGAATTCGGTTTTAAATGATCTGAAAATGATTTCTGTCTATATACGAAACAATTTGGTAAGGATGAAGGTAAATTGTATATGTTGCTATATGTTGACTATATAATTCTAACTGGACCAGATATAGAAGTTATCAATGTTGTTAAAAAATTGTTGATGTTGAAGTTTGAAATTAAAAATAAAGGAGACCTTATGTATTTTTTGGGTATATAAATAGATTACAAACGGGAAGAAGGAATTTTGAAAATAAACCAACCTAGATATGTAGATGATATTTTAAAAAGGTTTAATTTTGAACAATGCAAAAGGTCTGACATACCAATTGAATCAAACTTTAATTTAGAGCTATGTAAATCTGATCATGACAAAACAAAGAAACCTTTCAGAGAAATTATTGGATGCAACTATTGATATTGTAAGAAGATTGCTCAAAAACTGGCGTCAGTTTGGTAAATTCAAGAAAAAAATTAATAAAAATAAACCACTAATGAACAGTGACATAATCGAAATCAATGTTTTGGGTTATTTTACAGCCTCTCCAAATTAGAGATTGTGAGGGAAATCTTTTTTTGACGACGAGAACAATTCGTCGCATTTAAAAAAAAACACAAACCATTTTCATATCATTTGGTGCAACACTTACAATTAGGTGATCTTCCTCGAAGGGTATGAGAATGGTTTTTAATGAAGACCCAAGAGGATGAAAACTTCATAAAAGTTATATGGTGTGATGAAGCAAAGTTTAGCAAAAATGCATTATTTAATCGACAGAATTCCCATTTTTGGTCTAATGAAAATCTACATGTTAGTAGAGAACGTTATTTCCAAGATAGTTGGAGTTTTAATGTTTTTTGTGCAATAAAATTTTAGTTTTAGAATTTTATGAAAAAAATTTAAATGGTGAAAGATATTGCCACATTTTAGAAGAAGCCATACGACCGGCGTTACACACTTTAAGAAATGGAGAGGCGGCTTCAGCTTGGTATCAGCAAGATGGAGCACCTCCTCACAACTTTGAACCTGTTGCTCAGCATCTTTACGACATGTTTGCACAGCATCAAGGATCCAGAATCCCATAGAATGTGTGTTTTAAAGATTAGATTTAACTGGTGAAGTAACGATGAGTAGAGAAAGTGATTACAACAAAATGTGGTTGAATATATGACATAAATATCCGGCTCGAAGGACCAATCAATGTAGATAGTCGCAGACTTTCCTTCGATAAGGTGCTAGGTAGTTCGGGAGACGGAAAATAACTATATGTATGGTGTGTCTGCTTATTCTACACTGTAGGTAAGGCTGAAGGACCACTACCCAAATTTAATGTCATGGGTAGATTGACAACCAGATTAATAAAAAGATACAGAAATACACAATATATAAATTACTTTATTTTAAAGCCGGTTCAATCAATGTGGCAACATTGCTACCAATTGTGAGGATGATGCATGGAAAAGTTCTTTTTCTACAGTCGCGCGTAAAATGACTAATTACTATATTCAAATGAAATCGTAAAGTCGACAAATGCCGAGGATTGTTACTTTACGCTCTAGCGCAAAAAAGGAATCTTTTTCGCTCGCTTATTTAATCAAACCACGCCCTCCGAATTAACTCAATTGGTGAATATTTAACAATTTATCAGATTAAAAATCAAATAAAATTATATGAAAATTGTCAAAAATTTTGAAATATTGTAATAATTGTCAAAAATTGTCAATTATTGTAAAAAACTGTTAAAAATGGACAATTTTTATCAAAAACTCAAAAATGGTCAATAATTGTCAAAAATTGTTTAAATTTTTAAAAATGGTCGATAATTGTCAAAATTTTTTATAAAATGGTCAAAAAAAGGTCCAAAATTGTCAATAATTGTTTAAATTTTTAAAAATGGTCGATAATTGTCAAAAATTTTTGAAAAATGGTCAATAATTGTCAGAAATGGTTGATAATTGTCAAAAACTTTGAAAAATGGTTAAACATTTTCAAAAATTGTCAAAAAAATTTGAAAAATGGTCAAAAATTGTCAAAAACTGTCAAAAATCGACAATTATTGTTAAAATTGGTCAATAATTGTCAAAACTTGTTAAAAGTTTGAAAAATGGTCGATAATTGTCAAAAACTATGAAAAATGGTCAATAATTTTGAAAAATGGTCTAAAAATTTGGAAAATAGTTAAAATTTTTGAAAAATTGTCAAAAATGGCCAATAATTGTCCAAAACTATCAAAAATTCTCGAAAATGGACAATTATTGTTAAAAATTGTCAAAAATTTTGAAAAATAGTTGATAATTTTCAAAAATTGTTAAAGTTTTTGAAATATGGTCAATAATTATCAAAAATGGTCAATAATTTTGAGAAATGGTCTAAAATTTTGAAAAATTGTGAAAATGGTGAAAAACTATCAAAAATGGTTAAAAATTGTCAATTATTTTTAAAAACTGTCAAAAATGGAAAATTATCATTGTCAAAATTGGTCAATTGTCAAAAATTGTTAAAATTTTGAAAAATGGTCGATAATTGTCAAAAACTATCAAAAATGGTCAATAAATTTGAAAAATGGTCAAAAATTTTGAAAAATTGTGAAAAATGGCCAATAATTGTCAAAAATGATCAAAAATGGACAATTATTGTTAAAAATTGTCAAAATTTTGAAAAATAGTTGATAATTGTCAAAAATTGTTAAAGTTTTTGAAATATGGTCAAAAATGGTCAATATTTATCAAAACTGGTCAAAAATTTGGAAAAATGGTTCATAATTGTCAAAATTTTTGAAAATTTGTCAAAAATAGCCAATCATTTTTAAAAACTATCAAAAATGGTCAAAAATTGTTAAAAACTGTCAAAAATGAACAATTATTGTTAAAAATTGTCAAAATTTTGAAAAATATTTGATAATTGTTAAAAATTGTTAGTTTTTGAAAAATTGTCAAAAATTTTGAAATATGGTAAAAAATGGTTAATAATTGTCAAAAATGGTCAAAAATTTGGAAAAATGGTCCATAATTGTCAACAATTGTCAAAAATTATCAAAAATGGTCAATAATTTTGAAAAATTGTCTAAAATTTTGAAAAATGGTCAAAAATTGTCAATTATTGTTAAAAACTGTTAAAAATGGACAATTATTGTCAAAAATGGTTAAAAATTGTCATCATTTTGAAGAATGGTCAAAAATTATCAAATATTTGGAAAAATGGTCATTTATTTTGAAAAACAGTCAAAATGGTCAATATTATAATTGTCAAAAATGGTCAATAATTGTTAAAATTTTTAAAAATGGTCAATAATTGTTAAAATCTTGAAAAATGGTCAATAATTGTCAAAATTTTGAGAAATGGTCAAAAATCGTCAAAAGTTGTCAAAATTTTGAAAAATAGTCAATAAATAATACGAGCCGTTTCTGAAAATCGATTTAAACACGTAATTTATAAAATCGATTTACTAAAAACCGATTAATATTACCATAAAAATCGATAACTAAAAATCGATTAATATTACCATAAAAATCGATAACTAAAAATGGATTATAAGAAAATAATAATCGATTTAAATAAAAATCGATTATTTTTTTACATTCCTAGTCAGTTGATCTTTTCAAGGTTAATCATGATGAATGAATGACGATTATTCTAGCACTCATATTATAAGCTAATATAATGTAAAAAACTGTTTCAATTATTAAAAGGGCGACTGAAGAAAAAATTATGTGTGTTTTTCGAGCGTAAAGTAAAATTGCCGCTTTCAAAAGATCGCCGTGCTCCGCTTCGCGTCGCGCGGCAACATTCTTTCTCAAGCGGCAATCTGTTACTTTACGCTCTAAATACACAAATAACTATTACATGAAACTGCCAGGAACAAACAAATAACAAAAAGAGTTCGAGTATACAAAATATAAAATACCTAAAGATAATAAATAAAACGAATATGTGGTTACATTCCTCCTAAGTAACATACTACTCGGCGTTCGTAGTCCGAACTAATCGCTTTGGATATTGTCCTGATGATTTGAGTTAAATAAACTTACAATTTCTGGTAGATCTCACTACACCAACTATTAAATTGATACTGAATTATTTGTATTTCGTATTTCATTTGGTAAGGCTTGGGTTGAAAGGGAAAAAACATGAAAGGATGGTTGCATTCTTACGACTCTGCCTGTTGCTAGGTTAACCACGCTGAATCTCTGTTCATAGGGAATGTTCTGGCGACTACCAATCGGTCTAACAGTTGAGTATATGTATTAAGAGGATCATCGCGGTTTTAAAATTTGGTTGGTTAACAATTTGCTCCTGGTTAGGATTCATGGAATTCTAACATTTGATGATAAAAGGATTTCCAATCAGGATCCGTGTTGTTGGCCAGCCCGCTCTCCTGCCTTGGCTACATTAGACTTTTATATTTGGGGTTACATAAAAAATCAGGTATTTTCCAAACCTACAAAGGAAGATATGATGAAGTGAGTCTTACTTGATTTTAATTCTCTAACACCCGACCATATTTCCAGAATTTCAAGACATAACTTAATGAAAAGGATTCATAAATGTTTAGAAGTAGATGGTGCTAGTTTTTAACACTTATTATAAAACTTTATTTGTTCAGCATTACATTCAGTTATTTTTGTTTGTAACTTATCTAATTAAGTTTATACAAAATACCTAGTCAACGTTTTTGATGATATCCACTATTAATAATCCTTTCATGCTATTGCTTAATTTTCCGAAAAAATGATAAAATGTCACCTCAAATAATGGAAATCTTGGCCTACCCTTTACTAATGTTAAAATAATTAAGTGTTGTTATGTTTTAACTAAGATAATGGAATATCTCAAAAGTGGTTGGATTTAGGTCTAGGGAATACCGATACCAAACGAATTGGCTTAAAAAAATACAGCGGAAAATGTAATAAAATACAGGGTGTTCTATTTAAAGTAAGCAACTTATAAATGATTTAAATTATGCATGTTGGCGGCAAAGTTTAAAACACCCTGTATGAAATATCAATGAGTTGGACATAAGAAGTTAACGGGCAAGCGCTTGTTGTTTATGGGAAAATCCAATTTTTAGAATGGAAAAGTAAATGATTTTTTCCTTTCTTTGCGTTTCCTAGCCCTACGGTCCCTCTGTTAAAGGAAGGAAAAGTGACACTTTCCTCCCTGGTTAAACATTGTTCTCTTTTTTTTTTGTTAGAGTTATTAGTTTTTACGTCAAAAATTCTGTTCGAAATATTACGCCGATTAATTAACTGTCAGTTTTATCAAAGTTTCTGATTAAAATAATAATTTCCGATACTACCAGATAAAAGCAACAATGAAACGTTTTATCTGTCTTAAATTCCACCACCTGCAGAGAAATAAAAATCGATCAATCCCAGACGATTATACGTTTTAAACACCTGCTTCGAATTGATTTGAAGGCAATTGTCGCTCTAAAAAAATATTTTTTTTTCCTATCGAATTTCAGTGAACACTTTTCAATTGCTCTTCTATGTGTATTTTATATGTGAAGATTGGAGATGAAAAATCTTTCGCGTGTCCGGACGCAATTTAACAAAATTCCGTTTTTAACTGAGACACGAATGTCTAGAACTTCTGACTAGAGCAGATAGGACAGAAGGGTACGGTTTTGTACATATCACTGGAAAAAATAACATCGCTGCTCGAGTTAAATACAATTTCCAAAGACATTTATATACAAATCTATCGTCTGCGTTTTTATTGCCATATCAATAAACAATCGATACCGATTTTGAACTTATTTCTTGAGTTTTCATATTTACATATACTGAAATTGACTTTAAAATATTCTCCATGCACTTTTTCGACACCGATTCAAATGTTTGACATGTCCCACGTGTTGTTTTTTCATTTTTAAATTATTTCATCAATGAATATTGTAAATAACAATGGTCTTAGTCCCACTTCTTGTCTTAATTCCTCTTGTGTTGAAAACGGTTCTGATGCTCCATTTTTATTTATTACATAGTTTCTGTTACAATACTCAACATTATGGACACAATATGTTGCGTTCAACTTCATCTCTTCATCGTAATGTAGATATCTAAATATATATCCAAATAGGGGAGATAATCCTCTCGAGGGTCATAACAGACCTTCGAGAAAAGGTACTACAATGGCTAAGCACATTTGTAGTAACGAGAGGCTAAAATGGGCTATGAACACCTTTCAAGGCACCGGGAGCCGATGGAATTTTCCCCAACAAGGACAAGACGGATCAGTCGAAGCATCTTAGAACTGGGTTATATACCAGAAGCATGGAGAAGGGCAATAGTAACCTCCATTCCAAAAGCTGGAAAAAGGGACACAACAAACCCCAAATCCTTCAAACCCATTAGCCTAACATCGTTTGTGCTCAAAACGATGGAAAAAGCTATTGACAATTATATATTAGAGCGGAAATCCTAGAGAGACTACCTCTCCACCCGCATCAGCTTGCTTGCAGGGTAGGCAGATCTACGGAGACTGCACTGGTACAACTGACGGAGGATATCCGAGGTGCTCTAGACAACCAAGAAGCCGTAGTATGCGCCTTTTTGGAGCTTTTGACAATACTCCTCATGAGGCTGTCAAAAGAGCATTAAATAGAAGAGGTGTAGACAGCACAACATCCAAATGGATGTCAGAACTGCTCACCACTAGAGTAGCAGAGACGAGGACGAGCAAAGACATTGTCTCCATCTGCACAACCAGAGGATGTCCACAGGGAGGAGTAGCATCCCCATTAATGTGGAGCCAGAAGGTTGACGAACTCCTGTGTGGTTTGACTGACCTCGGAATATCCTGCCAAGGATATGCCGATGATATTGTCATAACAGCCAGGGGAAAATTCGAAAATACCCTTTGTGACATCGTACAAAAGGATCTGAACTATACAAATAGCTGGTGTTGGCAAGTAGGACTTAACACCAACCTTACCAAAACCATCTTAATAACCTTCACTAAGAAAAGAAAGCTCAACCCCAAAACCATTGAACTTGATGGGAGCGAGGTTGAATGGAGACAAGAAGTCAAGTATCTAGGTTTGACTCTAGACAGTAAACTCCTGTGGAACAAACACGAAAAGGAGATTATATACAGTGCAAAAATGGCTCTAATCGTGTGCAGGAATCTGGCAGGGAGAAATTGGGGTTGTAACCCAAAAATCCTGAGCTGGATGTACACTGCCATAGTGAGACCAATTATCACTTATGGAGCCAATGCGTGGAGTAGTAGAACTAGCCTATTGGCAACGAGAGAAAACCTCTCCAAAATTCAAAGTCTAGCCTGTATGTGCATTATGGGAGCAATGAGAACATGCCCAACGGCAGCCATGGAAGTTATTCTCAACCTCGCACCACTACATATGGTGGTGGAAAATGTTGCAGAAAGAACAAGATACAGACTAAGTAGAGAGGGAATCATTAAAAAAAACCACCTCCTTCCTTCTTTGAAATCAGAAAACCTGGGACATGCCACAAGATGGTATGATGAGAAAGTATAACTTTTCAAAGAAATTCGTTACGGAATTGAGCAACAAGAAGGAATGGAATCCAAATACCATTACCAGACTTGGAAAGAATGCCATTCAATGGTACACAGACGGCCCAAAAGCAATAGAAGGAACTGGGATAGGAGTGTACGGGCGAAGAACCAAACACTCTGAAAGCTTGGGAAAAGCCCCAAGTATCTTTCAAGCGGAAATTCACGCCATAAGAAAGTGTGCCCAGTTCAATATTGATAAAGGATATAGAAGGCAAAGGATTATCATAATGTCGGTACAGTATTCGCTAGCTAACTTGATGTCCTAAATGCTTTCTAGGGAGCTATTGACGCCGGCCATCCGATAACTGTAAACAGGTGCAAGTTCCGAGGATACGCTTCCTGTTATAAATTAACACAACTTGTACAATCAATAAAGTAAAGTCCGTCCGGAAATATATGATCCTAACTTAATAAATAATATTTAATTCTTTGTTATAATTATTGGTATATTGATTTTAATAGAAACGGATCTGCTTTATACCTGAATTCTGAGTACATAAATAATATTTTAACAATAAGGTACCCATTACAATAACATGTTATTTATCTAATTGAAGATTATAAAGTTAGGATCTTATATTTCCGGACGGACTATAATTAAAATTTGTTAGAAACTAAATAATTTCTTCCAGGTAGTAATGAGAATAAACGAAATACAAGATAATGGGAAATTATTTAAGCTAGGTATATTTCTAAGAATAGGTATAAACAGTTTTTATTTTTACGAAGAATCTGACTCACTGCCGCTACTGAAATCACTTTCATCTAGAGTAATCACAAGAGGGTTGACGTCATAATTTGAAGGATGGTCATACTGCGAATGAACATATGATTGACAGTTAGTTTGAAGAATATTTTTATCCATACTAATAGGGTGAGTTCTTTGAAAAAATGACGAGTTTGTCCTTCAGTACATTTACGATTTTCTTCATTAACGGCTGACATTTTTACAAACACTTTATTGTACAAAGCAGAAACAATAACTGTGTGACGCTACGCTACTGAAAATCTTAACACCTGATAAGGTTCGATGCAATTGGCGTTTGTCAAAATTTTACCACCGATAGCAGCCGAGTAGGCAGGGCACTATTACTCTGTCTCTCTTAGTTGGTAATTTCTGGGACATCAAGTTAGCTGGCGAATACTGTAGTCAAGCAGCCATTAAAGCACTGAGTTCTTGTGTTATCAGTTTCAAAATGGTGTGGGAATGCCTAGGCAAACTAAATGAGCTAGGCAAGAACAATATAATCATCTTACTGTGGATTCCAGGACACACTGGGATAAAAGGAAATGAAATAGCAGATGAACTAGCAAAGAGGGGGACTGGAACACCCTTTTGGGGGCCGGAACCCTTTTGCGGTATCAGATCCAAGGTAATATTGGAATAAATAGGCAAAGCCGAAGAAAACAGAAGATCTGACCATTGGAAAGATCTAGTATGACTTAGACAATCAAAGATTCTTTTGGGTGATTACAACCTGTTGAGATCAAATTAATGCATAAGTCAAAGGGACATTGTCGCCTGCATGGGCACCTGAAAAAGCTCAAAATAGTGGAGGAAGAAGAATGTAGATTCTGTGGCATGGAAGAAAAAACCTCCATCCACATATTTGCGAACTGCACAGCAATTCAGACTCCTAGGGCACAACACCTTGGAAATTACTGGATAGAAGAGGGATATTTACCTAAGTTGAAGCCTGCAGATATCCTAAAATTTCTCCGGGAAATAGGACTAAAGGAGCTTTTCTCCGGGAAATAGGACTAAAGGAAGTACTAGTCTCTGAGACTTTCCTCAGGAACTACGTCGAAGTAAGGGAGCATAATAGATCTTTTAGGTCTCAGTGAATGTCACCCCAATTTACATACATACAGATATATAAAAATACTATTCACTCAAGGTGTTTTGAAATCGCAAAAGTGACGGATGTAAACGGAAAAATGTCAAAATTTTGACGCAACCAGAAATTAATGTATCTCTTATTAGAGTTACTGATGATATTCATTTCCCCTAAAATTAATATTGTCGCAAAATTACCATAACTGGACAGTTTACGGCATTTAGAAGAAATATGCAAATTTAAGACCACCACCTAGAGAACAACGTTTTTATATCTGTGTAAAGGATTGAGATTTTATCGCAAAATGAAACTCTTATTAAAAGTTGACTGTATTTTATATTTGAACTGAATGAATTATATTTTTCTGTTCAATAATATGGAGATAGTTGGTCAAACGCCGTGGAATTCTCATTTGACGTCCCTCCATTCCGCACTGTAACATGACGGATGACTGTAATTATTTGTAATTAAAATAAAACATTCCCTTTAAACTCATGTTTATTAATTATGTCTATCCATACATCTGCTTTTACCATTGGATGACAACCATGACATTACATTGACATTACTGACATTACCTTGTTACCAACTATAATCATGGTTACCAACCTTACATCATTGTATCTCCCCTTCTAGAGAAATCCATCTGACAAAGGGAAATTATAAATTGAGCCTGTCAGGTGGCTCTAGTTTACGTCCCTTCGAACTAGTCTTTTTTCTACACTTAAATGACTGTTCATTGTCCTGCGACTTTTCCGTATTGTTCGAATTTTCACTATCACTGCTATTATAATAATCATCGTCCGTTCTAACGCTTTCATCGACATCTGCACTAACACTTTCATTATTATTGTCCGAACTAACATTTTCATTTTCTATCGTTTCGTAAAACCCATCATTTACTATTGGTGTTACAGTGCCTGCATTAGTATTCAGTGGTTCTAAGTCTATATATATTTTAGTTTCATAATTTTTGACTGACTCTAGATCCTTTCTCCTTTTAACAATATAAGGATTTTTATTAGGTACTTTACTCTGTGTTGGTTTTAAAAATCTACGTTATCTAATTTAAATGTGTACCAACGTTCTCTAATTTGCTCTGAGATTATGTGATAAATTGGTCCATTGGTTGACCTTGTTGTTGACGTTAGGAAAAAAACTCGTACCTTTGGTAGTTAATATTTTCTTTCGGAAGAAAATGTTCTTCGAATAGTTCCAATAGTTTCATTAATTTATTTTTATCGGCCTCTGGGATTGTAAACGTTCTGAAAACTCTAAACCCCTCCTCCCCATTGTAGTGAAGAAGCTGGGCACATTGTGTTGCTTCATCTTTTTTGATCACTTCAGAAGCAATTAAGTAGTTTCCGAATGTACGCCAGTTTTCAGCAACGTTTCCGTTTGTATTTAAAGGAACGATTCCTCGGTGATCTGTCATTTTTCTTTGTAATATCACTGAATTTATGCCCTGGTTCGATTGTACATTAATTTTTACTTACGCAGCGCCATGTAACATGTCGGATGACTGTAATTATTTGTAATTAAAATAAAACATTCACTTTAAACTCATGTTTATTAATCTGTCTATCCATACCTCTGCTTTTACCATTGGATGACAACCATGACATTAGATTGACATTACCTTGTTACCAACTAAAATCATGGTTACCAATCTTACATCCTTACACGCACTAATAGTAAAGTGTTCAAGGAAGTGGTGGTGTCTATCGGAAACTAAACGAAGTTCGCAGATATTCAAATTTGCCACCATGAATCGAAATACGGTGGCAGGAGAAAAATAAATAGACGTTAAATTACGAGGGTAGTTAGAAATGATGTTGCCAAAAATATGAAATAGAAAAAACAAGTTAATTTCAGAAATGGAGATTGATGCGAGTAAAAAATATTGTTGAATATTAAAAAGGTGAATATGGAGTGCCAAATATCTGATCCATAATTTATACAGATTATTACCATTTTACTTGAAAACGGCAACTAAACGTTCTCAATAAACAAGATTTTTTGCGATAAAAGTATTGCCGTTTGCTATAAACAATATTAGAAATGACTGGTTTTGAAGAATTGACAACTTTGATTGTTTTTTAGGATTTCTATAGTTAGACGCTTGGAGGTTGTTCAATCTTATGTACTCTTTTAAGAATTTATTTCCGAGCTTTCTAATAACTATGTATTATTCATTTTCAAGGACTAAAAAATGTCTGTGGTCAAATAAATTATATAGCAGATAAAATTAAATAATACGTACATATCTATACTCTGCCGGCCGATTGCAGTTAAATCCGATTGGTCAGCGTAGGGAGGATGATTTTAGCAAATAGATGCAAAGGCGCATGGTGATCATACTTCGATCACGCATCTATCGTTGTTTGGGTCGCTCTATTTGTTCGATGAATATACTTTAGGTGAAATTATTGGTAGAATATTGTGAAAAAAGTAATAAATTTTAACATTGGTGATTATAAAACTCAAAAAACAATATAAAATAAGAAATATATTTGATTGACGTATAAATTTAATTCAATTGTTTAAAGATTCTCCATAGTAATTAGTTGTTTTTAAATTCTTTGAATTTTGTTTTTCTGAATTCAAAATATGTGCAAAATTATATAGATCAGTTTTTTGTTCATGCATCGTTCTCCTTGAGCTATATAAGAGGCTTCTAAAAAGATCCGTTTTTTATTACAATTAATTTCTGTAATTGAAATTTTGGCACGTTCATAATTAGGGCTTCACACGAGACGAGAGTAGGCGAGAGTATCAAAAATCTCGCCCCGATCTCGTCAATTCCGAAGAAAGAGTCTCGTTCAAGTCTCGGTCTCGTCTCGTTACCGGTTGTCTCGTCTCATCTCGCTTAATTCTAAATATTGATAATAAAATCCATAAATAATTTTTTAAACTATATTAATAACAAAAATCAAAGCAAACGAGTGAAGGTAAGTACCTATAATGAGAAATTTTTGATTTATACAGTGCATAAATACGGAATTTTAAGGATATTCACAAAGTATTACAAAATGTTTACATGGAAATAAAGTACAAAAAATGCATAAATATGGAATTCGACGAATATTAAAAAAATTTTAACCTGGAAATTCATTCACAACAATTACTACTGACCTATCTTCTAGGTATAGTTTGGCAAGTCTATCTGAAGCTACGGGGAATCGGTAAAGGGCGAGGAAACATGGCCGATATCTGTCATAAACGTACCAATAGCGTACGGTACCTATTTTATAGAAGTATTAAAAATAATAATAATTATTATACACTGTGTTCATTTGAAAAGGTCCCACCCGTAATATTTCAAAAACGCGACATATTAGAAAGAAATGCCGAAACACGTCAACTTTTAACTTGAGGGGGACACTTTTTGGCGCTAATGTCATAAACGTCAGATTCCCCCCTCCCTTCTGGAGATACCCCTTACATTTTTTCAAATGGCATTAGGTATCAAGTCATACCTCATTTAAAAGGTCTGGTGAAGCTCTATCCAATCATTTTGTTTTGCCTTTGATACCAGCCTTCCTTTGTTATTTAATCGTTGTTTAAAAATGACTCTCTTTCAACTTTTATCGCCTGAATGTTAACGGTGGTCACTTTGGACACATGATTAAATAACAGTTATGTCTTGTTAACAGTTGTCTTTTCACTATTTGTGAATTTTTTATTCTGTAAAGAGTCTTTCGGTCATAACCTAATACCGGGGCATACGAAAAGTTGAAAGAGAGCCAATTTTAAACAACGATTGAATAACAATGGAAGGCTGGAATCAAAGGCAAAACAAAATGATTGAATAGAGATTTACCAGACCTTTTAAATGAGTTATGACTTGACACCTAATGCAATTTGAACAAATTGAAGGGGTACCTCCAGTAGGGAGGGGGTGAATCTGACGTTTATGGCATTAGCGCGAAAAAGGGGACGTTAAAAGTTGACGTGTTTCGGCATTTCTTTCTAATATGTCCCATTTCTGAAATATTAAGGGTGGGTCCTTTTCAAATGAACACAGTGTATAATAATTATATATAGAAACTGATTTATGCTTTGCATTAAAGGTAAGGTATTTTTCAAAACACGGTACATACCTCTTTGTTAAAAACAAATAATGTTAAAAATCGTACTTGAATTCGATATGGATACGAAATAATAAGATACCAAGTAAAACTGAAAATACTAAGGTAAATATTGACATTATAAACGCCACTGGATAATCAGTGTCAATCAATTGTCGAAGTGAGAGGGAAGAACACACGCAGGCGCTTGCCAATAGGAAGTCAGATGGTTACCTAGCAACGGAGGTTCGATAAAAATTCACCAATTGAGTGAATAATAAACCCATTACATATTTGGAAAAGTGTTCATCTTTTAATATTAAGAAATTGAAAAAATAATGTTAATAGACAAAATATAATGAAACAAGCACATTAAAGAACTAACGTTTAATCATCATTGACATATTGTTAATAATAAAAAGTCCATTTTCTAATTATTATCACATATACATAGCACTTTAGCTTTTTCATAGTTAAACGTGGCAATATCGAATTTTTTTGACCGCATTCCTTTCACAGCTTCAGTTATGTTTGCCAAACTATAAATAAGTTTAATTAGGGGGAATGTTTGATATCTATTCGGTCGTTAAAAAGATTACCAGATTTTTGTTTATCTATTTAACTCTAGAGCTTCTAAAAGATTTAATTTAAAGGCTTATCATATTAATGAAACCTCTAGCATTCTGCTGAATTTTACGACCCTATTGTATTTGAGGCGATACAGGACCTGTCGATTTACCTGTTTTATCATTTTATTCCACATAGAAAAAAAGAAAGACACCACTTTAAATTTACAATGAAATATTTTACAGATGGTCACCATAATATTTTCACAAATGTTTCGTCTCGTCTCGAAAAAGCGAAAAATCTCGCTCTCGTGTGAAGTCCTAGTCTCGTCTCGTTTCGCTTTTTCGAGACAAGAACGAGACGAGAAAAATCTCGCTCTCGTGTGGAGCCCTATTCATAATAATTCATTGTGTGGCCTTCAGAAATTAAGTGTTCAGCAAGTGCACATTTCTCTGGGTGAAGTTTGCTGTCACTTCTATGGAATGTTATTCTATTAGTAAGAGACCTTTTTGACTGAAAAATGTATTTCTTATCACAATTTTTGTAAGGAATTTCATAAACTATGATTGGTAATTTACTATTAGGTGTTTTATCTTTGATTTTACTGAAATTTGTAGAAACTGTAACTTTTGCAACAGAGCGTTTACTCGCGTTGTTATGATCAAAATAAAATTGGATAAAATATGGCGACGATCACACACGGTGGAGCTGTAAACACAGTCTCCATCTATCGCTGTACTCCAGATGTTATTTATTTGCAATTTTTATATTGTGGATTGGACACTTCTTTTATATGTTTATATATTTATTTCATAATCATGGAATTTTACAAAGTGATACTTTTAACGTTTCTTAGAGAGGGGGTGGGGTAATTAAAGTGAATCAAAATCAAAGATAATCAGTCCAAAATACAACCCTGTGAATTATTTTTTTACACAATCTGGCCATACTTCAACCCTATCTAACTAGAAGAATTCTGTGTAGCAAATACGTTAAATACAATAGTTAATCATTAAGCAATTAAAAAATTAATTATGCCAATGAAATTCGAAAATTGCTACTTGCTACTGTCTTAAATAAAACAACATTCGAGAGCTATTCATTATTGCCATATCGTGTTCACACGAAATTTGAAATCTGTTCATTTTGTATATACCTATTAATTATTCAATGATCACCTACTTGTAAGTGATAACGAATTGTTGCAAACTCTGACCATGAATTTCAAAATGGACCATTTTGTAGATAATTTGTATAAATTGTAACTTTTGCAACAGAGCGTTTACTCGCGTTGTTATGATCAAAATAAAATTGGATAAAATATGCCGACGATCACACATGGTGGAGCTGTAAACACAGTCGCCATCTATCGCTGTACTCCATTCTCTTTAAATTTATTTACCGTAAGCTTGACTTACTATCTCTTTATTATTAAACAATAGTTATATTGAATTCTGGTTAGAACCAACTGATCTTAGTGGATTTTAAGTTATAAATTAGCTCTTTTCTAATAATTGCCATGTAATGATCATCATTATCAAAACTAAATATAACTAAATAAACATACAATGAACCAAAGTGTTTCGTAAGTAATAGATGACTCTAGTATTTCATTAATAACCTATATTTACTTTAATTATACGAGGGGCACTACATCTGGATGACAGGAGCCCAAGATGCACGAAACAAGTGGTAGGAATGAATAAAATAGGAAATATACTTAAAGTAAAAAAAAATATGATTTACAAATGCAATTATATATTTCATATCAATCAAATCATAAAATGGTTATTTATATACTTTTACTTATCTTCATATCGAATTCGTAACAAACTGGATCCTTTTTAAATGCTGCAATCTCTAAGAATTCCGGAAATGTACGATTGGTATTTGGTTGTATATTTTTTGTCTTTATCCAAAGTATCGCAAACTTCTCTGTACCATTCTGGTTTTTCTACGTACAAATGTTTTACGATTTTTTTGATTTTTTTCTGTGTCACTTCGTCGCATTTGTCACAACCTTTGTCTAAGCCTTCTTTCCAACTTTCTACAAAAATATAGAATATCGATAAAATCGTTAAAATTATTCTTTTTGTTAATTATTTGTTCTTGATAACGGTAGTTGGAACGCTACCGAAACGTTGAATTAAAAAATATAAAACAGATTGTGGTTTAATTTCCCAAAATAATTAACAAAAAAAAATAATTATTACACCACAAGGAACATACAGAAGATCGTTAAAATTAGTATAAAATGACAATAATATGTGGAAAGCTTGTAAAATTTTGAGGACTTGTCGACTTAGTAGAGTTTTTTGAAAAATAGTTAAAGTAGATGGTTTTTGACGACGTTTTTTATTTGTAGCGTCATCTAGAGTTTCATTCATCACCCATAATTATGCTGTTTATTTTTTTAGTAGATTTCGCTGTGATAAGTCATGTGTCGTTATTATTTTTCAGAAATATGCAATTCCGCAACCATGGGAATTATTATTTAAAACGACCTTAGTTGTAAAATGTAAAATTTCTTTTGCAATATATTTTTCCGTACATTGATAAAGCATAAAAAAACTTTGATCCAAAAAAGATTCATTGAAATACCACGGAGCTACAAACCACCAAAGTTGAAAAAATATCAATATAGTCTTACCCTTAAGAGCCTCGCCTTCTGGAGTACAAGGTTTCTTACTTATTACACAATCAATGTAATTTCTAACGAATCTGTCGCTCTGCAGGAGATTATCGACATCAACTTTTTGAAGAGCAGCTACGTTTTCATCAAATGTCTTCGGAGCTCCAAACACTGCAACTACTACTAAACACCCCACTAGGAACGACGTACATAAACGGTTCATCTTAACTTTTTGTTTCAAAATTTTTGGATGAACTAGAAGTGTTCTGTACGAAATATTTCTTGTAACTGTGTAGAATCTAATAATTTGGCCGGTTTTATATATTAATGTAAGTTATTGTTGCGTAAAATAAGTAAAACCTTCGGTAGATATTGTTTTTTTTGTGTGTTATTTGAATAAAATAAAAACTTTTTAATTAGCAACACAGCATGTATATATTAATAATAATGAGTAGTCTTCCGGTGAGAATATGAAGTGACCTTTGGTACAAAAAACTAAGTTTCACTGAAATATAATAATTGTATTTGTTTGAAATATTTAAATTCTTTTTCTCAAACTCGATAAGTTTTCATTCAAATTTGAAGATCTGAATCGATTATTCCGTTAGAAAAATGGATAGCAAAAGCAAATGTCACCACCAATAGCAGATGTCACCAGCAATAGTGCTGTACAGTTTGTATATTTTTTCGATAAAAAGGGTTTTTTTGGGACGAGAAATCGACAGCCACAGTCAGTTTTTTTGATAAAATCATTCTTCCACCTTTGAATAGTGTCATATGATTTTCGAAAAAACGCATTTTCAACATAAAAAGTCTTGTAAATACCACAAAACTGTGAATATTGACTGAATTTTAGGAGAGTATTTTGAAAAATAGGAAAAAACTTTACAAGAGCATAATTTGGAGGGTTTACGTTTTATAAATAATAAATATAGAAGTAGCGGAAATATTCGGAAATCCACTTTCTGAAACCAAAAGGTACCTACTCATAACTCGAATAATTGAAGAGATAGAACGGTCTATTGTTCATCAATCGATTCAGGGGAAAATTTTGAGTCGATATTTCCAAGCATTAAGGGAGTTAGAAAAAATCATTTTATATCGCGAAATATTTCCATACCCCCCTTTGTTCAAAATTTGCAGCAACAAAAAATTTTTTGACATGAAAAATGCTAAAAGTTATCAGGGGTTTTTGGGACAATGAATCGACTGGCACAGTTAGTTTTTTTCATAAAATCATTCTTTCGCCTTCAAATTTTAAATAGAGTCATGAAATTTTCGAAAATCCACTTTTCAAAACAAAAATTACTCATAACTCGACTAATAGGAAAGATAGAACGTTCTAGTCTTCACCAATCGATAGAGGGAACAATTTTACATATTTTAGTGAATTTTGGGTCGATATTGCAAAGGATTAAGGGAGTTAGAAAAAAGCAATTTGTTTCGCAAAATATTTCCATACCTACCCCTTTGTTCTAAATTTTCGACAAAAAAAAATAAAAAATGCTTAAAATTCGTAAAGAGGGGTTTTTTGGGCCGGAAAATCGACTGGCACAATCAGTTTTTTGATAAAATCATTATTTCGCCTTCAAATAGAGTCATGAAATTTTCGAAAATCCACTTTTCAAAACAAAAATTACTCATAACTCGACTAATAGGAAAGATAGAACGTTCTAGTCTTCACCAATCGATAGAGGGGACAATTTTACATATTTTAGTGAGTTTTGGGTCGATATTGCCAAAGATTAAGGGAGTTAGAAAAAAGCAATTTTTTTCGCAAAATATTTCCATACCTACCCCTTTGTTCTGAATTTTCGACAAAAAAAATAAAAAATGCTAAAAATTCGTAAAGAGGGGTTTTTTGGGCCGGAAAATCGACTGGCACAATCAGTTTTTTGATAAAATCATTATTTTGCCTTCACATAGAGTCATGAAATTTTCGAAAATCCACTTTTCAAAACAAAAATTACTCATAACTCGACTAATAGGAAAGATAGAACGTTCTAGTCTTCACCAATCGATAGAGGGGACAATTTTACATATTTAAGTGAATTTTGGGTCGATATTGCCAAGGATTAAGGGAGTTAGAAAAAAGCAATTTGATTCGCAAAATATTTCCCTTTGTTCTAAATTTTCGACAAAAAAAAATAAAAAATGCTTAAAATTCGTAAAGAGGGGTTTTTTGGGCCGGAAAATCGACTGGCACAATCAGTTTTCTGATAAAATCATTATTTCGCCTTCAAATAGAGTCATGAAATTTTCGAAAATCCACTTTTCAAAACAAAAAATACTCATAACTCGACTAATAGGAAAGATAGAACGTTCTAGTCTTCACCAATCGATAGAGGGAACAATTTTACATATTTTAGTGAATTTTGAGTCGATATTGCCAAGGATTAAGGGAGTTAGAAAAAAGCAATTTGTATCGCAAAATATTTCCATACCTACCCCTTTGTTCTAAATTTTCGACAAAATTTTTTAAAAAATGCTAAAAATTCGTAAAGAGGGGTTTTTTGGACCGGAAAATCGACTGGCAAATCTTGACAATTTTTTTAAGTCTTAAACTTGAAAATATTTTCGTAAGTTCCAAATTGTCAATCTTTTTAAAGGCGTGAGTTAGGGAAAAAATTAGTTAAATATAATAGTTCTTGATCACGATGTTTGTTGAAACTCTATTTTTAAAGTTTCGGTAGCGGTCCAGCTGCCGTTATCAAGAATAATGAAAAATAATAGATTTTCGAATCATCGGAAATTGATTATTTTCGATTAATCGACTATTTTCGATTAATCGATTATTTTCGATTAATCGATTATTTTCGAATAATCGATTATTTTCGAATAATCGATTATTTTCGATTAATCAATTAATCGATTAATCGATTAATCGAATATAATCGATTATTTTATATAATCGATAATCGATTATGTTATTTGATAGTCGCCCAGCCCTAATTTTGAGTCGATATTGCCAAGGATTAAGGGAGTTAGAAAAAAGCAATTTGTTTCGCAAAATATTTCCTTTGTTCTAAATTTTCGACAAAAAAAAATAAAAAATGCTTAAAATTCGTGAAGAGGGGTTTTTTGCGCCGGAAAATCGACTGGCATAATCAGTTTTTTGATAAAATCATTATTCCGCCTTCAAATAGAGTCATGAAATTTTCGAAAATCCACTTTTCAAAACAAAAAATACTCATAACTCGACTAATAGAAAAGATAGAACGTTCTAGTCTTCACCAATCGATAGAGTGGACAATTTTACATATTTTAGTGAATTTTGGGTCGATATTGCCAAGGATTAAGGGAGTTAGAAAAAAGCAATTTGATTCGCAAAATATTTCCATACCTACCCCTTTGTTCTAAATTTTCGACAAAAAAATTATAAAAAATGCTAAAAATTCGTAAAGAAGGGTTTTTTGGGCCGGAAAATCGACTGGCACAATCAGTTTTCTGATAAAATCATTATTTCGCCTTCAAATAGAGTCATGAAATTTTCGAAAATCCACTTTTCAAAACAAAAAATACTCATAACTCGACTAATAGGAAAGATAGAACGTTCTAGTCTTCACCAATCGATAGAGGGAACAATTTTACATATTTTAGTGAATTCTGGGTCGATATTGCAAAGGATTAAGGGAGTTAGAAAAAAGCAATTTGTTTCGCAAAATATTTCCATACCTACCCCTTTGTTCTAAATTTTCGACAAAAAAAAATAAAAAATGCTTAAAATTCGTAAAGAGGGGTTTTTTGGGCCGGAAAATCGACTGGCATAATCAGTTTTTTGATAAAATCATTATTCCGCCTTCAAATAGAGTCATGAAATTTTCGAAAATCCATTTTTCAAAACAAAAAATACTCATAACTCGACTAATAGAAAAGATAGAACGTTCTAGTCTTCACCAATCGATAGAGTGGACAATTTTACATATTTTAGTGAATTTTGGGTCGATATTGCCAAGGATTAAGGGAGTTAGAAAAAAGCAATTTGTTCTAAATTTTCGACAAAAAAAAATAAAAAATGCCTAAAATTCGTAAAGAGGGGTTTTTTGGGCCGGAAAATCGACTGGCATAATCAGTTTTTTGATAAAATCATTATTTCACCTTCAAATAGAGTCATGAAATTTTCGAAAATCCACTTTTCAAAACAAAAATTACTCATAACTCGACTAATTGGAAAGATAGAACGTTCTAGTCTTCACCAATTGATTCAGGGGAAAATTTTACAAATTTGAGTGAATTTTTATTCGATATTTCCGAGCAATAAGGGAGTTAGAAAAAAGCAATTTATATCACGAAATATTTCCATACTCCATTTATTCAAAATTTACAACAACAAAATTTTTTGACATGAAAATGCTAAAAATCATAAGTGATTTTTTGGCACTGTTCGTTTTTGTATAAAATAATTTTTTCGCCTTTAAATAGTGTCATGGAATTTTTGAAGATCCACTTTTGAAAACAAAAGATACTCATAACTGGACTAATTTGAAAGATAGAACGTTCTAGTCTTCACCAATCGATTCAGGGGAAAATTTTACATATTTCAGTAAATGTTGAGTTCATATTTCCAAGCTTAGCAAAAATTTGTGAACTACGGTATTTGGGAGGAGAAATCGACATGTTGACGTAGATTTTGCATAGGCACTCCTTTACTTTGGAATATTATCATCGAAAAATCACATTTTCAAGTTAAAAATTCGTTTAAATACCCACAAAAAAATGTTTACATACGATGTCAAATGTCCTAACTTTCATCTCACATATGACCAACGTGTTAAGAAATTCGGTACGTTTACTTGATATGGAAACAAATCTCAACCTTGCCATTAATATAACCAATAAGCCATCCGAAGGACCTTGTTTATGTTTCTAAAATTTCGAATCACGATATTTTGTTTAAAGAAAAAATCCCCAGCAAACAATCAATAAACTCTATATAAGGTGGATATAAAGAAATATCTAAAAGCAGACCAATTTGTTTTATCCATTCCTCTTTCATCTTGTATTTTGGTATGAAAAAGATTTAGGAAAACCATATATTTCACGAAGTATCTGACGAGCCAGATTTCAATAGAGGATTATTTGTGGGAAGACCGAAGCCTTAGTGTATATAGAGATCTGTCAAGAACAAACATAAAATAAGGAAGTTTTCAGATATATAACGTTTTCGAGGCTCAATAACATCTTTTCGTTTAGATTTTTTTTTATTATTCTATGCAGCATTTAGGTTTAAAACTGATACAAGAACAAAATCTCAAATGGGACCTTCGAATCTTCAAAAGTATGCAGGAATGTAATTTTTTTTCTTTTTGTTGGTGTGAGCGTGAGATTCCAATGTTTTATGGCATCCCTTTTATCCAAATATGAATGATTGAGTGATTGAGGCTTTTGAAAATGATGTACGTTCAAATTTTTTGGGATATTTAGTACTCGGCCCAGCGCTTTTCTCACTGACCCACCAATCCTCTAATCTCAAATTTAGTCAGAAAGGCATTTGGTATTGGACTTAACAGTGAATTTACTGTTGGACTCTTACTTTGTGGAATCTACTCATATTACTTCTTCAAATTGAACTGTTTATACTTAATTCCACTATTTAATGAAATTTCATAAGCTCAGAGACGGTTACATGTGGAGTTCCACAGGGTACCGATCTTGGTCCAATTTTATTTTTAATTTATATTAACCCATTACTAGAAATGGCTACCTCGTGGGAATGCATTTCGTTTGCAGATGACACTGTCTTGTTGTATTCGGCCGATTCTTGAAATCAAGTTGAAGAAGTAGCAGAAAAGGAGCTAAAAAGTTTTACAAATTGGTTTAGGACGAATTTACTTACTGTTAATGTGACTAAAACCAAAGTCAGATCGTTTAGGGAGCGTCCATTAATTACGTGTGGTGTTCAAGTGGGGACGGGGGTCAAGTAAAATCTTTCCAAATCTCACTTAGGGGAGAGGGGGTTTTTGACAAATATCACGTAATTTTTTGTTCAATGGAAAACCATGTAAAATTGCGTGAAAGTAAAGTTAAATTAAAGTTGAAAATTTTTCTAGAGTAACAATATAGCGAAATTCTACACAATAGTGTCATATTAAATTAAAGTAATGAAACAAATTGTTTTTCTTTGTATTTTTTTATTCCAACGGGTTTACAGCCAAAACACATTTTAAGAAATCTCACGTGAGATTTGGGGAGGGGGAGGTAGTAAAGGAAAATCTTACAAAATCTCACCAGGGGGGGCGTGGGAGTCGAAAAATCCTAAAAAATGTCTCACGTAATTTATGAACACCCCCTTACCTCTTATGAGCTAGCAGTACCATACCGTTCTATAAAAATTGAAAATAAAAATGTACAGATGGTACCATCAGTAAAGTACTTGGGTATCTTTTTAGATTCTCATTCAAGATGAGATGTTCATATTGTAATGTTTTTCTTATTTATTCAAATAGTTTTTATTTGGGGCATAAAATTATACACATTTTCACTATTTCATTCACTGTACGATTACTAAGAACTTCTGTAAACTGTCTGTAAACTAACTCTTTGTCTTCGTTTCACTAATTGTTAACTCACTCAAAAATCAGCGTATATATAGTCTTGATCAATTCTGGAAAGTTCTTCTATTCTCCGCGCTCGTCCTATGCGTAAACAAAGCGTCTTCCAGAATGTTCTCGAAAGGAGCGCATTCGCCGAAATGTATAGTCGAGAGACAGGGCCGGCTCTGAGTTGGTGACCTGGCAACAATATTGATAAATTGAAAAATAATATTAGAACTTCATTCTATAAATTTTACTTGTGTCGTCAAATACTATCGTTGAACAAAGTAAAATTAGTGTACTATGCATTGATTGAATCTCTATTGATCTATGGTATAATAGGTTGGGGAGGTATTTGTTTAAAAACAAACATTATTTAAAACATATAACATCATTACCAAACAAGGGCAATTTCTTCGGATAATTTGTCAATTGCTAGAGCTCAGAAAGCAGTTGGAAAAAGAAGCTTCACTTACCTGGAACCTCAAAAAGAACGATTGGGAGGTCGCCTAAGAAGTTATCACAGCACCGGCGATTGAATGGGCAATAAAATATTTTCAACCCTTCAAATCTCACGGTGAGGATGGCATTTTTCCAGCTCTGCTGCAAAACGGACTGAAATCACTTTTACCCATCCTCATTAAACTGTATAGAGCTAGTCTGGCGTGGAATTATATACTACTCAGTTGGTTGGCGGCTAGGGTGGTTAACTTTGTTTCAGTCGAGTTTGCGAAGTCTAGCAGTGACGTTGTGCGATTGAGACAAAAAATTGTGAATACTGGTGATTTCATATAATTTAATGGTAAGGCCTGACATTTTTGTATGCTATACTATTGAGCGAAACTCATATTATTTCGGTTACTATAATTATTGTGCACATTCCAACATAAATTTCTTTTAAAAAAGCAAACAAGAAAATATTTTTGTTGATAATAAATTAAAATGTTTACAAAGTGATTAATATGGACTACCCTACAGTAGTTAAATATAGCCCAGTGGTCCATATTTGAACCTCATTCTATTGTTACAGAACAATGCCGCGTTCAACCAATCCTAGGCAAAAATGGGATAAAGCCGCAATGAAAGAGGCTATTACTAATGTTAAAAATGGTACTATGGGATTTTTTAAGGCTTCAAAAACTTTCTGCTATTAACAGTACTTCCTCCAGAGATATAAACAAGTCTAGTTGAATATATTTTACAAATGAAGGGTAAATATTTGGGCGTGATATAAAGACATTAGCTTCTGTTAATATTGGATGGACATACCAGTCACACAAGAAACATCGAGTTAATTGATCTGACTCGAAAAAATAATGTTCATATTTTATCTCTACCCCCTCATTCGAGCCACAAAATGCAACCTTTGGACAGAACGTTTATGGGACCCTTAAAAAAATATCATCCTGAAGAAATACGTTGCTGGGTAAAAACTGAAGCAAGCCCTGTTACACATTTTGAAATAGCGGAGTTATTTGGGCGAGCCTACTTACGAGAACAAAACGGATAAATTGCAGTTAATGGTTTCCGTTGTACAGGAATTTATCCCTCCAATCGAAAGACATTTAGAGATCACGACTTTATAGCTTCAGATGAAACTATTTCCGAAGAAACTTTACAAAAACCACGAGTTGAATCCGAAACGTGCACTGCATCCATAAATTTATCAAAAGTTTCGCCTACAGATAAATCTTCTTCTCCCCTATCCTGTGCCTTACCTTCAACTTCCATCCAGCCACCAACTAAACAAACTACTGCTCATACTCCTACCCGACATGAGTTTACTTCTTTGCCCGGTCCTTCATCTGCTCCAGTGAACTCCTCATTTGTGAGCCCTTTTCAAATATCTCCCATTCCTGTGAAACCACAAAGAAAAGGACAAAGGGGGAGAAAACCTACTAGAGCGGCCGTAATTAGTTCGTCTCCATATAAGACAAAATTAGAGGAAAAAGGAGGAGAGTGTAAAAAGGGATCAAGTAAAAAGAACACTGGGAGTAACGAAAACACACAGTGTAGGAAAGTTTAAGGGAAAATCGGTTTTATCCAAAAACGCAGAAAAAAAGAAAACAAAGAAGATAGCCGAAAAACAGGACAGCACCTCTGATGAAATTGGTGATTACAGTCTACGAGGTAGCTCTGATGATGATCAAGTCCAGACGGAACCAATAAAGTTGATGCACAGTGTTTGTATTGTGAATCATTATTTTCCCAAGACACACGAGATGAAGAATGGATACAGTGCGCTTCTTATCAATTGTGGGCGCACGAGGACTGCTCTGGCCATGAAAAGTACATTTTTATTTGTGAATTTTGTTTCTAAACTTGTTTTCTATTCAATAAAAACCACATGAAAACTTCAAGATCCTTTTTATTATCAATATTTTCCATAATTAGTTGGATAAACATTAATCAGGTAGATCGTCCATATTACCCCCATAAGTGGTCCATAATACTACTAAATAAAAAAAGTCTTGAATGAACTTGTTTAAATTTTGTTTGCAACATTTACATATATGTATTTTTTTAAAGTTAATTGCTAAAATTAGGTAAGAAATAGTTATTACACTCTAACTGTTAACAAATAATTAAGTTCCTGGATGTGTAAGCCCTATCCAAAAAATGCCTTATATTGGCCATATTTGCCTACATAACTCTATCTCATGTTTGGCAGGGTCTCTCTCTAGCCCTCGGACCTGAAATATCATCCACCAAACAAACTAATCGGCTTTGTTAAGAAGCTGAATTTATTTGGTGAAATCTGAATAGGTATGAGCCACAATAGACTCTTGCGAGTCGCAGTGGAGGGCCTTATAGACCCACTCATCATAAACCTAACCTAACCTAACCTAACCTACCTTGCACCTCACATATATAATAAAATTCCTGAAAATAGTCGAAGCATAAGAAATAGCACTAGATTAAAAAAAGAAATAAATAGATGGATGCTAGCTTGTGGTAGAGGCTTGTTTCATAAAATAATTGGTCCCTAAAAAAATATGTGTTTAATGTTATATGCTAAAGTTGGGTACTAATTATGTATATTTTTAATTGTTTTTTTTTTAATTATAATTGTTCTTGCCTCCAAATTATGTAATTTGTTCGCCTTGTATACGGCTGTAAGAATAAAAATGTAACCATAGTCAGGTTCCACTCTGAACCTATTTGGTAAACATTTTTATTTGCATTAATACTTTATAAATATTTTGTATAAGAATATTTGGGCAAATAAAACATATTTATTTATTTATTCATCTATTTTGATATTGGGTAAATTTACATCATTATATCATTTGTAATTATTTATTGTTGTTGAGAAGGAGGTTGTACTTGTCCAATAATTTCTTGTGTTTCTTGACCAATTGCCGAACGAACTAGTTCCTGCAAACAAAATTTTGTATTTTAACGTAACTGATAAAGTTTATAAACATTTATTTACCGCCAAAGTTGGTATCATACGATTGGTGCTAGTATTGGGTAATGGTGTGTTTGTGATAGCTGTATGTAAGGCAGGAGTACTCTGTACTTGTGAAGGGGATTTTAATGAGGTAGTATAAAGAGGGAACAGATCTTGTTCCATGGGTTCAGGTATTTGTGGATATATCTGATGTGGTTGTTGCTGCTGGAGAGCAATTTCATCCCTTCGTTCATTCTCAATTAAATCGTCTAAAGTAACGGAACTTTTTCGTTTTCGACCAACAAGAGATTTTGGGGATCTCCAAACTTTTCCAATTTCTTGTAATTCCCTTGTTTTTAACCTTTGAGAATGTAAGATAGATTCTTGTTTCTTTTGAGTTTCTTCTTGATCAATCTCTCGACACAATTTATCCAACAGTTTTTCTGATACTTCACCTTGAAATATCACATTTATTATTATGAATAACAATTGCACTGTAATATTTTACCTGATTGAAGAAGTACGATATCTTCTTGAAGTTCTCGATATTCGGCTTTTTCTCCAGCCAGCAGCTTTTTTAATTCTGCTTGTCTTTCAGCCATTAATCTTTTTAAAATACTTACGGCCGGCGTTTCTCCTCCTGATTCAACGCTGGTTACTACCTTTCCTAACAGCATGCCATATTGGGCAGCACAATTTTTTGGATGGAACCAATCTAATGGACGATTTGGTTCACCAAAAGGCTTCAGAGCTTCCGATACCGACATCCAATTTTGATCACCGCTTCGGAGTACAGCAGAAGCTAGACATAATTGTTCTCTAACAGACCACTTATCTAGTGGTTCTCTCTTAAGCTGGAGGTGTTGAACATATGTCATTTTCAAAATATTAATGGAATCTAACTTGTTATTTAATAATCCAAATAATACTTTGGTTTATGTATAACTGACAAACAACACGCTTTTTGAAATATTCGCCAAGTGACATATGTCATTCAATTCATTGACGTTGGTTGTCATCGGCTGCGTTCCTCGTATATCATGGATGTGTTCAGATATTTCTGGATATAAAATACTTTTTCCTGTGTGATCGCACAGGAAAAGGTCATTTTCGGTAGTCTTAATAGGCATGTTAAGATAGGGTTTTCAGTAAGGTATAATGAAATAGTTATTTCTGTATTTAGAGCGTAAAGTAACAGATTGCCGCTTGAGAAAGAATGTTGCCGATCTTTCGAAAGCGGCAATTTTACTTTTCGCTCGGAAAACACACATAATTTTTTCTACAGTTGCCCTTTTAATAATTAAAACAGTTTTTTATATTATATTAGGTTATAATAGGAGTGCTAGAATTATCGTCATTTTCGCTATTTATCATGATTAACCTTAAAAAGATCTACTGACTAGGGATGTTGAAAAATAATCGATTTTTATTTTCTTATAATCGATTTTTATAGTAATATTAATCGATTTTTAGTAAATCGATTTTATAAATTACGTGCTTAAATCGATTTTCGGACTATTTTTCAAAATTTTGACAACTTTTGACGATTATTGACCATTTCTCAAAATTTTGACAATTATTGACCATTTTTGACAATTATTGACCATTTTGACTGTTTCAAAATTAGTGACCATTTTTCCAAATTTTGGATAATTTTTGACCATTTTCCGAAATGATGACAATTTTCGACAATAGGTGTCCATTTTTACAGTTTTTAACAATAATTGACAATTTTTAACAATTTTTGACCATTTTTGACCATTTTTTAAAATTTTAGACCATTTTTCAAAATTATCGACCATTTTTCAAAATTATCGACCATCTTTCAAAATTATCGACCATTTTTGATAATTATTGACAAATGTTGACAATTATGGACCATTTTCCCAAATTTTTGACCATCTTTGACAATTATTGACCATTTTTGACCATATTTCAAAATTTTTGACAATTTTTCAAAAACCAACAATTTTTTACAATTATCAACTATTTTGCAAAATTTTGACAATTATCAACTATTTTGCAAAATTTTGACAATTATCAACTATTTTGCAAAATTCTGACAATTTTCAAAAATAATTGTTAATTTTTGTCAGTTTTTGACGATTTTTGACCATTTTTGACCATTTTAGACCATTTTTGACCATTTTTGATCATTTTTGATAGTTTTTGACAATTTTTCTGAATTTTTAACAATTTTTAAAAATTTTGACCATTTTCCGAAATGATGACAATTTTTGACAATAGGTGTCCATTTTTTACAGTTTTTAACAATAATTGACAATTTTTAACAATTTTTGACCATTTTTGACAATTTTTTGAGATTGTAGACCATTTTTCGAAATTATCGACCATTTTTGATAATTATTGACAAATGTTGACAATTATGGACCATTTTTTTCCAGATTTTTGACCATTTTTGACCATATTTCAAAATTTTTGATAATTTTTCAAAAACCAACAATTGACAATTATCAACTATTTTTCAAAATTTTGACAATTTTTAACAGTAATTGTCAATTTTTACCGTTTTTGACGATTTTTGACCATTTTCGATAGTTTTTGACAATTTTTCTAAATTTTTAACAATTTTTTAAAAATTTTGACCATTTTTCAAAATTATTAACCATTTTTGACAGTTTTTGACAATTTTTGATAGTTTTTGACAATTTCTGAAAATTTTTGGCCATTTTTCAAATTTTTTAAAAAAAATTTGACAATTATCGACCATTTTTCAAAATTTTAACAATTATTGAAAATTTTTTACAGTTTTTGACAATTATTGACCATTTTTGACCATTCATATAATTTTATTTGATTTTTAATCTGATAAATTGTTAATGAATGAATCTCTTAGGTTTATTATCGGAATATGAAATAAACTTCTCAGATATCGATTTATTTTTTATTAAAATCGATTTTTGACAAATCGATTAATTTTGAATAAAGAAAAATCGATTTTTATTTAATCGATTATTTTCCATTAATCTCATATCCCTACTACTGACTTGTTCAGACTTGTCAGAATTCGAATCAAAATATCACCAATAATCGAAGTGAGAGGGAAGAACACACGCACGCGCTTGCCAATAGGAAGTCAGGTCAGAAGTCAGAAGGGCGGTTCCATAAATATTCACCGATTGAGTTAATTCGGAGGGCGTGGTTTGATTAAATAAGCGAGCAAAAAATATTCCTTTTTTGCGCTAGAGCGTAAAGTAACAATCCTCGGTATTTGTCGACTTTACGATTTCATTTGAATATAGTAATTAGACATTTTACTCGCGACTGTAGAAAAACTTCTTTACGCAAGTTTGACTTGGGGAGAAAGCTGGTGAATGCGTGACAAAAGCGTTACGAAAAGTGTAATCAAGCAAGGCGAACGAAAGTTGATAGATAGATATGAGTTAGTGAAGATAGAAAGAGATAGAGTTACGTTTCGTATATTACTGTAGGAGCAAGAGAGAGCAGTGCGCGTGCACATTTTCTTTCTCTCTTCCTTGTATCATCCCGAGAAAAATTGAACATTGGATATTTTCAAATAATTAAAAGTTTGCTATACTGATTGTCTCAACCAAAGTAAAGTCATTCAATATTTTCAAATGATTGGAAAACTTTTATACTGATTGTCCCATCCGAAGAGAAGATGAGCATTTGATATTTTCAAATTAAAAATTTGCTATACTGATTGTCCCATCCAAAGAGAAATTGAACATTCGATATTTTCAAATTATTGAAAGTTTACTATACTGATTGTCTCAATAAAAGCCAAGTCAGTCAACATTTTCAAACAATTGAAAATTTTTTATACTGATTGTCCCATCCAAAGAGAAGATGAGCATTTGATATTCTATATTTTAGTTTTACTTCAGTTGTGAGGTCTAAAGCACACTCATTTTTTAAAATAAATCAGTTATAAATATTAAAGTTATTAATTCATGTGAAATTATGAAAGTAGTGGTCTCCAAGTGGGATAATTTTCCTTAACAACAGTATAATTTTTTTAAATATAATATCTTTACAATAATATTATTTCTCAGTTAAATTTCGCGCCTTAGCATGCGCAGTTCTAGTTGAGTTTGCCCTTGTGATCCCATCCGCCCCCTTGTGTTCTTTTAGCCCATTCTATTATTTGCGCGCTCCGTCCCAAGTCATTCATCTGAACTCTAAAGCAGGCTCCTGGTCTTTACGTAAATCGTAAGAATTATTCTATACTCTGTCCATCCAAGCAACGGAGTGTTCCAAAACAGTATCATGCATAGTGCACGTGATCTCTCCAACTCTATATGGACAATGAATTATGCCAGCCGATTGCAGTTAAATCCGATTGGCCAGCGCATGGAGGCATATTTATTTTAGCCAATAGGTGCAAAGGCGCATGGTGATCACGCATCTATCGTTGTTTGGGTCGCTCTGTTTGTTCGATGGATATACATTAAGCTCATTGTGAATCTTCTTCGGAACTTAGTGGTTTGTGCTTCTCAATATGACGTTGCTTTGCGTGAAATATCAGCTATAAAAGCAGAAGTAACTACTTTAACACCACCAGTTTTTGCAAAAATACAATACATATAGCTGCTGCACTGTCAACTTTGTCACAATATTTTAATGATAATCCTCCATCCTTGGACTCTATTAACGAGGACGATGACTGTAGGGCATTGATCAACTTATTTTCAAGTGCTTTGGAAACACTCACATCACGAGGTCCAACAGCTGAACTATGGATGCAGTATTTTCATATGGTTATGATTGCTCTTCAATTTATTGAAGCAGGAAGGAACGGAAACTGGAACCTACATTTGTTGTGTGTTCGTGGAATGTTTCACGCTGCAGGTCACTTTAATTATGTCAAAGGTGCACAAATCTATTTACAAAATATGCAGAAGTAGGCAACATTACGGACCCAGATGAATATTTAAAATTCACAGAGGAAGGCTTGTTCACAATCAGAAGGAGCATGGTCTGGTATATGGTCTGACATGAGAATTGAACAGACAGCAATGCGATTCTTTGGAACAGGGAAGGGAGGAACCAAACATTACTGACAGCGTCGTTTTTTGTTTCATTTTGTAGACGTAAAATTCCTGATTGATGGAGGTTACTTACTTCACAAAGTTGTTTGGCCGAAAAATTCAACGTTTGAAGAAGTTTTCGCAGCCTACAAATTATTAATTATCAAACATCTTCCGATTCCACCATAGTTTTCGATGGGTATAATCAATCAAATATGGGGATAAAATCGTGAGCGATAAAGACGAGGTCACAAAAAGGTAGCCCCTGAAATTAGTTTTACACCAGGCATGAAATCGCCACGAGAGGAAAATCTATTCCTATCAAATTATAAAAACAGATCTAGATTTATGGAAAATGTAATATATTTTTTGGAAGGACGTCATCAATTATCAGTATTCCAAGCTCCAGAGGATGCAGATGTATCAATTGTACAAACGGCAATCGATATAGCTAATACTGCTAATGATAGAGTTGTCGTAGTTGGTACTGATGTAGATTTACCGGTATTATTAATTACTCTAATTCCCGAAGGAAAAAGCGTCGATATGCGAATTTAAACTATTTGCACATGCTTTCTCTGGCTGAGATACCGTGGGCTCTATTTTCCATAAAGGTTAGAGATCATTGCTAAAGCTACTAGAATCTGATGTAACAGGCGTTTTTCGCAATAGCGATTCTTCGCGGGAAAAAATAAAAACGGCAGGAGAAAGCATCATGCTGAAGTTGCATGGGTCTAAATTATCGACAATCGGTTAATGCTGAGAGGATCGTTTTGGTGTTGTAGCACGCAAGTCATCTGCCCTCAACTTAGCTTTGCTACAGCTACATATCAGCATTCGTTACGCACTTTTTTACAAGTTCAGCTTTGGTTAGGAAATGTTTTCATTCCTGAAAACTATGGATGGAAGAAGACCATGCGTTGCACCAGAGCTTGTAAACATTGCCGGGGTGAAACTTGCCTAAACTCTGCGGATATTGCTCACGGAAATAATGATGAAGACGATAATGATTATGAAATGCTAGAAATTGTTGAGTTAGCAGAATAAACTGAATATGTCATCAAACCTAGCTATAAAGGGCATTTATGGTACCGATAGTGATGACAGTGATGATGATGTAAATGAGGAAAATGATACGGAAGATCCACCTCTGAAGAACTGCTAAGCCAGCCATCAACATCAGACGGAAAGGCATTTGATATTGGATTTAACAGTGAATTTACTGTTTGGACTCTTACTTTGTGGAATCTACCCATATTACTTTTTCAAATTAAACTGTTTATACTTAATTCCACTATTTAATGAAATTTCATAAGCTCAGAGACGGTTACATGTGGAGTTCCAAAGGGTACCGTTCTTGGTCCAATTTTATTTTTAATTTATATTAACCCATTACTAGAAATGGCTACCTCGGGGGAATGCATTTCGTTTGCAGATGACACTGTCTTGTTGTATTCGGCCGATTCTTGAAATCAAGCTGAAGAAGTAGCAGAAAAGGAGCTAAAAAGTTTTACAAATTGGTTTAGGACAAATTTACTTACTGTTAATGTGACTAAAACCAAAGTCATATCGTTTAGGGAGCGTCCATTAATTACGTGAGGTGTTCAAGGGGGGAGGGCTTCGAGTAAAATCTTTCCAAATCTCACTTGGGGGAGAGGGGGGTTTTGACAAATATCACGTAATTTTTTTTTCAATGGAAAACCATGTAAAATTGCGTGAAAGTAAAGTTAAATTGAAGTTGAAAATTTTTCTAGAGTAAAAATATGGCAAAATTCGACACAATAGTGTCATATTAAATTAAAGTAATAAAACAAATTGTTTTTTTTTGGATTTTTTTTAATCCAACGGGTTTACAGCCAAAACACATTTTAAAAAATCTCACGTGAGATTTGGGGTGGGGGAGGTAGTAAAGGAAAATCTTACGAAATCTCACCGGGGGGGGGGGGGCGGTGGAGTCGAAAAATCCTAAAAAATGTCTCACGTAATTTATGAACACCCCCTTACCTCTTATGAGCTAGCAGTACCATACCGTTCTATAAAAATTGAAAATAAAAATGTACAGATGGTACCATCAGTAAAGTACTTGGGTATCTTTTTAGATTCTCATTCAAGATGGGATGTTCATATTGTAATGTTTTTCTTATTTATTCAAATAGTTTTTATTTGTGGCATAAAATTTTACACACTTTCACTATTTCATTCACTGCATGATTACTAAGAACTTCTGTAAACTGTCTGTAAACTAACGCTTTGTCTTCGTTTCACGAATTGTTAACTCACTCAAAAACCAGCGTATATATAGTCTTGATCAATTCTGGAAAGTTCTTGTATTTTCCGCGCTCGTCCTATGCGTAAATAAAGCGTCTTCCAGAATGTTCTCGAAAGGAACGCATTCGCCAAAATGTATAGTCGAGAGATAGGGCCGGCTCTGAGTTGGTGTCCTGGCAACAATATTGAAAATTTGAAAAATAATATTAGAACTTCATTCTATAAATTTTACTTGTGTCGTCAAATACTATCGTTGAACAAAGTAAAATTAGTGTACTATGCATTGATTGAATCTCTATTGATTTATGGTATAATAGGCTGGGGGGGTATTTGTTTAAAAACAAACATTATTTAAAACATATTAATAGATATCGAAGAATAAAAATATATTATTCCAACGCTTACAACAATGTTTTAAAAAATAATTTTTCAAAAACAGTGACCGTTCAACGAAGAAGAAACAACTACTTCCCGGGCTACATGCCCCGACAGACATTGAATTACACTTCTAAGTCAAACGGGGTTGGTAAATCTACAAGATTTAAACCAACCATTCTGGTTTGCAACAAGAAGGGACAACATAATTTATAGACCGGTTTCAGCGTATTGCGCCTCATCAGTTCAAGGTATATGTTATCGTCCGAGAGTTAATCCCGAACTGAATGTATCACTACCATCGCCAACAATACATATCTTCCAATGACGGAAATGTGTTAGCTGCGAAAGTAGCGACACCTTCACCTCCAAGTCCACAAACCAGAATTCGAATGTGACAACAAGCCACGTGGGCTTGAAACAAAAATGAATTAATACAGTTTCCTGTAAAATTGTCATATTACATCATTACCAAACAAGGGCAATTTCTTCGGATAATTTGTCAATTGCTAGAGCTCAGAAAGCAGTTGGAAAAAGAAGCTTCACTTACCTGGAACCTCAAAAAGAACGATTGGGAGGTCGCCTAAGAAGCTATCACAGCACCGGCAATTGAAAGGGCAATACAATATTTTCAACCCTTCAAATCTCACGGTGAGGATGGCATTTTTCCAGCTCTGCTGCAAAACGGACTGAAATCACTTTTACACATCCTCATTAAACTGTATAGAGCTAGTCTGGCGTGGAATTATAAACCACTCAGTTGGTTGGCGGCTAGGGCGGTTAACTTTGTTTCAGTCGAGTTTGCGAAGTCTAGCAGTGACGTTGTGCGATTGAGACAAAAAATTGTGTTTACTGGTGATTTCATATAATTTAATGGTAAGGCCTGACATTTTTGTATGCTATACTATTGAGCTAAACTCATATTATTTCGGTTACTATAATTATTGTGCACATTCCAACATATTTTTTTTTTAAAGCAAACAATAAAATATTTTTGTTGATAATAAATAAAAATGTTTACAAAGTGATTAATATGGACTACCCTACAGTAGTTAAATATAGCCCAGTGGTCCATATTTGAACCTCATTTTATTGTTACAGAACAATGCCGCGTTCAACCAATCCTAGGCAAAAATGGGATAAAGCCGCAATAAAAGAGGCTATTACTAATGTTAAAAATGGTACTATCGGATTTTTGAAGGCTTCAAAAACTTTCTGCTATTAACAATCTGCAATAAATAGTTTCCGCTAAGTTGAGAAAACCTCCAGTACTTCCTCCAGAGATATAAACAAGTCTAGTTGAATATATTTTACAAATGAAGCGTAAATATTTGGGCGTGATATAAAGACATTAGATACTTTTAGCTTGCCTTAAATTTCTCACGTATCCGTATCCGTAACGAACTGCGCATGTGTAGACCCGTTACGTCTCAGCCGATACGATGCGTTGAACGTATTGTTACGTCCCCTACTCCGTATACGTAAACGTATCCGTATCCCGACCAAAATCAGTATTCTGTGCTATTAGTGCTATTTTACATGTCTTCTTCTTCTTTGATATTGGTTTGGTTTAATTATTACCCAACATATTTTGGTAATGCAAAATATGCATCAAAAATAGGTCGTCCAAATCATCATCGTCCTCGTCTAGCAGCAGTGGATTATTTAATATCGTTCCCATATTACGTTTTTACAAAAATATAAACAGACGAACTAAAAAAGTTTTGAGGTTATACAATTAAAAACAGAACGAAACGATACGTTTTCTGCTAAAAAGGTTTTCTTGACAATTTCTTTACGTCAACGTAACTCCAATACGGATACGGATACGTGTAAAAACTTATGACAAGCTAAAAGTGTCTATTAGCTTCTCAAATAGCCATGAGAAACAATATCAATGCCCCATTTTCAAAAGAAAATAAAGAGGCGGGAAAAGATTGGCTTCGCCTGTTTCTGAAGCGTCATTCAGCGCTATCTTTTCGACGCTCTACAGGCACATCTTTCTCTAGAGCAAGGGGTTTTAACAGAGAAAACGTCAATCGCTTTTATGACCTCCTTGAAACGGTGCTCGATGCAAATAACTTTTCTCCAAATCAAATTTTCAATGTAGATGAGACAGGAATTACTGCAGTGCCATCAAAAATGCTGCAAGTGTTAAGTTTGAAAGGAAAAAGGCAAATAGGAGCACTCACATCTGCAGAAAGAGGCTCACTTATTACAGTCATAACTTGTATGAGTGCGGGTGGATAATTTGTACCTCCTCTGTCCACGAAAGAAAAGTTGATGCGAGGAGCTCCACCAGGTCCCATACATGCTTGTCATCCATCGGGGTTGGTTCAAACTAACTTGTTTACAATGTGGTTTCTTCATTTTTTGGTACTTGCTAACCCCACCGCTGAAAATCCTGTTCTGTTAATATTGGATGGACATACCAGTCACACAAGAAACATCGAGTTAATTGATCTGGCTCGAAAAAATAATGTTCATATTTTATCTCTACCCCCTCATTCGAGCCACAAAATTCAACCTTTGGACAGAACGTTTATGGGACCTTTAAAAAAATATCATCCTGAAGAAATACTTTGCTGGGTGAAAACTGAAGCAAGACCTGTTACACATTTTGAAATGGCGGAGTTATTTGGACGAGCCTACTTACGAGAACAAAACGGAGAAATTGCAGTTAATGGTTTCCGTTGTACAGGAATTTATCCCTCCAATCGAAAGACATTTAGAGATCACGACTTTATAGCTTCAGATGAAACTATTTCCGAAGAAACTTTACAAAAACCACGAGTTGAATCCGAAACGTGCACTGCATCCATAAGTTTATCAAAAGTTTCCCCTACAGAGAAATCTTCTTCTCCTCTATCCTGTGCCTTACCTTCCACTTCCATCAAGCCACCAACTGAACAAACTACTGCTCATACTCCTACCCGACATGAGTTTTCTTCTTTGCCCGGTCCTTCATCTGCTCCAGTGAACTTCTCATTTGTGAGCCCTTTTCAAATATCTCCCATTCCTGTGAAACAACAAAGAAAAGGACAAAGGGGAAGAAAACCTGATAGAGCGGCCGTAATTAGTTCGTCTCCATATAAGACAGAATTAGAGGAAAAAGGAGGAGAGTGTAAAAAGGGATCAAGTAAAAAGAACACTGGGAGTAACGAAAACACACAGTGTAGGAAAGTTTAAGGGAAAATCGGTTTTATCCAAAAAAGCAGAAAAAAAGAAAACAAAAAAGATAGCCGAAAAACAGGACAGCACCTCTGATGAAATTGGTGATTACAGTCTACGAGGTAGCTCTGAATGCTCTGATGATGATCAAGTCCAGACGGAACCAATAAAGTTGATGCACAGTGTTTGTATTGTGAATCATTATTTTCCCAAGACACACGAGATGAAGAATGGATACAGTGCGCTTCTTATCAATTGTGGGCGCACGAGGACTGCTCTGGCCATGAAAAGTACATTTTTATTTGTGAATTTTGTTTCTAAACTTGTTTTCTATTCAATAAAAACCACATGAAAACTTCAAGATCCTTTTTATTATCAATATTTTCCATAATTAGTTGGATAAACAATAATCAGGTAGATAGTCCATATTACCCCCATAAGTGGTCCATAATACTACTAAATAAAAAAAGTCTTGAATGAACTTGTTTAAATTTTGTTTGCAACATTTACATATATGTATTTTTTAAAGTCAATTGCTATAATTAGGTAAGAAATAGTTATTACACTCTAACTGTTAACAAATAATTAAGTTCCTGGATGTGTAAGCCCTATCCAAAAATGCCTTAGATGGGCCATATTTGCCTACATTACTCTACCTCATGTTTGGCAGGGTCTCTCTCTCTAGCCCTCGGACCTGAAATATCATTCACCAAACAAACTAATCGGCTTTGTCAGGAAGCTGAATTAGTTTGGTGAAATCTGAATAGGTATGAGCCACAATAGACTCTTGCGAGTCGCAGTGGAGGGACTCATAGACCCACTCACCACAAACCTAACCTAACCTAACCTACCTTGCCCCTCACATATATAATAAAATTCCTGAAAATAGTCGACGCATGAGAAATAGCACTAGATTAAAATGAGAAATAAATAGATGGATGCTAGCTTGTGGTAGAGGCTTGTTTCATAAAATAGTTAGTTCCTAAAAAAATATGTGTTTCATGTTATATGCTAAAGTTAGGTACTAATTATGTATATTTTTAATTGTTTTTTTTTCATTATAATTGTTCTTGCCTCCAAATTATGTAATTTGTTCGCCTTGTATACGGCTGTAAGAATAAAAATGTAACCATAGTCAGGTTCCACTCTGAACCTATTTGGTAAACATTTTTATTTGCATTAATACTTTATAAATATTTTGTATAAGAATATTTGGGCAAATAAAACATATTTATTTATTTATTCATCTATTTTGATATTGGGTAAATTTACAACATTATATCATTTGTAATAATTTATTGTTGTTGAGAAGGAGGTTGTACTTGTCCAATAATTTCTTGTGTTTCTTGACCAATTGCCGAACGAACTAGTTCCTGCAAACAAAATTTTGTATTTTAACGTAACTGATAAAGTTTATAAACATTTATTTACCGCCAAAGTTGGTATCATACGATTGGTGCTAGTATTGGGTAATGGTGTGTTTGTGATAGCTGTATGTAAGACAGGAGTACTCTGTACTTGTGAAGGGGATTTTAATGAGGTAGTATAAAGAGGGAACAGATCTTGTTCCATGGGTTCAGGTATTTGTGGATCTATCTGATGTGGTTGTTGCTGCTGGAGAGCAATTTCATCCCTTCGTTCATTCTCAATTAAATCGTCTAAAGTAACGGAACTTTTTCGTTTTCGACCAACAAGAGATTTTGGGGATCTCCAAACTTTTCCAATTTCTTGTAATTCACTTGTTTTTAACCATTGAGAATGTAAGATAGATTCTTGTTTCTTTTGAGTTTCTTCTTGATCAATCTCTCGACACAATTTATCCAACAGTTTTTCTGATACTTCACCTTGAAATATCACATTTATTATTATGAATAACAATAGCACTGTAATATTTTACCTGATTGAAGAAGTACGATATCTTCTTGAAGTTCTCGATATTCGGCTTTTTCTTCAGCCAGCAGCTTTTTTAATTCTGCTTGTCTTTCAGCCATTAATCTTTTTAAAATACTCACGGCCGGCGTTTCTCCTCCTGATTCAACGCCAGTTACTACCTTTCCTAATAGCATGCCATATTGGGCAGCACAATTTTTTGGATGGAACCAATCTAATGGACGATTTGGTTCACCAAAAGGCTTCAGAGCTTCCGATACCGACATCCAATTTTGATCACCGCTTCGGAGTACAGCAGAAGCTAGACATAATTGTTCTCTAACAGACCACTTATCTAGTGGTTCTCTCTTAAGCTGGAGGTGTTGAACATATGTCATTTTCAAAATATTAATGGAATCTAACTTGTTATTTAATAACCCAAATAATACTTTGGTTTATGTATAACTGTCAAACAACACGCTTTTTGAAATATTCGCCAAGTGACATATGTCATTCAATTTATTGACGTTGTCATCGGCTGCGTTCCTCGTATATCATGGATGTGTTCAGATATTTCTGGATATAAAATACTTTTTCCTGTGTGATCGCACAGGAAAAGGTCATTTTCGGTAGTCTTAATAGGCATGTTAAGATAGGGTTTTCAGTAAGGTATAATGAAATAGTTATTTCTGTATTTAGAGCGTTAAGTAACAGATTGCCGCTTGAGAAAGAATGTTGCCGATCTTTGGAAAGCGGCAATTTTACTTTTCGCTCGAAAAACACACATAATTTTTTCTACAGTCGCCCTTTTAATAATTAAAACAGTTTTTTATATTATATTAGGTTATAATAGGAGTGCTAGAATTATCGTTATTTTCGCTATTTATCATCATTAACCTTAAAAAGATCTACTGACTAGGGATGTTGAAAAATAATCGATTTTTATATGAATCGATTATTATTTTTTTATAATCGATTTTTATAGTAATATTAATCGATTTTTAGTAAATCGATTTTATAAATTACGTGTTTAAATCGATTTTTGGTCTATTTTGACGATTATTGACCATTTCTCAAAATTTTGACAATTATTGACCATTTTTCAAAATTTCAACGAATATTGACCATTTTTGACAATTATTGACCATTTTGACTGTTTCGAAATAAGTGACCATTTTTCCAAATTTTAAATAATTTTTGACCATTTTCCGAAATGATGACAATTTTTGACAATAGGTGTCCATTTTTACAGTTTTTAACAATAATTGACAATTTTTAACAATTTTTGACCATTTTTGACAATTTTTTAAAATTTTAGACCATTTTTCAAATTTATCGACCATTTTTTAAAATTATCGACCATCTTTCAAAATTATCGACCATTTTTGATAATTATTGACAAATGTTGACAATTATGGACAATTTTTTCCAAATTTTGGACCATTTTTGACCATATTTCAAAATTTTTGATAATTTTTCAAAAACCAACAATTGACAATCATCAACTATTTTTCAAAATTTTGACAATTTTTAACAGTAATTGTCAATTTTTGACGGTTTTTGACGATTTTTGACCATTTTCGATAGTTTTTGACAACTTTTCTAAATTTTTAACAATTTTTTAAAAACTCTGACCATTTTTCAAAATTATTAACCATTTTTGATAGTTTTTGACAATTATCGACCAATTTTGACAATAATTTTCAATTTTTGACAGTTTTTGTCAATTTTTGATAGTTTTTGACAATTTCTGAAAATTTTTGGCCATTTTTCAAATTTTTTGACAATTATCGACCATTTTTCAAAATTTTAACAATTATTGAAAATTTTTTACAGTTTTTGACAATTATTGACCATTTTTGACAGCTTTTGACAAAAATTCTCCATTTAAACAGTTTTTGACAATAATTGACAATAATTGACAATAATTGACAATTTTTGACAATTTTTGACCATTCATATAATTTTATTTGATTTTTAATCTGATAAATTGTTAATGAATGAATCTCTTAGGTTTATTATCGGAATATGAAATAAACATCTCAGATATCGATTTATTTTTTATTTAAATCGATTTTTGACAAATCGATTAATTTTGAATAAAGAAAAATCGATTTTTATTTAATCGATTCTTTTCCATTAATCTCACATCCCTACTACTGACTTGTTCAGACTTGTCAGAATTCGAATCAGAATATCACCAATAATCGAAGTGAGAGGGAAGAACACACGCACGCGCTTGCCAATAGGAAGTCAGGTCAGAAGTCAGAAGGGCGGTTCCATAAATATTCACCAATTGAGTTAATTCGGGGGACGTGGTTTGATTAAATAAGCGAGCGAAAAATATTCCTTTTTTGCGCTAGAGCGTAAAGTAACAATCCTCGGTATTTGTCGACTTTACGATTTCATTTTCATTTTCATTTTACTCGCGATTGTAGAAAAACTTCTTTACGCACGTTTGACTTGGGGAGAAAGCTGGTGAATGCGTGACAAAAGCGTTACGAGAAGTGTAATCAGGCATGGCGAACGAAAGTTGATGGAGAGATATGAGTTACTGAAGATAGAAAGAGATAGAGTTACGTTTCGTATATTACTGTAGGAGCAAGATAGTGCAGTGCGCGCGCACATTTTCTTTCTCTCTTCCTTGTACCATCCCAAGAAAAATTGAACATTCGATATTTTCAAATTATTTAAAGTGTGCTATACTGATTGTCTCAATCAAAGCCAAGTCAGTCAACATTTTCAAATAATTGAAAATTTTTTATACTGATTATCCCATCCAAAGAGAAGATGAGAGTTCAGTTGTGAGGTTTGAAGTACACTCATTTTTTTAAAGTAATTAGAACTAAATATTAAAGTTATTAATTCATGTGAAATATAAAAGTAGTGGTCACCAAGTGGGACAATTTTCCTTAACAACAGTCTAATTTTTTTAAATATAATATCTTTACAATAATATTATTTCTCAGTTAAATTTCGCGCCTTAGCATGCGCAGTTCTAGTTGAGTTTGCCCTTGTGATCCCATCCACCCCCCTGTGTTCTTTTAGCCCATTCTATTATTTGCGCGCTCCGACCCAAGTCATTCATCTCAACTCTATAGCAGGCTCCTGGTCTTTACGTAAATCGTAAGAATTACTCTAAGCTCATCGTGAATCTTCTTCGGAATTTAGGGGTTTGTGCTTCTCAATATGACGTTGCTTTGCGTGAAATATCAGCTATAAAAGCAGAAGTAACTACTTTAACACCACCAGTTTTTGCTCAATATGTGTATGATAACGCTGATCACAATGCGCACCACTTGACGGCAAAATTACAATACATATAGCTGCTGTACTGTCAACTTTGTTACAAGATTTTAAAGATAATCCTCCATCATTGGACTCTATTAACGAGGATGGTGACTGTAGGGCATTGATCAACTTATTTTCAAGTGCTTTGGAAACACTCAAATCACGAGGTCCAACAGCTGAACTATGGATGCAGTATGATTGCTGTTCAATTTATTGAAGCAGGAAGGAACGGAAACTGGAACCTACATTTGTTGTGTGTTCGTGAAATGTTGCCAATATTTCACGCTGCAGGTCACTTTAATTATATCAAAGGTGCACAAATCTATTTACAAGATATGCAGAAGTTAGACAACATTACGGACCCAGATGAATATTTAAAATTTACAGAGGAAGGCTTGTTCACAATCAGAAGGACCATGGTCTGGTATATGGTCTGACATGAGAATTGAACAGACAGCAATGCGATTCTTTGGAACAGGGAAGGGAGGAACCAAACATGACTGACAGCATCGTTTTTCGTTTTATTTTGTAGACGTAAAATTCCTGATTGATGGAGGTTACTTACTTCACAAAGTTGTTTGGCCGAAAAATTCGACGTTTGAAGAAGTTTTCGCAGCTTACGAATTATTAATTATCAAACATCTTCTGATTCCACCATAGTTTTCGATGGGTGTAATCAATCAAATATGGGGATAAAATCGTGAGCGATAAAGACGAGGTCACAAAAAGGTAGCCAATGAAATTAGTTTTACACCAGGCATAAAAGCGCCACGAGAGAAAGATCTATACTTATCAAATTATAAAAACAGATCTAGATTTGTGGAAAATGTAATATATTTCTGGGAAGGACGTCATCAATTATCAGTATTCCAAGCTCCAGAGGATGCAGATGTATTAATTGTACAAACGGCAATCGATATAGCTAATACTGCTAATAAAAGAGTTGTCGTAGTTGGTACTGATGTAGATTTACCGGTATTGTTAATTACTCTAATTCCCGAAGGAAAAAGCGTCGATATGCGAATTTAAACTATTTGCACATGCTTTCTCTGGCTGAGATACCGTGGGCTCTATTTTCCATAAAGGTTAGAGATCATTGCTAAAGCTACTAGAATCTGATGTAACAGGCGTTTTTCGCAATAGCGATTCTTCGCGGGAAAAAATAAAAACGGCAGGAGAAAGCATCATGCTGAAGTTGCATGGGTCTAAATTATCGACAATCGGTGAATGCTGAGAGGATCGTTTTGGTGTTGTAGCACGCAAGTCATCTGCCCTCAACTTAGCATTGCTGCCACCTACATCCGGAGCTACATATCAGCATTCGTTACGCACTTTTTTACAAGTTCAGCTTTGGTTAGGAAATGTTTTCATTCCTGAAAACTATGGATGGAAGAAGACCATGCGTTGCACCAGAGCTTGTAAACATTGCGGGGGTGAAACTTGCCTCAACTCTGCGGATATTGCTTACGGAAATAATGATGAAGACGATAATGATTATGAAATGCCAGAAATTGTTGAGTTAGCAGAATAAACTGAATATGTCATCAAACCTGGCTATAAAGGGCATTTATGGTACCGATAGTGATGACAGTGATGATGATGTAAATGAGGAAAATGATACGGAAGATCCACTTCTGAAGAACTGCTAAGCCAGCCATCAACATCAGACGAAAAGGCATTTGGTATTGGATTTAACAGTGAATTTACTGTTTGGACACTTACTTTGTGGAATCTACTCATATTACTTTTTCAAATTAAACTGTTTATACTTAATTACACTATTTAATGAAATGTCATAGGCTCAGAGACGGTTACATGTGGAGTTCCAAAGGGTACCGTTCTTGGTCCAATTTTATTTTTAATTTATATTAACCCATTACTAGAAATGGCTACCTCGGGGGAATGCATTTCGTTTGCAGATGACACTGTCTTGTTGTATTCGGCCGATTCTTGAAATCAAGTTGAAGAAGTAGCAGAAAAGGAGCTAAAAAGTTTTACAAATTGGTTTAGGACAAATTTATATATATATATATAATCATATACCCTTATACCCTTAGGTGTCGGGTTTGCATTTAATTCTCGTATATAAATTTTTTCCATTCTTTCCTGTTTCTTGTCAATGTTCTCGCCTCTTCCCACGATTTACCTCTCTCTCTTAGAATATTACCCACTATTGTATTCCATGTTTGTCTTGGTCTTCCTTTTTTTCTTTTTATTTGTATTTTTGCCTCATATGTCCTTTTAACTTGTCTATTGTTATTCATTCTCTGAATATGTCCCCACCAGCTGAGTTGTCTTTGTTCTATAAATTTTAGTACGGGCTGGACACCTAATTCATCTCTTATTTTTGTGTTCCTGATTTTGTCCTTTCTTGTTGCTCCAAATGTTCTTCTCAAATATTTCATTTCTGCTGCCTGTATTTTGCTTTTTTGTTTACTTGTAAGAGTCCAAGATTCGCATCCATAAGTTAAAACTGGTCGATATATTGTATTATACACTTTTACTTTTGTCTCTTTGGTGATTTCTTTTTTGTTTATAAATTTTTGGTTCATGGCATAGTATAGCTTAATTGTTTTCTCTATTCTTTCATTTATCTCTGCATCTTGTTTTCCTGTTTCGTCAAAAGTTATTCCTAAGTATTTGAATTCTTTTACTTGTTCTATTTGTACATTATCTATTTTAATTTCTGTGTTGATCTTCTGTTTTCCTATTACAAGTATTTTGGTTTTATTTTTGTTGATTTTCATGCCTTCTTCTTCCATAACATCTTTCCATATGTTCAGGTTTTCTTGTAATCGGTTTTCACTTCCTGCCATTAGCACCACATCATCTGCAAAGACTCCTTCGGCTATCTCTACTCTTTCTAAATTTTTATACCCAACGAACATTTTCTTCACCTTCTGTTGGCTTTTTTTAATAATACTGTCCATATGTATATTAAATAGTGTTGGGCTCAGTCCCCCTCCTTGTCTTAATCCTATGTTGGTTCTAAATCCTGCTGATTTCATGTTGTTTTTTATGATAAAATTTATGTTTGTTTCATATATATCTTGAATGATTCCGATTATTTTTTTGTGTATTCCCTTTTCTTTCAGTCCCATCCATACTTTTTCCCTAGGTACCGTATCAAATGCTTTTTCGAGATCTATGAACGCTAGGTATGTGTTTCTATTTTCTATATGTCTCTTCTCTTCTAATTGTTTTATTGTGAAGATGTGATCCTGCGTACTTCTTCCTGGTCTGAATCCACTTTGTGCTTCTGAAAGTTGATTTTCTAGAGTTGGTTTAATTCTGTTGTTTATAAGCTGTTCATATATCTTTATAATGGTATTTAGCAAGGTTATTCCTCTATAGTTTTGACATTGTTTCTGGTCTCCTTTCTTGTGTATAGGTGTGATTAAGGCTACTCCCCATTCTTCTGGGATTTTTCCATCACACCAAGCTTTGTTGATAATTTCTAATAGCACTTCCAGTCCTATATTTCCTAGATTCTTAATCATTTCCGCTGTAATTCTATCGTCACCCGGCGCTTTCCCATTTTTCAATTTTATAACAACTCTTTTTAGCTCTTCCAATTTTATACTCTGTATTTCGGCTTCTTCGTTTTGATTTGTTCGTTCGACTTCTTCGTTTTGGTTTTCTTTTTCTTGTTCGTTATTTGGGTTTCTTTGAGTTTGTTGGTCTAACATCTCTTGAAAATACTCTCTCCATCTTTCTATGATGTCTGCTTCATTTGTTAGTATTTCTTGATTTTTATCTTTTATGTACTGTTCTTTTCCCTGCTTTTCTGTTCTTAGCGATTTTATAACTTTATAAAATAGTTTTTGATTCCCCGTACTATCTTTTTCCATTTTGTTGCCAAAATCTATCCAGGCATTTTGTTTTGCTTTTATTACTAGAACTTTGACTTTCTCTCTTTGGTTTTTGTATCTTTCATATTGTTCTTGTGTGTTATTTTTTAAATATTTTTTCCATTCTTCCTTCTTCTTTTTAACCTCTTCTTTAATTTCATTGTTCCACCATGCTGTTTGTTTTTTCCTATTATCTGTTTTGTAAGTCCCGCATAGTTCTGTGGCAGTGTTAATGACTACGTTTTTAAATATGTTCCAGCCCTGTTCTGTGTTAAGTTTTTTTATGTCAGAGGATTTTTCTTTTAGTTTTTCTTCTGTTTTTAGTTGATATTTTATTGCAACCGTTTTGTTTCTTAGTTTGTATGTTTTTATTGATATGTGGCTTTCTTTCTTTACTGTTATTTGTTCAGTTTGTGTACTGTCACATTTAATTTTTGCTTCCAGTAAATAGTGGTCACTGTTAATTTCCGCTCCTCTTTTAACTTTAACGTTAAGTATATTTTTTCTTTCTTCTTTTTGCGTTAAAACATAATCGATAATTGATTTTTCTCCTCTGCTATGTTGTACCCTCGTGTATTTGTGGATATCTTTGTGTTGGTATGAGGTGTTACATATTATCAAATTTTGTAATAGACAGAAGTCTAAAAGTCTTTTCCCGTTGTTATTTCTTGTTTTTTCTCCATATTTTCCTAGTACATTCTTGTATTTGTTGTCCTGTTCACCTACTCTACTGTTAAAATCTCCTGCAATATATATAATTCCCTTTGATTCTTCTACCGTACTTGTTAAATCTTCCCAGAATTTTTCTTTTTCTTCTGCTTTACCATTTTCATCCGGTCCATATACTGTTATGATCGTTCTAAATTTTTGTTTTCCGTTTCTTAGCTCGACAAGTAGTATTCTTTCAGATATTGCTCTATACCTTACAATTTGTTTTGTTAGTTTTTCATGTATTATACATCCTACTCCTGCCGCTGCTCTCTGATTTAAGTTTACTCCGCTATATATTAGAATGTGGTCGTTTTGCATTCGAATTTGTCCTTGCCCTTTCTTTTTTGTTTCGCTTATTGTTAGTATCTGTAAATTTGTTTTTTCAAATTCATCTATTAATTCCACTTCCTTCCCCTGTAGGCTTCTAACATTCCAAGTCCCTAGTCTCCATGTTGTTGATTCATTTCCAGCTTGTTTTCCTTTCATTTTTCTCTTTCTCCTGTCCGTTTTCATGGCATTTTTGTTTTGTTCTTTTCGTTCCTTATCTGTCTTGTTTAGTTTTTTTTTGTTGTTTTAAATATTTTTTGGTATCTATCGTCGATGTTTTCCGGTGATCTTTCCCCTACAGTTCTTTTATGTCTGTCAGTAGTAGATTGTTGTTCCTCCTTGTATTCTTCTTTATTTGGTTTATTTTTCTCAATTATTTCGTTGTTTATTACTAATTTGTTATATTTTATTATCGCCTTGTGTCCTTTACTCCTTGCTTCCTTTAGTTGGGGTATTAGTGCTCTTCTTTCTTCTTGGATATTCTTTGGATAATCTTCATCAATCCATATTTCAGTACCTCTAAGATATTTGGCATTTTTCAAAATTTGAATTTTCGTACTTTCTTTCAATAATTTTATCATTATCGGTCTTGTTCTGTTTTCTGCATATTTTCCTAGTCTCCGAATTTCGTCGACCTCTGTTACCATATCAATATTTAATCCAATTTTCTGCATCACTACTTCAATTTTTCCTTTTGTTTCGGTTTCTTCTTCCATCTCTACGTCAGTAACTCCTTTTATTATAATATTTTTATGTCTGACCGTGCGTTCTAATTTTTCTATTCTGTCTTCCTGGTTTTTTATTTTTTCTTTTAGATTATTGTTTTCTTGTTTTACTTCTTGCAATTCTAACACGATGTTATCCAATTTCTGGGTCATTTCTTTCATATTTGTCTCTATTTGTATGAACATTTGTTCTATTCTAGCCATATCTCCCATTTTTACTTCTTATCGCGGAAAAAGAAGACCCCGGTCAACCCGTCGGAAGTCTAACTTTTATCGATCTGAAGTTTATTTCAAATAATATTTCTTTGCCTCACTGATAGTTTTGAAGGTCTGGCAACATCGCTTTTTATCGATTCAGGTTCTATTGTAGATAATGTTCCAAGTTAATTATTTATATCAATATCTTTTCACATTCACTATATTGTTTTTTTGGGTAAATACATAAAATACGTGTTTTTAGGTCGGGATTTTTTTTTGGTCAGCTGAGCCTAACACTTCCACTACACTAAACAACTTTTCTTGTGATTGATTTCCTCTACACCACTCGAATTTTCGGGTTTAATGTAGGAGTAAAATTCAACCAATGTTTCTACACTCAGCGCCACGTTGCCACATCTTAGGACAAATTTACTTACTGTTAATGTGCCTAAAACCAAAGTCATATCGTTTAGGGAGCGTCCATTAATTACGTGAGGTGTTCAAGGGGGGAGGGGTTCGAGTAAAATCTTTCCAAATCTCAGTTGGGAGAGAAGGGGGTTTTGACAAATATCACGTAATTTTTTTTTTCAATGGAAAACCATGTAAAATTGCGTGAAAGTAAAGTTAAGTTGAAGTTGAAAATTTTTCTAGAGTAAAAATATGGCGAAATTCGACACAATAGTATCATATTAAATTAAAGTAATAGAACAAATTGTTTTTTTTTTGTATTTTTTTTAATCAAACGGGTTTACAGCCAAAACACATTTGAAAAAATCTCACGTGAGATTTGGGGAGGGGGAGGTAGTGAAGGAAAATTTTACGAAATCTCACCAGGGGGGGCGGGGGAGTCGAAAAATCCTAAAAAATGTCTCACGTAATTCATGAACACCCCCTTACCTCTTATGAGCTAGCAGTACCATACCGTTCTATAAAAATTGAAAATAAAAATGTACAGATGGTACCATCAGTAAAGTACTTGGGTATATTTTTAGATTCTCATTTAAGATGGGATGTTCATATTGTAATGTTTTTCTTATTTATTCAAATAGTTTTTATTTGTGGCATAAAATTATACACACTATTTATCTTCACTATTTCATTCACTGTACGATTACTAAGAACTTCTGTAAACTGTCTGTAAACTAACTCTTTGTCTTCGTTTCACTAATTGTTAACTCACTCAAAAACCAGCGTATATATAGTCTTGATCAATTCTGGAAAGTTCTTGTATTCTCCGCGCTCGTCCTATGCGTAAACAAAGCGTCTTCCAGAATGTGCTCGAAAGGAGCACATTCGCCAAAATGTATAGTCGAGAGACAGGGCCGGCTCTGAGTTGGTGTCCTGGCAACAATATTGAAAATTTGAAAAATAATATTAGAACTTCATTCTATAAATTTTACTTGTGTCGTCAAATACTATCGTTGAACAAACTGAAATCAGTGTACTACGCATTTATTGAATCTCTATCAATTTATGGTATAATAGGTTGGGGAGGTATTTGTTTAAAAACAAACATTATTTAAAACATATTACCTCATTACCAAACAAGGGCAATTTCTTCGGATAATTTGTCAATCGCTAGAGCTCAGAAAGCAGTTGGAAAAAGAAGCTTCACTTACCTGGAACCTCAAAAAGAACGATTGGGAGGTCGCCTAGGAAGCTATCACAGCACGGGCAATTGAATGGGCAATAAAATATTTTCAACCCTTCAAATCTCCCGGTGAGGATGGCATTTTTCCAGCTCTGCTGCAAAACGGACTGAAATCACTTTTACCCATCCTCATTAAACTGTATAGAGCTAGTCTGGCGTGGAATTATATACTACTCAGTTGGTTGGCGGCTAGGGTGGTTAACTTTGTTTCAGTCGAGTTTGCGAAGTCTAGCAGTGACGTTGTGCGATTGAGACAAAAAATTATGAATACTGGTGATTTCATATAATTTAATGGTAAGGCCTGACATTTTTGTATGCTATACTATTGAGCGAAACTCATATTATTTCGGTTACTATAATTATTGTGCACATTCCAACATAAATTTCTTTTAAAAAAGCAAACAAGAAAATATTTTTGTTGATAATAAATTAAAATGTTTACAAAGTGATTAATATGGACTACCCTACAGTAGTTAAATATAGCCCAGTGGTCCATATTTGATCCTCATCCTATTGTTACAGAACAATGCCGCGTTCAACCAATCCTAGGCAAAAAAGGGATAAAGCCGCAATGAAAGAGGCTATTACTAATGTTAAAAATGGTACTATGGGATTTTTTAAGGCTTCAAAAACTTTCTGCTATTAACAGTACTTCCTCCAGAGATATAAACAAGTCTAGTTGAATATATTTTACAAATGAAGGGTAAATATTTGGGCGTGATATAAAGACATTTGCTTTTCAAATAGCCATGAGAAACAATATCAATGCCCCATTTTCAAAAGAAAATAAAGAGGCGGGAAGAGATTGGTTTCGCCTGTTTCTGAAGCGTCATTCAGCGCTATCTTTTCGACGCTCTACAGGCACATCTTTCTCTAGAGCAAGAGGTTTTAACAGAGAAAACGTCAATCACTTTTATGACCTCCTCAAAACGGTGCTCGATGCAAATAACGTTTCTTCAAATCAAATTTTCAATGTAGATGAGACAGGAATTACTGCAGTGCCATCAAAAATGCTGCAAGTGTTAAGTTTGAAAGGAAAAAGGCAAATAGGAGCACTCACATCTGCAGAAAGAGGCTCACTTATCACAGTCATAACTTGTATGAGTGCAGGTGGACAATTTGTACCTCCTCTGTCCACGAAGAAAAGTTGATGCGAGGAGCTCCACTAGGTCCCATACATGCTTGTCATCCATCGGGGTGGGTTCAAACTAACTTGTTTACAATGTGGTTTCATCATGTTTTGGCATTTGTTAAGACCACCGCTGAAAATCCTGTTCTGTTAATATTGGATGGACATACCAGTCACACAAGAAACATCGAGTTAATTGATCTGGCTCGAAAAAATAATGTTCATATTTTATCTCTACCCCCTCATTCGAGTCACAAAATTCAACCTTTGGACAGAACATTTATGGGACCTTTAAAAAAATATCTTTCTGAAGAAATACGTTGCTGGGTAAAAACTGAAGCAAGACCTGTTACACATTTTGAAATGGCGGAGTTATTTGGGCGAGCCTACTTACGAGAACAAAGCGGAGAAATTGCAGTTAATGGTTTCCGTTGTACAGGAATTTATCCCTCCAATCGAAAGACATTCAGAGATCACGACTTTATAGCTTCAGGTGAAACTATTTCCGAAGAAACTACAAAAACCACGAGTTGAATCCGAAACGTGCACTGCATCCATAAATTTGTCAAAAGTTTCCCCTACAGATAAATCTTCTCCTCCTCTATCCTGTGCCTTACCTTCCACTTCCATCAAGCCACCAACTGAACAAACTACTGCTCATACTCCTACCCGACATGAGTTTTCTTCTTTGCCCGGTCCTTCATCTACTCCAGTGAACTCCTTATTTGTGAGCCCTTTTCAAATATCTCCCATTCCTGTGAAACAACAAAGAAAAGGACAAAGGGGAAGAAAACCTACTAGAGCGGCCGTAATTAGTTCGTCTTCATATAAGACAGAATTAGAGGAACAAGTGAGGAAAAAGGAGGAGAGTGTAAAAAGGGATCAAGTAAAAAGAACACTGGGAGTAACGAAAACACACAGTGTAGGAAAGTTTGAGGGAAAATCGGTTTTATCCAAAAACGCAGAAAAAAAGAAAACAAAAAAGATAGCCGAAAAACAGGACAGCACCTCTGATGAAATTGGTGATTTCAGTCTACGAGGTAGCTCTGATGATGATCAAGTCCAGACGGAACCAATAAAGATGATGCACAGTGTTTGTATTGTGAATCATTATTTTCCCAAGACACACGAGATGAAGAATGGATACAGTGCGCTTCTTGTCAATTGTGGGCGCACGAGGACTGCTCTGGCCATGAAGAGGACATTTTTATTTGTGAATTTTGTTTCTAAACTTGTTTTCTATTCAATAAAAACCACATGAAAACTTCAAGATCCTTTTTATTATCAATATTTTCCATAATTAGTTGGATAAACATTAATCAGGTAGATAGTCCATATTACCCCCATAAGTGGTCCATAATACTACTATATAAAAAAAGTCTTGAATGAACTTGTTTAAATTTTGTTTGCAACATTTACATATATGTATTTTTTTAAAGTTAATTGCTATAATTAGGTAAGAAATAGTTGTTACACTCCAACTGTTAACAAATAATTAAGTTCCTGGATGAATTGTAAGCCCTATCCAAAAAATGCCTTAGATGGGCCATATTTGCCTACATAACTCTATCTCATGTTTGGCAGGGTCTCTTTCTAGCCCTCGGACCTGAAATATCATTCACCAAACAAACTAATCGGCTTTGTTAAGAAGCTGAATTTGTTTGGTGAAATCTTCACAGGCATGAGCCACAGTAGACTCTTGCGAGTCGCAGTGGAGGGCCTCATAGACCCACTCACCACAAACCTAACCTAACCTAACCTACCTTGCACCTCACATATATAATAAAATTCCTAAAAATAGTCGTCGCATAAGAAATAGCACTAGATTAAAAAAAGAAATAAATAGATGGATGCTAGCTTGTGGTAGAGGCTTGTTTCATAAAATAATTGGTCTCTAAAAAAATATGTGTTTAATGTTATATGCTAAAGTTGGGTACTAATTATGTATATTTTTAATTGTTTTTTTTTCATTATAATTGTTCTTGCCTCCAAATTATGTAATTTGTTCGCCTTGTATACGGCTGTAAGAATAAAAATGTAACCATAGACAGGTTCCACTCTGAACCTATTTGGTGAACATTTTTATTTGCGTTAATACTTTATAAATATTTTGTATAAGCATATTTGGGCAAATAAAACATATTTATTTATTTATTTATATATTTTGATATTGGGTAAATTTACATCATTATATCATTTGTAATTATTTATTGTTGTTGAGAAGGAGGTTGTACTTGTCCAATAATTTCTTGTGTTTCTTGACCAATTGCCGAACGAACTAGTTGCTGCAAACAAAATTTTGTATTTTAACGTAACTGATAAAGTTTATAAACATTTATTTACCGCCAAAGTTGGTATCATACGATTGGTGCTAGTATTGGGTAATGGTGTGTTTGTGATAGCTGTATGTAAGACAGGAGTACTCTGTACTTGTGAAGGGGATTTTAATAAGGTAGTATAAAGAGGGAACAGATCTTGTTCCATGGGTTCAGGTATTTGTGGATATATCTGATGTGGTTGTTGCTGCTGGAGAGCAATTTCATCCCTTCGTTCATTCTCAATTAAATCGTCTAAAGTAACGGAACTTTTTCGTTTTCGACCAACAAGAGATTTTGGGGATCTCCAAACTTTTCCAATTTCTTGTAATTCCCTTGTTTTTAACCATTGAGAATGTAAGATAGATTCTTGTTTCTTTTGAGTTTCTTCTTGATCAATCTCTCGACACAATTTATCCAACAGTTTTTCTGATACTTCACCTTGAAATATCACATTTATTATTATGAATAACAATTGCACTGTAATATTTTACCTGATTGAAGAAGTACGATATCTTCTTGAAGTTCTCGATATTCGGCTTTTTCTCCAGCCAGCAGCTTTTTTAATTCTGCTTGTCTTTCAGCCATCAATCTTTTTAAAATACTTACGGCCGGCGTTTCTCCTCCTGATTCAACGCTGGTTACTACCTTTCCTAATAGCATGCCATATTGGGCAGCACAATTTTTTGGATGGAACCAATCTAATGGACGATTTGGTTCACCAAAAGGCTTCAGAGCTTCCGATACCGACATCCAATTTTGATCACCACTTCGGAGTACAGCAGAAGCTAGACATAATTGTTCTCTAACAGACCACTCATCTAGTGGTTCTCTCTTAAGCTGGAGGTGTTGAACATATGTCATTTTCAAAATATTAATGGAATCTAACTTGTTATTTAATAATCCAAATAATACTTTGGTTTATGTATAACTGTCAAACAACACGCTTTTTGAAATATTCGCCAAGTGACATATGTCATTCAATTTATTGACGTTGTCATCGGCTGCGTTCCTCGTATATCATGGATGTGTTCAGATATTTCTGGATATAAAATACTTTTTCCTGTGTGATCGCACAGGAAAAGGTCATTTTCGGTAGTCTTAATAGGCATGTTAAGATAGGGTTTTCAGTAAGGTATAATGAAATAGTTATAGCCCATTCAGTATTAAAACCGTTGCACGTCACATCTGTCATAACTGTACTATGTTGCCAAGCCCTTGAAATAATATGAGAATCTAGTATATGTCAAATGAAGTTTATCAAATATTCTAGGTTAGGTTTAGTTATTGATGGTTATTGCGTGAAAAGAAGCTTCGACTTATTTCAGTTACATACAGAAATGTTACATATAAAACTTTAATTTGTATGTTAACCGTAAAGCACTAAGAAATTCTTATTTTAAAAACTATGGAATTATTTTTAGCACTAAAAAGGTATGTATGGAATAGTTAACACTTTTATTTGTATGTTCATACCACACACTTAATTAGTTAGAAGTTATGGAACTATTCGAGTATTAAAAATGCATGTATATATAAGGCGAGTTCGGAAATGAGGAGTAGAGTAAGAGTAGTACTGGAGTGGAGCAGATGCAATATCTTGCAGTACACTTATCGCGTGACTACGGTTCAAATTTTCTTCTGCGGGCAATAACAGACGGATAGAGTGAAATAATAGTAAAGTAATTCTTGTGACGTTTGAAAACTTAACCTAAGAGGAATTTTGGCTTGTATTTGTAAATGTTGTATGCAATGTAAAATATAAGAGTTGCAAGTTGCAATCTACTTTTTATTTTCCAAAGAGAATACTTATTGATAGGATAATGGAGGTTAATGTAAGAAGAACTCGTTTGTGGGCTTTGGCTTCTGTATTGAGAGCAGCTTTCATATGGTTTTTTGATAATGATGATGAGACAGATAGAGAAGACCCTCAAGTTGATCTCCACTATGTAGAAATGCGTGTACATAGAATGCCTTCACAACAGTTTAAACAAAATTTTCAGATGGATCCGAAAACATTTGAAGATTTATTGATAAAACTTTATTCTAAACCACGTATTGTGCTCTAAACTGTAAGTAATTCACCTAATGAACTCTACTTTTCCCTCATAAACTTAAAAAAATGACATTAGCAATGTCACCTTTTAAGAGTTACACTTTTGCCTCGTCCTCACGATGTGGAGTAAAAAGAGGAAACTCTTTTCACTCCGTCCAGCAATTCCGAACAGCCGATTTTATGATCCCTATTTACTCCATTCTCACTCTCGCGTCAATATAAAACGGAGGGTGTTGATTAGGAGTGAAAAGAGTAACTCTTTTTGTATTTCCGAACGCACCTATAGTATCAAGGAAAAAATATTATCTAATATAATTTTTAGGTTACAATTACCTAAGTACATGTTGCCTTCTAAAATGTTGTCACTACAATATGAAAGATTGATGTAAGGTTTACAGACAAATTATAAATAAAAAAGTTCTGATAACCTGGATCTACCTCCTTTTTAAAGGTAGGCAATTTTATTTTATATTTTGTTGAAATAAATCTTAAATTTTTTTTAGAAAAGCCGGGATGTCAAGCTTTAGTGTGTAGGTCATTTTCAACAAGGAAAATCATCCTGAGATATATGATCATTGATCATAGCAAAAGAAAATTGTGCAGCAAGCACCACCACTGCTCAGAAAAGGAGAGCAAATGCATTCTATTCTCCGAGTGAAGGTATATGCAAATGATTGACTAAATCGTAGCACTGAAATCAATACATATTATAATTATCAGTATTTTATTATTTATCACTCCATCATCTTCTAATCAATCCAAATTTATATTCACCATTTTGTTTTAGCTCTCCAGCATCTACCGCAACTGAAAGTATTGCTTATAAATGATTGATCGAATGAGACCTTTCAATTCAATAAAAACTATTAAATTAATTCTTTGTAGTTTTTATTAAACTTTGTGATATACACATGTACCTTTAGAAAATGCTGCCTGAATTACTTATTTTGAATATCATGATTAAAATAAAATAATAAATAATGCCACCCCAATTTTTATGGAATTGTTTTATTAAAAAGAAACATTGCAAATTTATAAATTAGTTACTACACCGAAAAGTTTGTAATACTATTTTTTTAAATAAGGTAGAACAATAATTGTCAAATAGAAATCTTTCAAATTTGAGAGGTTCACGGACAAACCAATTCCAACCCGCAACTTCTGGAATTCATCTATCGGCTTGCTTGGCAGTAGCCAGTATTAACTAAAAAGGATTTTTAAAAAGATGGTAGGTAATACTTTGTGACTATACTGTTCTATCATATCCACAATGTATTTTGTTGGGTGGTTTGTTTCTGAAAAAAACATTTATTGAAAGGGCAGTATTCAAATAACCAATTCTTTTCTTTTCAAATATACCTATATTATTATTTTTGTAAAAATAAAAGTAAAACAGCATTTATTGTCTATTAGGTATAAATTGAAGTAAGAATTTTGAATGTATTAAACTAGTTGTGTAGTCTTCTGAATTCTAACATATAATTTGCTATATCACTGTTCAAATACAGTTTGTATCTACTTACTAGGCTGTAATATAAATAAGCTCAGCTTCAACATTTGTTGATTGAATTCTATATTGTGTTGCATTAACCTAATATTATCGAAAAGCATTGTCCATAATTTATTAAAGGTTCAGAAAGATTCAATAGTAAGTAATTGGTTTTCAAACCATTTAAAAACATGTTCTTCATTCATTTTCCCATGATAATAACTCAACTGAGATTCATATAAAAATATACTTTCTGCTCCATCAATATAACCATTTTTATTCTCAGCATGTAATACAAAATATCTAGAATAAAAACAATTTTGCATTCTAAACTTTTACATTATCATTGTAACATACCTTTTGACATGAACAGCCTACAGCACCATTTTGGAAAATTCAGGATTCATTAATAAAAACAAAAGTATACAGTGTGGTTTATTTTTGTTGAAAGTTCCATAAGTTCTCTTTGTGGATGTATCATATTTTAGTAAACTACTCAGGAACATTCTACATTTAATAATTATTGTTCTTCCTCCAATTACTGCAGTAACATTCCTAAAGTGACATGATTATCTATAAAAAAATGTCCATGTATAATTGCCAAGTATTAAGAATAATGTAACAGAATATAATAAATACAGTTGATTGGGTATAATATTGAACTTATACATATTTGCTTCATAAACGCTGTAAATAGTATCAGGAGTAAATGCATCAACTATTGCAGTATTATTAAGTTTCATTTATACGTTTTTTTGGATGTGACAATTGACAATTATCAACTATTTTTCAAAATTTTGACAATTTTTAACAGTAATTGTCAATTTTTGACGGTTTTTGACCATTTTCGATAGTTTTTGACAATTTTTCTAAATTTTTAACAATTTTTTAAAAATTTTGACCATTTTTCAAATTTTTTAAAAAATTTTTGACAATTATCGACCATTTTTTAAATTTTTAACAATTATTGAAAATTTTTTACAGTTTTTGAAAATTATTGACCATTTTTGACCATTCATATAATTTTATTTGATTTTTAATCTGATAAATTGTTAATGAATGAATCTCTTAGGTTTATTATGAAATAAACTTCTCAGATATTGATTTATTTTTTATTAAAATCGATTTTTGACAAATCGATTAATTTTGAATAAAGAAAAATCGATTTTTATTTAATCGATTATTTTCCATTAATCTCATATCCCTACTACTGCGACTTGTTCGGACTTGTCAGAATCCGAATCAGAATATCACCAATAATCGAAGTGAGAGGGAAGAACACACGCACGCGCTTGTCAATAGGAAGTCAGGTCAGAAGTCAGAGGGGCGGTTCCATAAATATTCACCAATTGAGTTAATTCGGAGGGCGTGGTTTGATTAAATAAGCGAGCGAAAAATATTCCTTTTTTGCGCTAGAGCGTGAAGTAACAATCCTCGGTATTTGTCGACTTTACGATTTCATTTGAATATAGTAATTAGACATTTTACTCGCGACTGTAGAAAAACTTCTTTACGCACGTTTGACTTGGGGAGAAAGCTGGTGAATGCGTGACAAAAGCGTTACGAAAAGTGTAATCAGGCAAGGCGAACGAAAGTTGATAGATAGATATGAGTTAGTGAAGATAGAAAGAGATAGAGTTACGTTTCGTATATTACTGTAGGAGCAAGAGAGAGCAGTGCGCGCGCACATTTTCTTTCTCTCTTCCTAGTATCATCCCGAGAAAAATTGAACATTCGATATTTTCAAATATTTAAAAGTTTGCTATACAGATTGTCTCAACCAAAGTAAAGTCAGTCAATATTTTCAAATGATTGGAAAACTTTTATACTGATTGTCCCATCCGAAGGGAAGATGAGCATTTGATATTTTCAAATTAAAAATTTGCTATACTGATTGTCCCATCCAAAGAGAAATTGAACATTCGATATTTTCAAATTATTGAAAGTTTACTATACTGATTGTCTCAATCAAAGCCAAGTCAGTCAACATTTTCAAACAATTGAAAATTTTTTATACTGATTGTCCCATCCAAAGAGAAGATGAGCATTTGATATTCTATATTTTAGTTTTACTTCAGTTGTGACACTCATTTTTTAAAATAAATTAGTTATTAATATTAAAGTTATTAATTCATGTGAAATATAAAAGTAGTGGTCTCCAAGTGGGATAATTTTCCTTAACAACGGTCTAATTTTTTTAAATATAATATCTTTACAATAATATTATTTCTCAGTTAAATTTCGCGCCTTAGCATGCGCAGTTCTAGTTGAGTTTGCCCTTGTGATCCCATCCGCCCCCCTGTGTTCTTTTAGCCCATTCTATTATTTGCGCGCTCCGTCCCAAGTCATTCATCTCAACTCTACAGCAGGCTCCTGGTCTTTACGCAAATCGTAAGAATTATTCTAAGCTAAGCTCATTGTGAATCTTCTTCGGAATTTAGGGGTTTGTGCTTACCAATATGACGTTGATTTGCGTGAAATATCAGCTATAAAAGCAGAAGTAACTACTTTAACACCACCAGTTTTTGCTCAATATGTGTATGATAACGCTGATGACAATGCGCAACCACTTGACGGCAAAATTACAATACATATAGCTGCTGTAATAGCAGCTATTAATCCACCATCTGCTCTAGGAACAGATAGTTCGGTACGAAAGTTAAAAAAGTTACCCAACGCCGCTGAAGCTGCTTCTTTTGGTGATGTTCAATTGAGAGAATACAACGATTGTGGTACTTCACTAAAGTCAGTAATGTATGAAGATGTCTGAAAGTATAAATTTGGTAACATTGAACCAGGATTATCACCAGTATACACGACTTACCTTTACCTACATCTGGGGTCGTTATCTAAAAGTGTGGAACTTGCCATGTCTTCGAGGGTTTTTAGAGAAAGTTTCTATTAAAATTGAGTACAGTGTATTGAGAATACTTATTTTACCAATAATTGAACAAGACCCTTCGAACCCTCAAATAATCTATACCGCATTGCATTTTGCGGCTAATCATTCAAAACAAATCAGAATGAACACGTGTTTCGTTACTGTGGATAAAAGCTAAACAAATTCTTTGCAATACTCAAGATGACGAGTTAAAAAGTGTGCAGCTTCGTTTGGGTGGGTTCCAGCTTCTTATGTCATATTTAAAAGCAGTGAGTAGTGTCATGGTTGGTTGATTACAAATACTGATGAGTCAAAAGAAAACATTCCAATATAACAGGTATAAAAACTTTTGATCCACCCAGACTGTAGGGCAATGATCAACTTATTTTCAAGTGCTTTGGAAACAAGAGGTCCAACAGCTGAGCTATGGCTGCAGTATTTTCATATGGTTATGATTGCTGTTCAATTTATTGAAGCAGGAAGGAACAGAAACTGGAAACTATATTTGTTGTGTGTTCGTGGAATGTTTCACGCTGCAGGTCACTTTAATTATATCAAAGGTGCACAAATCTATTTACAAGATATGCAGAAGTTAGGCAACATTACGGACCCAGATGAATATTTAAAATTCACAGAGGAAGGATTGTTCACAATCAGAAGGACCATGGTCTGGTATATGGTCTGACATGCATGAGAATTGAACAGACAGCAATGCGATTCTTTGGAACAGGAAAGTGAGGAACCAAACATGACTGACAGTGTCATTTTTTGTTTCATTTTGTAGACGTAAAATTCCTGATTGATGGAGGTTACTTACTTCACAAAGCTGTTTGGCCGAAAAATTCACTGTTTGAAGAAGTTTTAGCAGCCTACGAATTATTCATTATCAAACATCTTCTGATTCCACCATAGTTTTCGATGGGTATAATCAATCAAATATGGGGATAAAATCGTGAGCGATAAAGACGATGTTACAAAAAGGTAGCCCCTGAAATTAGTTTTACACCAGGCATAAAAGCGCCACGAGAGAAAGATCTATTCTTATCAAATTATAAAAACAGATCTAGATTTGTGGAAAATGTAATATATTTCTTGGAAGGACGTCATCAATTATCAGTATTCCAAGCTCCAGAGGATGCAGATGTATTAATTGTACAAACGGCAATCGATATAGCTAATTCTGCTAACAAAAGAGGAGGAAAAAGCGTCGATATGCGAATTTATACTATTTGCACATGCTTTCTCTGGCTGAGATACCGTGGGCTCTATTTTCCACAAAGGTTAGAAATCATTGCTAAAGCTACAAGAATCTGATGTAACAGGCGTTTTTCACAATAGCGATTCTTCGCGGGAAGAAATAAAAAAGACAGGAGAAGGCATCATGCTGAAGTTGCATGGGTCTGAATTATTGACAATCGGTGAATGCTGAGAGGATCGTTTTGGTGTTGTAGCACGCCAGTCATCTGCCCTCAACTTAGCATTGCTGCCACCTATATCCGGAGCTACATATCAGCATTCGTTACGCACTTTTTTACAAGTTCAGCTTTGGTTAGGAAATGTTTTCATTCCTGAAAACTATGGATGGAAGAAGACAGAGACCATGCGTTGCACCAGAGCTTGTAAACATTGCCGGGGTGAAACTTGCCTAAACTCTGCGGATATTGCTTAAAGAAATAATGATGAAGACGATAATGATTATGAAATGCCAGAAATTGTTGAGTTAGCAGAATAAACTGAATATGTCATCAAACCTGGCTATAAAGGGCATTTATGGTACCGATAGTGATGACAGTGATGATCATGTAAATGAGGAAAATGATACGGAAGATCCACCTCTGAAGAACTGCTAAGCCAGCCATCAACATCAGACGAGCAGCCAGCTACAAAACGAAGTAGAAAAAAATGATTTTTGAATTGAGGTAGAGATAAATAAATACTTCTGGAAATATCTAACTTATGTACTCTAAATTTATTTCCAAATTCCTCTCGAATATTTAGTTTTTAGTTTTGAAATTGCAATCTCTTGAAACTGCATGGAAATTTATTCTTTTTGATGCATATTTTTGTCACAATTTAATGAATAAAATGTAAAATCATCAACATTAACGGAAAAAACATGTAGGAATTATGATTCTTTCATTCCGATTTTAAAATTGTTAAAAAAATCATTAAATTCCGTAAATGTCTTCCAGGCTGCACAATTTGCTAAAATTTTGAGTTTCAGCTTTGATAAACGATTAGTAATCAATTAAAAATGGACAAACTAAAAGAAAAAACAAGAAGAATATAGATTATTGGGGTTAGTTAGGAAAATGAGGACAAAAATCCCAGAAAATGTACCCTTAATCGTGTAAAAAAAATAATAATAAATGGAATTAAAAATATAAATTTTTTTTTATTAGTCCAATAATTAGTCTAAAAAATTGTTTTGAATAATAAACGCCGTAACTTCAATCGTTTAAAAGATATAAACATTTAAAGATACAGAGAATGCATTTTTTTATTAACAAATGCAAATGAAATTAAAAACGAAAAAAAATTAAGAAAAATTCAATTCACAACTTTTTCATGCACATGGCTGTATTTTTTTAAAGAAACGGGAAAAAAATAAAATGAAAATCGGAATTTGTTTGTAAAAAATTTTTTATAAAGTCAACAATGAAAATTTGAATAAAAAAATACTATATTTTTAATTATAATGAGAATAGTTGCAAATGATTATTTAAAAAAATTATTTCCTAATAAATAATTTAAATGAGGGATAAATGGAAAAAACGATTATAAACAATTGAAAAGATATTTTTTAATCATTATTTCACCAAGACAATAAAATGGTAAAAAAAAATTTTTCTTAAATATAAAACTTGTCTATTTGTTCATAACAAATTTATAAACAGATGACGCAAAACGTTTTTTAGTAAAACAATTAAACGCAATATACTAATAAAAAACATTTGGAGAAAAATTGATTAACATTTTACGGATTTTTTGTTAACTTTGAAAAATCATGAAAAACAAATAAAAAAACTTTTATAAAATTTTACAACGGAATCTTGTTCATTATATATATAAAAAGACCTCACAGAAAGAAAAAAATTATAGAAACATTATTTAAACTTTTACGACAGATTATATGAAAGACGAAAAATTTGTTCACTAACAATTGAATAACTTTAACAAAAATCGAGTTCAAATTTTTTTCCCAGCAAGGCTGTTCCTTCAAGTGTCTACATGACACTATAATTTATTCAGATTTTTAACTTAATATTGAATATTATAAAATAGTTTTTTATGGAACAAGTGTGTGAAGTAACCCTTTTTTGACGAATGTGAATATTGTCGCATGCGACGATCACATGAGTCAAAAAAGGGAGTTTACACACGAATTGCATACATTATTTTTTTTACTACCGAAATTTTAATAAAAAAAGCTGAAGATTTATATATATTATTATTTTCATTTATTGTTGATAATTTGTTGGACACTAAATGTACGCAAAGATAAATTCACAGATTTTTGGGGCAATAAATCATTAGAAGCATTCTGTGCTACGTCTAATATGTTTGTTGGTGTATTTGCGAAATAATCTTCTGAGAGATCGTCAGAGGAATCCATCTTTATAATTACATGTACCCACCTATTCCGTTTTCTAAAAAAAGAATCTAAAATAACATCATAGTTTCCTAAAAATGGTCAAAACTTAAATATAAATACTTTTACTTACCCTAGGTAGGTATAGTCGGAAGATCTAAGTTTTAAATTTTAAATGTCAGATTCAATGCATAAACAAATGTCAGTCACTCACAGCCAACTTATAGGTACCTACCTATGCACCCTAATCTTTATTTTCCAGTACCCAATAATTATTTACTAATTTACTAATATTTATTAGATCTACTTTACTGAATTCTATATGATTCAATATCTAATTTAAAAAAAAACTCACATTTAATATCCGTTTATTATACCTACCTATATTTTTATAAGACTAGGTATAACTACATACAAATTGGAATTTCTTCTTTACGCACTAGTGCGTAAAGTAAAGTTTCACGCACTCTAAAGTGTGTCTAAAGTACGTACTTTACGCACGGTAGTAGAAAAAAATTATTTTGTGTTGCACACTTTGCTTGGCTGCGACGCGACGATGCCGATCGGCCGCGCGGACCCCAATTTTCAACTTGAAATTAAAATTATAAATAATGCAGCTACAGATCCGGGAGCTGAGACATGTTCCACTGGAATTCCTCCTCTTTTAGGATCTTTTTTCAAATTTGAGCTATCTTCAATATCTTTTTAGTTATAGCGACAAAACGGAGACTCCTTTTTTTCTCTTCGTTTCTTGTTTATAATAATTGAAATTTTTTTAAAAAAATACCCTTTTCTCAGAATTAAATTCCGAATCCGATGCACCAATGCAAAAAATTAGAACTATTTTTCGCAGAAAACTCACTTCTCGACTAGACTATATTGTGAGGTTATAATCTTCTACTTTCTTTTTAATTGAATTTAAAGCTGAAATGTCATTTTTTGGTTGACGTGTAACCTTTGAAGTTGTCATATTTTTAATGATATTGGCAATTTTCCATAAAGAAAACTATTTGACTAAGGTTTTAAAGCAATTTTTCTACTCCATACTAAAAGTTGTTAATTAAATGCCAATTTTCATTTTCATAATGATACTCATTATAACACTGGTTTTCATTATGAAACTAAAAAATTGACCAATATAAATCTTGATTTTTAAATAACCAAGTAGGGGCAGACCCACTATTTTCTGTAGAATGTTTGACGGTCTCTAAGAGATTCGTGTTTTAATAACCATTACATGAGAGTTGCATACACTATTTTTTCTACAAACAAGAAATTTTATTTGAATTCAACAACATTGCTTTTTTTAAATTTTTTAATACTTTTTTTTACAAATAAAAAATAAAATATGAAAGAAAAATGAGTTCTTCAAATTAATTTTTAATCCTACAAAATATCCACTATAATAACTGAACTTAAGTTAACTATTAACAATAAACATAAGCGAATTCATATGTATAATTTTGTTATATTTCTGTCCGCCGGCCGGAAAGCATCAACTTTCGGGCCGCCGCGCTAAACGATGTTGCCGCTTTCCGGCTTCGTCGAACAGAAGCATAGTAAAGACACCTCGGCCAGTAAGTAAGAAAGCCTCAGGTCACATGTTTGTCGACATTTCTTACTTCACTGGCCTAGGTCCTCAATATACTATTCCACTATTTGTAAAGTTAGTGTCTGAAAGGTTTACGAATCGTGGAGAAAAGTGTATTGGCATGTAAGTACTTACAGTTTCATGATGTTCAGAGTATTGAATGTTATGTTGCATGTATTCAAGTTGTTTAAGTTTTTGTTTCTTATACTTCTTGTGCTTCATATAGCTGACACTTTCTCTGATTTCGTCATCTAAACAGTAAAATTCTACTGGATTGTGACTTCAGAATGTACAATTTCTAAGTATATGTCTAAGGAGTCTCTTATAAACCATCTTCTTCTTCTTTCCTCCTTACGCCTGACTCGTTGAGCACATTTCACGGTTTTTTGGGCTTAAAGTGTTTTCGTATGGAATTTTATGTTTATATAATTCGGTATCACTTCTTTTTTGAGGCATTCTTGGTTAAACCAGATGTTTTGAGATGATTTGCAACGTTTTTCTAGTAACTTCTTGTATAGTAGGGTCAAAGTCTTCTCTTCTTCTACTTTATTCACTGTTTGGACCCTTACTTTGTGGAATCTACTCATATTACTTTTTCAAATTAAACTGTTTATACTTAATTCCACTATTTAATGAAATGTCATAAGCTCAGAAGAGACGGTTACATGTGGAGTTCCACAGAGTACCATTCTTGGTCCAATTTTATTTTTAATTTATATTAACCCATTACTAGAAATGGCTACCTCGGGGGAATGCATTTCGTTTGCAGATGACACTGTCTTGTTGTATTTGGCCGATTCTTGAAATCAAGTTGAAGAAGTAGCAGAAAAGGAGCTAAAAAGTCTTACAAATTGGTTTAGAACAAATTTACTTACTGTCAATGTGACTAAAACCAAAGTTATATCGTTTAGGGAACGTCCATTAATTACGTGAGGTGTTCAAGGGGGGGAGGGGGTCAAGTAAAATCTTTCCAAATCTCACTTGGGGGAGAGGGGGGTTTTGACAAATATCACGTAATTTTTTTTTCAATTGAAAACCATGTAAAATTGCGTGAAAGTAAAGTTAAATTAAAGTTGAAAATTTTTCTAGAGTCAAAATACGGCGAAATTCGACACAATAGTGTCATATTAAATTAAAGTGATAGAACAAGATTTTTTTTAATCCAACGGGTTTACAGCCAAAACACATTTTAAAAAATCTCACGTGAGATTTGGGGAGGGGGAGGTAGTAAAGGAAAATCTTACGAAATCTCACCGGGGGGGGGCGGGGGAGTCGAAAAATCCTAAAAAATGTCTCACGTAATTTATGAACACCCCCTTACCTCTTATGAGCTAGCAGTACCATACCGTTCTATAAAAATTGAAAATAAAAATGTACAGATGGTACCATCAGTAAAGTAATTGGGTATATTTTTAGATTCTCATTCAAGATGGGATGTTCATATTGTAATGTTTTTCTTATTTATTCAAATAGTTTTTATTTGTGGCATAAAATTATACACACTATTTCACACTATCTTCACTATTTCATTCACTGTACGATTACTAAGAACTTCTGTAAACTGTCTGTAAACTAACGCTTTGTCTTCGTTTCACTAATTGTTAACTCACTCAAAAACCTGCGTATATATAGTCTTGATCAATTCTGGAAAGTTCTTATATTTTCCGCGCTCGTCCTATGCGTAAATAAAGCGTCTTCCAGAATGTTCTCGAAAGGAACGCATTCGCCAAAATGTATAGTCGAGAGACAGGGCCGGCTCTGAGTTGGTGTCCTGGCAACAATATTGAAAATTTGAAATATAATATTATAACTTCATTCTATAAATTTTACTTGTGTCTTCAAAAACTATCGTTGAACAAAGTAAAATTAGTGTACTAAGCATTGATTGAATCTCTATTGATTTATGGTATAATAGGTTGGGGGTTATTTGTTTAAAAACAAACATTATTTAAAACATATTAATAGATATCGAAGAATAAAAATATATTTTTCCAACGCTTACAACAATGTTTGGAAAAATAATTTTTCAAAAAAAGTGACCGTTCAACGAAGAAGAAACAACTACTTCCCGGGCTACATGCCCCGACAGACATTGAATTACAATTCTAAGTCAAACGGGGTTGGTAAATCAACAACTTTCCGGTTTCCGGTTTCGGCGTATTGCGCCTCATCAGTACAAGGTATATGTTATCGTCCGAGAGTTAATCCCGAACTGAATGTATCACTACTTTCGCCAACAATACATATCTTCCACTGACGGAAATGTGTTAGCTGCGAAAGTAGCGACACCTTCACCTCCAAGTCCACAAACCAGAATTCGAATGTGACAACAAGTCAGGTGGGCTTGGAACAAAAATGAATTAATACAGTTTCCTGTAAAATTGTCATATTACATAATTACCAAACAAGGGCAATTTCTTCGGATAATTTGTCAATTGCTAGAGCTCAGAAATCAGTTGGAAAAAGAAGCTTCACTTACCTGGAACCTCAAAAAGAACTATTGGGTGGTCGCCTAAGAAGCTATCACAGCACTGGCAATTGAAAGGGCAATAAAATATTTCCAACCCTTCAAATCTCCCGGTGAGGATGGCATTTTTCTAGCTCTGCTGCAAAACAGACTGAAATCACTTTTACCCATCCTCATTAAACTGTATAGAGCTAGTCTGGTGTGGAATTATATACTACTCAGTTGGTTGGCGGCTAGGGTGGTTAACTTTGTTTCAGTCGAGTTTGCGAAGTCTAGCAGTGACGTTGTGCGATTGAGACAAAAAATTGTGTATACTGGTGATTTCATATAATTTAATGGTAAGGCCTGACATTTTTGTATGCTATACTATTGAGCGAAACTCATATTATCTCGGTTACTATAATTATTGTGCACATTCCAACATAAATTTCTTTTAAAAAAGCAAACAAGAAAATATTTTTGTTGATAATAAATTAAAATGTTTACAAAGTGATTAATATGGACTACCCTACAGTAGTTAAATATAGCCCAGTGGTCCATATTTGAACCTCATTCTATTGTTACAGAACAATGCCGCGTTCAACCAATCCTAGGCAAAATGGGATAAAGCCGCAATGAAAGAGGCTATTACTAATGTTAAAAATGGTACTATGGGATTTTTGAAGGCTTCAAAAACTTTCTGCTATTAACAATCTGCAATAAATAGTTTCCGCCAAGTTGAGAAAACCTCCAGTACTTCCTTCAGAAATATAAACAAGTCTAGTTGAATATATTTTACAAATGAAGGGTAAATATTTGGGCGTGATATAAAGACATTAGCTTTTCAAATAGCCATGAGAAACAATATCAATGCCCCATTTTCAAAAGAAAATGAAGAGGCGGGAAAAGATTGGCTTCGCCTGTTTCTGAAGCGTCATTCAGCGCTATCTTTTCGACGCTCTACAGGCACATCTTTCTCTAGAGCAAGAGGTTTTAACAGAGAAAACGTCAATCACTTTTATGACCTCCTTGAAACGGTGCTCGATGCAAATAACGTTTCTCCAAATCAAATTTTATTAGATGAGACAGGAATTACTGCAGTGCCATCAAAAATGCTGCAAGTGCTTGAAAGGAAAAAGGCAAAAAGGAGCACTTACATCTGCAAAAAGAGGCTCACTTATCACAGTCATAACTTGTATAAGTGCAGGTGGACAATTTGTACCTCCTCTGTCCACGAAAGAAATTGTTCCATACATGCTTGTCATCCATCGGGGTTGGTTCAAACTAACTTGTTTACAATGTGGTTTCTTCATTTTTTGGTATTTGCTAACCCCACCGCCGAAAATCCTGTTCTGTTAATATTGGATGGACATACCAGTCACACAAGAAACATCGAGTTAATTGATCTGGCTCGAAAAAATAATGTTCATATTTTATCTCTTCCCCCTCATTCGAGTCACAAAATTCAACCTTTGGACAGAACGTTTATGAGACATTTAAAAAAATATCATTCTGAAGAAATACGTTGCTGGGTAAAAGCTGAAGCAAGACCTGTTACACATTTTGAAATGGCGGAGTTATTTGGACGAGCCTACTTACGAGATTAAAACGGAGAAATTGCAGTTAATGGTTTCCGTTGTACAGGAATTTATCCCTCCAATCGAAAGACATTTAGAGATCACGACTTTATAGATTCAGATGAAACTATTTCCGAAGAAACTTTACAAAAACAACGAGTTGAATCCGAAACGTGCACTGCATCCATAAGTTTATCAAAAGTTTCCCCTACAGATAAATCTTCTTCTCCTCTATCCTGTGCCTTACCTTACACTTCCATCAAGCCACCAACTGAACAAACTACTGCTCATACTCCTACCCGACATGAGTTTTCTTCTTTGCCCGGTCCTTCATCTGCTCCAGTGAACTTCTCATTTGTGAGCCCTTTTCAAATATCTCCCATTCCTGTGAAACAACAAAGAAAAGGACAAAGGAAGAGAAAACCTGATAGAGCGGCCGTAATTAGTTCGTCTCCATATAAGACAGAATTAGAGGAAAAAGGAGGAGAGTGTAAAAAGGGATCAAGTAAAAAGAACACTGGGAGTAACGAAAACACACAGTGTAGGAAAGTTTAAGAGAAAATCGGTTTTATCCAAAAACGCAGAAAAAAAGAAAACAAAAAAGATAGCCGAAAAACAGGACAGCACCTCTGATGAAATTGGTGATTACAGTCTACGAGGTAGCTCTGATGATGATCAAGTCCAGACGGAACCAATAAAGTTGATGCACAGTGTTTGTATTGTGAATCATTATTTTCCCAAGACACACGAGATGAAGAATGGATACAGTGCGCTTCTTGTCAATTGTGGGCGCACGAGGACTGCTCTGGCCATGAAGAGGACATTTTTATTTGTGAATTTTGTTTCTAAACTTGTTTTCTATTCAATAAAAACCACATGAAAACTTCAAGATCCTTTTTATTATCAATATTTTCCATAACTAGTTGGATAAACAATAATCAGGTAGATAGTCCATATAACCCCCATAAGTGGTCCATAATACTACTAAATAAAAAAAGTCTTGAATGAACTTGTTTAAATTTTGTTTGCTCACATTTACATATATGTATTTTTTTAAGTTTATTGCTATAATTAGGTAAGACATAGTTATTACACTCCAACTGTTAACAAATAATTAAGTTCCTGGATGAATTGTAAGCCCTACCCAAAAAATGCCTTAGATGGGCCATATTTGCCTACATTACTCTACCTCATGGTTGGCAGGGTCTCTCTCTCTAGCCCTCGGACCTGAAATATCATTCACCAAACAAACTAATCGGCTTTGTTAAGAAGCTGAATTTGTTTGGTGAAATCTGAATAGGTATGAGCCACAATAGACTCTTGCGAGTCGCAGTGGAGGGACTCATAGACCCACTCACCACAAACCTAACCTAACCTACCTTGCACCTCACATATATAATAAAATTCCTGAAAATAGTCGACGCATAAGAAATAGCACTAGATTAAAAAAAGGAATCAATAGATGGATGCTAGCTTGTGGTAGAGGCTTGTTTCATAAAATAATTGGTTCCTAAAAAAATATGTGTTTCATGTTATATGCTAAAGTTAGGTACTAATTATGTATATTTTTAATTGTTTTTTTTTTCATTATAATTGTTCTTGCCTCCAAATTATGTAATTTGTTCGCCAGGTATAAGGCTGTAAGAATAAAAATGTAACCATAGTCAGGTTCCACTCTGAACCTATTTGGTAAACATTTTTATTTGCGTTAATACTTTATAAATATTTTGTATAAGCATATTTGGGCAAATAAAACATATTTATTTATTTATTCATCTATTTTGATATTGGGTAAATTTACATCATTATATCATTTGTAATTATTTATTGTTGTTGAGAAGGAGGTTGTACTATCTTGTTCCATGGGTTCAGGTATTTGTGGATATATCTGATGTGGTTGTTGCTGCTGGAGAGCAATTTCATCCATTCGTTCATTCTCAATTAAATCGTCTAAAGTAACGGAACTTTTTCGTTTTCGACCAACAAGAGATTTTGGGGATCTCCAAACTTTTCCAATTTCTTGAAATTCCCTTGTTTTTAACCATTCAGAATGTAAGATAGATTCTTGTTTCTTTTGAGTTTCTTCTTGATCAATCTCTCGACACCATTTATCCAACAGTTCTTCTGATACTTCACCTTGAAATATCACATTTATTATTATGAATAACAATTGCACTGTAATATTTTACCTGATTGAAGAAGTACGATATCTTCTTGAAGTTCTCGATATTCGGCTTTTTCTTCAGCCAGCAGCTTTTTTAATTCTGCTTGTCTTTCAGCCATTAATCTTTTTAAAATACTTACGGCCGGCGTTTCTCCTCCTGATTCAACGCTGGTTACTACCTTTCCTAATAGCATGCCATATTGGGCAGCACAATGTTTTGGATGGAACCAATCTAATGGACGATTTGGTTCACCAAAAGGCTTCAGAGCTTCCGATACCGACATCCAATTTTGATCACCGCTTCGGAGTACAGCAGAAGCTAGACATAATTGTTCTCTAACAGACCACTTATCTAGTGGTTTTCTCTTAAGCTGGAGGTGTTGAACATATGTCATTTTCAAAATATTAATGGAATCTAACTTGTTATTTAATAACCCAAATAATACTTTGGTTTATGTATAACTGTCAAACAACACGCTTTTTGAAATATTCGCCAAGTGACATACGTCATTCAATTTATTGACGTTGTCATCGGCTGCGTTCCTCATATATCATGGATGTGTTCAGATATTTCTGGATATAAAATACTTTTTTCATTCTCCCCCCCACGAAAATTGACTTTTTTATTTTAAATACGCAAGCGAAAGCGAAAGTAAAACATGCTAGGTTATCGGTTGCTAAGTATGAAAAACTTTCGTGCCCTGGACAACGAACAAATAAAATCGGTTGCTAAGTATGAAAAACTTTCGTGCCCTGGACAACGAACAAATAAAATGTCAAATATTTATTTAGATTGGAAATTAAATGTAAAATTACAATTGTTGTATGTTCCTGAAAGATTTAACGGCAAATGTTGATTGAAATCTTGTTTGAAAGCAACGTCACTGGAAATTTTGACTTGCTTGTCGATTTAAATACCAATAATACATCTTCAGTTATTGTGGACACATCTTTCGTTGTACACCATTTGATGAAATTTTCATAGGCTTGATTGTAACGGTCTTTAGGTTTTTCGGTAACAAACTTCTGCACGCAATAATTGCTGCTTCTTCAATGGAATTCATTTTTAACTAGATTCTAGCCAAATATTAAACTTAAAAGATGTAGACGTTATGGAAGAATAATTATTTGACAACTGTCAAAATATTAGTTTTTGTTGACACGAATGTTACCAAAGTAACGTTAACTCACGCCTTCTACCCATTTTATTACAGTCTACAGAGAATTTTTTGCAACTTTAAATTGTGTGTTTTAATAATAAAATCGGGGGAAGAATGAAAAGTTTAATACATTACACGCTGCAAAAGCCCTTTCAGGTGCTCGGAAGTATTCAAATAACCTCGGCTACGCTTCGCTTCGCCTCGGCTATTTGAATACACCTCGCACCTAAAAGTAAGCTTTCGCAGATTGTAATGTAACTAACTATTCCTGTGGGATCGCACAGGAAAAGGTCATTTTCGGTAGTCTTAATAGGCATGTTAAGATAGGGTTTTCAGTAAGGTATAATGAAATAGTTTATTTTTTTGAAAAATACCCTTTTCTCAGAATTAAATTCCGAATCCGATGCACCAATGCAAAAAATTAGAACTTTTTTTCGCAGAAAACTCACTTCTCGACTAGACTATATTGTGAGGTTATAATCTTCTACTTTCTTTTTAATTGAATTTAAAGCTGAAATGTCATTTTTTGTTTGACGTGTAACCTTTGAAGTTGTCATATTTTTAATGAAATTGGCAATTTTCCATAAAGAGAACTATTTGACTAAGGTTTTAAAGCTATTTTTCTACTCCTATACTGAAAGTTGTTAATTAAATGCCAATTTTCATTTTCATAATGATACTCATTATAACACTGGTTTTCATTATGAAACTGAAAAATTGACCAATATAAATCTTGATTTTTAAATAACCAAGTAGGGGCAGACCCATTATTTTCTGTAGAATGTTTGACGGTCTCTAAGAGATTCGTGTTTTAATAACCATTACATGAGAGTTGCATACACTATTTTTTCTACAAACAAGAAATTTTATTTGAATTCAACAACATTGCTTTTTTTAAATTTTTTAATACTTTTTTTTACAAATAAAAAATAAAATATGAAAGAAAAATGAGTTCTTCAAATTAATTTTTAATCCTACAAAATATCCACTATAATAACTGAACTTAATTTAACTATTAACAATAAACATAAGCGAATTCATATGTATAATTTTGTTATATTTCTGTCCGCCGGCCGGAAAGCATCAACTTTCGGGCCGCCGCGCTAAACGATGTTGCCGCTTTCCGGCTCCGTCGAACAGAAGCATAGTAGAGACACCTCGGCCAGTAAGTAAGAAAGCCTCAGGTCACATGTTTGTCGACATTTCTTACTTCACTGGCCTAGGTCCTCAATATACTATTCCACTATTTGTAAAGTTAGTGTCTGAAAGGTTTACGAATCGTTGAGAAAAGTGTATTGGTATGTAAGTACTTACAGTTTCATGATGTTCAGAGTATTGAATGTTATGTTGCATGTATTCAAGTTGTTTAAGTTTTTGTTTCTTATACTTCTTGTGCTTCATATAGCTGACACTTTCTCTGATTTCGTCATCTAAACAGTAAAATTCTACTGGATTGTGACTTCAGAATGTACAACTTTTGAGTATATGTCTAAGGAGTCTCTTATAAACCATCTTCTTCTTTCCTCCTTAAGCCTGACTCGTTGAGCACATATCACGGTTTTTTGAGCTTGAAGTGTTTTCGTATGGAATTTTATGTTTATATAATTCGGTATCACTTCCTTTTTGAGGCATTCTTGGTTAAACCAGATGTTTTGAGATAATTTGCAACGTTTTTCTAGTAACTTCTTTTATAGTAGGGTCAAAGTCTTCTCTCGAAGATTTTTCAACTTTATTCACTGTTTGGACCCTTACTTTGTGGAATCTACTCATATTACTTTTTTAAATTAAACTAACTGTCTATAATTAACTCCACTATTTACTGAAAAATCTATGAAATATTTGCTTATCATCGAAATAACTATAAATAATATTTTAAAGTTTTCCTTGGTTTTTCATAAAATAGTGGCATTAATTATAAACTTAAAAAAGGATTTAACAGTCATATATATATCACAAATATCATTTGGTACGATAATTAAAACAAAAACAAATCATCACCAATAATATTTACACTATAGATATCAAACCGTAGCAAAATTATCGTGTGTATTGCAACTCTAATCGTTATGCATATCCCGATACCAATATTGGTCCAGGAACATAAACTCCTATTAATGGCTGTTTAAAGTAATTACTAATTTAATGGGATCGTTAACCCTCATTTGTGGTAATAAATGAGGACAGCATGCGGCCACTGTTACCAATTTAAGTAATATTTGAACAGAAGATTATTTAAATTTTGAAAATGAAAATGTCCTTCAATATCAAGTACACTCCTGGAAAAAACTTATTGTGATACATCTAGGCTAATCGAATTATGGATTATATTTGGTAATATTTGTACTGATACTGTAATACTTGCTTTTTCAAGTTCCCTCAGGTTTCTAGGTGCAGCTATTTGAAGCTTAACATTTTTTTCATGTGTTTCCATAAATTCTCGATCATATTCAGATCCAGTCATTAGGTGGCATACATTTTTTATTTTTGTGCAATTCGGGGGGAGAGCGGAGACAATATACTTATGATAACATTTTGATCCGTGTTCATTTCGAGCTTGAGTTCATCATTTGAAAAATACGGAATCTTCTCCAATAAACAGCGACAAAAATTAACCTCAAAATTTAATAAAGCTTAATAATGAAATATTTATTCGAATAATTATTAGTTATTCATTATTACTCACGTGCATTTCTTAAGAATGATTGCACTTTTTTCAAACGCTTTATATATATATACATATATATATATATAGGAAATAGTTCGTTGCCGATACTAGTTAGGTCTAACTATTATTGTGGGGGATGCGGCAATGTGAATAAGTGAACTCTTTTTCGTTTGTTCTGAGCTTTCGGTAATTTATTATCACCATTATCAAAGAAAACTAAGCGAGGTTTATCACAATATCTATATATAATATGTATAATATGGAGAAAAAACATGGTATAAGATATAATTTTCTTTTTCAAGAAATTAAATTAAAAATAAAACTATCAAAATTGACATTACGACATCGAAATCAGAAGTGGATTTACAATGCATTCTGTATTGTATCTTGAATTCAGGATCATTCCCAAAAAGCTGGAAGATGGCCACTATTGTCCCGTTTTTAAAACCAGATAAACTTCCATCTGACACTAACAGCTATCGACCTACATCTTTAACAAGATGTTTAAAACTTTTTGAAAAATTTATCAGTACAAGACTCTCTGGTGATTGGAATCAAACAACCTTCTATCTCAAAATCAAACTGGTTGCCGTCTACAATTGACACCCTAGTATAGTAGCTTTTTTTGTGGTAAGTTTTGACCTAGAAAAAACCTATGACCGAGTCTGGAGATTTTCTATCCTAAAGCAAGGGAAACCTCCCAATACTACTTCAGAACTTTCTTGAAGAAAAATTTTTTACTGTAAGAGTAGGTACTGCGCAATCTTCGACTAGAGCTCTGGAAAATGGAATCCATCAAGGATCTGTTTTGAGTATAACATTATTTGCAATTGCAATTAATTTTATAATAGAGAAAAATGAAACAAATGTTGAAACATTTCTTTATGCTGACGATCTGGTGATATTTTTACGAAATCAGTCGATGGATACTATCAATCGGTGTTTAAATAAGAACATAATTCACCGGAATAAAAAAGTAGAGCAAAGGGAATTTAAATTTTCAACCTGAAAAAACTACCTCCATTCACTTCTGCCGAATAAGACGAACGCATGAAGATCTCAAGCTTTATATGGAGGGCATTCGAATCAACGTCAGAAGCTGCATAAAATGTCTCGGCCTAATATATGACTCGAAACGAGCAGCTAATCCAATTTGAAGCAAAGTGTCAAAAGGCATTGAATATAATTAAATGTATGTCCAGCATAAAGTGGGGGGCTGACTATGCAGCTGTTGTCTATAACACCTGTAAGCGATCTAGACTTATACGTCTAGACATAATTCAAGCAGCAGCTTTAAGATATGCTACAGGTGCTTTCAGAACTAGTCCAAAAGTGGCTGTACAATGTGATGCTGGTGTTCTTCCTCCGGACCTAAGGAGAGATTCCTAAACAATTATATATGACTCAAAGATTATCTGTCATTATTTATAGCTATTTCAGTTCTAATAATGAATTTGCATCAAGACCATCCACAACGCGTCCGGAAAGAGTGGGAAATATTGAAGCCTGCAAAAAGTTTTCTGTAATACAGGACCCACTTTTGACAGAACAGGTATCCACGGTGCCTCCATGGACTTTCTGTGTCCCAAAAATCAACACCAAATTAGCATTCTGGAAAAAAGGCTCCTTCAACTTATAGAGCACTATTTTATGCAGAATTAGAATCCCGACAAAATAATATCATTATTTATACTGACGGATCAAAATTTGATAGTGGAACTGGTTCTGCTATAGTCGTGAATAATGATATATGCCAATGGGCTCTCCATAACTCCTGTTCAGTTTTCACGGCTGAATTATACTCTATTTGGCAAGCTCTTTTGTATTTTTCAATGTCGAATTATCAATCATGTACTGTGTGTTCAGACTCCCTTAGTGCTATTAGTTTGATAAGTAATGTTTTTACAAAGAACATAACATGTCAACGCATATTGGAATTAAACACGTATCTAACAACTATAAATAAAATATGCGAATTAATATGGATTTCAGGACACTGTCAAATTCCTAGAAATGAGAAAGCCGATTCTGCTGCAAAACTAGCCATGGAATGTCCAGTAGATAACATAACGATATACCCATACCTTATAGTGATTTGAAAATCAATATTAAAGACATGGTACAAAAAATATGGTCACAATATAATGGCCAAATTAAAACTATTAAGCCATCTATAAATGAATGGTTATACCCAACAAAGTTTGCAGATTGAGAATTGGCCATACTCACATGACTCATTCACATCTTCTCGGTGGTACTCCTAGGCCCAGATGTCCCCATTGTAACTATAGGCTTCTTCCGGAACATATATTCAGTTGCCAATATTTTCAAGGCCACCGAACACTGTGGAGGTGAACCTACAATTCTAAACAAACTATTCAGTAGAGAAACTATTTTAAAAACACTAACTTACCTTAGAGCTGTCCACATAACTAGTCGTATTTAGATATGGAGACTGCAGCTAATGATCTCAGTAATCGATGCTGCATAAAAAAAGCCACATTAAATAAAGTTATTAAAATAGTTCACGCATATAAATCAGATCATATAACAATACTTATTTGTGTATTTAGAACGTAAAGTAACAGATTGCCGCTTGAGAAAGAATGTTGCCGCGCGACGCGGAGCGGAGCGCGGCGATCTTTCGAAAGCGGCAATTTTATTTTAATCTCGAAAAACACACATAATTTTTTCTACAGTCGCCCTTTTAATAATTAAAACAGATTTTTTTAGTGATATTAATCGATTTTTAGTAAATAGAATTTATAAATTACGTGTTTAAATCGATTTTCGGGAACGGCTCGAATTATTAATTGACTATTTTTCAAAATTTTGACAACTATTGACGATTATTTACCATTTCTCAAAATTTTGACAATTATTGACCATTTTTCAAAATTTTAACAATTATTGACCATTTTTGATAATTATTGACAGTTATGGACCATTTTTCCCAATTTTTGATAATTTTTTACCATTTTTCAAAATGATGACAATTTTTAACCATTTTTTACAATAATTGTCCATTTTTAACAGTTTTTAACAATAATTTACAATTTTTAACCATTTTTGATGATTTTTGACCATTTTTGACAATTTTCCAAAATTTTAAACCATTTTTCAAAATGATTGACCATTTTTGACAATTATTGACCATTTTTGACAATTATTGATCATTTTTGACTACATTTCAAATTTTTCAAAAACTTTAACAATTTTTGACAATTATTAACTATTTTTGAAAATTTTGATAATTTTTAACAATAATTGTAAATTTTTGACAGTTTTTGACAATTTCTGACAATTTTTGACCATTTTTGAAAATTATTGGCAATTTTTGACAATTTTTCAAAATTTTTGACCATTTTTCAAAATTATTGACCATTTTTGATAGTTTTTGATAATTATCGACCATTTTTCAAAATTTTAACAATTATTGACCAATTTTGACGATAATTGTCCATTTTTGACAGTTTTTAAGAATAATTGACACTTTTTAACCATTTTTGACCATTTCTGACAATTTTTCAAAATTATTGACCATTTTTGATAATTATTGACAATTGTTGACAGTTATGGACCATTTTTTCAAATTTTCGACCATTTTTGACAATTATTGACCATTTTTGACAATTATTGATCATTTTTGACTGCATTTCAAATTTTTCAAAAACTTTAACAATAATTATCCATTTTTGACAATTTTTGACAACTATTGACCATTTTTGAAAATTATTGGCAATTTTTGACAATTTTTCAAAAATTTTGAGCATTTTTCAAAATTATTGACCATTTTTGATAGTTTTTGATAATTATCGACCATTTCTCAAAATTTTAACAATTATTGACCATTTTTGATAATTATTGACAGTTATGGACCATTTTTCCAAATTTTTGATAATTTTTTACCATTTTTCAAAATGATGACAATTTTTAACCATTTTTTACAATAATTGTCCATTTTTACAGTTTTTAACAATAATTTACAATTTTTAACCATTTTTGATGGGTTTTGACCATTTTTGACAATTTTTCAAAATTTTAGATCATTTTTCATGATTATTGACCATTTTTGATAATTATTGATAATTGTTGACAGTTATGGACCATTTTTTCAAATTTTCGACCACTTTTGACAATTATTGACCATTTTTGACAATTATTGATCATTTTTGACTACATTTCAAATTTTTCAAAAACTTTAACAATTTTTGAAAATTTTGATAATTTTTAACAATAAATATCCATTTTTGACAGTTTTTGACAGTTTTTGACAATTTTTGACAACTATTGACCATTTTTGACCATTTTTGAAAATTATTTGCAATTTTTGACAATTTATCAAAATTTTTGAGCATTTTTCAAAATTATTGACCATTTTTGATAGTTTTTGATAATTATCGACCATTTTTCAAAATTTTAACTATTGACAATAATTGTCCATTTTTGACAGTTTTTAAGAATAATTGACACTTTTTAACCATTTTTGATAGTTTTTGACCATTTTTGACAATTTTTCAAAATTTTAGATCATTTTTCCAAATTATTGACCATTTTTGATAATTATTGACAATTGTTGACAGTTATGGACCATTTTTTCAAATTTTCGACCATTTTTGACAATTATTGACCATTTTTGACAATTATTGATCATTTTTGACTACATTTCAAATTTTTCAAAAACTTTAACAATTTTTGAAAATTTTGATAATTTTTAACAATAAATATCCATTTTTGACAGTTTTTGACAATTTTTGACAACTATTGACCATTTTTGACCATTTTTGAAAATTATTTGCAATTTTTGACAATTTATCAAAATTTTTGAGCATTTTTCAAAATTATTGACCATTTTTGATAGTTTTTAAAATTTTAACAATTATTGACAATAATTGTCCATTTTTGACAGTTTTTAAGAATAATTGACACTTTTTAACCATTTTTGATAGTTTTTGACCATTTTTGACAATTTTTCAAAATTTTAGATCATTTTTCCAAATTATTGACCATTTTTGATAATTATTGACAATTGTTGACAGTTATGGACCAAATTTTCGACCATTTTTGACAATTATTGACCGTTTTTGACAATTATTGATCATTTTTGACTGCATTTCAAATTTTTCAAAAACTTTAACAATAATTATCCATTTATTTTGACAATTTTTGACAATTTTTGACAATTTTTGACAATTTTTGACAACTATTGACCATTTTTGAAAATTATTGGCAATTTTTGACAATTTTTCAAAATTTTTGAGCATTTTTCAAAATTATTGACCATTTTTGATAGTTTTTGATAATTATCGACCATTTTTCAAAATTTTAACAATTATTGACCAATTTTGACAATAATTGTCCATTTTTGACAGTTTTTAATAATAATTGACACTTTTCAACCATTTTTGATAGTTTTTGACCATTTTTGACAATTTTTCAAAATTTTAGACCATTTTTCAAAATTATTGACCATTTTTGTTAATTATTGACAATTGTTGACAGTTATGGACCATTTTTCCAAATTTTTGACCTTTTTTGACAATTATTGACCATATTTCAAAATTTTTCACCATTTTTCAAAAACTTTAACAATTTTGACAATTATCAACTATTTTTCAAAATTTTGACAATTTTTACAATAGTTGTCCATTTTTGAAAAATTTTGACCATTTTTGATAGTTTTTAACAATTACTGGTCATTTTTGGAAATTTTTGACCATTTTTGATAGGTTTTAACAATTATTGGCCATTTTTGACAATTTCTCAAAAATTTCAACAATTTTTGACAATTATTGACCATTTTTGACCATTTTTCAGAAATTTTTCAAAATTTTTGACAATTATCGACCATTTTCGAAAATTTTTACAATTATTGACAATTATTGTCCATTTTTGACAGTTTCTGACAATAATTGATAATTTTTGACCACATTTCAAAATTTTTGTCAATTTTCATATAATTTTATTTGATTTTTGATCTGAAATTGTTAATTATTCACCAATAGAGTTAATTCGGAGGGCGTGGTTTGATTAAAATAAGCTAGCGAAAAATATTCTTTTTTTGCGCTAGAGCGTAAAGTAACAATCCTTGGCATTTGTCGACTTTACGATTTCATTTGAATATAGTAATTAGTCATTTTACGCGCGACTGTAAAAAAAACTTTATACACTGTTGGCTGACAATACCGACCTCGGAGAATTCGTTGCTACCATCTGACTGCAAAATTTACCACCGCTGGCGATCATTGGTCAAATTAGCACGCACTTCACTGGCTTCCTGTTTCACACTTCCGTCCCATTTCACGAAATTACTGCCACAAATTGCGAGCGGAAAGATGTTACACATCAATAAGAAATTATATCAAAAATTCATCCAGCTTCCAGGCGCAATATATTTCATACCGAGACGATAATATAGGCAAACAATAATTTCTGGAGGTGTGGGGGAAAGTAACCCGTTAAGACAGGTAAAAAGGGTGTGGAGGGGGCGAACTCCATTTACATAACGACGTTAACCTTATAATAGGAAATTATATCTATTAACACCCTTGTGTTCGGCAGCCTAAGCAAGATAAATAAATTATTACATTATGTGGGTCCCTTGAAGTTTTAGAAACACATACAAACTCGCCTACGTATATATTCATTACAGTTTCAGTTCCTATACAGGTGTCGAGCTTTGCTGGAACTTCTGAATAATGGTGATTAAAACATTTTAGATCTCTGCAGCATGCAATTAAATAAAAAGTTCGTTTTACAGTTCCATTTTCCACGTTAATAACTCGAAAATCAATCTCCACTAAAACTGGGAAGATATTTTTAACTGTCGGTCATGGAGAATGCCGACAGAAATAAAAACAGATATAAAAGAACCCATTTAAAAAATTGTAGCGTACGCCTATGGCAAATGGAAATTGTTCCAATAATCTCATCGTACGCACATAATCATACGCCTATGATAAATGGTATCAAATAAATTAACCCCCATTAAATTTTCTTAGTACGCCTAGGACATATACATTTTTTTGAATAAATGGATACCTTATAATATTATAATGATTCAATTGTACGCCCATGGTAGATATTTCTGCAAATACATTAACCCATTTTAAGAATTTGGCACGCCCATAGTAAATGAAAATCTTTACAAATAAATGGATTTCTTGAAAATTTGTCATCGTACACACATGATATAGAAATTATTACAAATAAATAGATCCTACATAAATATATTATCGTACGCCTATGATAAATAGTATTTCAATAAGTAATTTAATATATTTTATACATTTTATTGCACGTCCATGATAAAGAAAAAAAATTGATGTATTCACTTCCTTCAAAAATTAAATCCTACGTCTATGATACGCAGTGACGGTTTTGTTCATACCAAAAATTTCGGGACGCGGCTGAAGAACTTTCCACTTAAAAAATGTTGAGTAAGGTTTAGGTTTTAGTTGTTTATTCGTCGTTTTACAAGGAGAACAATAGTGTAATAAGGACACCTTAAGGATAAAAAAAGTCATTTGAAAAAGAGTTATGGATAAAAAAAATTGTTCGGGCTAGAAACATAGACGTAGATACAGTAAAAATGTTGGGAGTTGGAAAAAGGGGTCAGTAAAACTGGTGGATATGTTCAATGAAATAGTAAGAGTAGGGCGTTGGTAGAAGTTAGGGAACAATCTAAATAGAGATTTACTGTTTTAAATGAAACTAAGTGTTTCTAATTAATTCCACTATTTAATGAAAAAATTAGGAAGATTTTAAGATACTTATTGATAATTATTTCGATATTGATATATCATCGTCAGAATGACAGAAGTTACATTTTATGTGATGCCTACTTGATGTTTAATATTTTGGCTAGACCAAATAGTAAGTGACCTATCTTGTGATTGACTTAATATATATGAATAGAAAAAAGAAGAAGATATGATATTACAAATATTAAAGCTTAGGTATTATTAGCCCTATGGGGATATCCTGGATATCTTTTTCCCATTTAAGATCAGTATAACTGTGCAATGATATAGGAAACCAAGGAAAACTATATCTGCTGATCTTTACAATTGTTAGTTAAGAAGACAATTTATTAGTGGAGAGCTCCCTAGATTTATCTGTTCATTTTCAACTTCATATTGTGGGTCTCTTAAGTGTCTCCCAATTTCTAGTACTTCGAGGAAATCTAGTTCTTGTTTCTCATCACAAATTTGCAGTACTTCTAGTTCTGTGTTAGGTGTTAATGAATGTTTTGTATCAAGAAGGTGTTTTGCGTAATGTGATTTATCTGGCTGTTTTAATCTGTATTCTCGTGAGTGTTGTTCATTGTATCTAATTTCAAAATTTCGAATTGTTTGACCAATATAGACAGCATTACATTCTGGACATTTAAGTTTATATATTCCAGACTTTTTTAATGGGGGTATTTTTGTTTTCACATTTAACAATTTTTTACTCACATTGTTTTCTGTTTTAAAAGAAATTGCTGTATTTGTTGAACAAGATATTATCTTTGAAATATTATTAGAAATATTATCAGCATATGTGATGGTTTTGTAATTTTGTATTTCCCTAGTTTTTTCAGGAAATATTAATTGTAATGCCACTTTTTCCTCTTTTTTATTAATTAATTTATTTATTATATGTAATGGATAACCGTTGGATGAGGCTATCTGTTTAATTATATTAATTTCTCTATCAAAATTATATTTGTTCATAGGAACTGAAAATGCTCTATGTATCATTGAATTATATGCTGCTAATTTATGTGACATGGGATGATTGGAACTATATGGTATAGTCACAACAGTATGTGCTGGTTTTCTGTAAATTGAAAAATCAAGTATATTATTGACTCTTTGAATTTTAATATCAAGAAAATTGATTCAGTTATTTTCTTCAACTTCTTATGTAAATTTAATTTTTGGATGTAAATTGATAATATGATGGAACAATATATCTAATTGTCGTTCACTACCTACAAAACAAGCTAATATGTCATCTACATACCTATACCAAAATAATATAATATTTTGAAATGTTACATTCAAAGATTTTTCTTTCTAAACTGTCTATAAAAATGTTTGCTAAAATTGGTGATATGGGGCTTCCCATTGGTAAACGTTCATTTTGAATATATACCTTATTATCAAGAGTAAAATAGTTCTGATTAATACATACATCAAACAAATTTATTATATCTGATATTATTCCTGGATTAATATTTCGATCCTCTTGTAATTGTTTAACAAGTGTTATGCACTCTTTTGGAGGAATTTTAGAGAACATATTGGTGACAAATGAAATAAGTTTAGAGTTATCTTGTAATTTGTATGTTTTTAATTTTTTAATTAGTTCTTTTGAATTTTCAATTGAGTACTTAGATATACCTCCATAGCTATTGAGTATATTATTTAGTTTTTTAGCTAACTTATTATTGGGAGTATTAACGTAAGAAACTACAGGTCTAATTGGTTTCGATACTTTATGTAATTTAACAGTTCCATATAATTGTGGAGACTGAGGATTTTTATTAATCATGTATTTTTTCTCATAATCATTGAAAACATAATTTGAACTATTGACAATCTATCTAACATCATTAGAAAACTTTTTTGTTGGGTCAGCCCTTAGAATTTTTACATCACAAGATTCTATAAAATTATTAACTTTAGATTTATATTCTTCGGATTTTAAAATGGCATTTCCCTTGTCAGATTTTGTTATTGTGAGGTTATGTTCTTCTACTTTCTTTTTAATTGAATTTAAAGCTGAAACATCATTTTTTGTTTGACGTTTAACCTTTGAAGGTTTCATATTTTTAATCAAATTGACAATTTGTAACTTTTCATAAAAAAAACTATTTGACTGAGATTTTAAAGCTATTTCTGAATCTAGCTAAAATTTCTTTGATACTATTAATATACTATTAATCAGAATTATTCTACTTTTGATAATAAGGTATATATTCAAAATGAAGGTTTACCAATGGGAAGCCCTATATCACCAATTTTAGCAAACATTTTTATGGACAGTTTAGGAATGAAAATCTTTGAATGTAACATTTCAAAAAATATATTATTTTGGTATAGGTATGTAGATGACATATTAGCTTGTTTTGTAGGTAGTGAACGACAATTAGATATATTGTTCAATCATATTAATAATTTACATCCGAAAATTAAATTTACATTAGAAGTTGAAGAAAATAACTCAATCAATTTTCTTAATATTAAAATTCAAAGAGTCAACAATATACTTGATTTTTCAATTTACAGAAAACCAACACATACTGATGTGACTATACTATATAATTCCAATCATCCCATGTCACATAAATTAGCAGCATATAATTCAATGATACATAGAGCATTTTCAGTTCCTATGAACAAATATAATTTTGATAGAGAAATTAATATAATTAAACAAATAGCCACATCCAACGAACCATTACATGTAATAAATTGATTAGTTCATTGAAAAGGGGAAAAAGTGGTATTACAATTAATATTTCCTGAAACTGAAACTAGAGAAATACAAAATTACAAAACCATCACATATGCTGGTAATATTTCTAATAATATTTCAAAGATAATATCTTGTTCAACAAATACAGCAATTTCTTTCAAAACAGAAAAAAATGTAAGTAAAAAATTGTTAAATGTAAAAACAAAAATACCCCATTAAAAAAGTCTGGAATATATAAACTTAAATGTCCAGAATGTAATGCTGTCTATATTGGTCAAACAATTCGAAATTTTGAAATTAGATACAATGAACACTCACGAGCATACAGATTAAAACAGCCAGATAAATCACATTACGCAAAACATCTTCTTGACACAAAACATTCATTAACACCCAACACAGAATCAGAAGTACTGCATATTTGTGATAAGAAACAAGAACTAGATTTCCTTGAAGAACTAGAAATAAGAAGACACTTAAGAGACCCACAATATGAAGTTGTCAATGAACAGATAATTCTAGGGAGCTCTCCACTATTAAATTGTCTTCTTAAGTAACAATTGTAAAGATCAGCAGTTTTCCTTGGTTTCCTATATCATTGCACAGTTATACTGATCTTAAATGGGAAAAAGATATCCAGGATATCCCCATAGGGCTAATAATACCTAAGCTTTAATATTTGTAAAATCATATCTTCTTCTTTTTTCTATTCATATATATTAAGTCAATCACAAGATAGGTCACTCACTATTTGGTCTAGCCAAAATATTAAACATCAAGTAGGCATCACATAAAATGTAACTTCTGTCATTCTGACGATGATATGTCAATATCGAAATAATTATCAATTTTTAGAGTATTCATAATTTTTTCATTAAATAGTGGAATTAATTAGAAACACTTAGTTTCATTTAAAAAAGTAATATGAGTAGATTCCACAAAGTAAGGGTCCAAACAGTAAATTCAATTTTTAAATAAAGATTTATTACAGTTTCCTGTAAAATTGTCGTATTTAGTAAATCGCGTTACCAATAGGTACCGGTTTCGGTATTTGCGCCTCATCAGTACAAGGTATATGTTATCGTCCGAGAGTTAATCCCGAAATGACTATATCTCTAAAATCACCACCAATACATGTCTTCGAGTAACGGATATGTAAAAGTTGAGATGATAGCTACATCTTCACCTCCCAACCACAAACCAATATATTTATTCTTCGATATCTAATAATCTAAATGTCAAACAGCAATTTTAATCAGTTCTAAAATGGTTTGGCAAGAACACCACTGTTTTTTACAATGTTGCCAAACATAAATAAAAAATACGATAGATATACGTTGTAGGCATAATGAAAATCTGGGCTTTTTACAAACTTCCTAGGTATATTACAAAAAGCAAGATACACAATGCATTTTCGTTATGACTACACCAATTTAGGAGAATTGGTAAAACACCGACGAAACAAGAACAGAAGAATGTATATCACGTTGCGACTGAATATTTTCAGACATTTAACAATTTGCCAAAAGCAGTGCCGTCACAACGTGATATACAATCTTCTGTTCTTGTTTTGCCGGCAGTAAATTGCCTAGGAATATTTGAGCAATCCGAAGCTGGGAAGCTGGTATTATTTAAGAGAGTGTTATTTTTATATAAAACAAGCGTGGCCCAAAAACATTTTTTTGTCTCTGGGGCTTTGGAAAGGAACTCCACAAATTTTGCTTTTTTAACGATTTTAACGACTTCTGCGCAGAAATTGGGCATGTCCAGAAAACATCCTTGTCCCTTTACTCTTCGAAAAATGCATTATGCAGGCTTCAGAGATATCAAAAACGCAGCTTCGCAGCTTCCGTTTTTGAAAGCAGCTAAACCTCCTCTTAATCTTCAGAAAGTTAGACTTATTGAGATCGCAAAAAAAGAAAACTGTATAAAAACAAGAGAATCATACGAGGGCGCATGGACGTATCACAAAATACGAGGAAAAGGTTTTATCAATTTTCAAACTCTAACACTTAACCAGTTGTATGAAAAAGAACCCGGAATGAACCCATCGAAAGCAAAGGAACCTAAAAAAGCTAATGGAATTTTTGGAAAACCCAAACATCGTAGATTTTTGTAAGATGCTTTTAAGGGCAGTGGTGATACCATAGCTATCGAAGAACCTAACATTGAAGTCGAGGAGGAAGACAACAGCGATGTCTGCGATGAGTAAATTCTACCTACTAGTTAGATTTTTACTTTGATACTTACCAATTTTACGTTTTTACTTACCTTTTTTAAGTTTTTACTTAAATGTTACTATTTACAATAAAAAATAAAGCATAATAATACTAATAATATTGAACAATTTACGTATGTTTCGGCAAAAACCAAACAAGTCCAAAATTTTTTGGCATTTTTTGGAAAAAGTATGACTTACATCAGTATCTGCTGGTAAAACTGAGAATTTTGATTCACCAGAAAACCACCTTTAAACCAAAAAGATTGGCTTAAAAAACGGTTTTCAAATAAAACGTTTTTTTCGTTTCCTGAAAAATTCATTTTTTGGACATGTTTGGATTTTGCCAGAAACCCCCCAATTAATTATATTTATGCTTACGAATACTCTTATATGTTTGTTGATAAATCCAATATTATAATAGTTATTTGTGTATTTAGAGCGTAAAGTAACAGATTGCCGCTTGAGAAAGGAGCGCGGCGATCTTTTGAAAACGGCATTTTTACTTTACGCTCGAAAAACACACATAATTTTTTCTACAGTCGCCCTTTTAATAATTAAAACAGTTATATATTATTATTAAAACAGTTTTATATTATCTTAGGTTATAATAGGAGTGGATTATGATTTAAGATAGTACTCTGACATTTTAGTTGTCATATAATTTTTTAATGTTAAATATGAAAGTACAATTGTTACAATTATTCATTGCAATTTTTGATTCAGAAGAAATTTCTTCCATTACTGAATATTGAAAATGAAATTCACAAATGATATAAAAAACGTGTAACTAATAACCTTTTTGTGTTTTTCTGGTTTATTATCTATCCAAGGACCTATTTCAATTTGAGTATTTGAATGCTTTCTCTTTATGGCGTTAAAAAGATCTACTGAATCGTTCAGACTTGTCAGAATCTGCAGAGCGCTTATACTTCCCTCCCCTGTCACCATTTGATTGGTCATATTAGTTATTTTACGCACGAATGTAAAAAAAGTATTTCATAAGTAATAGCTGACTCAAGGATTTCATAAATAACCTACATTTACTTTTTAATTATACGACGGGCACTACAGGATAACCAATTAGTCTGGTGGCCAGTTTTATAATCTCTAGTTAACTGCCGGTTGATTTTAAAACTATCCTTAATTTTTCATGTCCTTATTAGAACCATCAGAACAATTGAGAATGAATTTATATCATTTTTTCCAGTTGAAATGAATTTAAAACTGTGATTTTCTCGAATATAATTTTATTCATTTTACAAAAGAATATTTTTAAATGAATACATTTTATATATATTCGAATGTATTAACCGTAAAACATATTCACTCCAATAAGTTAATAATCTATAGCTTAGTCCTGAAACGCCGACTAGCGGCGAAAAAAGACAACCTCGGAAAAACTAGTATAATGTCGACAAGAGCCAGTTTCCCAACGTCAACAGAGGCAAACGTTTCGCTCGTTTACCCGCCTTTAAATCTTGCGTTAGGTTAGCGCGAATATCCTGCTAGTCCTCGGGCATTTGGTAGTCCTTGTGAAAAATTCATAAAGGGTGCTTTGATCATTTTAAAACTCCATGTTATCGTTAGTTATAATAATATAGTGGACTTTGTGTGCTTTTATGTACTTAAAACCGTATAAAATATTTGTTGTTATTAAATAAAAATATATACCTATAAACTTTAAAATTTTAAAAAAATATTAAATAAGGGTAGCAGTTTTATAGCGACAACTTTATTATACAGGTTAGTTCATATATTTGCTTACGGTCCTACATACCGGGTGTCGCATTGTATTTCAAGAACGAATGAATATGAAAAGAACGGAAGGCCTTTTTCATCGGAAAATCTCATTTTCATGTAAAAAATCTAGTAAAGCCGCTTCTACTCCCATTTTTTTTATTTTGTTATACCAATCGGAAATATTCCTAGATAAAATGTGTTACAGGTTGTATTATTTAAAAATTATTTGTGCTCAGTACTTTAAGACTATTTGACTTATTATTGTAATACTTGACAGTAAGTGTAGATACTATACTCACTACAAAATTATGTTAAATAAACATTTCAGGCTACTACCAGAGGTGTACGCCAGGGGCAAGTGCATTATTCTCCGAGATATTTGAAGTTAAACATTAAGCTGCACAATTTTTTTTCATTTTAATGTGTAGTAACGATGAGTATGTATTTTGTAGAGGGAGCCACATAGACCACGTATGCGACATAAATCCACGCTAAACTTTTTAGCTGTTTGAATTTGCGCTACTTTTGTGAAAAAAATTTGGAGCCGCATCGTTTTAACAAAAAAAAGGTAAATTTGTTAGTATCCCCAAATTTTAACAGTCTTACATATAATCGCATTTTAGTGATTAGCTCCATGATCCTAATTTAATTTTTAATTGCGAAAAATGTTAACGTAGAAGGTGGACGTCTAAGGAATATTAACATAATAGGTGGACGTCACAAATGATTTTGACAGAACATTATTGTTTCAATATTCTCTGGGATTTATAGCTTGTATTTATTTCGGTGAAATACAGGAAAAAATAAAATGCCCAGACATAATAATTACTCTAATACAGATATGATTGCTATTTACTGTCAGCAACTGCGAAACGAGAATATTTGAGAAAATATCCAGACAGGCAGGAACCTAACCATAAAACGTTTAAATATTTATGTAGGAATTTAGTTATTTCGTCTTAAACATGACAACCAAGAATGATTACGCCTGATGTCGAAGATGAGATAAGGGTTCGCGTTGAGGATGATCGTCAGGTTAGTAAACGACGTTTATCTTACGATTTAGGATCAGTAAAACTTCAATTTTGAAAATACTTCACCTGGAGTATCACCTTTACCATTTTACTCCGGTGCAAAATTTATCGCCAGCAGATCAACCATTAAGATACCAATTTGCAACTAATATCCTAAACAGGCAAAATCTGGACCACACCTTTGTTGATAGAATATTATTTACCGACGAAGCCACCTTCACACGCCGTGGTGTTTTTAATTTAAGAAATAATCATGTCTGGGCAGTTGAAAATCCCAATATTAAAAGAGAAAGGCATTTCCAACATGAATTTAAAATAAATGTTTGGTGAGGGATTATTGGTAACTATTCATTAGGGCCATACGAGTTACCTCATAATTTGAATGGTGACAATTACTTACATTGCTTGCAAAATGACTTCATTGATTAATTGGAAGAATTGCCACTGAATTTGAGACAAAATATGTTGAGTATGCAAGATAGTGCACCACCACATTATACGAGAAAAGTCAGAAGATATTTAAATACTAACTTTCCTGAACGCTGGATTGGTCGCGGTAGCCCCTTCCCTTGTCCACCACGTAGCCCAGAATTTAATCCTCTCAATTTTGGTGTATGGGGTGCAATGAAACAACTTGTTCATAAGAATGTCATGAATACCCGCGACGAACTTTGGCAAGAAATAAATAGAGCAGCGTTGTCTTTTGATCCAATGAAGTTATTTAAGATGATGTTACGTGTTGAAAGTGTAACTTACCTTATTATATTTTTATTTCGTTAAGCTAAACAAAAATAGGCAATCAGTAAATTATTTAACAACTTTATTTCTCTTGTTTATTACCTCTACACTGTATCTTGGGTTTATGGAAACAGTTCACATTTCTCTTAATATTAAAAATATTCTTTCCCTCAGGTTATTGGTTGAATTTCTTGACCATTCATATGTTATTACCTGAAAATAATAACAGAAAATTAGTATTAAATACCCATGTTGCTGGACATGTAAATATAACCTGTTGATTGAAGTACCTATGTCAATGTCAATGTCAATTCTCTTCTGACGTTGGTCTCTACTTTCATTTAGTATCTAGCCACTTTATTTTAAACTACTTGTTCTAAGAATATTTCTAGAACATGGGCCTACAAAAAAAAAATAATAATACGTCCACTTTTGGACATCTTTTTGTGTGACTCCATTTTGTTTTGGGAATTAGAAAAGAAAAGCACTTTTGGTTCAGGAAGAACATGCTACGCATTTTTGCGGATTTTAAATAGAAATAAAGTTTTATTTTTGGTTAATGAAACTAAAATAAATATCACTGCTGTGGATTTGAACATTGGAATATTCATAAAGATTTCGATTAGTCTTACATCTTCGAGTATCCATCGAAGCCACTTACAAGCCACACCCCATCCAAGGTGAGTCCTCCATTACAACACTTCTTTGCTAGATACTTATACTACGTCATTTATTTTAGGCCGGTTGGTCAGAGAATTAATCTTATTAGGTATTTTTTATTTTCTTGGTAACTTGTATATCTTGATGTACCTTGGGACGCATGGGACATTAACTAGAAGACATTTCAACTAACGACGACTCAGCATCTCATAGGAGTACCAGATAAGCCGTAATCTTAAGTACTTGGTTTAGTTTAAACAGCCCCATAAATGTATCTGATATATATTATATTACCACATATAGTAAATTTCTCTACATACTTCACGCCATTTAGACAACCTACCACAAAATTAAAGTATTTATTTGTTTAGATACAGATACATTCAAATACAAACGTAACATAGGGATTTAGTGTATTCGCCGATCTAAATAGTCCACCAACAAAACATTTCTATAAGTTCACTTCAATGAATATCGATTATTGATCTGGACAGCTGGATTCAGAATCACTGTAAAAAAGCCCGCCCCTTCTCCTTCCAAAATTTGTTAGTTATGTGCGAGGTGTGTCCGAAGTGCGAACTGCGATTTAGTATTGAATAATTATTTCATGGGGGTAGTAAACGTCGCTACATATTGAAACAATATGCTTACGTTTTATGTTGTTAAAATCGAAAATTTATTGTTAAATTCTCTTTAACAATTAATGTTTCGAGTTAAGATAATATGTTTTGATTTCTTTTGGCCATAACGGCTTTCAAAATAAAAATAAATTCGTAAATAAAACAAAATAGGATTCTTTAAATTGAACCAAAGTTATGGGCTTGAACACTCTCACCGATCGACTGACTGACTGACTGTCTGACGCTAATTAAGGACAGGAGTGGTGGGAATTGTACGATATGTTTTAGGTGTCCAAATAAACGATTGTAATAATCGTGTTGAAGCTGGATGTTGGTCGACTAGTTCAAAAGCAGTTCTGATACAATGCTTAAAATCCCTATGTTCCGTTTGTGTTTGAATGTATCTGTATATGCAAATCACTCACCTAGTACGTAACTAAGTTATCCTTGTTAACCACCACCAAACATTGAATTACTTAAGTTTGTAGACTACTTCCTTCTTAGTGACACTTGCTTATTTGTAAAACTTGTCTAACAGACAGAAAATTGAAGATTGAAGATTGAAAAATAAACTGCCAGGAATTTAATTTATCAACTATTTGAAGAACCTGCCCTGAGATAATATAACAGCTAACAATATTAACTTTTCTTGAAAGTAATAGAACGTTCAGTTTTCTTTACATTTAACTTGTTTTGCTTAATCACTGGTTAATTGTGCGAAAACAAGGCAGGTGAAACAGGTGTAAGGTAACAATGAGACAATCTTTTATGAAACGTATGGATAAACATTTACTTTAGACAATGTTAAAGTTATAATGTTATTTGTATAGTTTAATCTTTCTTAATTTGTTTAATAAATAAAATGTATCCTAATTAGGACTTCAGTTTAAAGACTGGGCATTTTATTTTTTTCTGTATTTCACCGAAATAAAAAATACAAGCGAAGTATTATAAAACCCAAAAATTATCGAAACAATAATGTTCTGACAAAACAATTTGTGACGTCCACCTATTATGTTAATATTTCTTAGACGCCCGCCTACTACATTAACATTTTTCGGAATTTAATTAAATTAGGATCATGCAGCTAATCACTAAAATGTGATTATCTCTAAAACCGTTAAGATTTGGGGATACTAGCAATTATATCTTTTTTTTTTTGTTAAAATGATGTGACTTTAATATTTTTTTACAAAGGTAGCGCTAATTTAAACAGCAAAAGCGTAAATTTATGCCGCATACGTGACCTATGTGGCGCCCTCTACAGTACTAAATTTTGATTTCTCATATCCAAAAACCCCGACCTTCACATTTTTGTGCATACACTACAAAAAGCATTAAAGTTATTGTAAAAAACAAAAATTAAAATTTCATGTTCAGCACCCTGTATATCTCTTAATATCGTGATCTGTGTTAATATCAACATTTTATTAAAGCTAGTTGGTTTAAATCGCAATATTTTAAAGTAGATATTGTACTGTACTTCTATGTAGAATTACTTAAGGACCACTCTGTATATATCGACCAACTCTCTGCAAACCGTTTCATCCCAGATGTAGTTACCTCCGAATCTCAGTTCTCTTTTTAAAACTGATTCTCCGCCTTTGAGACTAACACAAAATTGAAATCTGCCGTATAAAAGCTTCCATCGCTATTTTCATACCCTCACAAAGCCTTTCTAGCGAATTAAAAACTTTAAGTTTTCACTTGTTCTCTCACCGTACGTGCAACGGATACTTTTTGGAAAATATTCCAAAATAAGATGAATATTTATCAAAATTATGAACAATACGATGAAAATCGGAGTTGACTTACTGGAAATTGGACTAAAAATGGCGGTAACTATAAAACAGTGACACACGTTACTATTACTAACTTCAAAGAATGCCAGCTCTATAAGTCGGGGGAAAAATGTTTGTTCTACATTATTTAATTCCATGAATATGTCATACTGTCAATTGTATTTTTCGACTGATTTTTTTCTTGTAGAAGGGACGTCCCCGAGGATTTCTTCCAAATTTTCATTCCGTGTGCACACTCAAAGTCCATTATTTTTTATAAATAATTCGCCACGAAACTCTTACTGCTGTTGGGGTAGTGACAGCGAAAAACAATTTCTGTTTAAAGTCATCATGTCGTAGAGACATGCCTATGTTAAATATTCACGTGAAATAAAAAGCTTGATTTTCAGAATTCAATAGTGTTCATCGCCTCACCGAAGCACCCTTTATTATGAATATAAGCTCATGTAATAACAGTTAGATCTTTTGAAAAAAGTTTTGTTGATTTACATTGCAATTAATTATACGTGCAAATTCATCCAGAATAACATGAACACAGTTAACTGTATTACCAGCAGCGTTAACCTAATTCTGTGTTCAAATAAATCTCAAACTATGGCCCTCGTATAGTTGGCAACTAGCCAAATGTGAAATACTGGTTAGTACGAATCATTCGGTTGGTATACATATTGAATGAAACCCGTGTACTTTTACTGGTATAATGAACTTGAAGGTAATTTTCTGTTACAAAAAGAGTAACTTTTGTTCATATGAAGTTTTATTATATTTCTTCGAAACTACACAATTTTCTCACATATTTTGCAACATCCTGATTGAAAGTCATCTCACATTTTATCATACAAACAAAACTAAGCGTTGTGCATTTTTATGCTCATCGTAACTTCTTAACGAAAGGCCCGTTTATAATAGCTAGCCATGGGTATAGCCTCGTGAGTTTTTGTATGAGTAATATTAACATACAGTATATTATTCAATGTCATCAATAGTTTTCGCAGGGTACGCAATTTTTTGGGAATAAATTATACACCTGAATAGATAGATGAAATTCTAGGGCGCTGAATGGTATTATAATTTGCTTTTTAATTTTTTTTGTCTATTTGCACGTACAGTACTAAAAATTGATAATTCAGCCTTTTCTGTCAAATCCTAGGACATCTTTTTGAAAAAAATCATTCAATATAACGTTGTGTGAAAAAAGAATATGAAAAATTTCATCATTAAATAAGTTTTATAATTTAAATAAATAAAAATTTGACTTGGCATTTATTTAAATTATTTGTACATACCTCATAATTCAAAAAAATGTTTCTTAAGGATAGTAGTCCGGTGAATGATGGATGAAAAGTAGGCAGAGTATCGAAAAATCCTGCAGGTCCGAGAATGTTCCGTGAAGGGTAGGGTTTGACTAGTAATTGAACATCCAGAAGTTTCACACACCTCATCGCCATTTTGGGAAGGTATTCCCGGCACCAAAGTTCCAAAAATTGGTTTTTCGCCAATATCTCCTAAAATATGGCATTTAGAGAATTTTTATATAAAGAAGAATTTTTATATAAAGAAAAAATGAATAGTAGTTTATTATCTACAAAAATGGTCTAAACGATATTTTTCGCAACATTAATATTTTTCGCAAAAACCGATGTTGAAAAATCCATAATTTTGAGGTCCAGAAAAAATGGCTGTTTCTTGCGAAATTGTGGATCGGGAGGGTCGAAAATACAGTAATATCATCTTGGAAGACAATCCGATAATGTACAAACTTTTAGACAGTGGTTCTCCGCAAAATATTCTCAACCTCGAAAAACAGCAAAAATTTGGAAATGAAAACACCAACTGAAAAATCAAGGGACAAGAAAGGTAACCAGTAAAAATTTCTGAGATCAATAAAGATCTTTAAAGGACCGGTAATAACAAAAAATCGAGAGTAAATGTCTATTATTAAGAAAAATATAAGTAATTTCCCGAAAAATGGGCCTTGTATCATCGGATATGATAGCTGTGGGTTTTTCTTTTAATCTGGATATTGAATAATGTGTTCGCCCGGTCATGAGTAAGTGTAAAGAACCCGCTCTTTCGACTCCGGAGCGGGAGATTAACATAAGGATCCCGCTTGAAGGCCATTATCTCGAAAGCTATCGTGTTTACGGCAAAAATCATGAGGGCTATTTTTGTAGATAATGACCTGATCTTCACTTTTCCCCTATATAAAGATTCTCTATATGCCATATTTTAGGAGATATTAGCGGGAAACCAATTTTTGGAACTTTCGGGCCGGGAATACCCACCCCCCCCCCCCCAAAATGGCGATTGGGTGTGTGAAATTTCTGGATGTTCAATTACTAGTCAAACCCTACCCTTCACGGAAAATTTATGGACCGGCAGGTATAATCTCTTCTGGTACCCTTTATTAACTGGACTATAGGGGGGGACTATAGTTCCCGACATTCACAAGAACAAATCCTGGGACATGCTGAATTCGATACGGAATTCAGTTACCAGAAGGTAACTACATACAATTCACAATACTGGGTGTCCATCTTTATTTTCCCTCATTTTAACTGCCCATAACTTCTAAAAGGTTTGAGATAGAAACATGCGGTTTTCACTAAAATGTTTCATGTTAGCACAATTTTTGTTTAAAAAAGTTTTTTTTATTCGTTATGCCAACGTCACAACAAAACTGGCAGATATTTGACAATTTTTCAAAAATGTTGACCATTTTAGACCATTTTTCCAAATTTTAACAATTATTGACCATTTTTGAGCATTTATAACAATTATTGACCATTTTTGACAATGTTTCAAATATTTTGACCATTTTTAACAATTATTGACCATTTTTCAAAAATTTTGAGAATTTTTAACAATTATTGAAAGTTTTTTAGAATTATTGACCATTTTTTCCAAATTTTGACAATTTTTTTAAATTATAACAATTATTGACCATTTTTGACAGTTTCTGACAATTATCGACAATTTTTCAAAAATTTTGACAATTTTCAACAATTATCGACCATTTTTGACAGTTTTTTATAATTATTGACCATTTCTTCAAAATTTTGACAATTTTTTACCATTTTTCAAAATTTCAACAATTATTGACCAATTCTGACAATTTTCAAAAATTTTGACAATTATTGACTATTTTTGACCATTTTTTTAAATATTTAACAATTTTTGAGAATTTTTAACAATTTTTGACAATTTTCGACGATTTTTGACAGTTTTGGACAATTTTTGACAGATTCTGACAATTATTGACCATTCACGTTTCACACTTCTTAATGACAGTACAAAATTATTACAATTACATATTGACCATTTTTGACAATTTTTCAAATATTTTGACCATTTTTCAAAACTTTTGAGAATTTTTAACAATTATTGACCATTTTTCAAAAATTTTGAGAATTTTTAACAATTATTGACAGTTTTTTATAATTATTGACCATTTTTTCCAAATTTTGACAATTTTTTTAAATTATAACAATTATTGACCATTTGATTATTATTATTATTATAATTTATGGTCTTATTGATCGTAAAAATGATTTATTTTTTATTTTTTCTGACAATTATCGACAATTTTTCAAAAATTTTGACCATTTTTCGAAAATTTTGACAATTTTCAACAATTATCGACCATTTTTGACAGTTTTTTATAATTATTGACCATTTCTTTAAAATTTTGACAATTTTTCACCATTTTTCAAAATTTCAACAATTATTGACCAATTTTGACAATTTTCAAAAATTTTGACAATTATTGACTATTTTTGACCATTTTTTTAAATATTTAACAAATTTGACAATTTTTAACAATTTGTGACCATTTTCGACAATTTTTGACAGTTTTGGACAATTTTTGACAGATTCTGACAATTATTGACCATTCACGTTTCACACTTCTTAATGACAGTACAAAATTATTACAATTACAGAACCTTTGACAGAAAACAAAACACAAAATTATCTAAGGTAACTTAATAAATATACAAATAAAAAAGAGTGTTATAATGATTATCCCATTTAAAAAGCATTGTACCTACTTTTTCGCACTCTTTTGGGTGTTATAATGAAACTTTCATTTAAAAAGCATTGTTCTTTTTCGCACGCTTTAGACGTATGTATAAAACGTAATTTCACGTATTTATATGAGTTTGTAAATGCTTAATTTTAATGGCGGTCGTAGATAAAATGTTGTACGAGTATTCCAAAATCGCCTCGGTTATTGTCAAGAAGTGAATGGTGGTCATTTTGAATATTTAATTTAATCGTCAAGTACATTGAAAAATACATTCTAAATATTATGCGACATTATTATCTTCGGCAATCTACGTAAAGTTTTGTGATAGAGACATTATCAAAATTTTACCTCTTAAAAATAAATTTTCTAAGTTATTATTGCACCAAATTTGAAAAAACTTTATATTTCTGAACAGAGGACTGAAATCCCTTTCCAACAAGGTGTCACACGACCCCCTTTCTTATTTAAAATTTTCGAGGGGGTGCTTATAATTGAGAGGGGGTGCTGGATGGGGATAATACTGTAAATTATCAATTTAGGAATAAAAATCGACCTGTTTCAGGTTTTTTTCACATAGTACATATTAACGCTAAAATTGAATTTATACATATGGACCGCAGTGTTTAAATTTGTAAGACTTGCGCAACATATCTTGGGTAATGCTATTAAAGGCATGACGAATATTAATCTTTAGTTTGTCCAAATTTTGTGGTGCAGGATTATACGCTAAAGATTTTACATATCCCCATACAAAAAAATCAGGAACTGTTAGGTCACATGAATTAGGAGCCCATTCTACTGGACCACTTCTGCCAATCCAGTTGTTACCAAATTTATTGGAAACAGAGTTTCTAGCTATTAAAGAAAAATGGGGTGGTGCCCCATCCTGCTAGAAATAGGTTTCATTCCAATTACCATTTAATTGTACGTCTTGATCCAACTGTGGTTAAAAAAATATTTCCAACATGTCTATATAAGTATTTCCATTGATTGTTTTTTCAGCGAAAAAAAATGGTCCATAGATTTTATTGTTGTTGACAGCACACCTCACATTTATCTTAGGTGAATCTCTATCATATTGTTCAAACTCGAGCGGATTTACTTCAGACCAAATTATGTAATTATGTTTATTAACTGCTTCAGTCAAATGAAAGGTGGCTCCATCAGACATTATTAGATTGACGTTTGGTACATTCCTCCTGAGATCCATCAACGTTTCACACATAAAAACACGCTTTTCGAAGTCCCTCTCATTGAATTTCTGATGAATTTGAATTTTATAAGGTTTTTGTTTTATTGCTATCAAAATGTTAACTTAATGTTGAAATGGGAAGCAGCAATAATTGTCAAAAATTCTCAAAAGTTTTGAAAAATGGTCAAAAATTGTCAAAATTTTGAAGAAATGGTCAATAATTATAAAAAACTGTCAAAAATGGTCGATAATTGTTGAAAATTGTCAAAATTTTCGAAAAATGGTCAAAATTTTTGAAAAATTGTCGATAATTGTCAGAAACTGTCAAAAATGGTCAATAATTGTTATAATTTAAAAAAATTGTCAAAATTTGGAAAAAAATGGTCAATAATTATAAAAAACTGTCAATAATTGTTAAAAATTCTCAAAATTTTTGAAAAATGGTCAATAATTGTCAAAAATTCTCAAAAGTTTTGAAAAATGGTCAAAAATTGTCAAAATTTTGAAGAAATGGTCAATAATTATAAAAAACTGTCAAAAATGGTCGATAATTGTTGAAAATTGTCAAAATTTTCGAAAAATGGTCAATAATTGTCAAAAATTATCAAAAGTTTTGAAAAATGGTCAAAATATTTGAAAAATTGTCAAAAATGGTCAATAATTGTCATAAATGCTCAAAAATGGTCAATAATTGTTAAAATTTGGAAAAATGGACTAAAATGGTCAAAATTTTTGAAAAATTGTCAAATATCTGCCAGTTTTGTTGTGACGTTGGCATAACGAATAAAAAAAACTTTTCTAAACAAAACTTGTGTTAACATGAAACATTTTAGTGAAAACCGCATGTTTCTATTTCAAACCGTTTAGAAGTTATGGGCAGTTAAAATGAGGGAAAATAAAGATGGACACCCAGTACAATAGCTTCTCTTCCTGAACTCTATGTATAAATAGGATCAGTAGGTAAACACTACCAAATGTCACATCCAGCTATATTCAAAATCAACCAAAGAAAAGTACTTGTTCGACCATACTGCTTGACTCTAACATCACAGGATCGATGAAAAAGAAGAAATTTTTGTTTAAAGTAAAATATGAAAAGTAAAAAATAATGTATGAATATTTTCATACCCGTTTTTATCTAAAAATACTTAAAAACGTCACAAGTCATGTTTGTGGATTATACGCCTCATTGAATTCTTGAAATTTCTGAGTCATTTACCGTATTGTGTGGATACGTGAGGAGAGATAGTAAATCAATAGTAGGGGTCTGTGGTAGAGAATATAATGGTGCAACTAGCGATAAAAAGGTCATAGCAGCATTTTAAAGCAATTTCACGATAGGTAGATAGATATCTTTCTCTCTTTTAGCTATAAATTCATTCTAAGAAACATTAAAACTGGTAATTAGCGAGATAAAAGCTTTTTATTTTGATGTGTTACAGAAAATCATCTATTTCATAGATTTTTGCGTTTCTTGTTGAAGCTTTCCCTAGGTCTTTTTTGGTTGATGTTTGGTACACAAGTGTGACATCAACAGGTATCTCTAGCGTATTTTAATGAATTTTGAATATGGGGGTACTTTTTTGGGGGACATATAAAAAAATAAAATAACTATTGCAAACTATACCTTTTGACATATCGTATGGAAGGTATTGTTGCGAGAAGCTGGAATATATTTTTTTCTTAATTTTAAAATGAATAGTTTTGGAGTTATTTGAGAAAATGATTGAAAATTTTTCATTTTTACCTCTTGTCTTAAAAATACAGAAAATACACTGACCGTCAAAAAGTTCAAAAGAAAAAAAGGTGAGCGGTCGTCGGACCGCCGACAGAAGCTTGCTTCTTATGCGCAATAGAATGACCATTTTTCGTGAGTTTTTCATCATTTTTCAAAAATTTTGACAATTTTTGACCATTTTTGACAGTTTTTGACGAATTTTGACAATTATTGACCGTCTTTGACAATTTTTTCAAATTTCAACAATTATTGACAATTATTGACCAATTTTGACAGTTTTGACAATTATTGATCATTTTTAATAATTTTTTAAAAATTTTGACCATTTTTCCAGATTTTAACAATTATTGACCATTTTTGACCATTTTTGAGCATTTTTGACAGGTTCTGACAATTATTGACCATTCTTGACAATTTTTAATAATTATTGACCATCTTTGACAGGTTTTTATAATAATTATTGACCATTTTTGACAATTTTTCGAAAAATTTGACAACTTTTGACAATTATTGACCATTTTTCCAAATTTTTTACAATTTTTGAAAATATTTGGCAATTATTAACCATTTTTTGAAAATTTTGACAATTTTTGACGATTTTCCCAAATTCTTGACAATTATTGACCATTTTTGATAGTTTTTGACTAATTTTGACAATTATTGACCATTTTCTCAAAATTTTGACATTTTTCGACCATTTTTCAAAATTTTAACAATTATTGATCATTTTTGACCATTTTTGACGAATTTTGATTCGTTTTGACAATTATTGACCGTCTTTGACAATTATTGACAATTTTTCAAACATTTTAACCATTTTTCAAACATTTTGACAATTATTGACCATTATTATTGATCATTTTTGACCATTTTTGACGGATTTTGATTAGTTTTGACAATTGTTGAGAGTCTTTGACAATTATTGACCATTTTTGACAATTTTTCAAAAATTTGACCATTTTTCAAAAATTTTGACAATTATTGACCATTTTTCCAAATTTTTGACAATTTTTGAAAATATTTGGCAATTATTAACCATTTTTTCAAAATTTTCACAATTTTTGGCAATTTTTGACGATTTTCCCAAATTCTTGACAATTTTTGACCATATTTAAAATTTTTTGACAATTTTTCAAAAACTTTAACAATTATTGACCATTTTTTATCATTTTTGACGAATTTTGATTCGTTTTGACAATAATTGACCGTCTTTGACAAATATTGACCATTTTTTACAATTTTTCAAACATTTTAACCATTTTTCAAAAATTTTGACAATTATTGACCATTTTTGACCATTATTATTGATCATTTTTGACCATTTTTGACAGATTTTGATTGGTTTTGACAATTATTGACAGTCTTTGACAATTATTGACCATTTTTGACAATTTTTCAAACATTTTAACCATTTTTCAAAAATTTTGACAATTATTGACCATTTTTGACCATTATTATTGATCATTATTGACCATTTTTGACGGATTTTGATTGGTTTTGACAATTATTGACCATTTTTGACAATTTTTGAAAATATTTGGCAATTATTAACCATTTTTTCAAAATTTTGAGAGTTTTTGACAATTTTTGATCATTTTTCCAAATTTTTGAAATTTTTTTGACTATATTTAAAAAGTTTTGAAATTTTTTCAAAAATTTTAACATATTTATCAATTATTAACCATTTTTTCAAAATTTTGACAATTTTTGACAATTTTTCACGCCTATAGGTGTGCGAGCTCAGTGCGGCAAGAGAGATTGCGCATAGTAGCTTGAATGAGTTAACATCACACGTTTCACGAGTTCACTAGCCTTTTCAGAAATATGGCGACACTGTTGCGTGACGGACCTTTTTCGTAACGGTTACACGTTTTACGAGTTCACTAGCCTTCTCAAGAGTCCTATGTCGTGCAATTAGAAGCAAGCTTCAAAACTCCATAGTCTCCAAATCCTGTGATCAGATTGAAATAAATATAACAGAGAATATTTTCCATACCTTAGACACATATTTTTGCTCAATCACTCTATTTTTTCCACCTAATATAATCCCCAATCACCAAATATAAACGTTGTTAATTGCTTTATTCAAGTGTACAAAAGATCTATCGTGGTTCTCTGAATCTAGATAACATTCTCCAGAAAATTATCCTCGAGACTGAACCTTTCATGTAATTTCTTGCCGGTGGCTTCTCATCGCCCTGTACAAGAAACCGCACATTCGCCAGGCAGTCGCACTGGTTTACGATGTGCTCTGCAGCTTCTTCTTCTTCTACCCCATCAGCTTTGAGTGCCTGTTAAGCTTACAGTGCTCAGCTAAATGCAATCCCATACAAGCTTAGAGTTGACTTCTAGGAATCTAATGCCTTCAGCGCAGTTTGGCTGTTTGTGAAGATGGCAACTGAACGGTAGGTCCTTTCCTGCCTTTTAATTTTTCCAACGCAATAGGCTTATTGGAATAGCTATCCTTTGTTTTAGCCGTACAATTCCGACTTCTACACCTACACCTTTCTTCCAGTTTTCTCCACTTGGTATTAAAGCTATATCTTGTGGCTTGCGTCAATGGGTTGCCCCAGTAAGTCATCCGCTCAAAGCTCCTTGATCAGCTTTCAATAGTCAGGACCGTGCGTTTGGCACAAATCTGGCTTCGCTTTGCATAAAAATTTGTAGTGGAGGCAGATTCAGCAAGACTTCACTGACTCCTGTACAATCCCTGAATAAATGTATTCCTTATATTAACTTTCTTTTTGTCACATTGGACGAAATTGAAAATATTCTAGAACGGCTTAAAAATATCGAGGAAATCATTTTCAACGAAAAAAAATAGTTTCCCCAGTACTTAAACTGGAAATTTTGATAAATGTTATAAAAGAAAATCTGATTTATGTTAAAGCTCCGTCAGAGTTTCCATAATCCTTGATTGAAATGCAAATAGCTATATTTCCAGGAAATCCTCTTATTAAAATTTCGTGAAAATATTGTTAGATAAGAGCTATTTATTAGAATTCTGGAAATAAAAGATAACGGAATGCATAAGCGTCATTCCAGCAAACAATAGAATGATTAATTCACTGCGAACCAATAATGATAGAGATTAATTATTACAATAACCCTTTAGGACACTACTAGACGGGAAGTCGATTTAATTTCTTCGACATTACTAATAAGGATAACGTTTTGTCTAATTCAACTACGATTGTGGAGAATGAATTGTAGGGGGTTCTAAATTGATAGATTTCTCGTTGGTATGGAGACTTTAAACGTGAACGGATCAATATTAGCGACGATCCAACAACAACGGAAAATATCGACATGTCACATATCGTGAAATTGGAGCATCATTGGGCATTTCCAACACCACAATTCAAAAAATTTTCCTTGAAGAATTATTTGTAAAAAAGGTTACCGCATCTGTTGAGGGAAGAACAGCAATTAGAGCCAATTGATGTCAAAAAACTTTAAACCGGTTTAACGCGGGGAACTCAAAACATATATACAGTATTTGGTGATGAATCCTGGATTTACTGTTATGAACCAGAAAATAAACGTCTGTCGGCTGTTTGGGTGTTTTCAACCGACAAAAGTTATCCGCCGTTCTCGAAGTGTTTCCAAAAATATGGTGGCGACATTTGTCTCAAAAGTGGGTCATGTAGCAACTATTCCTCTGCAATTCAAAGAACTGTTACTGCTGATTGTTACATATCGAAGTAATTGCTGAGTTTCGAAAAAGGAACTCCCAACGACGAATCATCCTCCACCAAGACAATGCAAGTTCCCACTCAGCTTGAAAAACAATTGAGTTTTCAAAGCAAGAAACCATCGAATTATTGGACCATCCTCTATACAGTTCCGACCTAAGTCCTAACGACTTTCTTGCTTTTCCATAAATTAAGAATGAACTGCGTGGTTAAAGAAGATGCAGTCAACGCCTTCAAAATCTCTATTTTGAATCTACCAACAAGCGAGTGGAATAACTGCTTCCAGGATTAGGTCCAAAGGATGCAAAAATCCATTTCTCTTCGTGGAGATTACTTACACTAGGGAACAGTATAAAGGAAACTATCTCACACACGATTTTCTATTGTTCATCTAATTGTAAAGTCTTACATTCTTCCTTGTTGTTCCTTTGTAATAAATTGTAACAAATCTCGCTATTTCTTAAATTCTTTAATTCCCAAAGGTAATAATTAGAACTATCTGGCTGATTGAACTTTTTAATATGGATAAGAATATATTCGAATAACCGGTTATAACAAAAAATTTGTTTTTTCCATTACACGAGGTGCAGCAAAAATGTTGCGTTTACACAACTTTGGGATCTGCAGGATACATAAACTTGATAAAGGTTTGTGAAATTGTTTGAAGCAATCAGGATGGAGATGTACCTGACATTTTGTACACATACAATATATGGAATTGCTTTTACACTGTCGGCATCTTCTTCTGGCCTTATTTTCCTGTTCAACATGACCAGCATTGTCAAAGCGCAAAGTAGAAAGTAATGCATTTTTGGATGGTCTTCAACAGGTCGGATTAACGGAATCACTATTTAGCACATTGGATCCTACAATTTCCCCATTCCCTTGACTCCAACTGTGACTTCTTCTGTTCATTTGCTATATTATTTACTTTCCAGAAATTTACAATAACACTATCCATCCAATTTATGAAAAGCGGCCACCACCATTTTTTCCCCTTCACATGAATCCTTTAGTTTGAAATGCCGTTATCGTGGAGATCAGCTCCTCCCATGTACTGGTTGTAATCGGCAATAAGTTTTGGCTAGGGAATCGTAATTTTCTTTTTTTCTTCCCAGTCGTATCTTTTTGTGGCTACAGGGTTTCAATGCTGCAGGTATTACTTGCCATTGTTACAACAGACTTATCATTCCATCTGACTAAAAGAATTTCCTGATCCTTATCAAATGAAAAATCATAGAAACCCCTGTCTTTCTTATCTATGACTTTCACAGTTTCCAATGTATTATTACATATCCGATTTTCACGGATTGCTCCGGTTGCATAAAAACCTTTTTCTACAGTCGCGCGTAAAATGACTAATTACTATACTCAAATGAAATTGTGAAGTCGACAAATGCCAAGGATTGTTACTTTACGCTCTAGAGCAAAAAATGGAATCTTTTTCGCTCGCTTATTTCATCAAACCACACTCTCTGAATTAACTAAATTGGTGAATATTTAACAATTTATCAGATGAAAAATGAAATAAAATTATATAAAAATCGTAAAAAATTTTGAAATATGGTCAAAAATTGTCGATAATTGTTAAAATTTAAAAAAATGGTTGATAATTGTCAAAAATTTTTAAAACATTTTGAAAAATGGTCAAAAATTTTCAAAAATAGTCAATAATTGTCAAAAACTAAAATTTTTGAAAAATGGTCAAAATTTTTCAAAAATTGTCGAAAATGGTCAATAATTGTCAAAAACTATCAAAAATGGTTAAAAATTGTCAATTATTTCCAAAAACTGTCAAAAATGGACAATTATTGTCAAAATTGGTCAATAATTGTTAAAATTTTGAAAATGGTCGATAATTGTCAAAAACTATCAAAAATGGTCCATAATTTTGAAAAATTGTCAAAATTCTTGAAAAATTGTCAAAATTTTTGAAAAACTGTCAAAAATGGCCAATAATTGTCAAAAACTATCAAAAATGGTCAAAAACTGTCAAAATGGACAATTATTGTTAAAAATTGTAAAAAATTTTGAAATTGGGTCAAAAATGGTCAATAATTGTCAAAAATGGTCAAAAATTTGGAAAAATGGTCCATAATTGTCAATAATTATCAAAAATGGTCAATAATTCTGAAAAATGATCTAAAATTTTGAAAAATTGTCAAAAATGGTTGAAAATTTTCAATTATTGTTAAAAACTGTTAAAAATGGACAATTATTGTCAAAAACTGTCAAAAATAGTTAAAAATTGTCATCATTTTGAAAAATGGTCAAAAATGATCAAAAATTTGGAAAAATGGTCACTAATTTTGAAAAACAGTCAAAATGGTCAATAATTGTCAAAAATGGTCAATAATTGTCAAAATTTTGAGAAATGGTCAATAATCGTCAAAAGTTGTCAAAATATTGAAAAATAGTCAATAAATAATACGAGCCGTTTCTGAAAATCGATTTAAACACGTAACTTATAAAATCGATTTACTAAAAATCGATTAATATTACTAGAAAAATTGATAACTAAAAATCGATTATAAGAAAATAATAATCGATTTTTATAAAAAACGACTATTTTTTAACATGCCTAGTCAGTAGATCTTTTTAAGGTTAATCATGATGAATAGCGAAAATGACGATTATTCTAGCACTCCTATTATAACCTAGGGTTATAATGGTTAAAAATTTTTAAAATATTTTGAAATTTTTGAAAAACTGTCAAAAATGGCCAATAATTGTAAAAAACTATCAAAAATGGTCAAAAACTGTCAAAAATGGACAATTATTGTTAAAAATTGTCAAAAATTTTGAAATATGGTCAATAATTGTCAAAAATTTGGAAAATTGGTCCATAATTGTCAACAATTGTCAATAATTATCAAAAATGGTCAATAATTTTGAAAAATTGTCAAAAATGGTTAAATATTGTCAATTATTGTTAAAAAAACCTCAAAAATGGACACCACAATTTGAATCCAAATCTGATTGGCTTGCCTATTATAAACATCTTACAACTATGGCGACCAAAATATGGCACCATCTCCTCATCAATAGGCAAATTATGGGAAAAATCCCGTATTGCATTTTTCTTTCCATCATCATATCAAAAATATGCCTCAGTTTCGAAAATCTACCATTTGCATCCAGTTGATCATTATCTGATAAATGTATATTTTCTTTGATGGAATCTGTTCCTGCTCATACTTCTCACCAGCGGTATACCTTTGTCTTCGTCCTTGGACCAATACATTTTTCTAGCTGATAAGATATGGTAGCCGGAAAAGAACAATATACCACAAAAGCGCTTCAGACAAGACAAGACAAGTACAAAGAGAAAACTTCGTAAGGAGATTTTCCTCCAATTTTACTTTATATTTCCTCTAGTCTAATATGTTCTTACTCTTGTGGTGCAGTTGTATACTTGGGATGTTCTTTCTTCCACCTTGGAATATCTTTCTTTGCCTTTTCTTTCTTTGTTTCATTTTTGTCCGTTTTAGAAGAAACCTTTCTTTTTTTTGAAGTTGATGGTATAGGTTGTTCATCAACTCCTTGAGTTTCGTCAGGATAATTTGTGTGGATTTCGTAAGGCCCATCTACGTCTGGAATATTCAGTTCATTCTTGGTTATACCTTCATCAATCACCTCCTCGTCTGTAAGTTCATTAACCGGTGGTGGTATATACACGGCGTCAATCCTGTCAGCTTGTTGTAATTCGTCATCCTCTTCTGGTAATGCCATCATTTCTGCGGTAGATAACGGTCTTCTGTATTCGCAAAACATAACCTACAAAAAGAACATTAAGAATGAAACCATGCATAATATAGACATTGCAATAGATGAAAATACTCAATAGAATTTTATAATACACAGTCCACTAACCAATAATATCAATTATTCAATCTGGAAATACTAACGAGCACAACGACCAAACAATTCAGACTACACAGGAATCAACAGGTTTTGGATCCATATTATCACGATCGCCACGTATCTCGGCCTCTCCGAACTTTGCCGAATTGTAATGCTCACTAATCCCACAGTTGCGTAAACGCAACAATAATCAAATTTGCATATCACACAAAAACTGATGAAATTTCAACAAATGGGACGGTGTGATATTCTGTACTGAGAATTTCTCATTTTTGCGAACTGTCATAAAAATTTTCTTTCTCTATATTATTTCTGGGACAGTCAAAATGGGACGGATTAAAAATAATATATGAGTACCTACTTTTGAGAAGTTTACCAAAAATACGGTTTCTCAGTAAATCACTAAATTTTCTTGTCAAATTATACATAAATATGCCTAAAATAACGTACAGCAAGCCCCAAACGTGATGGCGAGCCCGCCCCCATGCGCACAAACTCATTTTCAATGTTACCTCCCACTACAGCTCTTGCAAGACATATAAATGCTCTGTACAGAGGCGTATCATTAGTTGTCCTCCAATTCTGTTGGCGTTTGGCATTGTCTGAATAATTTTGGTGCTGTTTCTGAAAAAATGTCATCGCCTAACAAAAAACCAGTTATCAAGAGTCAGGCACATGAAATAATTTTTAAAGTGTTCAATTATTTTCAAAGCGTCAAATGTGAGTCGGATACGTTATCAAATGTGAAAAATAAAACATCTCTCGCTACAGGTAACATTAAATAAATTTCAAAAATAACTATTTCAACACAAATCTTTATTTTGTATTAGGTATTTCGATAAGAACCATTGAAAGAGTGGTTAAAGAAGGGAAGCAATTAATTTCTGCAAATAACGTGCAAGTAAAATTTTCCACCCCAAGAAAGAAGCGGCCTAGAAGAGCACCAATAACTGATATTCCCGAGTATGAGTATTCCAATATTTGACGGATTATTTACTTTCATAAGACGGAAGGGTGACGTATTAGGGTAAAAAAGTTACAACAGAAAATTAATGACGTTTTGGGAATTGTGGCTTCCGGAACATCTCTTCGTAGAAATTTAAAGAAAATAGGTTTCAAATGGAGGACTGAAAATAATAGAAAAATTTTGATAGAGAAAATGGACATCAGAGCATTGAGGATCAAGTATTTACAAAAAATCAATTATTTTCGTAGCTAACAGCGACCAATTGTATTTCTTGATAAAACATACCTTCATAGTGGACATACATCTTCTAAGAACTGGACGGGTGAATCAACCAAAGGGTTATTCAAAAATATTTCGATGGGACCAAGACTCATTATTGTCCATGCAGGAGGTGACATGGGCTTTATACCTAATTGTCGGCTTATATTTAAATCAGGCACAAAATCAGGAGATTATCATTCAGAAATGAATTCTGAAAATTATGGTAAATGGTTACAAGAAAAGTTGATCCCAAATTTACCTCTGAATTCGATAGTCCTGACCGAATATGCTCCATACCATAATATTCAAATGAATCCAGCCCCCAACACAAATTCTAGGAAGGCTGACATGGTGAAGAGGCTGCACGAAAAAAACATTTTGTTCAAGGTCAAGAGAAATAAAAAGCATCATATTAGATACAAATTTGATAAGGGTATGCTTGAACACGGACATAACGTTTTGCGACTTCCACCCTACCATCCGGATTTGAATCCCATTGAACTCATTTGGGCTACTGTCAAAAACAATGTGTCCCAAAAGAATGTAACTTTCAAGTTGGAAGATGTGAGGAAACTGGCGGAGCACGAGTTTGATCAAATCACTTCCGAGGAATGGCAAAAACGTCGCCAACATGTAGTAGATATAGAGCGGAAATATCGGGAAAATAGAACATTCACAGATGTTCAAACAGAGGTTAATCCAGTGATTATAAATTTAAATGACGATAGCAGCACAAGCAGCAGTGAAGATAAAGAAAATTTGTATTCAGATAGTGACTGATTAAAGTTTATTTTTAATAAGTGTATCATTATATTACATTTTAATGAACTGTACTCCTATAATACTGAATAAAATATGAAAAGAAATTACAAAGAAATCATGTTCCATTTGCTACCCTAATTAAAACTAATTATAGGTACGACACTGACCGGCAAGGGGCTTATCCTTATCCAATAGTAGTTTACTTGGGAGAGTCTATTCCTGCGCAATCGCTCGCCATCACGTTTGGCGCTTGCTGTACAATGGATGAAAATTCAATAAACTCAATGATGTAGGGGAGACCGGGGCATTGCGGGGTAGAACCATTACAGCTACTTAAACTGACCGTATGATGGCCTGATATTGACGTGGCTATCGATTTCCAGTTTCCCGATGCGACCTCCGTTTGAAAAGAACGTGCTATTTTGCCAGCTTTGGTTATTCCGAAAAATATATGAAAATACACAGAATTCTTATTTATTAAGTAAATGTTCACATTGTCACTACGTGTAAAGTTTTGTGTTAGAAATTCCAACGACATTTCTGTGGATTGGGGTCCGAAAGACAGATCAGCAATGCTGGTCTTTGGAATCAATGAAGAAAGCTGTCCTTAGCTATGTTTCCGGAGAAATGGGAAACAAAAAAGCAGCGCAAGAATACAATGTGCCACAAACTACACTAGAACGGCATGTCGTGAAGTATAGACGCAATCCCTATGGCACCGCAGTAACAAAGAAATTAGGCCATTACGTCACTGTATTTACCGATGAGCAAGAGACCGAATTAGTAGAATATATAAAATTAATGGAAGCTCGATTTTACGGCCTAACGTCTACTGAACTTCGGACACTAGCTTTTGAGTTAGCCGAAAAAAATAAAATGTCCTACAATTTTAACAAAACACTTAAAACGGCAGGGTCAGACTGACTGAGGGGTTTTTTAAAAAGACATCCCGATCTAAGCTATAGAAAACCTGAAGCAGCGTCGGCGTATCGACAGTTCCGAAAAGTCATTCAAAAATTATAGCTGTAACTGGTAAACGCCAGGTCGGAACTCTAACATCTGCAAAAAGAGGGAAATTAATGACGACGATTGTTTGCGTCAGTGCTGCCGGAAGTTATATGCCCCCCATGTTTATTTTTCCGCGGAAACGAATGAAGCCTGAATTACTAGATGGAGCACTGGTTGGTTCTTGGGAAGAATGTCATGAATCTGGATGGATACAAGGTCATTTATTCATTTTGTGGTTAAAAAGATTTATAGAATGGTCGCATGCAACCAAAGAAGATCCGGTGCTTTTGTTGCTGGTTGGGCACGCTACTCATGTTAAGAGTATTGAAGTTATTGATATTGCTCGAAAAAATGGTGTTGTCTTACTGTGCTTCCCGCCACACTGCAGACACCGCCTACAGCCCCTAAATGTTGGGTTTATGAAGCACTTACTACGGCAATGAGGTCAAGAAATGGTTGCGACAACATCCAGGTCGAGTGGTTACCCAATTTCAGACTGATAGATTATTTGGACAGACGTTTATTGCTGCTGCTACTATGACAACTGCTGTTAATTCTTCTAGGTCTACAGGCATTTGGCCTCTGGAACCAAAAATATTCACGGATGCAGATTTTGCACCAGCTGAAACAACCAATATTCCAGAAAATCCAAAGGATCTATCGCAGCAAACGGCTACTGTACTGAATCTTGGACCAAATTCTCCACAACCTGGAAATTTAGTAATAAATAACCACAAAGAAAGGGGTATGCGCAAAAAACTCCTGAACAGGCACTTCGACCAATCTCTCCACAACCTGGATGTTCAGGAATAAATAACCACAAAGAAAGGGGTGAGCAAAAGACTCCTGAACAGATACTTCGACCAACCTCTCCACAACCTGGATGTTCAGGAATAAATATCCACAAAGGAAGGTGTGAGGAAAAGACTGAGTGGGGTCTTCGACCAATCTCTGCACAACCTGGATGTTCGGGAAGTATCAATATAGCAAAAAGAACTGCCTTTGGAGTGTCACCTGACGTCATATTGCCCTTACCCAAACAAGTACGAACAACACAGCGAGTCACGAAACGCAGAGGGAAAACAGCGATAATCACGGAATCACCATACAAAAAGGAATTAGTAGAACAACAAAACAAACAAGGTGAAAAGGTTTGCAAAAGAAACACAACGAAGAGTTCTGAAGGTAAATCGGATAATATTACGACAAAGAGAATAATAAAATGCAAAATAACTTTAAACAAACTTAAAATGACGATGACGAAGATGCTGAGTGTCTGTACTGTGGGTACCTATGGTCTCAGTCCAATGAGGGGTGGATAAGATGCCGAAAGTGCAGTCGTTGGGCACATTGTGCACCTGAGTTCATTTAGTAAGGATAACAACCTATAAAGTGTATTTGGTGTTTTTTTAAGCTTATCAATTAAAGTATTTTTTGTACAATCTGTACGAGTTTCTTTGATAAATAAGCTATACCCCACATTGCCCCACTAAGTACCCTACTTTGCCCCCTATGGTGGGGTATAGCGGGGCAAACGACTCTAAAAGAAAATATTATATTTTACCGATTATTCAAGAATGTAGCAATGAAACTATGATGTCAAATGATTGGCAACATGCTAGTGAGCAATCTCAATCATTAAAACTTTTTTTTACAATATAATTAAGTACCCCACAATGCTCCGGTCCCCCCTATCCACGAAAAAATAGATTGAAAAATGCTTCGTTGAGTACTAATGGGTATGGGTACTGCTATTGCAAAATATTAGTAAACAGTATAAAAGAATCTATCAAACATACGATTTTCTATTGTTTACCTCACTGTAAAGTCTTACATTCTTCCTTGCTGTTGCTTTGTAATAAATTGTAGTAAATCTCGCTATTTGATTTCTTAATGTTGACCTTAATACCCACAATCCTTACGTTGAAGATTTTATTACGTTGCGGATTTTGTTCCAAAATTACTTTCAAACATTTGTTCAACTTAATTCCAATTTAAAAGCTCATGTCGTAAAGTCAATTTATTGAAGTATTATGTGAGATACAAAACAAACACAACCACAAACACTCTCCTGCAATCGAAATTGTAGTAACCGCTAAGGACTCTCGGCTGTTTGAAGTAAATTAAATGTACTTTTCTATTTTCCTCTAAAGCATTTTTATTTGGGTAAATAAATTTGAAGTAAATATTCGGGTTCCGAGCATACTTTCAAAATTACACCAGAGAATAAAAGGAATAATAAATCAATGTCCATCATGACCTATATAATTCTGCTTCTGATTCAATTATTTCATCCTAAAACAAGAATAGTAACAACAGACTCCTTCTGCAACAATGCCGTGCTATGAACTACAAATTTATTTATTTATCAGTGTTTGAAATTCACTTCAATAACTCAACTTATTCACCACTTTAAAATTGTCTTTTGCTATTTTCACAATGTCACATTAGGGTTGAAACACACCTATCAGCACCTCGTGGGAACAGCGACTGATCATCACCGTCGAGTGGTCAACTCGACGGTTGTGTATGGGCTCACTTAACGCATCGACACGGGATCAGCACCCCCGCGATACCCGACTATAGGCTTCATTTTATATTGTCAGAGATATTGTATTGGCACGTCGTCCGCAAAATAATCTCTCTGAGAAATGTGTTGTGGTTGAGGCGTTGGCGTGCCTTGTTGGTGCTGTGCTGATGCTGTATGCGCACTTACATTTAGATACACATAAGAAATAAAATGTGCTGGTGATGATCAGTCGCTGTTCCTATGAGGTGCTGACAGGTGTGCTTCGACCTTTATCCTCCAAATTCAGCTTAAATAATTCAACAAAAATTAGGATTATGTGCTCAACCAGGAAACTTGTTGCTGGGTTTCTAGGAACTCCGAGAGTTTTGATTAACTATTTGGTCTGTCGAATTCCATCATCCTCGAAATTGCATTTTTGACCAAGTACTGCTATTTGTTTTTTCCATCGCTTTCGCTATACCACATAAACATTCTGAACCAATAGAATTGCGTCGTGCTCCTTCTCGGGATAGGGAATCAGCCTCTTCATTGCCCTTGTGATCTGAGTAGTCTCCTATGGTATTTTTATTATGGGGTCGGTTTCCAGCTTTTTATATAGCTCCGTTTGCATGTTACCTTATATTACACAAACACAGCAAATATTTTGACAGTGCAAGATATGAGACAATGCAATAACCTGAGATGTTAAACATCTTAACGATATAGATATAAAGAAAAACGAACTTATTGCCGAAAAACTGAATTAAAGATATTTAAACGTGTAACGATATGCAACGAAATTTTAAGCCAGAGATAAAGATTTTACGAAAAAAAATAGTTTTTGTCAGTACTCAGGTAAATATAAATATACGTTAATTTCTCTTGCAAAAAAAACAATGTGTTATAGTGTATTTTTATCATGTTGATAGCTGAACGTGTCTGAAACATGTCTGAAACACTTCAGGGTGATTCAAAGAATTAAACAGAATTGTAAGTGCTTCTTCATATAAATAAGTGTTCAGTTAGCAACTTTCGCTAGATTCTTCCTGTATAGTGAACCGCAGGTAGCGAGGACAATAGAACCCTAATACCATTACCATTCAAATATATTTAGAAGTGATAAATTTGCCGGGACAGTGCAGTGTAGTTGGGTAAGAATAAGATCCTATTAGGTATTTTATTATAGATGTATTTTATTACAATATTTATTTCATTTATATAAGTAGCACAGATATTTAATTAATAACTTTCGACGTATTTACGCTATTTAGTGAACTCCAGGTAGTGATAACTGATAACAATAGAAACGGAAATCCTAGATTGTTCAATTTAATTAATTAATTAATAAGTTCTAGATATAAGAATGATTTGTAGCCCTAAAAAGGGCTGATTTTTTAAAAACTTGCAGATGATGTACCTAATGAAAATTCCATTTCATCAGAATCTGACGAATCTTCAACTCCAACATTAATTATTATAGATTCAACCATTCCATCCATGATATTGTCCAGTTGCCAGATCTCCTGTTCTTCTGTATGCGTATGACTCACAGCTTTTGAAGCTAGCTTCTTATTGCACGACATAGGACTTTTGAGAAGGCTAGTCAAAAACTGTCAAAATATTGAAGAAATGGTTAATAATTGCCAAATATTTTCAAAAATTTGGAAAAATGATCGATAATTGTCAAAAACTGTCAAAACTGTCAAAAATGGTCAATATTTGTAAAAATTTTGAGAAAATGGTCAATAATTGTCAAAATTTTTGAAAAATGGTTGAAATCTTTGAAAAATTATCAAAAATGGTCAATAATTGTCAAAGACGGTCAATAATTGTCAAAAATGGTCAACAATTGTCAAATTTTTTGTAAAATAGTCGATAATTATAAAAAACTGTCAAAAATGGTCAATAATTGTTAAAAATATTAAAAAATTTTGAAAAATTGTCAATAATTGTCAGAACTTGTCAAAAATTGTCAAAAATGGTCAACATTTTTGAAAAATTGCCAAAAATGATCAATCATTGTCAATACTGTCAAAATTGGTCAATAATTGTCAAAAATGGTCAAAAATTGTTGAAGTTTTAAAAAATGGTCAAAAACTGTCAGAAATTTGGAAAAAATGGCCAATAATTGTCAAAAATTGTCAAAATTTTGAAAAAATGGTCAATATTCGTAAACATTTTGAAAAGATTGTCAATAATTGTCAAAAATTTGGAAAAATGGTCGATCATTGTCAAAAATTGTCAAAAACTGTCAAAAATGGTGAATATTTGTAAACATTTTGAAAAAATGGTCAATAATTGTCAAAATTTTTGAAAAATGGTTAAAATCTTTGAAAAATTATCAAAAATGGTCAATAATTGTCAAATACGGTCAATAATTGTCAAAAATGGTCAACAATTGTCAAATTTTTTGTAAAATGGTCGATAATTATGAAAAACTGTCGAAAATGGTCAATAATTGTTAAAAATAGTGAAAATTTTTGAAAAATGGTAAATTTTTTTCAAAATTGTCAATAAAAACTTGTCAAAAATGCTCAAAAATTGTCAAAAATAGTCAACATTTTTGAAAAATTGACAAAAATGATCAATCATTGTTAATACTGTCAAAATTGGTCAATAATTGTCAAAAATGGTCAAAAATTGTTAGAGTTTGAAAAAATGGTCAAAAACGGTCAGAAATTTTGAAAAAATGGTCAATAATTGTCAAAAATTGCCAAAATTTTGAAAAAATGGTCAATATTTGTAAACATTTTAAAAAGATTGTCAATAATTGTCAAAAATTTTGGAAAATGGTTAAAATTTTTGAAAAATTATCAAAAATGGGCAATAATTGTCAAAGACGGTCAATAATTGTCAAAAACTGTCAAAAATTGTTAAAAATTGTTAAAATTTTGAAAAATGGTCAAAAATTGTTAAATATTTGAAAAATGGTCGATGATTGTCAAAATTTTTGGAAAATTGTGAAAAATGGTCAATAATTGTTAAAATTTTGAAACAATGGTCAATACTTATAAAAGACTGTCAAAAACGGTCAATAATTGTTTAAAATTGTCAAATTTTTTGAAAAATAGTCGAAATTTTTGAAAAATTGTCAAAAATAGTCAAAAATTGTCAGAAACGGTCAAAAATGGTCAATAACTGTTAAAATTTTGAAAAATGGTTAAAAATTGTCAAAATTTGGAGAAAATGGTCAATAATTATAAAAAACTGTAAAAACCGGTCAATAATTGTTAAAAATTGTCAAAATTTTTGAAAACTGGACAAAATTTTTGAAAAATTTTCTCAACATGGTCAATAATTGTCAAAACCTGTCAAAAAGCTGAAAAATTGTTAAAAATGGGCAATAATTGTTAAAAATAGTCAAAATTTTTGAAAAGTGGTAAAAATTTTTGAAAAATTGTCAATCATTGTCAGAACTTGTCAAAAATGCTCAAAAATTGTCAAAAATGGTCAATAATATTTAAAATTTGGAAGAGTGGTCTAAAATGGTCAACATTTTTGAAAAATTGCCAAAAATGATCAATCATTGTCAAAACTGTCAAAATTGGTCAATAATTGTCAAAAATGGTCAATAATCGTTAAAATTTGAAAAAATGGTCAAAAATTGTCAGAAATTTGGAAAAAATGGTCAATAATTGTCAAAAATTATCAAAATTTTGAAAAAATGGTCAATAAAATATAAAATAAAACTGGCCCTAATATACTTCCCAACATCGCATTCTATTGCGCGTATTTTTATTGATGGTATTCCCAACCTCGCATTCTATTGTGCATAAGAAGCAAGCTTCTTTCGGCGGTCCGACGACCACTCACCTTTTTTTTCCAGTTCCCTGCAGACACTTTTGACAAAGAGTTTTGCAGTAATTGATGTAGATCTTCCAATTTATAAGTTTTATTGTTTCGTGCTACGTCACCCTTTACTTGCGCCCATATAAGTTCAATAGCATTAAGTTAGCAGTGGTATGGTGGTAATCGTAGCACAGTTATTCTACGTTCTAACGCCATTTCGTCAATTACACATTTTTTTAATTTCGATTTGTGCAGTCTTACAATTCGTAATAATTTTTGTTTTACGGAATGCTCCTCGTATATGATGTTGTGGTTATCCAACCAAACGATTATCTCAGCTTTCTTCCAAGCAGTTGTTGGCAATATCCTACTTATTGTCCATATGTATTCGCTTTTGAAGAATTGAGATACTATTGATTTATTTTATCCTGCCTAAATTCCAATGTCCGCTTATGGTTTACTGCGGTTTCAGGATAATCTTCTTTTCCTGGTGAAAAGGACCATCTCAGTCTCCTTGGGATTGATCGACAGTAAGTGTTCCTTACACCATGTTTCTATTAATTTGAGCCCATCCTGCGCTCTATCGCACAGTGTGTTCACAAATTTTCCGGTCTGCAAGATAACTATGTCATCCGCATATGCGATTGTGTAGAAACCATTATTGTTGAGGTGATTAATCAGGGTATCCAGGACTATGTTCCAAAGAAGGGGTGATAAGACACCTCCCTGCGGACATCCCCTCATGACCAGTCCTCTCACTAGGATGTCTTCTACATTGATACTTATTGCTCTATTAGAAAGCATTTTGAGTATCTATTCTCCCACTACCAGGGGTACATCCCTGGAGTTAAGTTGCTGGGTAATTGTGGGAAAGGTTGTTTTATCAAACGCTCCCTCAATATATATGAATATACCCAGGGTGGATTCTTTATTGTCCAATGATCTTCCGATTTTGCCAAAGCTCAATGATTTAATTTTATTTCGTGGATAAAACACTATCTAAAACACTTTTACAATAAATAACTATTAAAACTATTTATTCGACTCAATAATCCGGTGTTTATTCGCTTCTATCAAAGCAGTATACTAAAGATCTCTAAATTTTCCTTTTAGTTGTTTTATATCAAATCCTTCTCAAACACCTAACTAAGCGAAAACTCAAACGTTTTCTGTCAACATTTCATTATCCAAGTTCGTTATGAGGGAACGAGAAAGGGCTTTGGATGATTATCTACTCACCTATTAAATAGCAATTTTACTCGACCTCTGTTAAATATCTACGTATTTATGCCAGTCAATTATAATTAGTGATAAAAAATTCATCAAATGATTTTTGATTACCTTTCTTTCAACGGCTAATGTATCCCCATTTAACTTTGAAAACATTTATTACACTATTTGTGTTGAATAAAACTTTGTTTTAACTTCCAGTAGTTGTTCGAAGGACATTCAGACATGTTCAATTTCTTTATTCTCGTGACGAATACATGCATAGTGGTTAGTTGGACCCATTTCTTCCATTCAGGTCTTTCCGTTCACATCAATGTGCCTAGAAGTAACTTAGAGGAATGAGCGTGTTATATCGTCACTACGATGCCCATGCATTCTTATTCCCACGGTTGAGTACGTAGAAGTCATCCTTGACAGGAGCCTCACGTAGAATGTACACCCCGCTCATTACCCCGCTTATTACCCCAAAAGCAGCAAGTGCTTTCTGTACGTGCTGAAGGCTTTTTGGGGTCTCCTGGTCATATCTCACGATTCGCAGACCGATTATTACCTATCCTGTGTCCCAGCGCAGCCTTAGAGGCAATGCTCCATTATATGTACGGAGGATCCCTCTGGAATTGCGTTCAGGCTAGCTCAGGCTAAATCTTCGGAACTCGACGATCTAGCGGGACATTTTTAGATACAAAGGGTTGGAGCAGCCCAATCCATGAAGATTGGAAGTTTCTATTGGTACTTTATTTTCATAACTTAGTAGTTGAAAATATATCCAGCACTTGTTGGTACACATTTTTACCGACCATAGGACTTGAAATGCATGAGCATAGCTGTGTCGATATAACACGTTCTCATCTCCAAGTTACAAAGGAAAGGAATGGGTCTTACAGACTGTTATGCGTGTATTTGTCACAAAATTGTAGAGGTGGGAATTTCGTTAAGATATAAGAATCAGTTTCGATTATTTACAGTCTTGTCATGTGGGGATTTTTCAAGATATTGGACTGTCAAAACACACACTTGGTGTATATATTTGGTATTTAAATAGGATAAGAACATAAATTCGACATATCTTCCTTCTCTCAAAAACTGTCACAATAACTATTGTTCTTTAACGATGTTTTTATTGACCAGCAAGTATATTTGAGTTAAGAATATTAGAAAATTTTGTATCCGGTGAATTTTCTCGAAAAATTTCATCCTTAACTTTTATAGACCTTATGCTCTATACCATTAGGGTCCGATGTGTAAAATAAAATGAACAACATCTAGGAAGAAATTCGAAGCAATAAAGAAAGACTTACGTTTAGAGTCTAGAGAGTCAGATTGAAGATAGTAATAACAAGAGGAATATCAGGACATTGAAATTTTTAGAGCTACATAAAAACATACAGTAATATCACCCTTACGACCAACAGTTTATGACACTTGAAAAATTTATGTATTCAACCGAACGTGGAGTAAATGTATGATATATCTTGGAAAGTTATTACATTACAGTGAGTTACAAAATTAAAAACCAGGGCACAGTACAAGCCATTCACGGGGACTATGATTTTAGTCTAGTTTACTATCGTTCCTACACTATCGATCGATCAAAGCAAATTGAACCAGTAAAAAGTCGACCATGGGCGTCCTCCGTACGAAGATCGACAAAAACTCATTGGGTTTTATAGCAATTGTTGAGTTATTGATCTAATTATATGGTTGGTATTGGTCCAAAAATCCTACCCTGTAGTACTCCAGATTCTCTGTAAAGAAAAATCGATTGCTTAGGCACTTATCTCGCGGTCCCTACTTTAATCCCACTTAATACACTGTGACGAGGGTTACGTTCAACGAGTTAGCTCAACGTGACACGAGTGACGTTTGACATAAAATGGCGTCAACATATCTCAAAAAACTTCAACTTTAAGTCAACATCTGTCTCGTTAAGGTGAGAAATACCGTAATTTTGTGGTGTAGTGATTATTCTCGAACTGGATTAAAGATGGTTGAATTGATTGATAACTGTGTTGTTTTGTTGGAATTATAATTTTTTACTAGTGTACGTACATTTCTATGTTAAACATCTCAAGCCGGTGAAATGTAATCCATTTAAAATCGTCTCTGCAAGGATTAGTAATTGATTAAGTGATTAATTGAAAGTGTCTAGTCGAAACTGCTTATGCTACTGACAGCTTCTAATCAGACTGTCACTAATAAAGCCGAACAGGACAAACCATCCACGGTTCAACGGGACCATTAAAAGAAATCACAGTCAGTAGCGTGTTTTTATAGAAAATAACAGGGATTTCTGTATCACTTATAGGTAGGTTAGGTTAGGTTTGTGGTGAGTGGGTTTATCAGACCTCCACTGCCATTCGCAGGAGTGTTTAATACCAATTTCGACGGGATAGTACATTTCTCGGTAAAAGTCTAGTTTAGTGAACCAACGCGGATTTTGATGAAATATTTTTTTTTAATTAATTCGAGGTCGCTGAACACGAAAATGAAAAAAGAAAACGGCGCTCTCTTACCAAAAACGAGTTATGAATTTTTGAAGATGAGGTTAGATCAGCACTGCACTGGTTTTAATGTCATATTATAACTGCTTTAAAATGATGCATTATAACTTGTACACAATATTAAATACACTATAATTGCTTTTTAAGATATCGCTCTCACACACACATTTAAAAAACACTGATATTGATATTCATTTCTTGTAAATTATTTTTTTAATTCCACAATTATTATATATTTTGACATTTTCATGTAACATGACTGACATATAAGTTCTGGTCTGTTTCCTCTTAGTCGTACAACTTGTACCTCATAGCATATTCAGCCATTAGATATTTAGCCACTTGAATTAGTTGCTGAATATTTTCGATTTCATGATTGTGACATAAAAGATATAAACAAGATGAACATCATGAACATACACCTATTTTTCCGATAGCTGGAAAAATTGAATGAACAGCCATCAACATACTGTGAAAAAGGCGCGCCGGATCGACGTTTCGCAATTCGCGCGCGCGTATGTTCAAAATTTGATTTGGAATTACACCTGCAGCAACTATTTTCGTTGTCAGCAGTGTTTATAGAGGCCGAACAACTGAGGAGGTAATTTTTTTAAAGAATTAATTGATGTGTGCAATTCAGAGAAAAAAAATTGTTCAGCATCCTCAATGATCAAATTGAATGGTTCATTATCCTTCAAATAAATGATAAATATCAACCAAACTTATCTCACAACTAACCATCTTTCTAAAATCAACATCTCTCAAAATTTGAAAAAAAAATGTTTCAGCTGTAATACGGCGCTAGCTATCGGAAAAATAGGTGTATGTTCATGATGTTCATCTTGTTTATATCTTCTATGTCACGATATGGTCACGATCATGCAACTAATTCAAGTGGCTAAATATCTCTAAGGCTGAATATGCTATTAGGTACAAGTTGTACGACTAAGAGGAAACAGACCAAAACTTATATGTCAGTCATGTTACATGAAAATGTCAAAATACATAATAATTGTGGAATTCAAAGAAGAATTTACAAGAAATGAATATCAATATCAGTGTTTTTTAAATGTGTGTGTGAGAGGAATATCTTAAAAAGCAATTATAGTGTATATAATATTGTGTACTAGTTATAATGCATCATTTTAAAGCAGTTATAATATGACAATAAAACCAGTGCAGTGCTGATCTGAACACATCTTCAAAAATTCATAACTCGTTTTTGGTAAGAGAGCGCCGATTTCTTTTTTCATTTTCGTGTTCAGCGACCTCGAATTGATTAAAAAAAAATATTTCATCAAAATCCGCGTTGGTTCACTAAACTAGATTTTTTCCCATTTCTCTGTAGGCAGCCCCTTGGAGCCTTAAAGCTGATGCCATTATCCTTAAGAGATGTAGTGACTGTCCTATTTGTGATTTGTGAGCATGGCAAATATCCAGCCAGTAATGCATGCAGTAAGGATTGGTTCCACACCTTCAAATCCCAACATTACAGGGGCAATAAACACAAAAGGAAAAAAATGTGACTTCCATCCCCGGTCTCCCCTACTGCGAGATATGTCAGATATTTTTTCACAATACTTCTTGCAAGACTCCTGCTTCGCCTTTCTGATTTCTTTATTGTAATTAGTCACTAATTCTGAGGATGAACCGTTAACACCGTTACATTATTTAAGTAAACTCAAGCGGCTTGGCACTCCTCAGACTTCTATATAGAAGTTAAGAGACAATACGAAGCGTTATAACTTATTTTCTTGTCTCAAGCAATATAAAAAGTGCACAACATTATACGATAAATACTCATATATCTACACTCAAGTTATAGTATTCGTTACAAATACCACTCAGTGAGATAAAAGTAGTTTGTGTCTGCGAGAAAACTATCGTTATATTTATTTTCGCTATAAATATTGTAAGAATATCTTTGCTCAATTACATTAGACCGCAGTACGGTAGAAAATAAATATATCGATAAATAAAGGGCATTGCTCTATGGGACGACTCCATTTGAGAATTTCCCATGGCGAGGAGAGATATATCTATAAAACTGATCTTTACGGTATTCGATAGAGTCTGTCGTGACAATGATCATTCATTTTTATAAAGAGGATGTTTACGGTACGCGGATATACAGGGTGCACCAAAAATGTTATTGAAGAAAATAATAAATATCTTTAAGGTCCACTATGAATCATATTTAACGCACTATTTAACTTTTGAAGGATTTATGTATGAGCAAAAATTCCTATCTACCTTGGGCGTACAAAATTTAAATAGTCGTAGTCATTAGATCATTTCGCGTAAGTCTGGTTCAGTACTTTTTCCTCTATCTTTGATGTGGCCGTTGATGCCACATCAGTTGAAATGGCAACAAATTTTATGCTGTCGTAAAAAATAGGATGCCTTCGATTTAGTGGACTGGAATTCTATAGGATGACTGGTTCTCTCGCATAAATAATAACTGTATTTCGTTAACAATTCAATAAACTTTAACGTCGAAAATACATACAGATGGAACGATGAATATAGACATGCCTATCAGTATATACTAGTAATTATTAGAACGATCTTACTCTTTCCTTTGTGGTTTTCAAAGCAATATTCACTTGTAATATAAATTTGCTTTGGGTTTGAATCACTATACAAACTTTAACTTTATGGAAAAATGCGCATATTATGCAGGAAATAAAGGAATTAAATTAATTACTATGAAACTTGACCCATTTGGTCTGGAAATATCGGTTTTATACCAGTAAAGGAGTGGTAGGTCTTAGCTGGGAGACCGATCGGGATGGAAACTCAACATCGACTCTACTGGGTGAGAGCGCGAAGTGTGCGTTCGGTCACGCCTACTTCAACTGCCGAAGAATAATAGTAAATATTGCAAGGCGCCGGTCAGCCGCCAGGGAAAAGAAAACAGAACGCGATTTTGAACTAATGTAGAAGTGTTTTGGAGTCAGTGGCGCGCCGGTGGGAATTTCGAATGGAAGTAAAAGGACTAAAATATAACTGTACATGAATATACAAAGGAACTAAAATATAAATATACAAATTATTGAACGTGTGGTTTCAACAATCTTGTAAAATAACTGATATGAGTGAGTGGGAAAGCTGACTCAATAAAACTGTTATAACTTTTGTTCCGCCCTATGAATTTTGACAAACTTAGTATCATTTGAAAGAGAATTCAATGTCTAATAAAATATTGTATCGTAGCTTTATTCCAGTGGTTTTAACGATCGCTAGGTGGCGGTGATTGAACTATTGTTTTGTTTTCAACTTTTTTTGGGATTCCTCGAATGCGATGATATATTTTTTAATCATTTAATCATCATTGGTAAAAACCGCATCTCAATATCCATTTTTTGAGCGACGATACAAGAAAAAATAGGTATAGATAAACATAGGATTTTGACAAACTAGGTATCATTGTAACAATAGCCAACAATTAATTACGTAACAACAGAAACAATAAACTACATTGACCTAGTGAAGTAATCTAAAGATACTGCTCGAAATGCTTCCCATCTTTTTCGATGCAGATATTTAATCTCTGCGTGGTAGAAAAGACAGCAGCTTCTATTTCAGCACTGGGAATACTGCTCTATTTGCAGGACTTCACGGAATACTAAATCTTTAATGTGACCCCATGGATAAAAATCTAACACAGTAAGGTCGGGAGATCTTCGCGGCCGCGGGAATATGCTACCCCTTCCTATACTCATAACGTTGGTTTAAAAAATGAATCACTTCATTTGTAAAGTGGGCTGGGTAGCCATCTTGTTGTATCCACTACTACATTATGTGATATTTCCAATTTAATTAAGTATAAAACTCGATCCCCTAGTATACCTATTTTTTTGTATCTTCGCTTAGAAAATAGATATTGAGATGCGGTTTTTACCATTTTTTTTTTCAAATTCCATCCTTTTTCATGTTAATGATTGAAAAATATAGCATCGCTTTTGAAGATTCCCAAAAAAGGTTGAAAACATTGGAATAAAGCGACGATACAATATTTTATTAGACATTGAATTCCCTTTCAAATGATACCAAGTTTGTCAAAATCCATAAAGCGGAACAATAGTAGTTTGTGCAACTAGTGTGGATATGATGGCCATATCGCACGAGGACGAAGTTTGAGCACGACGCCGTAGGCGGAGTGCTCAATCGTCCGAGAGCGATATGGACAATCCACACGAGTCGAACAGTATATTTTTTCTACGACCCACTTAAGAAAGAATCTAGAAAATAAACATTTTATTAAACTATAATATAACTTCAAATTAAAAATTTTTAATAATTTTACTATTATTATTATTTAGAAATAAAATTAAAATTTAAAAAAAATTTCGCAACGGGGAATCGAACTCTGATCTACCGGGTGAGAAGCTGGGATACTTACCACTGGACTACCGATGAATATACTAATCATCTATCTATAACGTCAAATGTATTACATAAAAACTGACGTTTGTCAGGAGTACCTTTAAATATTCAATTTATTCTGTTTCTATACGTTATACATCTCCTTTGCGGCTAAGCGAATATCTGGTGGAAAATTATTTATTGATTCATCACTGGAATCACTCATTTTTACTAATATTTCTCTTAAAAACTATAGAAATATTTTGACAAGTTATTTTGACGTTTCTATGAAATTGAAAAAAGATTAGTTGGCGGGTACTAAACGCAAATGCTGATTGGTGGATTTCATATACGTTCTAGGATGTATATGAAATCATATCCGTTCAGTTAACCGGAATGGCCTACATTTACATTCTGTAAATTGTGCAGAAAATGGATAATATACATGTGGGTGTAGAAAAAAGTTATATCAGTTTTATTGAGTCATCTTTCCCACTCACCCCTACCAGTTATTTTACAAGATAGAGGAAAGAGTATTGGAGCAAACTTGCGTAAAATAATCTAATGATTACGAATATTCAATTTTGGTGGTACTATATCAGTACATTTATTATAGAAAAATGATGTTTTTGTGTTAATATTTTGAACTACGCCCTCTAGCGGTGGAGGAGGAAACTTGAAAATAATTTCCAGCAGTTTTCCGTATTCGAGTTTGTAATAAGCTGTTGGATAAATAGTTTCTGAGACACAGCGGGCTACCTCTCTTAATCAGACACTTGCCATGGGTGTACGATAAAATTTGCAAAAGGATGCATTTATGAGCAAAAATTCCCATCTACCATGGGCATACGATGCAACTTTCAGAATGGGTTAATTTACTTAAATTTCTATCTACCAAGGGTGTACAATTGATTTTGTATCAATTAATTTGTAAGAATTTGTATAATGGGCGTACTATGAAATTTCCAAAGAAGTTCATTTATTTGTTGAAATACCATTGTTCAAGAAAAAATATGGAAGGTCAGAGTTTTGATCCACCCTGTTGTATTGCTTGTCATAGAGAAAGAATACAACGTCATTCATCCAAACAACTTTATCATAAAATAACATAAAACACTTCAACAACATGAAGAAAATTTGGAAAGTTACGGAAGGTAATTAAATTGAATATTTCGTAGTTTTTATTCCAATAGAAACAACATGTAAGGATCAATTTTCAAACTTCTCTCCTTCCACTTATGTGATATTTGAGACTACGATTTAACTTCATTTCTAATAACTTTGTACGTCATATATATCGCTAGAAATCCAATTTGTCTCTAGCCGTTATCAAGTGGTCTAAGTTAACCAAGAAACTTGGTAGAAAGTTTTATGGTACAGTCGGGTTAAATTAGCAGCGTACAAACTAAATCATTTTTCTTCAAAAACTTCATACAGTTATACAGAGTGTATAAGAGTTACAAAATTAGATTCAATCATGGATATGTTGTATTTAGATAGAGTTTTCTACAGGCAAGGAAGAAGTTTATATTGCTTTTTTGGACTTTGAAAAAGCTTTTGATAGTGTACCACAAAAAACAGTTTGGTGTAGCCTAGACCAAAGATCGATTCCATACAGTATAAGAGCCTGTAAAACAACAATTACCGCTACGTCAGCCTTGAATCAGATACTACCAGAATCAAAGATGGACTGAGACAAGGTGGCATGTCCCCAGATCAGATCTAGACTGTTTTGGGACTGTCTAACCCAGGGAAACCATAATAGATTAACTCTTAAGTGAGTCCCGGGATTGTAGAAAATGAAACGGCAGACACCATAGCGAAGCTAGGCTCTGAAAGTGCATTCACTGGTCCTGAACCAGTATTTGGAATATCAAAAATTGCTGCAGGGGGTTGTACCGGGTGATCAGTTAAGGGTAGCGAGCGGCCATATCTCATAAGATATTAGTTGTATAGATTTAGAAAGAAAAAATTCATGATAAAAGTCGCCAAGAGAAATTGCTGGAAATTATTTTCGAGTTTGTCAAACGTCCGCTAGAGGGCGTAACAACCAACACTAAGTAGAAAAATGGGATTTTTATAGAATTTTGCCTAATGAAAGTATATCGATGATATCATTTTCATATTTACTGACTATTCACCTACAGTTTTTGACTAAAATGTTTTGTTCTATCTATCAAAATAAAGCGGTGGGGGAAGTTCGATTGTTTTTTCAATCAAACCAAGATTTCTCCCGTTTCGCTTGACCGATTTTAACAAATTTGGACTCATATGAAAGAGCATAATTTACACTACAAAACGCTTACTTGGTTTTGACTTTTTGACTTTCGTCTTCGGCGCTAGATGGCGTTAACTGAAATGGTAGCAGATTTTTGAGTTTTTTTCAAAAAAAACAAATGTAATGGTATATTCATTTTTACATATTTTAAAAGAGGATACATTTTTCTATAATTTAATGAAAAAAATTAATCATCTACCTTTTTTTGAACCGTTGTTATTGAACAAAATATAATTTTATTACATTAAAAAATGGCACGCCACTGCTTTTTATCAAAATAAACATCATTTTCGTAATCACTTATTAGTTGCTAACAAAAAACCCCCTGACTTTTTTTCGTTAGACGAACGGTTTTGGATTAAAAAAATCAAATAAATTTACATGGGGCGCCCATATCTCGAAACATACTAATCCAAAACCGTTTGTCTAACGTAAAAAAGTCAGGGGGTTTTTTGTTAGCAACTAATAAGTGATTACGAAAATGATTTTTATTTTGATAAAAAGCAGTGGCGTGCCATTTTTTAATGTAATAAAATTATATTTTGTTCAATAACAACGGTTCAAAAAAAGGTAGATGATTAATTTTTTCCATTAAATTATAGAAAAATGTATCCTCTTTTAAAATATGTAAAAATGAATATACCATTACATTTGTTTTTTTTTTGAAAAAAACTCAAAAATTTGCTACCATTTCAGTTAACGCCATCTAGCGGCGAAGACGAAAGTCAAAAAGTCAAAACCAAGTGAGCGTTTTGTAGTGTAAATTATGCTCTTTCATATGAGTCCAAATTTGTTAAAATCGGTCAAGCGAAACGGGAGAAATCTTGGTTTGATTGAAAAAACAATCGAACTTCCTCCACCGCTTTATTTTGATAGATAGAACAAAACATTTTAGTCAAAAAGTGTAGGTGAATAGTCAGTAAATATGAAAATGATATCATCGATATACTTTCATTAGGCAAAATTCTATAAAAATCCCATTTTTCTACTTAGTGTTGGTTGTTACGCCCTCTAGCGGACGTTTGACAAACTCGAAAATAATTTCCATCAATTTCTCTTGGCGACTTTTATCATGAATTTTTTCTTTCTAAATCTATACGACTAATATCTTATGAGATATGGCCGCTCGCTACCCTTAACTGATCACCCTGTACATCTTCAAACTAAATATCAGACGTACTGGAGCCACTGCAGAAGAATTGACATATGTGACAGCTAATTAAAGTAGATAAATTTCGATGGGAATGGTTGGCCTTACCACACTGCGACCTATATGATCTTTTGTGTAAACCCTACATCTATATTGAAGTCAAAGAGATCTAGGATTCTGATAAAGCATGTATATTTCATATTTTTTCCTATATTTTTCTGTCTCTTTCATTTGCTCATCAAACTGTATTTTTTTATTGTCTACTTTTTGTTTCAAATTCCCATATTTTCTGTTGACAACACTCGAGGGTTTTATATCAAAACAAACAATTCCAAAGGAAAGAAAAAGTAAAATGGACGAAACTGATATTTATTGAAATCGAATAACTCTGAAAAGTTTCTCATGACAGAAGAAAGTCATACTGTTGACGATTGTGCAATTAACAAAAATGTAGACGAAGAAATCGTTTCAATATTTACCTTGAACGGTTTTGTATCATTTATCTATCGAAAACCTTCCCTATTTTATAGTTTATAGTTTTATCTTGTTTCTTAACGATTATTTGGGAGAATTTGTTGTTTTTCGGAATGTTCGGGAAAGTTGAATGCCTTTTAATTATTGACAGAACAAGCATCCTACTTACACTACATATTTATTATAAAACAACGGTTAATTACCACTAAAACTTTTCAATTTATGGTTAACAAGATGCTTTAAATATTTCGTTAACTAGTTTGAAGCCTGATTCAAGCACAAAAAGAGAAAACTTGAAAACTCCGAGATAACACATTCTTGTTAATTGCATTTGTTAGAGCAAACTTTTTAAATTTAAACACAGAAAGTTCATTAATTTACTATAAGAATATTAAAAGTCTCCTTCGTCTTGAAAAATATTGAAAAATTCAACTTGAATAGCAATTTTTGTTGTTAATTCATATAATTTCTCTCATTAAATTGAAAGAAAGGGAAGCAGCTATATAATAAATTAATAAAAATCATAATGAACTCGAATATTTATAAACCTTTATGTAAATATAAACTTTATCTACGAACTCGTTCGTACAAAATATTTGCCAAACAAAATTATTATTATTATTATTAATTAACTCAGAACATAACCATGAGCTAATATTATTGTTAAAGCCCCTCATAAGCCTCAACAATTTAATGTTATAATTCAAGCTGAAAGTAAACTTATATGAGAAACAGAATAATAAGCAATTAATTAATTTCCCAAAAGAATTAGTCTAATCTGTAAGCTTAAAATGGTGTAAATTCTACATACTTTTATTAAAATTATGTGGTTTAGCTCATTCGATCCGGAATAATGTCTAAATCATTGTGCCAAATAATTAAATTAGCCCATAAAAATTTCCAAAAGTTATAAACAATTAAACACCAAAAAAAATAGTGTTTGGTTTGTAGCTTATTGTTCGTAAATCATAAATATTTTCGAAATTTGAAAAAAAGATCCTCGAAGAGGAGGAAATTTAGTAAAAAAAGTTCCAACTCCCGGAACTGTACCTCCATTATTTATAATTTTAATTTAACGCTGAAAATAGCCCTCCGTGCGGCATTATTAGGTTGCGCGCACGGCCTCGAAAGCGAGTATGTCACTTAAAAAAAAAATTTCAAGTACTTAAAGTTGAATGAAAAATCTAAAAAAATATAGTATAATCTAAACACTTTAAAGAATTGATTCCCGTTGGAATTTTTCATAAAAACAAATTTTTCAATATGCTAGACGATTGTTAATTGACAAAATTTTTTCAAACTTCTTTCATCGTTCTAAACTAGAAAAAATGTTTAAATAATTGCCGTAAAATTATTTCGCTTCGTGGAGCTCTTCTTATATACATACAAAACAAGATTGCGTCATCAAAGGTTTTAAAATGTTAATACTTTGTTTATAATAAGTAATGTAAGTTAGCAAAAAATAGCAAATCAGTCATTTATTGTTAACTTGAAAAAATTATTATAAACAAAGTATCAAACATTTTTAAAACACGAAGCGAAATAATTTTACGGAAATTATTTAAACATTTTTTTTAGCTTAGAACGATGAATGAAGTTTGAAAATTATTTTTTAATTAACAACCGTCTAGCATATTGAAAAATTTGTTTTTATGAAAAATTCCAACGGGAATCAATTCTTTAAGGTGTTTAGATTATACTATAATTTTTTGAGATTTTTCAATTAACTTCAGTACTTAAATTTTTTTTTAAGTGACGTACTCGCTTTCGAGGCCATGCGCGCAACCTAACAGTGGCGCGCGGAAGGCTATTTTCAGTGTTAAATTAAAATTATAAATAATGGAGGTACTGTTCCGGGAGTTGGAACTTTTTTTCACTAAATTTCCTCCTCTTTAAGGATATTTTTTTCAAATTTCGAAAATATTTATAATTTACGAACAATAAGCTACAAACCAAACACTATTTTTCGAAGGTGTTTAATTGTTTATAACTTTTGGAAATTTTTATGGGCTAATTTAATTATTTGGCACAATGATCTAGACATTATTCCGGATCGAATGAGCTAAACCACATAATTTTAATAAAAGTATGTAGAATTAATACCATTTTAAGCTTATAGACTAGACTAAATAATGAATACACCACAAGGAACATACAGAAGCAATTTTATTTGTCCTATAATACATCATCAGTCAAATTTGGTAATTTCTCCAAAACTTCGGCATTTCAATTTTCATCGATTCTGTTCCAGAAATCTATCGTACCCTGTAGGTATACACATCTCATGCAAAGCTACTTAAGAAGATATCAATAAATAAATATTATTAAGGAAAATGGTAGATGTTTGTAAGATCCACATTTGTCAGTACTTCGATAGTTAATAGAATTCATTACAAAGTATCCATTTTAAGATGTCTGTATTTGCGAAATTAGTCAAAAAAGACTACTCTGTTCATTACCAAATTTAAGTGTCGTAATATAATGTTCCTTGTATGGTTCCATTAGAATTTATTTTTTTGGAAACTAATTGTTTCTTTGTTAACTTGTTAATTACAATAGCTCGTTGAGCATAAGTAATTATTATTTACGTAGGTATATAGATATGCTAATCTTGTATGAATCATAGTCTAAAGTTGTTGTTTAAATTCGTGGCACTGTAGTAAACAAAAACAGCAATAAAAATGAATCATAAAAAATTCTTTAATCACCGAATCATGTTATAATTAATAGACGCTATTGAAATAAATTACAAAAATATTTAGTACTAACACACGTCTCGGGTTTAAAAAAAAATCTTTTTAATGATCACAGTATGGTTGTGACGAATATTTCCCACCTGTCAAAAATCCAATGTAAACGGACTGCAATTATAACAAAATTATAGTGATAATTGCATTGTAGAAACCGAAAGAGCCTTGCGATAATTTCACTGTAGACCGATAATTGTACATTTCACATCCATGGCAATTCTATTGTAGGTACACTTTGATAATGCTGCGACAATTTATAAGTTTGACAAGTAATTTCAAAAATATTATTTTTCAAAAATGTCTCGGCTTCATTACAAGCTATTGAAGGAAATGTGTTGGAAAAAGAACCAAATAACACAAAACAGTACAGAAAATTCGAGTGGCGTCATTTTATGAGCTTCTGTGCTGAGAAAAACTATAACAACAATTAATGTTCTGGCAAAAATATTACCGGACTAGACATTCAATATGCGTAAGCAGAATGACGATGAGTACAAAGAATTTACTGTTAAAACCGCTAAATTTCTGATGGAAAAATATTTCACTGAATAAAACATCAATTTCAACCCTATTACTTTAGATTGAGTTCAAAGCAGCCAGATATGCGCAAAATGCCAAGAGAAAACAACCACAAACAGATCCAGAGAAGAAAGGAAAGTTCAATTAATGTTATAAATGAAACTAACTGTTTCTAATTAATTCCACTATTTAATGAAAAAATTACGAAATTATGAAAGGATATTGATAATTTCATAATTTTTTCATTAAATAGTGGAATTAATTAGAAACAGTTAGTTTCATTTATAACATTAATATAAGTAGATTCCATAAAGTAAGGGTCCAAACAGTAAATTCAAGGAAAGTTCAGTATTTCTGAAGTACGATGAATTCCAAAATATGGTTCGTGGTTGTGACAAAAACACCCCAGATAGTTTGCAGAAAAACGTTTTTGCTTTTGAATTAGCTTGGCGTGGTGGATGAGGCCACAAGTGCTTAATTTCGTACTTTAAACATAAAGAAAATAACGTAGGTGAAAAAAAAGGTGAGCGGTCGTCGGACCGCCGACAGAAGCTTGCTTTTTATGCACAAAAGAATGCGAGGTTGGGAAAACCATCAATAAAAATACGCGCAATAGAATGCAAGAACATCATTATCTTCACTTCTAAAAATAATGTGCAACAAAACCATTTCTCGTCGATAGTCATTGAAATTATTGGCCATATTGTAATTGCGATATCTTATGACCTTTTTTCAAATTTTAACAATTATTGACCATTTTTGACAATTATTTGATAATTTTGACAATTATTGATCATTTTTGACAATTTTTCAAAAATGTTGACCATTTTAGACCATTTTTCCAAATTTTAACACTAGAAGCACCGAAGGGGTGATTTTGATTCTTTTAAAAATTAATTGTTCTGGATCTTCTGAACCAAGGGCACTATGAGGCTAAGAATTCTTGACTTTTAATCTTTTTATGTAATAAACACGTACAAGTAAGCTCAATCTTGTTTTGCATATCATTCCTATTTTATTACGGCTTTTACCTATTAGCGCTGCATGGGGTCATATTGAACCCTGTCTTTAGAATATAGGAAAAATATTGCAATGCTTGTCTGAATTTATATCATACATAAATATTACCTATGTGTATCTGAACAACCATCGCAAATGAGACATAAATGTCAGATTAAAAAACACTGCAAAGGAAACAAGACTGTCGTCAAATAATGTAAAAAGTGTCTCAAGTTTGCGTGCGGAAATTGTTCAGGAAACATTGTTTAAATTGTAACTTGTGCCAAATGCGTCAACTAGTTTATGAGTATGTAGTAAACAGCTTTTTATTTGAATAAAGAAGCAAAATAAGTCCAGTTTCTTCAGTTTTTGCCGATACTGCAATATTTATATGAGGAAAAAAGATGGGGTCAAAATGACCCCTTATAGCGCTAATAGGTATGCAGGTAAGCTCGGCGCTTCTAGTGTTAACAATTATTGACCATTTTTGACAGGTTCTGACAATAATTGACCATTTTTGACAATTTTTCAAAAATTTTGAAAGTCTTCAAAAATTATTGACCATTTTTGACAGTTTTTCATAATTATTGACCATTTTTTCAAAAATTTTGACAATTTTTGACCATTTTTTCAAAATTTTGACAATTTTTGACAATTATTGATAATTTTGACAATTATTGATCATTTTTGACAATTTTTCAAAAATATTGACCATTTTAGACCATTTTTCCAAATTTTAACAATTATTGACCATTTTTGACAGGTTCTGACAATTATTAACCATTTTTGACAATTTTCAACAATTACTGACAGTTTTTTATGATTATTGACCATTTTTTCAAAAATTTTGACAATTTTTGCCCATTTTTTCAAATATTAACAATTATTGACCATTTTTGACAGGTTATATAATAGGTACAGGTACATAATAGGCCTTAAAAACCACAGAGGAAACCATTGGTGGACATAGTTTAAGAATTTTCCAATTATTTGAACTAGTATTATTTTTTTTAAATTTCGGTTCTCACAGACTTGGCGCCATCGATTGTGTTCTATGGAAGGACGCCAGTACTCCAGGGTTAATACTATATGAAAGCAGGAATGATAATATGATTTTTTTTAACAATGTGAACCCAAAACAGCCACTGTTTGCTGTGGCTGCTAACAGCCGCCAGCAACCAGAAGCTGCTAAAACAGCCCAATGTGGCCGCTGCATTAGTACCTGGAATAAATAGTTTCATTATATTTTCACGTATACTTTCATAATATATATAGATGAAAAATATTAAAACAAACGTATTTCTGCGTCTCTTCTTTTTTTTCCAGTTATTGATTACAAGCTAAAAATTTATAAATTAATAACGTCAGTTTGACAAGTTGACTGTTTATTCGGAAAATATTCCCCCGAATTACACTCGTGCATCAAAATAACCGGATGATTTCGCATTCCAGCGTGTTGTTTCTGAAAAACTGCATTCGGTCATTTTCATCTTTCTCCAAAAATGAAAATGAACTCGTGCAGTTTTTTGACTACACGCTATCATGCAAAATTATCGGTAATTTTGATCCAGTTGATGCAATTACTTACGAAAATACTTCTGCTTTGTTTGAAAATTCTGGAAAATCAGGAATTTTATCTACTGAATCCTTTAAAAACAAATCTACATGCGGACTGCCAGCAAAAGTGAAAACACAAATAAGTGAACCCCTTTTAAAAATATCATCGTAGGATCATGGTAAATTGAAACTCAAAATAAATTAGCCATTAGACATATAATCAGAACCTTAATGTACCCTAAGGTGTTAAGGTGTTTTTAATTATGTACAAATTTAGCCCATTTCCGTTTATTTCCAGCCTTTAACTTCGCCTCCTGCCAATTTAGTCCACGTTCTTTCAGGATATCCGCTACTGCATCATCCCAGGTTTTTCGTGGTCTGCCCCTTGGTTGCCTTCAACATGTTTTTGTTTGCCATGTTGATTATTTTTCATGCGTACTAAGTGGCCATACCATCTTAACTGATTCCTTTCTATGCTTCTTCCTAGGGGTTCTACTTCTAGCTGTTCTCTTATATAGTCATTTCGAATTTTGTCCTTTCTTGTAATTCCCAATACTGCTCTCAGATACTTCATCTCAACCTCTTGTAATTTTCTTTTTGACTCTCTGGTAAGAACCCAGCTTTCGCTCCCATAACTTAAAATAGGTTTGAAAACGGTTTTTTGTACTCTTTGACACTTCTTTCTTGCGAATGAAAGTATTACTTTTTGCATAATATAGATTGAGGGCACTTTCAATGCGTCCATTAATCTCAGCGTTATTTTTCCCTTCTTTATGTATTCTCTCAAATATTTAAATGTATCCACTTCCTGTACTTGTTCTTTGATAAGCTGTATTTCGAGATTCTTGTTTTCTTGCCCTATTACTATTACTTTTGTTTTCTCTACATTTATTCTCAGATTTCTACTTCGAAGAGCTCTTTTCCAGACGTCTAGATTTTTTTGAAGATCTTTTTCGTTTTTAGCATATACCACTAAATCGTCAGCAAAGGCGCATTCAGAGATCTGTATAAGTTCCATATTTCTATAACCCACCGTGAATTTCTTCACTTGATCTTTCACCTCTTTTATTATATCGTCCATTATCACATTGAACAGTGTAGGACTTAAGGCTCCCCCCTGCCTTAAACCCTCTTGGGTAGTAAACTCTTCAGATTGTAGGTTATCGGTTCTCACAGAATTCCTCGTATTTTTGTATATACTTTTTATACCCTCGATTAAACTCTGGTGGTCTGGGGACTACTTCTCTATATCCAAAAAAGCAACATATAAATATATTGTTTCTACCATTTTTTTTTTCAATTAACTATCTCACTGTAAAGATGTGATCCTGAACAACTCTGTCTTTACGAAAAGCAATCTGAGATTCTTCTAGTTGATGTTCTATAGTGTTATTTAGTCTTCTTTCAAGAATCCTTTCATAAACTTTTAACACTGTACTTAATATCGTAATGCTTCTATAGTTTGAACAGTCTCTATTATCTCCTTTCTTATATAGAGGTAATAATATTCCCAATTCTCAATTATTCGGTATTCTTCTTTCAGTATAGATTTTATTCAGTAAAAGAGCTAATTTTTCTATTCCTTTTCTTCTCAGATTTTTTACATGTAATTCCATCGTGACCTGCAGCTTTTCCTCGTTTTAGTAAGTTTATTGCTGCTTCAACTTCTAGGTTAGTGATTTTTTCAATTTCATTTATTTCATATTGAATGTCTTCATCATATATTTCCTCCGGCTGTAGGGTCGTTATTTTTGGGTTCAGAATCTCCTCAAAATATTCTTTCAATCTTTTCATAATATTTTCTTCTTCAGCTATTATTATTCCATCTTTTTTTTTATATGTTTAACGCTATATTGTTTTCCTTTTCTGAGTGTTTTGAGAATTCTATAAAACAATTTTTGATTTCCTAAACTGTCTTCTTCCAATTTTTCTCCGAATTCTGTCCAAGATTTTTCTTTTGCTTGTTTCACCATATCCTTCACTTTTGTTCGTTGTCTTCTATATTCTTCATAATTTGCTGTAGTTTTATTTCCATTTTTGTTTTTTAATTTTTACCTAATTTTTAATTTCTTGGATCCACCACTTTGTTTTTAATTTTTTGTTACTCTTACTGTTCCGCATGTTTCTTTCTCAGCAATAATTATTGTAACCTCAAATGCTTTCCATAGATCATCAATATCATTGTTGTTTATGTCTTTAAAAATAGTATCCATCTCGGTTTCAACTGCGTCTTTATATAATTTTGCAGCCTTACTTTCGTTTAGTTTAAATGATCTAATTTCGTCTATCGTACAATATTTTTTATTTCCTTTTTTATTTTCTATTCAATTTTTTGAATTAATTACTAATTTTGAGACTACCAAATAATGGTCAGAATAAATTTCTGCTCCTCTTTTTACTCTTGTGTCTTTTATCTCCTTTCGGAATTTTTTATTTATTATTACATAGTCTATTATGGATTTTTCGCTTCTACTCTTTACCTCTCTGGTGTATTTGTGGATATATTTATGTTCAAAAAAGGTGTTTGTGATTATTAGATTGTTTGTTATACAGAATTCTATCAACCTTTTTCCGTTGTTATTTCTAGTGACTTCTCCATGCATCCCTATTGTTTCTTCGGTTTCATCATCTTTCTTCCCTACTCTACTATTTAGATCTCCTATTATTATTATTCTCCCCTCAGTATCATCTATTTCCTCAGCCATCTTATCCCAGAATTCATCTTTATTTTTTGCTGACTCGTCTTCATTTGGCGCAAATACTACTAATGATGTTGTGTTTACTCTTTCTTCCATTTCTATTTCAATTTTTACTATTCTTTCATTGTCTAATATATTTTATATTCATGTGATGTACGATACAACTTATTCCTTCTCTGGCTCTATCTTTCTGTTCCACTCCGCTATATAACACAATGTGTCCATTGTCCAATTCTACTCCACCCTTTCCTTTCTTTTTTGTTTCAGTTACACCTATGATATCCAAATCATTCTTTTCAAACTCCTCAATTAATCCTTTTTCTTTTCCTGTTATGCTTCTAATATTCCATGTTGCTATTTTCCATAATTTTCCTTTGGTAATTCGTCACTTCTCCTGTAACAATGTTTTTTGTCCATATTTGTCATTTGTTTTATTCTCTATTTTATCCAATTCCTTAAAATTTTGTCTCATATCCGTTTTCATAACCTGGTTTCTTTCTCCTGCCTTGTCATATAATTACTTATAATTATGTCTGCTAGTTTTTTAATGCCGTATCTTTAATTTTTCTCAGTTTCTCCTCTTCGTTATCCCACCTTCATTCTTCCGTCCCTATATATAATTTTCTATACCCTATTTTAGTTGTTTTTCCATTTTGATTTTTTTCTTTTGCTCTAAGCCTAATGTCTTTTTGTATTTCCCTATCCTTTTTGACAAATCTTCTTGTAAATATAAAAGTTCCCCAGTTTTCATTTTTAGTTTATTTTTATTTTGCATTAGTTTCTTTTTCTCCTCATAGTTTATGAAACGAATTAAGCAAGTCTTATCTCCAAGTTTTACAGCGATATCAATATCTGTCTTCATACCCAGTTCCTGTATCATAAAAATATCCATTAATTTCTTTAGTTCTTCTGAATTGTGGGTGCTTACTTTTAGTCCTTGCAATACAACATTGTTCCTTCTTTTTTCGTTTTCCATGCGCTCTAATCTCCCATCGATATCCAATATAACTTTCTTCATTTTTTGGTTCTCTACCTCAAGTTTCTCATTTTCAGTTCTAAATTCATTGATTTCATCTCTATACACCTTCTGTTCTTGTCTCGCCATATCGTTTATCTTTTCCCCCATTGACTGCATCATCTTCATTAAGGCCTCTAGGTTATCTTCTGATTTCCTCTGATTCTTAATTGGTGATCTCCCGGTTATTTTACTTTTCTTAAAAGTATAATCTGTAAGATCTTCTTCATCCTCTCTATCGCTTTTTCTTTTCCTACTTTCATCGTCGCTAAACATTTTGCCAATAATTTATTTTAAGTACGATCCTGTTCTTTTAAATTGTATTCTCATAATATTTTCGATTAGATAGTTCTTCAATATGACTATTATCTACTCTTATCTACAATAATTAATAAAATAACACCTCAAATAAAAATTTATCTCTGGCGAAAAAAGCTGTTGGCCGGTCAACCCGTCGGACCTTGGCTTTTATCGATGTTTTATGCCTATAATTTTATAGAACTATACTTTTATCTATTGCAGTTTAAAACTTAAATTACTTATTTAAAAGGAAAAACCATTAGATATTAAAATTTTATAGTACATCTTGTAAACGAATTAATCCTTTTTGAAAATATTATCGTACGCTCATGGTAACTGGAAATTTTCACAAAAAAATCATCTCCCTATGAAAAATGAATCCCTTGTGGTTTGAAAATAGACAAAATTTACCAAAATAGTAAATTTTGGCATTTTTTTTTAAACTCTTTTCGGGTAAAAAATTTTAGTGATTGTTAAAAATTAAAAGTAAATACACCGTTATTTATGAATAAAATTGCACTTATCTTTACAGAAACAATAAAATATATTCGACAGAAGTATTTTTTCGTTTTGTTTCCATATTTAAAAAAAAAATCTCTCCAATCAACAATTCACTTTCTAAAAAAGACCTTTTAGCAGCCAACAAAATTTAGTTTTTAAAAACGACTTTTCCAACCGAGTTCAATTCAACCCACACGAAATGCCATCAGCACAAAAATATTTAATATACGATATAAATCTATCCAAAAGATTTTCTCTTTCAGTTTAAAGTAAATCCTGTGTTTTGAATTTTAAACATAAATCTTATGTATGTAAATACTTGTTACATATTTTCTAGATAAAAGCTTTACAACTCGACATGATAGACAAACAACTGCCTTTAAATCAATAGATCATAAGAATAGTATAAACAAGATTATACAGGGTGTCAATTTTAACGATCACAATGGGCTGTACCTCGTGAACGAAAAGAGATTTCAAAAAATTTTCAAAACTGTTGCTAGGGTAGAGAGGGGGAACTAAAATGACATGAGAGAGAACGCAACCCCATCAGCCCCCTATGCCCCACTTACAAAAATTTAAATGGCAGCCCCCTATTTGTGATAGGTCGTTAGAAATCCCGTAGAAAATGCTTTCCAACGGTCTATGTCATAATTATATAAGGTGTAACTATAAAGCAGAAAAATTTATTTGCAAAACCAAATGAAAAAGTGTAAAGTGTCGAACTACAAAAATGTTAATTTTGAAACTCAATACGAACGTTGGCGAATGTTGCTTTAGTAATATCACGACATGCTTGACTAATTCTTCGTCGTAAATCGTCGATTGAGGCTGGTTTAGTTTTATAAACAACCGACTTAAGGTGACCCCACAGAAAAAAAATCGGGTGGCGGTAAGTCTGGTGACCTAGGTGACCACTCAATGGGACCTCTCCTTCCAATCCATCTATTTGGATAATTATTGTCTAATCAATCCCTAACTGCTACTGCGTAATGGGCAGGTGCTCCGTCTTGCTGGAAAACCAACAAATTTCACGAGGTTCACCACATTGTAAGTTTCAAAATTGACATCCTGTATATTCTTATAAGATTTATATACTACTAGCAATCCCGGTCACGCGTCAAAATTGGAGTTTCTAAAGATTTCCAATTAAGCACAAACCATCATTTTCTTCGTCTGATGTGGAATAAATTGTAGCACCAATGAAACGTCTCCAACTATTGAATACTCACACACCCTAGATAACAAAGGATATTTGAATGTGACAGCAACTTTTGCAGCCTACTCGAAATAACGCGAGCTTTGATTAGCCACGAGATTTTAGGGGCCTGCTAACTCCTTCCTAACTGCATGCTTCCAACCCATCTCAGAGCTGGATATCATATGGTTATCGTTAACTTCTTATTTCAAGAAGCAAGTTTGGGATAATATCTGTGATTCTGGAATGACAGTGGGCGTTGGTTCCTTCGTACCAACTCCCATTTCACTCCAGCCTGTAAGCAGACAATCTTGCTTACGTCTTAACATGCAGAGCAAGAGTCGGAAGATTGAGTGTGCACAGACAGGCAAATCCAAGCGAAACTTAGATTCCAGTGGAATAAAACATCATGTTTCCAGTGACTTAAAACTTTTATTAATATGCGAAATTTATGTTTAAAATAAAATTTTCGAGCTATATCGATGGGACAATTATTATATCAAACACAATCCTTCGTAATGACTGTGTCTTTTGTGGTTTTGACACTGTGAAGCTGGCTTTCCAATTTTATATACAGGACTACCGAGAAAATTTCCGGCAGGGCCATAGTTGCATCCCAGTAGATAATTATTCCACATGCCCTTTTTATAATAAGTCATCGCACATCCGATTTCTTTCGTATCTGCCCAAACCATTTGTGTGTAGTGACCGGCTGGCCCTCTGAAATAATATTTTTAAATTATTTCTGTTCATTTCGACAGTGCACATAAATAATTTGTAGTTTAATTATGGTAGCAATTTTACTACGTAAACATGTTAAATATGTTGATTTAATCATATTTTATATTTATTTACTCATAATTGGGTGAAACAATATAATTTGTAAATAATTTTAATTATACATCTAATATTCAACTTTGGTTTTTGATATTTCCGGTTTTAAATTAAATGAATTCCAGCTTTTATTACTGGAACAATTTACATACACAAAAAACAGTGAATGTTATTTAATTCGAACTATTTCGTAGGTATTGTAAATTTAATGTATTGTGGGTAAAAGTGCATATTTAATCTTTTTAAGAGCTCTAATCAACTACAATCAAGTTAATCTATTTGTATTGATAGAAATTCTTCCTATAACAAAATTAAATTATGTTTTTCACTTACAATTTTCACCTTCAAGTAGCAACATTCAAGCAAAAATTCACGCCATGGGAAACTGATAACATATTGTATAGAAGACAAAAGATTATTATCAAGTCTGATGGTCAAACTGTGATGCCTTTTGGCCTAATATAATAATAAAATTAAATAAGAAATAAATTCCCTTGAAACTAATTTCAATAACCGTTGGAATATTACATAAATATAAGTAGCGAGGTCGACAGGTACGGAGTCAAGTTCATCACGTAAATAAACATTTAATAGTAAATAGTAAATAATATGGAACTGAACTTGGAACTGAAAATATGAGAGACATACCCCTCTATAGGAGAGTAATATAGGTTGATAAATTCCTTACCCAGAAAACTGTTTAACTTCAGAAGGATGAAAACTTCCTACTTCATCATACCAATCTTTGACCATACCTGCTATGACTGACTTTATATCTACACTAGAAGCTGTGGTAGATACGATTGCAAGGTTTTGTCCTACGTATTGATACTTACCTGGAAGTAAAAGTTATTCGTTAGTCCTTGAAATGAACTTTTAAATAAAGTCACAATAAAAACAAGAGGATGGAGAAAGAAGGAAGGAATATAGAAGAAGGAAAAAAGATTAAAGAATGAAATAAATGGATGAAAATTGAGAAAGTGGAATATATTCGTTCGTCCTTGAAATAAAGTCACAATAAAAAATCAGTCAGAATAATTGAAAGCAAATAAAGGAGATAGGAAGGTGAAGGAAGTAATAAAGATGAATGGGGAATATTCAAAATTAATACTTTTGTGGAAGTGAAATGCATTCGATCAAGAAGAACGAAAAAATATAGAAGTAGGAAGAAAAAAGAGGAGGAAGGATGAAGAAAAGAAGGAGGGAAGAAAAAATTAAGAAGAAAGTAGGAATGAAGAAAAATGAAGGAAGGAAGGGAGAAAGGATTAATGAAAAAAGAGGAAGAATGAAGTACTATAGGTTCCAGTTTACGACAAAATATATTATTGGGATCAAGTGAGACATAACCTTAAAACGGGAGAAAAATATCATGCTGCAACTAAAACTTACTGATTCTCCTGCAATGATCGTGTGCAAAGGTACACGCGTTTGTCCAACACTGTACTACGTACTCTAATTCTGTATTGTAGGACTGAAACAAAAGTTAATTAATTCTTAAGAAATTGCTGAAATCAAACAAGAAAAGACTTACCACTGCGTTCATATTGGCCGCAGAAGGTTGCCTATTTCTTTTCTCATTACCGGTGGCTACTTTATTTCTATAAAAATTATGAAGATTCGTGATATAGTTTCGATCGATAGCAATTTCTTTTGAATGGTCACCACACGCTGGTCCCAGACCGCAATCCTAAAATTATATCATCATAAGGAATCTCGTTAGCTTCTATAAGTTATGGAAAAAATATAGTATGCAATTCGTACATAATTCAGTAATTTTTTACAAACATTCCTTTGTCTACCTCAAGTGGAGTACATGATAATGAACAGGTCGTTCTAAGCGAAATGAAATGAAAGTGTAGCTTCTTGCTTGTCTATTGGAAATATTATGAATTGTCTTTGTTTTTAGGTCTTGTGTGGCTTCTTCTGTATTAACCTCTCTGGAGAAGTTTCTTGTGTGTCGAACTAGAATAGCTCTCCAAAGGATATAAACGTTTTTTTCCTGGTTATGTGATCTACTATTGTATATATATATATATATATATTAGAAAAAGAATAAGCACCCAAGACCATATATTCACTATTAAACAGTTGACAGAAAAAGCAGTACAAGGAAAAGCTTTTGATACAGTACCTGGAAAAAAAATTTGGAAAATATTAACAGAAAGGGGATTGAATAGAAAAATGATGAGAATAATACATGAGAAAAATGAGAACGCAGTTATAAGAAATAACAATATAACAGAAAATTCCACTACAGATATGGGACTAAGACAAGGAGGAAGCCTATAGGCGCTTTGGTATTTATTATTTACATGGATGGGATCATTAAGAAATGCATAAAACTAAGTAAAAAAGTATATGTGGGATATTTTGCAATTGTGTAGGGTAAATATTAGTGAAGGAGCATTTGCAGTCGATGTTATATTAATAGCAAAAAATGAAAAAGAGCATGTGTGGAGTACAGTAATGGTAGACGTGGGAGAATTATCAAAAGAAGACAAAAGTTATGGTCATTGGAGACGACAAAGAGGAAATAAATGTAAGAATAGATACAGACAAAATGGAGCAAGTTAAACATTTCCAATACCTGGGAACAATAATAGACGAAAACGGAACACAGGAAGCAGATATTAATAATAGAATAGTTAACACTAACAAACTAGACTATGCCATGAATACCAAATTTATAAATAAAAAATAAATATTTAAAGATACGAAATTCAAAGTATTTAATACAATATATCGACCAATACTCACCTATGGATGCGAAACATGGGTGTTAACAATACAACAAAAAAGTAAAATACAAGCGAGACAAAGATGAAATATTTAAGAAGAGTAAGATGTGTAACAGAAGAGGATAGAATTAAAAACATACATATAGGAAAAGATCTAGGAATACAATCAACCTCAGACTTTATAGAAGGAAGACAACTTCAATGGTGGGGAGATTTACAAAATATGGATGAAGGAAGACCGATTAAGACAGTATGGAAAGCAAAAATTGGAAAAAATAAAAAAAGGGGCAGATCAAGAAAAACTTGTGATAGGGTAATAGCAGGATTACTGGATAAAAGAGGTAGAAGCTGGAAATAAGCGAAGGACTTAGCTCAAAATATGAAAGAATGGAAAAATTTGTGAAGGAAGAGTAACTGCAACAGGTCCTACACCACTAAGTGGTAGAAGGGCTCCAAGATTATAAATATATATATGAATAATAAAGCAAATATATTAAACTTACCAATGTTTTACGGTCACAAACTGTATTAGAAACGCCGTTACACGATAATTGACAATAATCAATATTATTCAATGCCGTTAATTTATTCACTGCTGAAAATAAAAAAAAAATTTTTAGAATCGCTGCCGTCATTTTTACCTTCAACTTGATAAATTATATTATCAGTTATACTGGTACGACACATGAATTCTATTAATTTAAACGAAAAATGTTTTCCTTCTAATCGTGAAAACCTATAATGGAAAATGAATGTTCAATTTTGAAACATAAAATTATTACAGGTTCATTAAAAATTTCACTTAAGTAAAAACATGGTTCCATTATGTATTCATAGGGTTTTGCTGTTACATCGATAGATAACGATTGTAATGAATATATTATACAGAGTGGAATAAGTTGCGTTTTTAAATTTTTCATGAAAATATATTTTATTTTTTATCCAATACATTATATAGATACAATAAATTTCCTTTTAGAACATTCCACCATTCCTAACAGATTTTTTACTAACATTTACTTGTTGATTAATTTTTCTGGTACTCGCTTCTGGATGCTGATCAATAACTTGAGAAACTGATCTTCGATTGTGGAACCCTCGCAGTTCTAGACAGATTAATGAAAAAACTTATCACACATGTTTATAGGAACTTTTCGTCTTAAAACTGAATGATGAATTATCCACAACAATATTTCAGATTATTTTGGATACACCCTGTATATAAGTATTCTTCTCAAAAACTTTTATTATCAATTTTAAACTTTAACCACCCTGTATCTCCTTTGAGGATTCACGGTCCTATACCAAAATTCATCAATTATCATGAGCTTTCTGTGGTAGAACATTGTCGGTAAAATATCTAAACACCCTGTATAATAAATGTTTATTATTTTTATTACCAGTATCCAGTTTTGGAAGCACAAATTTCTTTTATAGACGTCGCATCAAAATTCTGACAATGTTGAAGTTACTCCAAATGTCTTGAAAAAGACGGTTAGCATATGTCATTTGTCATTGTGATGTCACTTGTCAGTTGATGTACTAACCAATAGGAGCGGATATATATCATACGAAATACCAAATTTCAAGAAAGTGACATTTAAAAAATATGGAGAATAAAATGAGGTTAAGTGTTTGTTTTCGTTTTATATATCTTAGCTCTTGCTTTTTCAAGAAGGGGAAGGAAAAATAACCATTCAATACACCCTTCACCTTAATGAACCTTCAAGGGGAAAGGTTAATGGAATGGTTATTTTTCCTTTCCCTTCTTGAAAAAGTAGGAGCCACGAGCTGCGAGGAGCTAAGATATATATAAAACGAAAAAAAAAACACTTAACCTCATTTTATTTTCCACATTTTTTAAATGTCACTTTCTTGAAATTTGGCAACGACGGTATTTCGTATGATATATATCCGCTTCTCCAACCAATGACTAAATAAAAGAGAAGACCGATAACAATTGCAACTGGCGTGTTACTAGCAGTGGCGGTTCATGAGTTTATTAAAAGGAAACTAAAAGATAAACATTGAAATAAGTTTGGATAATAATAGATCCGAGTATTTTTAAAATAAGTTTTATCTCAATAAATTATGGAAAATTGAAAACTAAAACAAAGTAAACTGTATTCATCACTGAAATAATAATACACAATATGTGTTATAAACTATAGGAATAGGACTAGTTAAAAGAAGGTGGGGCATTTAATTTTTAAAATTTAATATTTTATATATATATAATAAGTGGTAATTATAATATATATTGGTTATGTAGAATAAAATAAAACAAACACAGTTAATACAATATTTATTTAAAGGCATATAATACACAATACAAAATATTCTTTGAAATATAAAATACCAGTACTTACATATGTATGTATGTAAGTAAATTGAGGTGACATTCGCTGAGACCTAAAAGATCTATTGTGTCCCCTTACTTCTACTTAGTTCCTGAAGGAAGTCTCAGAGGCTATAGTAGCTCCTTTAGTCCTATTTCCGGAGGAATTTTAGGATATCTGCACGCTTTAACTTAGGTAAATGTCCTTCTTCTATCCAGTAATATCAAAGGTGTTGTGCCCTAGGATTCTGAATTGCTGTGCAATTCGCAAGTTAAGGATGGAGGTTTCTTCTTCCATGCCACAGAATCTACATTCTCCTTTCTCCACTATTTTGAGCTTTTTCAGGTGCCCATTCAGGCGACAATGTCCCGTAAGAATGCCTGTTAAAACTCTTAGTGCAGTTTTACTTTGACTTATGCATTCATTTGATCTCAACAGGTTGTACTCACCCAGAAGAATATTTGATTGTCTAAGTCTTGCTAGATGTTTCCAAAGGTCAGATCTACTCTTTTTTCGGCTTTGACTATTTCTTCCAATATTACATTGGGGCTGATACCGCAAAAGGGTTCCGGCCCCCAAAAGGGTGTTCCAGTCCCCCTCTTTGCTAGTTCATCTGCTATTCCATTTCCTTCTATCCCAGTGTGTCCTGGAATCCACAGTAAGGTGACTATATTGCTCTCGCCTAGTTCATTTAGTTTGCCTAGGCAGTCCCACATCATTTTGGAACTGATTACACAAGAGCTCAGTGCTTTAATGGCTGCTTGACTATCCGACATTATGATAATCCTTTGCCTTCTATATCCTTTATCAATATTGAACTGGGCACACTTTCTTATGGCGTGAATTTCCGCTTGAAAGATATTCGGGCTTTTTCCCAAGCGTCAGAATGTTTGATTCCTGGCCCGTACACTCCTATCCCAGTTCCTCCTTTTGCTTTTGAGCCGTCTGTGTACCATTGAATGGCATTCTTTCCAAGTCTGGTAATGGTATTTGGATCCCATTTCTTCTTGTTGCTCAATTCCGTAACGAATTTCTTTGAAAAATTATACTTTTCCATCATACCTTCTTGTGGCATCTCCCGGGATTTCTGATTTCTAAGAAGTAGGGAGGTGGTTTTTTTCAATGATTCCCTCTCTACTTAGTCTGTATCTTGCTCTTTCAGCAACACTTTCCACCACCATATATAGTGGTGTGAGGTTGACAATCACTTCCATGGCTGCCGTTGGGCATGTTCTCATTGCTCCTGCAATGCACATACAGGCTAGTCTTTGAATTTTGGAGATGTTTCCTCTCGTTGTCAATAGGCTAGTTCTACTACTCCACGCAATGGCTCCATAAGTGATAATTGGTCTCACTATGGCAGTGTACATCCAGCTCAGGATTTTTGGGTTAAAACCCCAATTTCTCCCTGCCAGATTCCTGCACACCATTAGAGCCATTTTTGCTTTGTATATAATCTCCTTTCCGTGTCTGTTCCACAGGAGTTTACTGTCTAGAGTCAAACCTAGAGACTTCTTGTCCCCATTCAATCTCGCTCCCATCAAGTTTAATGGTTTTGAGGTTGAGCTTTCTTATCTTATTGAAGGCTATTAGGATGGTTTTGGTGGGGTTGATGTTAAGTCTAAACTATTTGTATGGTTCAGACCCTTTTTTACAAAGGGTATTTTAGAATTTTCCCCTGACTGTTATGACAATATCATCGGCATATCCTTGGCAGGATATTCCGAGGTCAGTCAAACCACACAGGAGTTCGTCAACCGTCAGGCTCCACATTGATGGGGATGCTACTCCTCCCTGTGGACATCCTCTGGTTGCTACTTTAGTGGTAAGCAGTTCCGACATACAGTTGGATGTTGTGCTGTCCACACCTCTTCTATTCAATGCTCTTTTGACAGCCTCATGAGGAGTATTGTCAAAAGCTCCTTCTATATCCAAAAAGGCGCATGCTACGGCTTTTTGGTTGTCTAAAGCACCTCGGATATCCTCTGTCAGATGTACCAGTGCAGTCTCCGTAGATCTGCCTGCCCGGTAAGCATGTTGATGCGGTTGGAGAGGTAGTCTCTCTAGGATTTCCGCTCTAATATAATTGTCAATAGCTTTTTGAGCACAAACGATGCTAGGCTAATTGGTCTGAAGGATTTGGGGTTTGTTGTGTCCCTTTTTTCAGCTTTTAGAATTGACCGCCTCCATGCTTCTGGTATATAACCCAGTTCTAAGCTGCTTCTATTGATCCTAACCAAATGTGGTAGAATTTCGTCTTGTCCTTGCTAGAGCAATGCTGGGAAAATTCCATCGGCTTCCGGTACCTTGAAAGGTGAAAAGGTGTTCATAGCCCATTTTAACCTTCCGTTACTACAAATGTGCTTAGCCATTGTAGTACTTTCTCTCGAAGGTCTGTGATGACCTTCCAGAGGATTATCTCCCCTATTTGGGGAAAAAAAATGAGTTTCTAGTAAGAGTCTCACTCTTTCCTCCTCATTTTCGGTATAGTTACCGTCTGGCTTCCTCAAAGCTATATCTGTGTTGTCCCTACTTTTTGCAATGACTTTGTAGAGTGTTGCCGCAGCAGGTGTTGTATTTATATCTTCACAGATTTTTCTGAAGCTACTTCTTTTAGCTTTTCTAATTTCCTTATAGTAGGTGTTGGATAGATAAGGTGAAAGCAAAAAACCTGTGGACACTTATAACTTATAACGTTGATGGTGCGTAGAACTTCCCTTATTCTTCCATTGCGCTTCGACGGTAGCGGTAACCCGAGAATGAAATAAGGAACACATATTGATGTAGATTGATATTCGAGTATTTATTTATTTGAAAATGCGTAGGTATACAGGTTCCAGATTACAAATAAACACACTAATTAATTTCCCTGCCAAATTGAACAACTTTGGCAACATCTAGTGTTCACTTTCTCACTAATTTGGCGATTAATTCACTTTACTCCCGACACAGTTTTACAACAATATAACTTTACAAATAAACAGCTTCCTGAAGACTTACAGCAGTTACCTTTATTATAATAATTACTGCAAAAAAACAGGAGAAAATGATTGTTACTTTCACCAGCGTTTGCGGTGTGCGATAGTTCCCAAAAACAGTGTGGGTACTTCAGAGTATCGATTTATACTAAGTGATTTGAGGCAGGTTGTCACGAGTGCGGGGTAAAGAATAAAGAGCGGCGTGGCGCATATTAAAGGCTAGAGGTGAGAACTGAATCACCTGGAGAAATGAAGCCTTATGAATTTCTCCAGGTGTTTCTCACCTCGGTGTATCTCTGCCAGTCTCCGGTGAGTTTTGCTCTATTAAAAAGGTCCCGGGTTTGAGATATTAATTCTGACAGATCTTTATTCCACCTGGGAGCATCTCTGCTCCTTCGTTGCTCTTGAAGATGGCTCGATTCAAATGCATCCATTATTGCCCTGTTCAGGTCCTCAATCTCATTTTTCAGATCGAGATGGTGCTTAGCCCTCCCTTTTCTCTGGATATGTGCTAGGTTTTCTTACTTAACATAGATATGTTATAAAATAGCTTTAACATTAATATACCATATATTTAAAAATTAACTAAAATAGCAATATACTCTTACATAAACTAAAAAAAATAATACATTATTGGTACTTAAATAAAATTAATTTAGTTAATTGTTTCTTAACAGAGTTTGCCACTTTTAGTTATAAAATGAATCCTTATGTTCAAATATTTTAATATTACTTCTTCAACTAAGAAATAAATGTGATTATTACCCACTTCAGCAACATGTTCTTTTAAACTAGAGAAGCCATTATCCTCTATACATAAGTGAATAATTTTATTTTTTAAACACTGAATGAAATTTTTTTTTGTCAAATGAGTTTCATTGTTTCGAACAAAATGTTCTGTAATTTTACAAATTTTTATTACCTACATCTTTAGATGGATAAGTCAATCCACCTCGATTTTTTTGGTGATTAGTGAATTTAAAAAATTAGCTGATAATGCTGTATGTAATACACTCCTCACATTGGATTGTTTTTGTGACAAAACCAGCAATATAAACAATAATTTGCAAAGAACACTCTAACTCTTTTTAGTCTGGAGAGCTGGTGACGCTTTTTTCATGAAGTGTTTGATGCATCATGAAACTTCATCAGAATGTGTCATTTGTATACACTGTGTTCATTTGAAAAGGACCCACCCTTAATATTTCAAAAATGGGACATATTAGAAGGAAATGCCGAAACACGTCAACTTTTAACTTGAGGGGGACACTTTTTGGCGCTAATGTCATAAATGTCAGATTCACCCCCTCCCTACTGGAGACACCCCTTACATTTTTTCAAATGTCATTGGGTATCAAGTCACACCTCATTTAAAAGGTCTGGTAAATCTCTATTCAATCATTTTGTTTTGCCTTTGATACCACCCTTCCATTGTTATTTAATCGTTGTTTAAAATTGGCTCTTTTTCAATTTTTCGTATACCTCCATACCTATTGTGTTATGATAGAAAGACTCTTTAAAGAATAAAAAATTTACAAATAGTAAAAAGACAACTGTTAACAAGAAAAAACTGCTATTTAATCATGTGTACAAAGTGACCACCGTTAACATTTAAGCAATAAAAGTTGAAAGAGAGCCATTTTTAAACAACTATTAAATAACAATGGAAGACTGGTATCAAAGGCAAAACAAAATGATTGAATAGAGATTTACCAGCCTTTTAAATGAGGTGTGACTTGATACCTAATGCCATTTGAAAAAATGTAAGGGGTATCTCCAGTAGGGAGGGGGTGAATCTGACTTTTATGTCATTAGCGCCAAAAAGTGTCCCCCTCAAGTTAAAAGTTAAGGTGTTTCGGCATTTCAGACGGCATGAACACAGTGTATATAAGTATGTATGATGGTCTGGGCATTTCGGGTACACCAGGTACTGCGCAGCCCGGTAAATCCCAAAAAAATTCCTAGCGCATGTATTGCAAGTGTTTGAATCACAAATAAATCGAAAGTTAAATCAATTTTGAACTCAGAAAAAAAAGGTCAACACTTATGAGGAGGTTAACATGGGGGTAGACACCCTCAAAATTGCATTTTTTCAAATTAAAAAAAGTGCTTGACACCGTTGGTGTTTTTTTCACGCAAAAAAAATTCCTGCAAAAAGCCAACACATTCTCCAGGGTTTAATAAGTTTAAACAATTAAAATAAATTCGGCGCTAATATACTCCCGTCGGCCATGAGTGCGATAGAGAGCAACGGTCACCATCACCGCTCTTACACACTCTTAGCGCTCCCATTGGCTGTCGAACATGTGATCTTGTACAGCTGTACCGGTCGGACTTAAAATATACTGAGTGAGTTTTAAGTATGGAACACCTCAATTATCTTGGAAACATCAGATCTCACGATTTTTATAGATTTTGGTGTGCAAGGAACTTGTGATATGGCCGATATTACGGTGGTAATAATATTGTTGTCAGATCTTTGTTCCCTATACCTATATGCCATCATTTCGGAGTTATAGCTACATTTACATTATCTTCGTTGAAGTTAAAATAATACATTTAGATGGCTTTGATTGAATAAATTCGTTTAATTTGAATAATCATCAATGATACTAATATTATAAAAAATGCAGCTTGTTAACCCCCTCAGAAGTGTTGGCCTTTTTTCTCCTGTGTTCAAAATTGATTGACTTTCGATTTATTTTTATTTCTTTGTGATTCAAACACTTCATGCGCTAGGAATTTTTTTGGGACTTACCGGGCTGTGCAGTACATGGTGTACCCGAAATGCACAGTCCAACATACATACACCTACTTATATATGCAAATGATACATTCTGATGAAGTTTCATGATGCATCAAACACTTCATGGAAAAAGCCTCACCAGCTCTTGTACTATTTACAAGTCTTTGCAATGTGGTAATTTTCTATTTTAAGCGTTTAAGTTTTTGATTTAAAACTCTGATCTTCTTCGTTTTTTCTTTGGATCTTACTTTTTGTTGAAGTAACTTTTTCTGTAAACATTTCTAACGAGGAGTGTCGTCTTGGAGCTCATAATAAGAATGCTAGTTCTTTCTTGTTGCAAGGCTTAACATTCTTCCAAGGCAGTCGAACTAGATACCCGAGTACTCTTTGAAGTCTACAAAAAAAAACTATATAATAAGCTAGTCAATTTCTATTTAATTTATTGGTGGTAGTAGATATAAAAAAAATTGAACAAATAATTATGATTATTGGTTTAATAGGTATTATCTAGTGCACCTACCTTCTCTTGTTGCTTATATTTTGAAAATTCTGGAAATATTCTGGAAACTGGTCCATTCAATAGTCAGCTTTTTCTCCAGAATGATAAAAATACTGTTGTCCAAAATGTTTAGAGCAGATTCTATCATTTTTCGTTGGGTTCCAATCTTCAATTTTCATTTCTTCCTACCATTATATTATTTCATTCAAGCTAGCAATTTTATTAGAAATTTTTTAGTGATTAATCGTTTTTACATACTCTGGGTTTCCTGTTGACCCGGCAGGAAGGAGTCATAGTATAGTGCACATGTACGATTTTCCTCAACATTTTTGTATATTCACCGAAAATTGCGATCAAGGTGTCATTCGATTCGGATTGTTATGTAGATAGTTTAAGGAAAGGTTCCGAAAGGGGCCGAAAAAAATTGCAAAAGTTATAAACAATATAGTAAAAAAAAAAGTGGGGGTTTAGTTTTTTTTGAATATCTCGAAAACTATTGAAGATTTTCGAAATTAAAAAAAAGATTTAAAAAGATCATTGAATTTACTAAAAAAAAGTTCCGACTCCCGGAACTGTATCTCCAATATTTATAATTTTTACAGAGCCCTGAAAATAGAGCCAAAACCGGGTAGTCTGACTTTCACGCGCGGTCAGTCACTCGGACACAGTAACTTAAAAAATTATTTAAACATATTAAATATGAATATTAAGGAATAATAAAATTCAAGTACTATTGGGATACATAAATAAACAATAATCCGCGGTTAAAAAATTTTTATCCCAATTTTGCCATTATTTATTCATTTGTTAATTAACCATTTTTTCTACAATCAATGTTAACAGAAAAACCGAGATAATTATTAAACTAAAACCTTAAGATTTTTTTTTACTTCGTGGAGTTATTCTTAATAGGCCAATAAATAGATCACCGTTGGAAAAATTAAAAAAATTAGATTTTCCACTTTTTTATTAACTATTGAAAATACGTAAAAATTAAAATGACAAAAACAGTAATTAATAATTTTTTTTTATATCTTGAATGTTTCGATTTTTGAATGTTAAAAGATCATAAAAAATTTTTTTTTATTCTTCATCACCATTGTTTAAACAATTGTTATAAGCAAATGCATTGTTTATGACCTAATCAAAATTTTTTTTTGCGTAATCTATTGGTTGATACAATTTATGATTTTTAGAGAAAAACGGTTTCTTAAAAAAATTTATTTGTTGCTAAAAAATGCTTTTGTTAATTAACAATCTATTTTTGCGACTAAATATTAAAATTAAGAAACCATTTTTTCTCTAAAAATCATAAATTCTCTTGTTCTTTCGGATTATATAAAAAAAATTCTTGATTAATTTTTTATTTGTTTATTTAATAAACAATTTGTTATAAACAAATTATTTTTTCCGTATATTTTTTTTAAATACTTAATTTTGTTATGAAAACAGCCATGTGCTGTTTTTTACGAAATTTTTTTTTTAGTTTTTAAATAACAATATTTTTGTGCCTTGAAAATTTTTTTTTCATCATTTCTTTTGCTTTTATGATTGAATTAACTTTGGAAATATGGCAGATACGGCAACAATACATCAAGTCTTTTTTATTAACCATCAATTAATAAACAATTTAAGCTTTTAATTGAAGCTCTAGTTTCATTTTTTATTTAATTATTGACTATTATTTATTTAAAAAAAAATTCAATTCTTTTTCATACTTTTCTATTCTAAAACCTTATTATCTCTATATTATCTATCATTAAATTATGAGGTTTCCATGCTTGCATTTTTAGTAGTTTAGCTATCTTTAAAAATCAATTAAAGCCATATTTTCGTAAAAAACTCCACATGGCTGTTTTCATAACAAAATTGAGTATTTAAAAAAAATATACGGAAAAAATAATTTCTTTATAACAAATTGTTTATTAAATAAACAAATAAAAAATTAATCCAATTTTTTTTATATACTCCGAAAGAACAATAGAATTTATGATTTTTAGAGAAAAAATGGTTTCTTAATTTTAATATTTAGTCGCAAAAATAGATTGTTAATTAACAAGCATTTTTTAGCAACAAATAAATTTTTTTAAGAAACCGTTTTTTCTCAAAAAATCATAAATTTTATCAACCAATAGATTACGCAAAAAAAATTTTGATTAGCCCATAAACAATTTGTTTATAACAATTTTTTAAACAATGTTGATAAAAAATAAAAAAAAATTTTATGTATCTTTTAACATTTAAAAATCGAAACATTCAAGATATAAAAAAAATTATTAATAATTACTTTTTTGTCATTTTTAATTTTTACGTATTTTCAATAGTTAATAAAAAAGTGGAAAATAAAAATTTTTGAATTTTTCCAACGGTGATCTATTTATTAGCCTATTAAGAATAACTCCAAAAAGTAAAAAAAAATCTTAAGTTTTTAGTTTAATAATTATCGCGGTTTTTCTGTTAACATTTAATGTAGAAAAAATTGTTAATTAACAAATGGATAAATAATGAAAAAATCCGGATAAAAATTTTTTAACCGCAGATTATTGTTTATTTATGTATCCCAATAGTACTTGAATTTTTTTATTCCTTAATATTCATATTTAATATGTTTAAATAATTTTTTAAGTTACTGTGTCCGAGTGACGGACCGCGCGTGAAAGTCAGACTACCCGGTTTTGGCTCTATTTTCAGGGCTCTGTAAAAATTATAAATATTGGAGATACAGTTGCGGGAGTCGAAACTTTTTTTTAGTAGATTCAATGATCTTTTTAGATCTTATTTTAAATTTCGAAAATCTTCAATAGTTTTCGAGATATTCAAAAAAAACTAAACCCCCACTTTTTTTTACTGTATTGTTTATAACTTTTGCAATTTTTTTCGGCCCCTTTCGGAACCTGTCCTTAAACTATCTACATAACAATCCGAATCGAATGACACCTTGATCGTAATTTTCGGTGAATATACAAAAATTTTGAGGAAAATCGTACATGTGAACTATACTATGACTCCTTCCTGCCGGGTCAACAGGAAACCCAGAGTATGTAAAAACGATTAATCACTAAAAAATTTCTAATAAAATTGCTAGCTTGAATGAAATAATATAATGGTAGAAGGTAATTTACCAACATTTTCAATAAAAAGAATGTCGACGCCTATGGAGTAAATGGCATCTTTAAGCGTGGCCTTGGCAATAATTTAGTAATTTATTAATTAAAACTTCAACCAAATGTTTTCAACTATCTTGATTTTTCATCGAAGTCAAAATATCAAACTTATTATTCACAAAATACACAAAAACCACTAAAAATTATCTTGGATTCACACCCGTTATTTAGCACGATAATAATGGCGCAGTACGATTTATGGTAACACCTACTGCGCTTGAGCATATGCGCGTTACACGTCCTCTCTTTTATTTAGTTATTGGTACTAACTTTAAAGTAAAAGTTTTTATATACAGGGTGCTCAAAGGAATTGTACATAGAAGTACAGTACAATCTTCACATTAAAATATTGCGATTTAAACCAACTAGCTTCAATTGAATTTTGATATTAAGAGAGATACAGGGTGTTAAATAGGAAATTTTGATTTAAGTTTTTTATAATAACTTTAACGCTTTTGGACGTGTATGTACAAAAATTTGACGGTGGGGGGGGGCGCCCTCTAAAGAATACATCTAGGTACAAAATTACGATTTCTCATATTCAAAAACCCCCACCGGAAAATTTTTGTAAAAAACATGTTTAACCACTTGTATCTCTCTTAATATCAACATTGTATTAAAGATAGTTGGTTAAAATCGCAATATTTTAAAGTAGAGATTGTACTGTACTTCTATGTACAATTACTTAAGGACCACCCTGTATGTATAAGCACAATGAGATGTCAACAACATGAAGTATAATTATCCCGTGTTAAATAAATTTTGCAAAACTTCACTAATATATTAATTTTAAGTAAATTTAGTCTGTCAAGTTTACCTAGGTAGCACTAGAATTATTACACTAGCTATTGATATGATAATATGAAACTGTTAGTTTTAGCAATTATTAAAGATACATTAGAGAGAACTGTTAATTCAAATGAAAATTTGGGTCGTCCCTAGCAAGAAGGGATACTAACTATGAAACCAACAATGTGACATACTCAAATGCGACGGAGTGTGATAGACCTCTCGCGAATAATTAAAACATTCCTTTTGAAAATACTCTCCTGCCGAGAATTAGTTCAAATAATTATCTTTATGTATAAAGTGTGGTGGTGTAACTACGATTATAAAGTACAAATTTGCATATCAGGTACTTACACATTTATTTATTGGATGCAAAAAAGAAAAATAGTGGTAGAAGCATAATTTTGGAACAGAAAAAAATAAGATTGTTGATGATGCTGAATTCAATTCAATTACTGATATAAAAAAGGTGAGCGGTCGTCGGACCGCCGCTTGCTTCTTATGCACAATAGAATGACCATTTTTCGTGAATTTTTCAAAATTTTTGACAATTATTGACCGTATCTGTCAATTATTGACAATTTTATCAGATTTTAATAATTATTGACCAATTTTGACAATTATTGACCAGTTTTGATGACTATTGATCATTTTTGACAATTTTTCTAAAATGTTGACCATTTTAGACCACTTTTCCAAATTTTAACAATTATTGACCATTTTTGACAATTTTTGAGCATTTTTGACAGGTTCTGACAATTATTGACCATTTTTGAGAATTTTTAAAAAAATTTGACCATTTTTCAAAAAACTTGACAATTTTTAATAATTATTGACCAAATTTGACAGTTTTTTAAAATTATGGACCATAATTTCAAAATTTTGACAATTTTTCGAAAAATTTGAAATTATTGACCATTTTTCCAAATTTTTGACAATTTTTGAAAATATTTGGCAATTATTAACCATTTTTCAATATTTTGACAGTTTTTGACAATTTTTTACGATTTTTCCAAATTCTTGACAATTTTTGACCATATTTAGAATTTTTTGACAATTTTTCAAAAATTTTGAATATTTTAGACCATTTTTCCAAATTTTAACAATTATTGACCATTTTTGACAATTTTTGAGCATTTTTGACAATTTTTCAAAAATCTTGACATATTTGGCAATTATTGACTATTTTTTCAAAATTTTGACAATTTTTGACCATTTTTCAGAATTTTTGACAATTATTGACCAGTTTTTGGCAGTTTTTGGAAATATTTGGCAATTATTAACCATTTTTTCCAAATTTTTGACAATTTTTGACCATATTTAAAAAGTTTTACGATATTTGAAAAATTTTCAAATTTTTTTACAATTTTTGACCATTTTTGATGAATTTTGACAATTATTGACCGTCTTTGACAATTATTGACCATTTTTCAAAAATTTTAACATATTTGGCAATTATTGACCATTTTTTTCAAAATTTTGACAATTTTTGTCCATTTTTCAAAATTTTAACAATGATTGATTCTTTTGGACCAATTTTGACAATATTTGATAATTTTCGACGAATTTTGATTGGTTTTTACAATTATTGACCGTCTTTGACAATTATTGACCATTTTAAAAAAATTTCAAACATTTTTCTAAATTTTTGAAAATTATTGACCAGTTTTTGACAATTTTTGAAAATATTTGGCAATTATTAACCATTTTTTCAAAATTTTGAAAGTTTTTGATCATTTTTCCAAATTTTTGATCATATTTAAAAAATTTTGACAATTTTTCAAAAATTTTAACAATTATTGAGCATTTTTGACAGTTTTTGACGAATTTGACAATTATTGACCGTCTTTGACAATTATTGACCGTTTTTGACAATTTTTCAAAAATTTTAACATATTCGGCAATTATTGACCATTTTTTCAAAATTTTGACAATTTTTGACCATTTTTCAAAATTTTAACAATGATTGATCCTTTTGGACCATTTTTGACGAATTTTGATTGGTTTTGACAATTATTGACCGTCTTTGACAATTATTGATCATTTTTGTTAATTTTTCAAAAATTTCAAACATTTTTCAAAAATTTTGACAATTATTGACCGGTTTTTGACAATTTTTGAAAATATATGGCAATTATTAACCATTTTTTTATACTTTTGACAATTTCCGATCATTTTTCCAAATTTTTGACAATTTTTGTCCATATTTAAAAATTTTTGACAATTTTTCAAAAATTTTAACATATTTGGCAATTATTAACCATTTTTTCAAAATTTTGACAATTTTTCGCACCTATAGTGTTTGAGCTCAGTGCGGCAAGAGAGATTGCGCACAGTCGCTTGAATGAACGCTGACGTGACGAACGCTTTTTCGTAACATCACACGTTTCACGAGTTCACTAGCCTTCCCAAAAGTTCTATGTCGTGCAATAAGAAGCAAGCTTCAATTTAAATTTCATTGGATTCGTGGATTATTCAGAAATCTGGCAACACTGTTGCGTGACGAACCTTTATTCGCTTTTTCGTAACATTACACGTTTCACGAGTTCACTAGCCTTTACAGAAATATGGCAACACTGTTGCGTGACGGACCTTTTTCGTAACGGTTACACGTTTTACGAGTTCACTATCCTTCTCAAAAGTCCTATGTCGTGCAATAAGAAGCAAGCTTCAAAAAATTTTATTCTATGTAGTTTACAAGTGCTGCATAAAATGTACGGCGAAAGAAAGCATGTATCGGCAAAAATGTAAAAAAAGATCCACTATCAACTGGATACACACAATTGGTTTCAAGTTTGAAGAAACTAATAATAGAGCATTTTTAATGGAGCTTCCTTCGGTACGATCCAAGACGTTACAGTTTCGAGGAAAATATAAAGGTACCAACTTATACAAACCAAAGGCTTTGGATGAGGCGTAGATTTTTAGCAAAGATCAGATGAGAAGATAATAATGTATTAAGTCAGTGCAAGAAAACAGGAGGGGAGGACGGTTTTGTTGAAAATGCAGGTATAGTTTTCAAAAATAACCGAAAAACCGGAGACTACCATGGAAATATGAACTGCTGAAACCTTGAAAAATGGAACAAAACCAACTTTATACCCAGCCTAGAGGAACCAAGTTTAATATATGATGGATAACAACAGTTACCATTCACGATTGATGGAACCAATTCCATCCTCTAAGACGGAATTACTAGACTGGGCCCGAGTCCTAAAATATTGTTGCGAGGTCACCAACTCAAAGCCGGCCCTGTCTCTCGATTATAAATTTTGGTGAATGCGCTTTCGAGAAAATTCTCGAGAAGACGCTTTGTTTGTGCATAGGACGAGCGCCATAGGTACTGGAATTTTCGAGAATTGAGAAGGACTATACAGGGTGTCCCAGACTAATTTATCCAGGCTATATCTCTTAAACGAATAGAGATTTTTTCGAATGGGACAAAAACTGATCTATTCCATTTCTAATACACTTTAATATGGCGTAGACGGAGCTCCTCCACACAATGCGAGAATCGTTAGCGACCACCTACAAAACCGTTTCGATAACCACTGGATAGCAAACAACTCTCCAGAAATTATGTGGGCGGCACGTTCACCAGGGGGTTTACGTTGGCAGGGGGCATTGTGGTACTATCTATGGCTCAAATTTATTTGAATAATCCTTAATACAGACTTTATTATTTCTGTCCATTGTTTACAAAGTGGAATTATTTGTTGGATGACATTGACAATTGGCCGTGACAGTCGTGTCTTGGATAAAAGCGTTCGTTTGTCATGCCGTGGCTTACATAGAGGGAAGTGTAGCACTTTATGACTTGACTCTGTGCGGAACACGCTCGGTGTAGTGAGCAGTGTAGTTCAGATGTATGTTTCGGGTAGGTTTCTCTATGGTAGTATTCTGTACTGAGGTTGAGGAAGTGTCACTCACATTTTTTTAGTTGTGTGCTTTCTACTAGATGGCTTGATTTCCAAACGTGCATCGAACGAGAATCTGAATTTTGTTAATGACTGGGAACTCATCCCCTCCTGGGTTTTGTAGGTTCTCGTTCTGAATTAGTTGTGGAATATACGGTTTAGTATTTTGTTCTACAAGAGTTCGTATTGTTGGAGAGTTCCGTCCTGTTCTGGATGCCGTTTTCACAAACCCTTATAGGGGATATATTGCACTTAAACGATTGAAACTGCCAATGTTGAAGTTTTGGTATTGGAGGTGTGCCACATGTTGTTGATGTAGGTTCATTATTTGTTGGTTGCCGCAGTTAAGAGGAAGATTTTGAGTACTGGACCCTTTTTGGAAAAGGGTTCACCTGTGGGGCCAGGGCCAATGATAAAATATATTGTTTATCAATCAAAACCGCAAAATGTAGACGAATTAAAAGAAAATATAAGACAAGCATGTCGCCAAATTACTCCTGTAATGATTCAGGCCATGTAATTTTTATTACATTAATTTTTATTGTTCCTTTAAGCTTTAAGGCTTTCTTGATTAATTTAACAAAAATAAAAAATAAACTGATATTTTCTTGATTACTTAGGAACCCATTTTATTTTTGAAAAATTTGTTGAATAGACGAAGGAAGACCATATCCAAAATTATAAAAAAATGTACAGGGAGCTATTAAAAAATTTAGAGTTAGGGGCTGTAACTAAGGGATGAATATTTAGGGGATGGTTTTTTCTTTGCCATATTAAAGTGTATTAGAAATGGAATACATCAGTTTTTGTCCCATTCGAAAATCTCTATTCGTTTAAGAGATATAGCCTGGATAAATTAGTCCGGGACACCCTGTATATGCGCGGGTTTTTGAGTGAGTTTGGGAATTAGTGAAACGGACAGTACAGAATTAGTTCACAGAAGTTCTTAGTAATCGGACATTGAATAAAATAGTGAAGATAAATAGTGTGATATTCAAGTGGTAAAAATGAATTAGAACTATTATACCGAGTGTAATTAAATTAGTAGACATTAAGTAAAGTGTGTATATAAAATAATTTTAATACAGTGTGTGTTTCTTTAAATAAATAAATAGTAATCAGCCATAGTAGTGTGTATAATTTTATTCCACAAATAAAAACTATTTAAATAAATAACAAAAACATTACAATATCAATATTAACGGAAGACTTATGAAGTACCAAACATGGGAAATTATGACAACAAAGCTGCCAAAAAGATACGACTGATATGCAGAATCAATGGATCACAAAATCTTACGTTTACCGCCATAACATTGCCATACAGTACATTGGAATGGCACAGAAACTATTAAAACTAAAAGATCTCCAAATGATGTAATAAAGTAATGATACACTTAAAAAATGTACATGCATCTGGTGGTGGGGTTTTAGCTAGCACGAGGCATTGTGTTTATTAAATTCTGGACTTGAATAATCCCAAATTTTTTGCAGCATCTCTTTTAATTCCGTCACATCTCTAGCAACTGTAATTTCATCTCATAAAAGTAAAATATTATTGTCGGAGAACCATTTCAAGGCATTATCTGACTCATGACATGCTGCTCCATCTTGTTTAAAGATACATTTTTCTCCAGCGCCTACAGTTTCTTCTCTTGTTGGCACAGATATTTTTCTAAAATATTCAGACACTTCTCTCGTCGACAACGAGTTCCACACTATCACACTTTTTACCTTTTACTCCAAACAACCTGGAAAAAAATTCAAGATCTCCACTTTTATGCTCTTTAGCTCATTTAAGTCTATTTTTTTCAAGTTTTCAAGTCAATAATGGCTTTTGCCACATACCCATTGCACCGCTCTAGAACACACTTAACTGAACGTAGGTCAAACATAATAAAAATCATGTATTACGAAAGTTCAACATCTCAAGTAGTCACAATGTTATAGCTATTGTACCTAAAATTAACAATCGTTGCCACCAAAATGGCTATACTCTCTTCTTGATATTTGTCTCACTAATACTCTGGGATTTCCCTATCTTACAATAAGTCACATGATATTCCTGCCGATATCATTTCACGCACAGTATCGATTTACATGACAATACCAGTGTAACAATTTCCCTGAATATAAATATAGCAGCCTATCGTGTATTTGAAATCGCTAACTTAACTCGAAATATATTTCTCTTGTTATTCAACCATCCGATGTTTTGCTCGCGAAAGAAAATCCAAAAGTAATTAATGGATAGCGTAGTTTATACTTTGTTTACAATATCGCGTAACTGACAGTTAATTTATACCGACGATGTCTAATTAAAAATTCGAGTACACAATAATTTAAAATCGGAAAATTTCCTTTCTTCTCGTTAATAATTTGAAGGTAGTCACAATTAGGGACGACGTTGGAAGTTCAAGGCTGTGCAGTATAAGTTTTATAAAAAATTGTCAAAAATGCGACGTTTGTTTGACGAATCTTTATCGACCCCACTTTATATTTTAATAAATTTCTCTTGTTATTGCTGAACGAAGTGTGTCACCACAATTTATGTCTGTCTATGATTTTGACGAAGAGAAATGCATTTTTGCATCCTTTGGAACCAATTTTTTTTTCGGGTCGAGATGGGAAACTCATGTTCGAATGGGTCCTATCCAGAACCCAAACAGTGTTGGACTTATCCCCAAGGGGATGCCTATCAACCAAACCCACCTCAAACTCGCCGTTTCCCCCGCCTCGGAATCATTACACTAGCATACTTCGAGACGGGCGGCGGTCCCTCTCACACTCTCCGCTCACACGGTCGTCTTCACCCTACCTATCACTCCTATCTCTCATGCCATATCGAGTCCTTCTCTCCCCGTAATCATGCTCTCCACTACGCCACTTATCTCCATCCATTTCTCATCTTCCCTCACCAATACCTCCACCATGTTCTCCCAATACACCACCTCCCCTAGTTTCCCTCGTTCTTCCAGCATCTAACCACGTACCCCACATCATCCTCCACTTCACACCTCTCGCACACTCCAGTCTCTCTTTTTCCAATCTTGTGGAGGTACCCTACTCTCGCCCCATGTCCAGTGAACACCTGTGTCAAGAAGTAGTTCACCTTCCCGAATTTCCGGTCCATCCAATCTCTCCTACTCCCAATCGCTCCTTTTAACGCGCCCTCATACTCCTCCTACCTTCTCTACATTTCCTACTCCCTCCATTTCTGTTCTTCCTATCTGGTCGCACCCCTCCAATGTTTCTTCTTCGCTCTAGCCCTCACGTCCAATGGGTCCAATAGGACCCACTGTCCTGTACCCCTGCACCACCCTCAGGAGTATCCCTCTCTGCACCCGCAGGAGTGGCCTAACCATTCACCCACGCATTCACCCCGCTCTTTCACCCCACACCTCCGCACCGTACAGCATACTTTTCTCTACCGTCCTACCAATTACCCTCCTCTTCCACTTTTCCACATTACTTATCAATCTCCCTAGCCATGCTGCCCTTACTTTCCCCTTCTGTGTCGCCTTTAACATGTGCGTTCTGAAGGATAATTGACTATCCAACCACACCACTAGGGATTTCACAGACTCCTCCATACGAATTCTCCTTCCCTTCACCATCACATTTTTCGACTGACTCAACTTTAAAAATTCATTTTAGGTACAGCTTTAAACGAAGCGCTCTGAAACTTGTGTTAACTAAACAAGACAGTTAATTTTGACATTGACATTTGTTGACAAGTGTTATTGTTATATGCAACACTCAAAAGACAACCCTCGTATAACGTCACATTAAATTGAATATGCTCCAGCGGTCAAAAACTGTTCTTATCGGAAATCTTGTTATCTTTGTCGAGGCACAGATAGGAGTTCTCCTCATTCCCACCAATTATAATCTGAGCAATACACGGAACAAACCTTTTGACGTATTTAGCTTAAAACGGATTTACTCGGCCGCCATTTGGAAAAGCTTCTTATGCTATGGACACATTCTATGGTTGTATCCCTACTAATTTTTTAAATTAACTCTTTTTAAGTTCGCTTTTCAAAAGTAGATCAAATAACATTAAAATGCTTATGAAAGGACCCATTTTCATTGAATACCGACCTATGTGCCATTGAACAATGTTTCTGTTATAACACATCGACATTATTTGAATTTCAGTTAATTGTTTCGATATCACATGGAAATATAATTAACCGTATTCATTTTAAATCCAAAAATAATGTTTAATTATCTGTGGAAGCCATTTATATCATAGTAATTTATGTATCAAGGACGATAAACTGTCTATTATAGTCGAGCCTGCAAATTGATAGCCGAGGCGCAGGCGAGACACTAGACAGTTCTTCGCCACATATTACATTCTTTGAGGACGAAAAGTGTCTGCGGACGAAAAATATTTGCCTTCAAAAATAATCGATCTTTCGTTCGGAAATTAGTAGGTACGTAAAATGTCATTTTTTGTAAAGGTCGACGACAAAATTATCAGTGACCTAATTTGATAGAATTATAAAAACTGGGACACGTCTACTTTTGAATTCTTTTAAATGTACCCCAAACAAAAATTTAAATAAACTGTTTGAATCTCGTCTCGCACAGTCGGTACTCTTTATTTTTAATATATATATATATATATATATATATATATTTCTTGTTATCCTTTCTCTGAGATCTGCAATGCTAGTTGACTTTGTTGCACAAACTTTATTTTTAGATAACCACACAAAAAATATAATGACGTAAGGTCTGGTAATCTAGCTGGCCACTCAGTAGTACCCCTTCGACCTTCGACCAATTCAATTGTATCTATTAATCATAATAGACTATGAATGTTATAGTTCAACGGAACCAGCCTGTATGTATGTAAATTGGGGTGACATTCACTGAGATCTAAAAGATCTATTGTGCCCCCTTACTTCTACTTAGTTCCTGAGAAAAGCTAGTAGCTCCTTTAGTCCTATTTCCCAGAGAAATTTTAGGATATCTGCAGGCTTTAGGTAAATATCCCTTTTTTATCCAGTAATCTACAAGGTGTTGTGCCCTGGCACCCCTGGCTGTTATGACATAATGATCCTTGGCAGGATATTCCGAGGTCAGTCAAACCACACAGGAGTTCTTCAACCGTCAGGCTCCAGATTAATGAGGATGCTACTCCTCCCTGTGGACATCCTCTGGTTGTACAGATGGAGGCAATGTCTTTGCTCGTCCTCGTATCTGCTACTCTAGTGGTAAGCAGTACCGACATCCATTTGGATGTTCTGCTGTCTACACCTCTTCTATTTAATGCTCTTTTGACAGCATCTGGAGGAGTATTGTCAAAAGCTCCTTCTATATCCAAGAAGGCGCATACTACGACTTCTTGGTTATCTAAAGCACCTCGGATATCCTCCGTCAGTTGTACCAGTGCAGTCTCCGTAGATCCGCAGGCAGCCCGGTAAGCATGCTGATGCGGGTGGAGAGGTCTCTCTCTAGGATTTCCGCTCTAATGTAATTGTCAATAGCTTTTTCCATCGTTTTGAGCACAAACGATGTTAGGCTAATTGGTCTGAAGGATTTGGGGTTGGTTGTGTCCCATTTTCCAGCTTTTGGAATGAAGGTTACTATTGCCCTTCTTCACGCTTCTGGTATATAAGCTGCTTCGACTGATCCTAACCAAATGTGGTGGAATTTCGTCTTGTCCTTGCTGGAGCAATACTGGGAAAATTCCATCGGCTCCCGGTGCCTTGAAAGGTGAAAAAGTGTTCAAAGCCCATTTTAACCTTTCGGTACTACACATGTGCTTAGCTATTGTAGTACTTTCTCTCGAAGGTCTGTTCGGACCTTCGAGAGGATTATCTCCCCTATTTGGGCTCTTCCTAGGAAAATGAGTTTCTTATAAGAGTCTCACTCTTTCCTCCTCATTTCCGGTATATTTACCATCTGGCTTCCTCAAAGCCATATCTGAGTTGACCCTATTTTTTGCCATGACTTTGTAGAGTCTTGCCGCAGCAGGTGTTTTATTTATATCTTTACAGAATTTTATGAAGATATTTCTTTCAGCTTTTATGATTCCCTTATAGTAGGTTGAACCAGCTTATTAAATAGATTTCAAAAATATAAAAATAAACAGGGTGTTCCATTAAAAATAAAATGTGTCAACTGCGGTAGGCTTACCTGAACCACTTTGTATATTTGAATTTTTGTTCGAAGATAGGTATTATAAAATAAAATGAGTTAATAAAAATACTGAACCTTATCAAAGAGAAAAGTATACGAGGTGAAGAAAAATAAGTAGACTAAGCCTTGTGGATATTTCACTTAATACCGAGTGAAGAAAAAGTGTGGAAATGTTGAATTGCCAAAAATTATGGGATACTCCTCTGCTTTCCTTTCGGTTTATTAAATGATTAAATTTTCTTTTTAACAGTCCAACAAAAAACTAATTCCGAATTTTCTGTTTCAGGTAACTTTTGCTACATTCCACCATCCACCGTATACATTGAAGTCGCCTTGAACTGTGAGTGAAGTTTATTTTTCGATAAATATTTTATCACGCATTCAATCATTAATCGATATATCATCGAACAATCGCTGGTGTTAAAATTAGGTTAAATCAATAAATAATTAAATTGTCTCTAAACATTAACTGAAATGATGTTCAATGTCGGATAGTCTATTGAACTACACACTAACCGAGCAACATATTCATGTACATGATTTAGTGTATCGATGTTAATACTGGTAACATCTGCAAACAACAACAACTATGTGTTTGTACAGGGTGATCTGAAACTATCGAATATATAATTATGTTGAGATGAAAATAATACGATAGTGCAAGTGTAATTTTTGGATATTTTATGAATAAATCTAGGCTAGTTTCGGATTAAAAACGATTACAACCACATAATGGTACGACTGTACTGAGAGGTACACTTGTGAATTCCCCTTATATTAAACCCAAAACTTTGTTATATTATGCTTTTATTTATTGTTATTGTATAAACATTTTTTTTACTTAGAAGTAGCTCGTATTTGATGATACTCAAAAGGATATGCAATAGATAGATTTTCGGTAGGAATTTAATGAAGCGTATAACTACATTTATACGCTTGTAAAAATGTACCATTCAGTTATTTCTTATCTCTATACAGGAGTGAGTTTAAATTATGAAATCGCGTGACCCCTGTATATACGGTGCACGTATTTTTCAGCTCTTTTTTCTACATGAAAGCGCCGAAGACGACTGAACCTACTATTCATTGTTTATGTAGGATTTCACCATTCTAAAATTATCTTTTGCTAACTTTACTGTCTTTAACAATTGGAGAATATGTCAATTAACAAAGGATCAAATAATATTTGATTCAAGAACAGATTTCTGCAAATAACCCTTGACGGTCTATTATTTTGAGTATCACGAGACCATTTAAAATATAGTTTACCCGTAGTTTCAACATAACGTCTAAACTTTATCAACATATTTGTTGTTCAATATCATCCACCCCATTTAAGATTATCTTATTATACGACGAAACCGAGTAAGAACTAGAATTACAAAGCAAAGCAATTTCACTGTAGCTTCGCGAGTAGTACAGACGGCCAGATTATGATAATAGGTCAACTTTACTGTCTTGTCTACACCACGAATTGCTCTTGTAAACTTTATGTTCTACGCGGAACGAAACGAGTAGACACTGGTATAAATTCAGCACCCTTTCAGTAGAGAAAAAAAAGTGGTAGATAAATTATGTCCTTGGAAAAAGAATGGTGACTTTTGATCGATAAACATACACCACTGTGGTCCTGGGAAAAGTTAAAAGGTTGTATTAATTAAAACTCCAGAAAAAAAAACAATAACAAAGTTTTAACTTGAAATACAAACGACGGAGAATGTTTTGGGGTGGATAAAATAATATAAAAGCTGATTTTAAAAATTTATCAATAAATCTTCTTTTTCAATCACTTTAAAGTTTTGTTGTCACATCCGTTCTTGAGGTTGAAGGTTTAATTGTTAACTATTCTGTATACAGATAAAGTTGAATGTCTCTGTTAAACTGATAGATGTCAAACGTATGGAGAGACATGGATCTGTGACAGGCTGCGTACAAGAAATAAAGAGAAAGTACTTGGAGGTGCTTGGCTTTGCAGAAATAATAAACTTATCTATACTGTCACTATCTGTATACTCCAATCTTTACTTATGGATATACCTCTAACAGCTGATGAATTCAGCCACTGTTCATTGCACGCTAGGAGTCGTACTGCACAAGCCTTACGTTTTTTTTTGGGGTGAACATTCACAGAAACATTGAAGATCTTTTGTGTCCTCTCCTTCGAGTGAATTCCAGAGGAAACTCTCAAATATGGTATTTCATTTAACTTCAATCCTTAGAAAAATTTGAGGATATCTATAGGCAATCCTATCGAGTAGCCTCCCATGGGTTGTACCTTGGCATTTTTAACACCTTCCTAATATTGGATATCTTAAATAGTTTTCGGTTTCCAAAATATTGTTTCAGTTCCTCTTTTTGCTAGTTCATCTGCAGAAATTTGGATACAAGTTGATAGAATCAGCAATACAATAAGTAAGAAAATTTCAAGCCAAAAAGATCCTTTAACTATGATTTTTCCACGTTTTTATTATGATTTGTGTTGCGTATGTTTATGAGTGTTGCCAGGTTCATAGGGCTTCTTCTGATGAACTGCCACCGTCGGTTCTAATAAGAGTGTAACGGTATTAGTAGTACCTCACAGGGCACCAGCTCGAAGGGCTCCGGCTAGAGACTCCTCTCAAGGGTGATTCGACCCCAAGTTTATGTCACACAGGGATAACAGAAGGGTTGTAAAAATTGAGGGCGCCACTACCTTTTTAACGATGAAAACTACAAAAAACTAAGGCGGAAAAGGTAGAAACGCCTTGTAAAATTTAAATAAAAGTTAATAATGAAAACTACTAAAAATTACCCCGGGCGATATCTCCCTCAACTTTTATAGTTGAGGATTTTAATAAAAAAAAGAATTAAAAACAAATTTACAATTTATTCTGCCACAGGAAATGAACAACGGAATTTACTAAAGGAATTTGTACTTTTATAGGTACTCAGCTTAGATGAAGAGGGTTCCTGGAGAAGAAGTCAGGTCTTGATCCGAACTGATGAGTTCTGTTCTAGGGCGGTAGTTTGAGGTAGGGCGGTATCCTTGGCTATATTCTTGGGGTTATATTCTCCGGTTTATATTCGGCTATATCCTCCTAGGGTTATATTCTTGGCTTATATTCTCGCCTAGGGTTATATTCTTGGCTTATATTCTCGCCTAGGGTTATATTCTTGGCTTATATTCTCGCCTAGGGTTATATTCTTGGCTTATATTCTCGCCTAGGGTTATATTCTTGGCTTATATTCTCGCCTAGGGGCTGTGCTTACCACAGCAAAATTCCTAAGATAGATACTTAAGATATGAAAGATAGCGAAAGACGATGTGCCTTCTTAGACAGACGATAACAAAAGGGCTGTTTAACGAGGCGTTGTCCGTTGGCAGGCGTCAATTGTCTTACGTTCGGGGTAGAAGAGTTTGGGGTCACAGAACTATAATTGGATGTGGCTAGTGACGACGAGCGCTAATTAAAAGGATTTATTCTGTAAAATCGAAACAGGTCGATAGACATGTTACAAGAGGATCTATATCGGAAGCATCTACGAATTTTTCAATTCCCAAGTCAAAATTAGTTTTTCGCAATGTTCCATGTAATCTTGTCAATGTCAACTAGAACATGGTATTGGTTCCACCAATCGTGAATGGTAACTGGCGTTAACCATGATAATTAAACTGAGTTTCTCTAGGTTGGGTATAAATTTGGTTTTGAACCATTTTTCAAAGTTTCCGCACTTCATACTATCTTGGTAGTCGCCGAGTTTTCGGTTACCGTAAAATGGGGTGAATAGGATCAAAAAGAGGGAGTTTATCAGTTTAGTTCACAAAACCTTAATATTGTAATGAATGCTTTCTATTTGAGTTTGACTAGCTGCCTAACTCTATATCTCATAAAGGTTGCCAATATTTTATCATTCAGCAGTTGGTAGCACTGTAAACCAGGTCTTAATTAGAAGTACTGTCAGTCATCTGTTTTCATTGTCGCCAAAACTTTTTCTGTAAATACGAATTTGAGAAGCATATTTATATTGAGGGCAGTTGGCCTAATTAACTCCAACAGGTTAGTAACTAAGGCACACAAAATTATTTTTTTCTACAGTCGCGCGTAAAATAGTAATTATGCGCCAAGGTAGAAAAGCGAGGTATTATTGTCGAGGTCCATTAAAGACCAAGAAGCGAAGCTTCGAGGTCTTTAATGGATCGGAGACATTAATACACTTTTCTACCGTGGCTCATATAGCATTGTTTTCACTACTTCACTATATACTGGAATTTTATTTTTTTAAATATTAGTTTGTCGACTCCCGTTTCACATGACATGACAGCTGTGCACAAGTTAACCTCACATTCTATTAAATGGATTGAGATTTAGTTATAATCAAGTAGGCTCTGTATTTTTCTACCTTGGTTAATAATGAACAACTTTACTACCTCAACAAAAGTCAATAAAGTTAGGTTTAGAGGCTAGTAGTGAAAAATGACTAATTACTATATTCAAATGAAATCGTAAAGTCGACAAATGCCGAGGATTGTTACTTTACGCTCTAGCGCAAAAAAGGAATCTTTCTCGCTCGCTTATTTAATCAAACCACGCCCTTCGAATTAACTCAATTGGTGAATATTTAACAATTTATCAGATTAAAAATCAAATAAAATTATAAAGTTGTCAAAAATCTTGAAATTTGGTCAAAAATGGTCAATAATTGTCAATTATTGTTAAAAATGGACAATTTTTGTCAAAAACTGTCAAAAATGGTCAAAAATTGACAAAAATGGTCAATTGTCAAAAACTTTGAATTTTTTTTGAAAAATGGCCAAAACATTTTCAAAAATTGTCAAAAATGGTCAATTGTCAAAAATTTTCAAATTATTTTGAAAAATGGTCAAAAATTTTCAAAAATTGTTAAAAATGGTCAATAATCGTCAAAAACTATCAAAAACTGTCAAAATTGGTCAATAACTGTCAAAAATTGTTAAAATTTAGAAAAATGGTCGATAATTGTCAAAAACTATTAAAAACGGTCAATAATTTTGAAAAATTGTCAAAAACGGACAATTATTGTTAAAAATTGTCAAAATTTTCAAATATGGTCAAAAATGGTCAATTATTGTTAAAAATGGACAATTTTTGTCAAAAACTGTCAAAAATGGTCACAAATTTTCAATAATGGTCAATTGTCAAAAATTTTCAAAATATTTTGAAAAATGGTCAAAAATTTTCAAAAATTGTTAAAAATAGTCAATAATTGTCAAAAACTATCAAAAACTGTCAAAATTGGTCAATAACTGTCAAAAATTGTAAAAATTTTGAAAAATGGTCGATAATTGTCAAAAACTATTGAAAAGAGTCAATAATTTTGAAAAATTGTCAAAAATTGTCAAAAACGGAGAATTATTGTTAAAAATTGTCAAAATTTTGAAATATGGTCAAAGATGGTCAATATTTGTCAAAAATTGTCAAGATTTGTCAAAAATGGTCAAAAACTTGGAAAAAATGGTCTAAAATTGTCAAAAATGGTCAAAAACTATCAAAAATTGTCAAAAATGGACAATTATTGTTAAAAATAGTCAAAATTTTGAAAATTAGTTGATAATTGTCAAAAATTGTTAAAGTTTTTGAAAAATTGTCAAAAATTTTGAAATATGGTCAAAAATGGTCTATAATTGTCGAAAATGTTCAAAAATTTGGAAAAATGGTCCATAATTGTCAACAATTGTCAATAATTATCAAAAATGGTCAATAATTTTGAAAAATTGTCAAAAGTGGTCAAAAACTATCAAAGATGGTTAAAAATTGTCAATTATTGTTAAAAATGGACAATTATTGTCAAAAATGGATAAAATTTGTCATCATTTTGAAAAATGGTCAAAAATTATATAAAATTTGGAAAAATGGCCACTGATTTTGAAAAACAGTCAAAATGGTCAATTATTGTCAAAAATGGTCAATCATTGTTAAAATTTTGAAAAATGGTCAATAATTGTCAAAATTTTGAGAAATAGTCAATAAATAATACGAGCCGTTTCCGAAAATCGATTTAAACAGGTAATTTATAAAATCGATTAATATTACTATAAAAATCTATAACTAAAAATCGATTAATATTACTATAAAAATCTATAACTAAAAATCGATTATAAGAAAATAATAATCGATTTATATAAAAATCGATTATTTTTTAACATCCCTAGTCAGTAGATCTTTTTAAGGTTAATCATGGTGATTAGCGAAAATGACGATTATTCTAGTACTCCTATTATAACCTAAGATAATATAAAAAACTTTTTTAACTATTAAAACGGCGACTGTAGGAAAAATCATGTGTGTTTTTCGAGCGTAAAGTAAAATTGCCGTTTTCGAAAGATCGGCAACATTCTTTCTCAAGCGGCAATCTTCTACTTTACGCTCTAAATACACAAATAACTATTTCATTATACCTTACTGAAAACCCTATCTTAACATGCCTATTAAGACTACCGAAAATGGCCTTTTCCTGTGCGATCACACAGGAAAAAGTATTTTATATCCAGAAATATCTGAACACATCCATGATATACGAGGAACGCAGCCGATGACAACCAACGTCAATGAATTGAATGACATATGTCGCTTGGCGAATATTTCAAAAAGCGTGTTGTTTGACAGTTATACATAAACCAAAGTATTATTTGGATTATTAAATAACAAGTTAGATTCCATTAATATTTTGAAAATGACATATGTTCAACACCTCCAGCTTAAGAGAGAACCACTAGATGAGTGGTCTGTTAGAGAACAATTATGTCTAGCTTCTGCTGTACTCCGAAGCGGTGATCAAAATTGGATGTCGGTATCGGAAGCTCTGAAGCCTTTTGGTGAACCAAATCGTCCATTAGATTGGTTCCATCCAAAAAATTGTGCTGCCCAATATGGCATGCTATTAGGAAAGGTAGTAACCAGCGTTGAATCAGGAGGAGAAACGCCGGCCGTGAGTATTTTAAAAAGATTAATGGCTGAAAGACAAGCAGAATTAAAAAAGCTGCTGGCTGAAGAAAAAGCCGAATATCGAGAACTTCAAGAAGGTATCGTACTTCTTCAATCAGGTAAAATATTACAGTGCAATTGTTATTCATAATAATAAATGTGATATTTCAAGGTGAAGTATCAGAAGAACTGTTGGATAAATTGTGTCGAGAGATTGATCAAGAAGAAACTCAAAAGAAACAAGAATCTATCTTACATTCTCAATGGTTAAAAACAAGGGAATTACAAGAAATTGGAAAAGTTTGGAGATCCCCAAAATCTCTTGTTGGTCGAAAACGAAAAAGTTCCGTTACTTTAGACGATTTAATTGAGAATGAACGAATGGATGAAATTGCTCTCCAGCAGCAACAACCACATCAGATATATCCACAAATACCTGAACCCATGGAACACGATCTGTTCCCTCTTTATACTACCGTATTAAAATCATCTTCACAAGTACAGAGTACTCCTGCCTTACATACAGCTATCACAAACACACCATTACCCAATACTAGCACCAATCGTATGATACCAACTTTGGCGGTAAATAAATGTTTATAAACTTTATCAATTACGTTAAAATTCAAAATTTTGTTTGCAGGAACTAGTTCGTTCGGCAATTGGCCAAGAAACACAAGAAATTATTGGACAAGTACAACCTCCTTCTCAACAACAATAAATAATTACAAATGATATAATGATGTAAATTTACCCAATATCAAAATAGATGAATAAATAAATAAATATGTTTTATTTGCCCAAATATGCTTATACAAAATATTTATAAAGTATTAACGCAAATAAAAATGTTTACCAAATAGGTTCAGAGTGGAACCTGTCTATGGTTACATTTTTATTCTTACAGCCGTATACAAGGCGAACAAATTACATAATTTGGAGGCAAGAACAATTATAATGGAAAAAAAACAATTAAAAATATACATAATTAGTACCTAACTTTAGCATATAACATGAAACACATATTTTTTTAGGAACCAATTATTTTATGAAACAAGCCTCTACCGCAAGCTAGCATCCTTCTATTTATTTCTTTTTTTAATCTAGTGCTATTTCTTATGCGTCGACTATTTTCAGGAATTTTATTATATATGTGAGGTGCAAGGTAGGTTAGGTTAGGTTTGTGGTGAGTGGGTCTATGAGTCCCTCCACTGCGACTCGCAAGAGTCTATTGTGGCTCATACCTATTCAGATTTCACCAAACAAATTCAGCTTCTTAACAAAGCCGATTAGTTTGTTTGGTGAATGATATTTTAGGTCCGAGGGCTAGAGAGAGAGACCCTGTCGAACATGAGGTAGAGTAATGTAGGCAAATATGGCCCATCTAAGGCATTTTTGGGATAGGGCTTACAATTCATCCAGGAACTTAATTATTTGTTAACAGTTGGAGCGTAATAACTATTTCTTACCTAATTATAGCAATAAACTTTTAAAAAATACATATATGTAAATGTTGCAAACAAAATTTAAACAAGTTCATTCAAGACTTCTTTTATTTAGTAGTATTATGGACCACTTATGGGGGTAATATGGACTATCTACCTGATTAATGTTTATCCAACTAATTATGGAAAATATTGATAATAAAGAGGATCTTGAAGTTTTCGTGTGGTTTTTATTGAATAGAAAACAAGTTTACAAACAAAATTCACAAATAAAAATGTTCTTTTCATGGCCAGAGCAGTCCTCGTGCGCCAACAATTGACAAGAAGCGCACTGTATCCATTCTTCATCTCGTGTGTCTTGGGAAAATAATGATTCACAATACAAACACTGTGCATCATCTTTATTGGTTCCGTCTGGACTTGATCATCATCAGAGCATTCAGAGCTACCTCGTAGACTGTAACCACCAATTTCATCAGAGGTGCTGTCCTGTTTTTCGGCTATCTTTTTTGTTTTCTTTTTTTCTGCGTTTTTGGATAAAACCGATTTTCCCTTAAACTTTCCTACACTGTGTTTTCGTTACTCCCAGTGTTCTTTTTACTTGATCCCTTTTTACACTCTCCTCCTTTTTCCTCTAATTCTGTCTTATATGGAGACGAACTAAGTACGGCCGCTCTATCAGGTTTTCTTCCCCTTTGTCCTTTTCTTTGTTGTTTCACAGGAATGGGAGATATTTGAAAAGGGCTCACAAATGAGGAGTTCACTGGAGCAGATGAAGGACCGGGCAAAGAAGAAAACTCATGTCGGGTAGGAGTTTAAGCAGTAGTTTGTTCAGTTGGTGGCTTGATGGAAGTGGAAGGTAAGGCACAGGATAGAGGAGAAGAAGATTTATCTGTAGGGGAAACTTTTGACAAATTTATGGATGCAGCGGCAATCTCTTACTTCACGCTCTAAATACACAAATAACTATAGTTTATTCGTAAGCAAAAACAAAAATGAAAAATTTGCACTATCTTCAGGTTATCGGGGGGTCAAAAGGATAAAGGGCTGGGGTCAATAGGATCAAAATGCCTAGAGAATAGAAAACCAAAGCAGGACGAAAATGTTACTAATGATGTTAATAACAACGGGTATAGTATTCGACAAGCCGCTATAAAACACAACATTGCTTACACCGTTCTGCAAAGACACCTCAAAAATGTGAATGTTGAAAAAGAAGGAGGCCAAACAGTGTTAAGTGAAGCCGAAGAGAGATGTATTGCGGAAAAATTACATACATGCAGTGAGTGGGGCTACCCCTTAGATACCTATGATTTAAGATTGGTTATCCAACAATATTTAAATAGAGCTGGTAGGGTGGTGCCCCGTTTTGAAGACAATCTTCCTGGTAAAGAGTTCACATAAAGCTTTTTGAAACGACATTCGGATATGCTGTCAAAGAGAATGTGCCAAAATATAAAACGAGCCCGGGCTGGTGTTACGATGGTAACAATTACAGAGTATTTCGAACGCCTTTCTGAAGAACTAGAAGGTACTCCAGCCAACAACATCATAAACTACGATGAGACCAACCTTTGCGATGACCCAGGACGAAAAAAAAATAATTGCAACGAGGGGATGCAAATATCCGGAGCGAATTATGAACCACAGTAAGTCGTCAACTTCAATCATGTTTGCTGCTTCTGGTAGTGGATATTTACTTCCATGCTACGTCGTCTACAAAGCCTTGAACAAAGCTCTTGGACAACTGGAGGGCCACCCCGTACTAGATATAATCGTAGTAAATCGGGATGGCTCGACAGCTATTGTTTCCAGGATTGGGTACATTCAATCGCCATACCATACTTGAAGAAGTTACCTGGTCATTCAAATATATTTGCAAGTAGGAGCGCTTAAAACCATCCCTCTACATAGACTACAATGGGCTTATCGAGCAGGGAAATCAGGTGAAGCTGCCCTGCATAATTTGATCTCAGGTCTCGAAAGGAGTCTGAATCATATGGTAGTAGTTCTTGCAGCATTTCTAGACATCGAAGGTGCTTTTGACAACACATCGATGTCATCAATAAACAGATCTTTTAACTTAAAAAAAAAGAGGGATTAACAGCTCCACATGAAAATGGATAGGATCCATGCCCGAGCATAGGAGAATAACAGCACATATGGATGATAAGACATACACCGTTGGGACAACTAAAGGATGTCCTCAAGGTGGAGTACTTTCACTTTTCCAATGGAAAATTCCCAGAGGTGAATGTGGATGAATGGTGCCTTAAAAAGGACCTTTCAGTTAATCCAAAAAAAAAACTAGTTGCTTTTACGAATAGAAGAGTTCTCCCACAGGGTAGAGTACAGATGTTCGGAAAAGATCTAGAACTATCCAAAGAAGTTGAGTGTCTGGGAGTGATAGTTGATTCCAAACTGAATTGGAACACCTGGAAAAAATTACTACCAGGGCGACAAGGCTTTTCTGGCAATGCAGATGAGTTATGGGCAAAACCTGGGAAATACGACCTGAGGATTTAAAGACAGTAACCGAGCTGGTGACTGGACACTGCACCCTGAGGAAACATCAGCACAAAAGGGGCAAAGTTAGTGAACCTATGTGCAGAAAATGTGAACTTTATAATGAAACACCTACTCACATACTCTGCTTCTGCGAGAACTTACAAGAACTTAGACGGAAGCACTTTGGAGAAGAAATAATAAAACCATTACAACTACTGAAAATTCCTCCAGTCAAACTAGTGGCCTTTATAGAAGAAACGAAGCTTCTGGAATGAAAGTAGTTAACATGGGAAATGGTACAAAGATTCAGTTCAATTGCCTGGGTTGTTGAGTACAACCCAAACGAATGAATGATGCAATCTAGGGACAATCTTTTGAATTATTTGTTTTTTTTTAGACGAGAACGAGTCGAGAAAAATTTCACTCTGGTGTGGAGCCTTTTGTGAAATAACATTAAAACAATGAGGAATACACCATTGTTTGTATTCATTGTGTATTATAACCAGAGGATGTAATCTGAAATTTTTGTATATTTATTAATGTATTTCATTAAAAAAAACTACATCCATTACGATTCCAATTCAAATAGTCGTTTCGTTTCCATTGATCGATTGGCAATTTAAAATACATTCAGATTATATTAAATGACCGAAATTTTATTGTGGACAAGTGTCATTAATCAAAAACCCTTCATTGAATTACGACACAAAGAAGATCTTGCAGTGCTTTTAAAACGAAATCTATTTTCGCGAATAACCACCGAATGAATTATATATAATCGTACTCTGCTGGTTCTTTGTTTATTAAACTAATTGCCGGAAAAGGGGGACGTGGTATTATAAATATTTCAACGTAATATTCGTTAAAAATTCTCATTTGCTTTGGAACTACAAGATTTTCGTCCACGTATTTTGGTTAGTTTAATAAAATTTTAACAAAATCGCTGATCCTCGTTACCGACAGCATAATTAATGTGTTGTCAGAACCAGTAAGAAACTTTCCCACTTTGTACAGGGTAATAGGGTGTTCAATTTCAAATTTTGACCCTATATTTTTTTAGGTAATATGAAAAGGTGGTAAATGGGTTGTTCAAAAATAAAATTATTTTATATTTTCTATGCTGATTAACAGAATAAAATGGAAACAAAAATTTACTGAAATTATGCAACTTATAATGCAGATAAGTCACTAGTTTAAATGTGAAGTTGTCGATAATCTTCGTTTCTTGTTCCATGTTTCAGCTTGTTCATGACAAATAAATAATAATATGTTGACATTATTTTGACATCTATCACTATCGTTTACTTGTTAAAGTTGAAGCAACGCAAGAGTCTGTATTTGGTTGGCTGAAGGATTATTTTCCATTTTTATTTGTGTATTGTAATTTTTTAAATTATTATGAAACCAGTATTTGGATAGATCGTGTTTTGCACCATATTCTACTAATACATAAAGAACATCAATTAAAAAATTCATTACTGCGCCGAAAACAGATGAAAGTAGGAAAAGTAGGTTTGAAACTGCAAGAAATGCATTTTGTAAAAACAAATTTTTTTTTGTCCAGATTATTTTAATATAAATAAAATATACAATAAGGAAATTAACTCATTATTTCAAATATATATATTTATATTTATTAAACCTATTGTCTTTTTCCATAAACCAAAACCAAAAGCAAACAACTCACTGTCAATCTATCCTAAACTTCTTCTTTTCCCCTTTAATTTTGGTGACTACACTATCTTATGAGAATTATGTTCGATGTCAAAATTTGTGCCTAACTTCAATTTATACTATTGATGTAATCATATAAAATGCGGATTTTTTAAGATTTTCAAAATACGATTTTTCAATTGGGGATAAAAACAAAACTACATTATTAAATTTGATTAAATATGGCGCGATATAATTTGTTTCTTTAGAATTAACTATCTGTTAGGCATAAACAGGAATTTATTTTTAGTTGAACACCCTATCCATTAGGGTGATAAAGTACAATATCTTGTAAATCCTCGAAGATATTCGAATGAAATTTTCACCGGTTGTTGCCATGTAATGCCTTTTGGCCCAATATAATAATATAACAATAAATATTTAAAATAAGAATTAAATTCCCTTGATCTTATTTCAACAAAACATTCGAACGTTTTAATATTATTTAAATAAAGAGTAGGAAGGTCGACGAGTAGGAAGTCAAGTTCAGAGCGTGAAATAAACACAAACAGTAATATGTTTATTTACTTTATTTGAACTTGACTGGCTGTATAAATATACATTCAATAGTCATTATGGAATGCATTCATTCAATATAATTCAAGAGAACATTCTATATAGTTCAGTATTAAGATATCAGTAAGATGACTTAATCATCAGTAATAAATAACCATTAAATATAAGTATGCTATACGGCTAGGTACTTATACATATCGTTAGTAATCGTAAGTAGTGTAATGTATAATAGTAAAGTAGTGTAATGAATAGAACATATCCCAGAGCTAGAAGTAGTTGTTTCATTCCCTTACGATGATCCTCCAAGTGAACCGCAACACCACCGATTGAGAGGCCTTTCCGCACCTTTAAACTACCAACGTTTCCATTGGAGACTCAACCTTTACAGCCAGCCTAAAGGCCCATATTTTAAAATTAGTCGCAATTGTACAGCGTGTTTCAGAACGCTGTGCCAGATTTTTTTTTGGGACACCCTGTATTTTACTTCAAATTTGAAAAATATCTTAAACTTTGATACGCATTTAAATAAAAAATGTCCCATAAAAGTATAATATTCGTAAATCGTAATATTCAAGGCATTTCTTTATATTCCTTTTTTTCTCTTTCAAAACTCAAGAGATATTTATAGAGTTTGAGAGAATAACGGTAAAACAAATAAATATAAACGCGAACTCGACTTTTCGTGACGTTCTCGGATATCACATAAATCATTGCTAAAGTCTCAGTTCCTTGAACCATCAAAATATATTGCAAAAACAACAAATCTCCATTTTACCGCCTCGTCCTAAAAAAAACTTCTCTCCCTTAACGCCTTTGTTGTCTATAAACCATAACAAAAATATATTACGCAAGGAAATATCAGGGTGGTAGCTTACATGAATAGTTATAAGATCGATAGAAATTGATACATGTGAAAAAACAGTATCTAAAATTATAATATCAACTAGTTAGCATCAACAGATACAAAGAACCTTCTAGGATTTGATTTATTTCTAAAACTGTTGTCCCATAAAGCAATGATGGAATTTACCCACATTATTAACGTACCTACAATATGGAAAGTAGCTGAAGTGGTACTGATCCATGAACCTAGGAAAGCACCAAATGAGGTATTCTAGAGACCAATTTCCTTGCTCTTCCTAATCTCGATATTTTTTGAGAAAATGTTTCTGAAAAAACCAGAACCAATTATAGACAATGAAAAAATTATTCCAGATCACCAATTCGACTTCAACAATAGATCAAATCCATAGGATTACAGATATTGTGGAGAAAGCATTATAACATAATAACTTTTTGCGGTCTTCCTCGAACTGGCAAGCAAACTTATAAAATCCTATATAATGAGTTAAGCAGGAAAATGCTTGATCGATTGATCAGTTTGGCACCACCAGTTATAGGCTTTAAGTCCTTGGCACTTCAGTGCTATTGGTTGTACAGTTTATGTGAAGTATTCCTTACCAGGCTCAACAATCTAATCTAATCTTATCTAACATAATTATCAATTTACTTGAAATGAAGAAAAAAGTATAGCTGGCGAGTGTCACATTCTGTTAAAACAAAAATCAACTTTATAGAATAAGCAGGATTGACTAAAAAGTCCAAAAATCCTTACCCAAATGTCGTCGAACAATATTTCTTATTTATTTTTTTGTGTAACCTCAAGAAAACAATTCTTTTAAATGTATATCTGTAATACGGATCTGGTAGCCCTTAAAAGGGCAAAGACGAGACTATAAATAATTTCAGGCTCTTGGAAAATATCAAAATATACTTATACATAAACGTGGACCCTGTAGGGGACAAATAGCATTCTTGATAATATATAGTATAAGCAAAGCGAGAGTTTTTTTCTTTCTTCTAACAACATATATATTTTACGCACGCAAAGCATATAATTTACTACTTGTGTCACGTGTTTTATTATCTATAAAAATATCTTTTTTCGCTGCATTAAATTTTTAACTGGTAGGATTGACTATAATTATCAGGATTTTTCAAACAAGGTGCTAGATATTCTCCTGACTGCTATCAATCAATTTTATTATTATTATTAACACGTGAGGTACAAGCAGTGCTTTTTAGATAGGTTGGCCTTTCTCTGTGTCCACGCTTGTTTAATTATTTCCGAATAAATTCTCTTTCTTGGGGTCTTCTGGCCGAAATTGGTTTCCCAGAGGTTGACATAAACGAAAACTGATTGTGGGGGTCGACGAGGTCCAAAAATCGACCCTTATTATTTAACACAAGTTCTTATTTGAACTTTTCTAGATACTGTGTGTTACGTGTACCAACTTGTTATAATCCTTACTAATATTTTAGTAGGAAGTATCATTGTTGTACTTTTAAATACTCAACAAGTCGATAAGCGTGCAAAAGCGAGAAAATGAGTTCGAGTTTTCCTGGCACGTTTTGAATTGTTCAGTATTTGACGTATATAGGGGGAGGTTGGGTAAAACAGGATGGTCTGGTAAAACCAGATACCCTGATTTATTTCAAAACAAGTAGTACCATCTATCGAATATGACCGTGACTTATAACTGTCGGTACCTATACCGATGTCCAGCAAGTCATCTACCAACTCTAGTTTCACTCTAGACGGCGTAAGAGGTGGATGTCTTGAATTTTGAGGTTAAGCTAAAATATTTTTGCGTGCTTTCAAACAATGATTTTTTAGTTTACAGGCAAAATTCATCGAAGGTGAGTAAATTTAAAGGATACCGTGTTTGCTTACTATAGTTATGCACAATAGGTTTTGGGAATTTGCTTTGTTTTTTATTAAAATATAGTCACATATTTTAGCAATCCACAGTTGGTAAAACCGGATACTGTGTGTACAACTACATCGTCAATGTCTTTTTCGGGCTAAAATTGCAATGGGAAAGTATACAAGAAAAACGCAAAGACATTAGAACAGTATACGTCAGGCTGTTGAGGAGATACTGGAGGGAAGAATGGAGTATCTCAAAGCTTCTAAAGAATATGGGGTTCCTCGTACAACCATTGAAGCAAGGGTGAAGAAAATTAAAGAGGGTGCTCTTAACAGAGAGGATTCAGCAAAAAACGACTAGGATGTCATAAACCTGTTTTTAGTCCTGCTCAGGAAAAGGAGTATTAAACTTCGATCTCCTGAGCCAACCTCACTTGCTAGGGCAATGAGTTTCAATAGGCCTTCCGTAAAAAAATTTTTCTCGCTGATTACTAAAACGATGGAGAAACACAACATACCCCCTGAGCGTATTTATAACGTCGATGAGACAGGGATTATGACAGTACCAAAAACCGGTCTAAATGTATATCATTGCGTGGAAAGCGACAAGTTGGCTGCTTGTCTTCGGCTGAACGTGGAGTTCTGGTTAAAGTGGAGATCTGCATGAGTGCCAGTGGTTCATTAATTTCACCATTATTCGTTTTCCCAAGAGCTAGGGCAAATCTAGAACTGTTGGATGGTGCTCCCCCTGGTAGCACCATCCATCAGGGTGGATGCAAACGGAGAAATTTTGGAGTTGGTTCGATAAATCCATTGCTTTTTCCAACACTTTTGCTTCTAGATGGCCATGCCACTCATTCCAAGAATATAGAGCTAATTCAAAGAGCTAGGTATAACGGTGTTGTGTTACTGTGCTTTCCACCGCATACAACACACTAGAAGTAAGTTCCATGTCACTACTCAGAACGTATTACAGTTCAGAGGTCCAAAGATGGATGCAACAACATCTAGGCATGCCTATTACTATTTCTCAAATGAGCAAACTTTTCGGAAATGCTTGTATGAAAGCCGCTAGCGTCCAAACCGCAGTTAGCGGATTTAGAAAAACGGGGATACATCCACTAAATCCAGAGATCTTTCCAGACTGGATGTTTGAACCGGCCGAGACTACAAATAGGGCCACTCAAAGTAAAAGAGATGATAACCAGTTACCATAACCTAGAAACTCTCCACCTAGAACACTACCAAGGACACCACTGAGAACACCACCGAGGACACCACTGAGAACACCACCGAGATCACCACTGAGTCAATTGTCAATGGTCAATTATTATAAAAAAACGGTCAAAAATGGTCAATAATTGTTAAAAATTGACAAAATTTTTGAAAAATGGTCAAATTTTTTGGAAAATTGTCCAAAATGGTCAATAATTATCAGAACCTGTCAAAAATGCTCAAAAATTGTTAAAATTTCGAAAAATGGTCTAAAGTGGTCAACGTTTTTGAAAAATTGTCAAAAATTTTGAAAAATTGTAAAAAATTTTGAAATATGGTCAAAAATGGTCAAAAATTTGGAAAAATGGTCAATAATTGTCAAAAATTTTGAAAAAATGGTCAATAAGTGTCAAAATTTTTGAAAAGTGGTCAAAATTTTCGAAAAATTGTCAAAATTTTGAAAAGTTGGTCAATTATTATAAAAAACTGTCAACAATGGTTAATAATTGTTAAAAATTGACAAAAATTTTGAAAAATGGTCAAATTTTTTGAAAAATTGTCCAGAATGGTCAATAATTGTTAAAATTTAAAAAAAAATTGTCAATAATTATAAAAAAAATAACAAAAATGGTCAATAATTGTTAAAAATTATTAAATTTTTGGAAAAATGGACAAAAATTTGGAAAACTTGTCAAAAATGGTCAGTAATTGTCAGAACCTGTCAAAAATGCTCAAAAATGGTCAATAATTGTTAAAATTTAGAAAAATGGTCTAAAATGGTCAAAATTTTTGAAAAGTTGTCAAAAATGATCAATAATTGTCAAAACTGTCAAAATTGGTCTATAATTGTCAAAAATGGTCAATAATTGTTAAAATTTGAAAAATGGTAAAAATTGTCAAAAATTTTGAAAAAATGATCAATAAGTGTCAAAATTTTTGAAAAATGGTCAAATTTTTTGAAAAATTGTCCAAAATGGTCAATAATTGTCAAAACGGTCAAAATTGGTCAATAATTGTCAAAAATGGTCAATAATTGTTAAAAATTAAAAAAATGGTCAAAAATTGTCAGAAATTTTGAAAAAATGGTCAATAAAATATAAAATAAAACTTGAAGTCTTTTGATAGAATTCATATTTGTTACACTTTTTTGACATTCTGGAAATATTACAAGTAGAAATGGTTTTGTTATACAAAAAATTATTATGTGCCATTATAAGATAAATTGACTCTACAGGCTCTCCCAAATATATTTTTTCCTGTGATAATACTTATCATGTATTGTTGATGTATTTTTTATGTTGAATATATCAAGTATTATTACAGGAGAACCAAACAATTTTTATTAAGATTTTGCAGCCACTTTGGGTGTTGAACGTCATATATAACGTAGTGTAAAATCACATTGTTGATCTCAATATACCACCAGCCGATATTAAATTGAAACAAATTCCTTAAACTATGATTTTCCGCTCAGGAAGTGGTTTCATATAAAATGAAATACGAACCGAGACATTTTTCCAGAAAGGTAATATGAGAGTTTATATCTGTAAAATTGCTTTCGAAATTCGCCAAGCTATGGCACGAGCATAATTTGGTTATTTCCTCTACCGAAAGTTATACTTCTCCCCAGTGTTTCTTAAACTTATATTCGAATTCACGGACTCGTCTTTACCTAATGTCTCAGCCTCATTTCGTAAGGCTAATATAAATTTGAAATAATGTTCCACCATAAATTGTAATTTGAACCTCTCAACGCTGGTCGATGTTGTACAGGAAATGATATTACCGGCAGGATGGCGCAGTCGAGATAGGACTCTCGAAGTCGGAAGAATATTTCAGTGATTAACTGGAAGAGAGATAAAGCTCGATGATAGAAAGATAACTAATTAACGTCATAAACTAAATAGTCTCTAACATAACCAAATTACAGTTTAAATCATGTCTTATCAAATATATATTCCTATCACTATATAACTTTAGTTCTTTTTATGCAATTTTAAATGGCTTCCTAGAAAAGAATTTGCATTTATTTCAATGACTCACAGCTCAAATTTTTAAAATTATACATCATTTTGATATACAGAGTGAGTCTTGAGTATGGAACGCCTCAATTATCTCGGAAACGGATAGCACCATACTTAAAACTCACTCTGTTTTTTGCGACATACGTTTGCAGTTTTAAACAACAAAAACAATAATTTGAGGTGTAACTTAAAAACTTATCTACTTAGAAACAAAAAAACTAGTCGGATAAGCAAGTGAACATTCAATATAAGGTTTGTTCCAACTGGCATTTAGAAACCGTTCCGGAATCGTATCGAGTATTGTATAGTGCACAAACTCGAATTAGGGATGGACACATCAACTTTATCACCCCTTCCAGAAGATAGTTTTTGTTCTGTCCTAAGAACGATACTACAACCAGTTGGAACACGAAATAAATACAGCACTTGCGCGAACGATACCTAGAACGATTCTATCGCCAGTTGGAACGAACCTACTATACAGCCAAAACCTTGGCGAGTAATTTTTAACATAAATCCAATATCTGTGTTCTCTCCTAACTCAATTTATATTAGACTAATAAACGTTCATTTTCCAGTTAAAAAATATTTATTATAGAAGTAGCCAGATGAAATCTCTGAAAATTAATTTGAAGTGTGTGAAACAGCCACTAGAGACTCTAACTGCGTTGAATGGCTGAAAGAACGAATTACACTTCATTATATTATACCAAAAATGATTTTTTTTTTCATAATATCCATTCAATTCAGAGTCATTCGTTATATCTCTTCAACTAATTGATGATGAAAAGGATAAAGAGCAACGAGAAGAAGTAATTATATCCCCAGCTTGTTTAAACGAAATTCGACAAGCTTGGTTTCGTTGAAAAGACACAAAAAATCAAGTTTCGAATCCTCTGATGGTCGATAAACTGCGAATTGTTTCCACTCTGTCGAGTAATTAACATATATAGGTTGTACCAATTTTACTACAAAGCTCAGTATATACAAAAATTGTATCAAGATAAATAGAAAATTATACTATTAAACTGTCAATAGGTAATACTATTCACAGCCAAATAAGAGAAGAAGATATGACATTCACAAGATTCTTATAATATTTCAACGACTTGGCAACACAGTCCAGTTATGATCACAAAGTTCAGCTATGACGTACGTACCGGGGTAGGGCTAAGTTCACAATATTACAAAAACATCATTTTTCTATAATGAATGTACCGTTATAGTACCACGAAATTTAAATATTAGTAAACATTTTACATAAGTTTGCTCCAATAATGTTTCCTCTATCTTGAAAAATAACTGGTAGGGGTGAGTGGGAAAGCTTACTCAATAAAACTGTTATAACTTTTGTTCCGCTATATGGATTTTGACAAACTTAGTATCATTTGAAAGGGAATTCAATGCCTAATAAAATATTGTCGTTTCATACCAAAGTTTTCAACTTTTTTTGGGAATCTTCAAATGCGATGCTATATTTTTTAACCGTTTACTTGAAAGAGGATGGAATTTGAAAAAAAAAATGGTAAAAACCGCATCTCAATATCTATACGAGAAAAAATAGGTATACATAAAAATAGGATTTTGACAAACTCAATATCATTGTAACAATAGCCAACAATTAATTACATAACAAAAACAGCAACAATAAACTATATTGATCTAGTAAAGTAACCTAAGGATACTGCTCGAAGTGCTTTCCATGATGCAGATATTTAATTTAATTTAACCTCCCACGACAGAAATAATACACAAAAGGCCAAGTGGGGTCACTTAGGTAGTGACCCCATCACATAAAGTGATTTTTATAATAAATAAATAAAGTTAACCCCTTTGTATGGATAAATAAACGTTTATTATAGATTATTATAAGATATTACATTATTATAAATTAAATGTGGATGGTTATTAACAAAAAAGTAATAATAAAAAGAAGATGCACTCACTAAGTTTTATTCCTGCATGTTTCGCACACCATTGATTGTATTGCAGTAATGTGTTTTTTACATATAAGCTTATGACAGTTGTCACATTTTTTCATGGTTTTTGTGTCCAGATTTCTGAGACAAGCCACACAACGACCACGTTTTTTTCCAGCAGGTGCACCTGCTTCAGCTTGTTCTTCATCATTCTCTTCAGTTTCCATAATCGCAGTAATATCATATTTTATATATTTCCGTTCTTGAGGGCGTGCAGCTATTAGTTTTGAAATATGGTCAAAAATTTGGAAAAATGGTGAATAATTGTCATAAATGGTCAAAAACTGTCAAAGTTTTGAAAAAATGGTTAATAATTGCCAAATATTTTCAAAAATTGTCAAAAATTTGGAAAAATGGTTAATAATTGTCAAAAATTGTCAAAAACTGTCAAAATTTTGAAAAAATGGTCAATAATTATAAAAGACTGTCGAAAATGGTCAATAATTGTTAAAAATTGTCAAAGATTTGGAAAAATTGCCAAAAATGGTCAATAATTTTCTGTCAAAAATTGTCAAATATTTTTAAAAATGGTCAATAATTGTTAAAATTTTAAAAAATGATCAAAAACTGTCAAAAATTTTGAAACTTGTCAAAAATGGCCAATAATTGTCAGAAACTGTCAAAAATGTATTGACCATTTTTGATAGTTGTTAAAATTTTGAAAAATGGTCGAAAATTGTTAAAATTTTGAAAAATGGTCGAAAATTGTTAAAATTTTGAAAAAATGGTCAATAATTATAAAAAAATGTCAAAAATGGTCAATAATTGTTGAAAATTGTCAACATTTTTGAAAAGTAAAAAATGGTCAATAATTGTCAGAACCTGTCAAAAATGCTCAAAAATTGGCAAAAATGGTCAATAATTTTCTGTCAAAAATTGTCAAATATTTTTAAAAATGGTCAATAATTGTTAAAATTTTAAAAAATGATCAAAAACTGTCAAAAATTTTGAAACTTGTCAAAAATGGCCAATAATTGTCAGAAACTGTCAAAAATGTATTGACCATTTTTGACAGTTGTTAACATTTTGAAAAATGGTCGAAAATTGTTAAAATTTTGAAAAATGGTCGAAAATTGTTAAAATTTTGAAAAATGGTCGAAAATTGTTAAAATTTTGAAAAAATTGTCAAATAATTATGAAAAATTGTCAAAAATGATCAATAATTGTCAAAACTGTCAAAATTGGTCAATAATTGTTAAAATCTGAAAAAATAGTCGAAAATTGTCAAATTTTTTGAAAAATGGTCAATAATTATCAGAAACTGTCAAAAATGGTCAATAATTTGTTGAAATTTGATAAATGGTCAAAAATGGTTAAAAATTTTGAAAAAATGGTCAATAATTATAAAAAACTGTCAAAAATGGTCAATAATTGTAAAAAATTGCCAACATTTTTGAAAAATGTTCAAAAATTGTCAAAAGTGGTCAATAATTGTCAGAACCTGTCAAAATTGCTCAAAAATTGGCAAAAATGGTCAATAATTGTTAAAATTTGGAAAAATGGTCTAAAATGGTCAAAATTTTTGAAAAATTGTCAAAATTGATCAATAATTGTCAAAAATGGTCAATAATTGTTAAAATTTGAAAAAATGGTAAATTGTCAAAAATGGTCAAAAATTGTAAAAATTTTGAAAAAATGGTCAATAATTATCATAAAAAATTGTCAAAAATGGTCAATAATTGTTAAAATTTGGAAAAATAGTCAAAAATTGTCAAAATTTTTGAAAAATGGTCAATAATTATCAGAAACTGTCAAAAATGGTCGAAAATTGTTAAAATTTTGAAAAATGGTCGAAAATTGTTAAAATTTTGAAAAAACTGCCAATAATTATAAAAAAATGTCAAACATGGTCAATAATTGTTGAAAATTGTCAAAATTTTTGAAAAGTTGTCAAAAATGGTCAATAATTGTCAGAACCTGTCAAAAATGCTCAAAAATTGTCAAAATTGATCAATAATTGTCAAAAATGGTCAATAATTGTTAAAATTTGAAAAAATGGTAAATTGTCAAAAATGGTCAAAAATTGTAAAAATTTTGAAAAAATGGTCAATAATTATAAAAAATTGTCAAAAATGGTCAATAATTGTTAAAATTTGGAAAAATGGTCTAAAATGGTGAACATTTTTGAAAAATTGTCAAAAATGATCAATAATTGTCAAAACTGTCAAAATTGGTCAATAATTGTTAAAATTTGAAAAAATAGTCAAAAATTGTCAAATTTTTTGAAAAATGGTCAATAATTATCAGAAACTGTCAAAAATGGTCAAGAATTTGTTGAAATTTTGATAAATCGTCCAAAATTGTCAAAATTTTTAAAAAATGGTCAATAATTATAAAAAACTGTCAAAAATAATCAATAATTGTAAAAAATTACCAACATTTTTGAAAAATGTTCAAAAATTGTCAAAAGTGGTCAATAATTGTCAGAACCTGTCAAAAATGGTCAAAAATTGTCAAAAATGGTCAATAATTGTCAAAAATGGTCAATAATTGTTAAAATTTGGAAAAATGGTCTAAAATGGTCAAAATTTTTGAAAAATTGTCAAAAATCATCAATAATTGTCAAAACTGTCAAAATTGGTCAATAATTGTTAAAATTTAAAAGTATAGTCAAAAATTGTCAAACATTTTGAAAAAATGGTCAATAATTGTCAAAAATTATCAAAATTTTTGAAAAATGGTCATTCTATTGTGCATAAGAAGCAAGCTTCTATCGGCGGTCCGACGACCGCTCACATTTTCTTTTTGTTTTACTAACCATAAAAATGAATATTAAGTTACTTTACTTGTATTCTTTAAATTTGTGCAGTTGTAGAAAAAGTATAGTGTGCAACATGTGGGGAAAGTACTTTTCTCACTTGTTGCACAATATACTATTTTCTGTTATTATTGTGAACTGCGCCCTCCAGCGGTGAAGTAGAAAGTTTGAAAATAATTTCCAGTAGTTCATCGTATGCGAGTTTTTTCTCTAAGTTATACGAAAAATAGTTTCTGAGATACAGCTGGTTACCTATCTTAATCATTCACCCGGTACATTGGGATTTATATTGTATCATATAATAGTATTCACTTTTTCATCCAAAGTGATTAAAAATAAAAATAAAATAAAATTCTGTCATGAAATATCACACTCTCTGTATAAAAACAGTAAACTGGAACTGAATAAATTTCCATCTGGAAATTGAATGAGAATAAGTAACATTAGCGCCATCTACTTTCTATTTAAAATGTGCTTCTGCTCTTATCGTGAATTTTCTCTCTTTATTAGAATCGAATTCAATATATATCCCATCCTGAATGACAGTCACTTTGGAGACCGTCTCTTTAATTTAGTTTCGTCTTACTCAACTGCTTTGGACCTTCTACTTTAACGACTTTTGTCAAACAGTAATTTATACTCTCCTAGTTTTATCGAAACTTTCCAAAGGTAGCAAACACGAAGTAAATAACTTTAATCGACCTTACAATTTTTATTTTAGAAAATAAATCTCTGAAATGAAGTTATCGCAGCATTTGCAGCTTTAATCTTTTGATTTTACAGCAAAAACATCATTTAATGTTTTTAAAAAAGTGTAGTCTGGAAATAATAATTTTTTCAAATTGGTATTCAAAATTCTCGGTTTTTTGGTCTACATATTTAGAATTTAGAACTTCACCTACTTCAAATGTCAAAATATAACCAAAAAGTTATTGTATATTGAAAAATTTTCTTCTTTATACGCATTGAGCGATTTTTGGTAGAGGCAAAACTTATGGGTTCGCGTCACCGTCGTCACCGACATGGTAATGTGACGTGCTGCGCCTCGACTGTATCAAGTACGAGCTGGACTTCTCTCCTCTCCTCTCCTATGTGCGTATGAGGAAATTCTCGGAATGTGTTCATTTATTTGAGTTTTCACTTTTGTTGTCAGTCCTCATGACTACTGACTAAGTAGCATAACCATCATATCAAATGTTAAACAACGGTTAAGTTCATGACAAAGAATTATAATATTCTCTTTTTTACCTCTCCTCCTACTTATGGTACGTCACTAATGATATAAAATGTTTCCTATAACCTTCGCGCAAGTGCAAGTAATAAGTTGAAAAATTCTTATCACGATTGGATGAACGGTACTACATCGTATAAAATACGAACAAACAAAAATGTGAACAAAACAGTAATGCTGGGAGAATAGATAGAGATAGAATAAATAACCAGAGAGAAGTTTCGGTTAACCAACCTTGAACACTTGAACCGGACGATTTATGATGTCATCAATTTGTCATTCGAAGGCGGTTGGTCCAAATATGACGGACCAATCTATGAACCAACCAATAACCAACATCATTCGAAATCGCCTATAGATAGATTTGGTTGATATACTATTTCATATAAGAGAGTCGATTTGTTCAAAAAGTCGGAACACACTCCCAATCTAGTAACTTTTATTGGTGTGATTCAGGTTTCTTAAAAATGTAACAGCCTAGGAATTTTTTTCGAAACCAAACGTACCTTAAGTGACCAGCCCCCCGGAGGCCTATCCGCCGCAGGCGCGAATTTTTCGAAAAACCACTCCCAATTTCTGCCCAGAAGTCATTAAAATTGTTAAAAAAGCAAAATTTGTGGAGTTCCTTTCCAAAGCCCCAGAATCAAAATTTTTTTTTGGGCCACGCTTGTTTTATATAAAAATAATGCTCTCGTAAAAAACAACCATATTTTATTCATTTTTATACATATCAAATATGACAAACTTAAATTAAATGATAATTAGTCTAAATCTTTTTAAAATTTAAGTGAAGCCTTCGATCTTTTGTATTTGCAACAACTTATTACGTCAAAACACAGCTCATTATTCTCATTATTTCGCTTCAAATGCTCTCTTTTAAATCAAAATATAGCACGGCCTGCCAACCCCTCTACTCATCTCTTTTCTAAATGTGTAATAATCAGTCGTCGTAAGTCGATTCATCGTCGATATTAAACCGGGCTTTTGACCCATCACATGTAAACTTCGGGCGTGTTTCTCTCACGCCGCAAAGATTGCCAGCGCTCGGCAAATTCCGTTCCCATATAACACCTTGAGGTCAACGGTGGACACCAGCCCGCTTTCCAATTTTGGTTTTTGCCGAGTATTTGATGCTTGATCCGGAATAACGTTTAAACGGGGGTCTTGAAAAACGTTTACACGGGGGGTCTTTTGAATCGTTTTAGGTAACTTTTAGTAGGTAGATTTTATTTTTTTAAATGCTTATTTAATTATTTTTTAAATTATTTTTTAATAGGAGGTCATTGATCCAATGAAAATAATGGAGGAGCTGCCACTGTTACTAATGTACAATCGTTAACATTGGTTCCTGATTGGCTGGTTGCAATGACCTTTCTTTTAGTTCGCATATTTTCCGGGGTCTTGTTTGATTCTGTCAACTGTAACTTCGTTATTATTAAAACCAAGGGAAAAAAAACAACATGTCAGGTAGTTTAAAAAAACCCTCTTGTTCATAACAACTCATTTTTCATAATTTTAAACTAGATTCTCACCTCGAATTTTTCGTCCTAGAGCTTTTCTTATTTTTCGTTATAGTGCAGGGGATTGTTTCATAATATTTTATGAAAGTATTTTACAAAAAATAATGAGTTAAAGCTGCCAAAAAGTTGAAACTTTCTCCATTTTCAAAAGTACGTAAATACTTACATTTTCACTCAATTATGAGCAACCATTTTTTTAAAATGAAATTCTAGTTTAAATAAAATAGTTCTTGTATTAACGGTGCAATTATTCGAATATAAATATACAGAATGTTCCAATATTACACAGACAAACTTGAACAATTGATTCCTTGACTTGGAATTGAAATGTTTTTTTAAGTATTTCTACTTGAAAAAATTACCTGATTTTCTGGTTAAGGATGTTAAAAAGGTGGTACTTAATATTGAAAAATCAAAATTTTCAAATTGCCTTTGCGGTCTTCATCTTGGTCTTGCATCTGCTCATATCTAACTAATAACTTTAGCAACATACTAAACGCAAATACAAAAGACGTCAAAAAATAATAGTTCAATACTATTAAACGCTTTACAAAATTAAAAAAATTGATTTCCAAAGAGCAGACCGTCCACTAAGAAGCAACAACTACTTCTCGGGCTATATGCTATAGATCACGCTTTACTTATATGACAATTATTTACAGGTAACTGTAATTAAGTAAATACCTACAAAACCGAGATGGTTTTTTGTCGATATAGAATTTTGGTTTGTGATTAGATGTAGAGATGTCGCCGATATCGCACTCTTGGCATTTCCTTTACTAAGGCTAATGTGTTGGTGTGGTATCGACGTAGTCTCTAGTCCAGGATTATGCTCTCAGAGCTCTTGGACGAGTGGCATCTACCTTGTGCTGATGAGGCGCAAAAACGCCGAAACCGGTCCACAAGTGATGTTATTCCTTCTGATCGCAAACCAGAATGGTTGGTTCTATCTTAACAGATATACCAACCCCGTTTACTTTAGAAGTGTAATTCAATGTCTGTCGGGGCATATAGCCCGAGAAGTAGTTGTTGCTTCTTAGTGGACGGTCTGCTCTTTGGAAATCAATTTTTCTAATTTTGTAAAGCGTTTAATAGTATTGAACTATTATTTTTTGACGTCTATAGATCACGCTTTACTTATATGACAATTATTTACAGGTAACTGTAATTAAGTAAATAGCAAATACAAAAATTTCATAAAACTTTTTTTATTTGTTTTCACTTATTAAGCACCGCAACTATTAACATCCTATCCAACCTTATTTAACGCTCTATTTCAAGATTTTCCATTAAACTTTATCAAGAAACGAGATACTAGATGCACCTCGAAAACTTCATACCAGTTACTTTTCTCTATTTTTATTTCTAAGTAAAAGTTACTGACGTATAAAAATTTATTGTACCTACATTTATCACATCGTGCCACTGTTAAATTCTCCTATTAACTTTATTAAGTACCAAGTAAGTTAAAAAGGAAATAGGTTAATGAGTTTATTTATTTATGTTTAAAAACAGAGCTGTGATAGTACGAGTTTTAAAAAATAGTAAAATCGTGTATTTTATTTTCTTTACACCAATTAGAGTCGTGATGCAATAATTTTGATAATACCGTAGAGAGATCTCGAATTTCTTGTCACTAGATGGAGTATCACTAGATTTGCGAATATCAACTGGCACACAGTCTTGCAATCGTACACACAATTGCAACGGAGACTCCCCACGACTAAGTACCACCTAGCAATTTAAATATTTGCTCGCGACTCTACTTCTATGTTCAACACGCACCTCAATCCAAATTTCCATAAATGCGTCGCTTCATCCTACAGATTGTAGAGAGCTTCATCCGATGATATCATTGCTGCCCCAGCTCAAGTGGTGAGAGTTTGGGTCGCAACCCAAAATGAGCTCCACTACCTGGTTGACACAGTGATCCACTAGTACCTCCATCTCTCTAGTCGGTGGTAGTGTGGCTGCATCTGAAGGGAGGTAGACCGATGCGAGTATTAACGCCCTATATTTGCCTTTTCCATCTGGACATTCCACTTTAACCGCAGTAAGGTCTGAGGTGCAGAATTGTGCCATCGGAAGGGCTCTGTATATCCTAGGAACGTAAACAGCTGTCCTAGGTTGCTGATTGCTTGGTAAGCTGAAAACTTGACCAGTTAGGCTACTGAAACCAGTACTTTTGGTCTTTATTATCCAGGGCTCCTGGATCAACGCTATTGCATCCTCCAGTATATCAAGGTGGCGACATAGTGTTGTCGTTGCCGCCTTTTTGTGTTGGAGGCTGCATTGTATTATATTTACCTTTTTTTCCAACGTCCTTGCCAATGGGAAAGGTGGTAAAAGATTTATTTTAGAGGTCCATCTGCTCCTCCGCTAGGGGAGAGACGTCCTCGCTGAGTTCGGGTGCCTCTTTCGCCAGGTCATCGACTGTCATCTGTTTGGATGCTTCGACGTCCTTTTCGGGACTCATGGTGGTCTTGGTGTCGATATCCACTTTAGGTGGCTCGACTTCCAAGGACCTCGAGTCTTCAGAGGTACTCTCTGCTTCTTTTTTGTTGCCCTTATTGTCAATGAGGTAAACGCGTAGCTTATCCTCGTCGACTTCTTCTTGAGGACAGCCATATCCTCGTCTCCGATCCCGAAGACGAAGAGGTGTCATTGTGGGCTTTCCTTTGCCGCATGGTGGAAAGTGCACCATCTTGCCACCTCCAGATCGGGATTCTGCGCCTTCAGCCCCTCTCCTTTTCACCGGATGTCGTCTTGTGGACGTCCTCCGGGATCCAGAGAGAGGCTTTGGTAAGCTTTGGTAGCTTATCCACACTGACAACCGCCAGTGATGCCTCCTCCCCGCGTCGTCATCGCAGAACACTCTGATGATTTCAACGGAGTGTGTCCACGACTTGAAAGTGGGCTTTTTACTATTGCTGCTGGAGTTAGAGAAGATGATCTTGTCCAGCTGCTCCCGCAGAATCTCCCGTTCTGTGGTAATTTTACCGTACGGGTTATTCTCGTCTAGAGCCACAATAGACTCTTGCGAGTCGCAGTGGAGGGCCTTATATATAGACCCACTCATCATAAACCTCGTCTCGTCTATTATTGCTACCTTGAGGTGTCTCAAGGCGGCATCGGCGAAGGTTTTGGAAGGTGCAGCGACATTTCTGTTGGTGCGCAGCTTCTTCAACCTTCTTGGGGTTCCCTCCGTGGAGGTGCTCAAGTGAGGGCGCTTTCCTGCAGGGGCAGCCGGTTCCTTGCCTTTGTTCAAAGCGAAGCCCTTGGCACCCGCCGCAGGAGGTGCCCTTGCTGTTGGAGGCGGAGTGGAGGAGGAGGGGGGTACACTTGTAGTTGCCGCCACCCCTGTCTCTTTCGCTCTCTTCCTCCTTTTGGCCTCGGCACCGCAAATGCGCTTTCGCCTTGGTCTTTGTGTGTCTTCACGAGGTGATCTTTCATGTCCAGCCTCATTCTGAGCAGTAGCTTGTAGTGGACATTTCTGTACCGCCCCAGCTATTGTATTTCATTGAGGTGAGCACTTCTGGTTTGGTTTTTGTTTTGTTTTTTGTGTTCATGTGTGTTCCCACGAGTAGCCAGGGAAGAGTTGGTCTCCTCTGGCAGAGCCCCGCATTACCAGAGGAGGGCTAATTACAATGGGGCTACGCCCGGTTCCCCAAGGGGATCGTTCGTATCCGCATAGTACCCTGCGGACATTCAGCTGTCAGCACGATTCCTTACTCCTTAGCTTGGGTAAATAGAGAGAGAGATACTGCTCGGCCTTGAAACGTGAAAGTGGCAGCTATTGTCAGCGTTCCGCCAACGACGGCGCCCGTTTTTCCTTTCCTCAGCCGATACCGGCATCTGTAATAAACAAATACCCTTAATAATCAAACTCAATTTGAAAAATATGGCAATCAACGATTTATTTAGTGAGTGAGTTTCATTATTAGTCTTGTGCCTGTTCACACGATGTGCGATGTGTCCTAGTCTGTGGAAACAGTTAATAAATAACTAGTAAACAAAAAAGTGATAAACTTCAAAGTAAAACAAAGTGACGTCCCTATTCTTTCTTCTAAAATTGAGACAGAATTGATAAGAAATGTAATGCTAATTTTTTGATTCTACCCGTATGTAAATGATGATAATCTCGGAAAAACCGTTTTATATATTCAGTCATCTCGCGGCTCGTAAAGCAAATTTGTCTCAAAACAAAAAACAATTTATCTTAGCTTTTCACCAGGTGCTTCTGACATGACATTGTTTGAAACGTCTCTCTCTTTCATTATATCTTATACATAATGGAAGTAAACTTGAAGGTAGTGACAATATAAAAGCTTTATTTTACAACCTTAGAGAATATGTGACAATTTTCGAAGATATTTTTTAATGAAGCGCTGAACGTGAATGTACCTAGTGAAACTAGAAAAACATTCTCTGTCACACTCTGTGTGTCAAAAAAAAACCTATAGTTCTATCATGGTGGCCGTATCTTCCAAACTAGAATGTTAACTAAGAAACACGAAGAGGCAAAAAAGTGCTGAGCCCCTGTGGCGAAACGTAGGTTCCGTCGGGTCATCACCAAGAATATATTGCTGCTGCACTGACAGGATAGTACCGGGTGTCTGATTAAGAGAGGCTGCCATAGAGATAATACAGATAGAGGCAACAAGCCAAAGGCAGCTGTGTAAGTGGGAATGTCCATCTGAACTCCGGTGAGAGAGAAAAAGACAGACATTAGAGGTTTTGCTGCCTTTGTCTCTCGTCTATAGCATGCGCGCCATTAGAGAAAGATCAGGCTATCTTTCTCTCTTTTATTCGCTGACGGGTTCCGAGCTGGATTGTTGCCTCTATCTGTAGTATTTCTATGGAGGCAGCCCGCTGTATCTCAGAATCTATTTATCGAACAGCTTAGACAAAAAATCTGTATGATAAACTCGCATACGAGAATTAAACTGCTGGAAATTATTTTCAAGTTTCCTACTCCACCGCTAGCGGGCGTAGTTCACAATAATATGACAAAAACATCATTTTTATATAATAAATGTACCGTTATAGTACCACAAAATTTAAATATTCGTAATCATTAGCATTGCTATTTATTGTGACGTAGAACAGTATAATTTGGTATTGCGCGTGTGTCTATGCGACAAGGAACGAACGTAAACATTAAAACAGCCATTATTGATTTGTTTACTGTGCTGTTTACTCGAGTGTTTCCACGGTTCATTCTGATTTATTAGACTTTCGTGAAATTTTGTTTGTGTCCCTAATATTTTTAACATGACTTAAGAAGGATATTACAAGGACCAATCTGACAATCTGCCTTGTGTTGATATGATTATGGTAGCAAATTTTATCAAAAACAGTGAAATTTTTTCTCTTGGCTGTTCGAGGTGTTGAAGCAAATATTATGTAAATACAGAAGCTGTTATGTACTTGGCAATCCCTTACTTGTGATACGTCGTTAGAAAGCCCGTAGAAAATGCTTTTCAACTGTCATAATTATACAGGGTGTAACAATAAAGCAGAAAAAGTTATTTGACCGAATAACTTAAATGAAATCATTGGTGATAGATAAAAATGCCTATAATTTTATAATGCAGTAAAAAATCCTTCCAAAAATTGTCCCCGAAAATCCCTTGAATTGGCATCACTGTTGTTGCCGGCGATCGATACTCAAGTATTACACAGCTAGACATACTACTATTCTACGTCACTCGCTTTGGCGCACTATGGAGGCCGTTTGAAATGATTTTAAATAATACTTCAAACTATGTTTTCCAAGTTAATATTGATTTATAAAAAAAACCTCGAGGATTGGGATTTTTAGACGCCACTTGATGATATTATTCAATAAAAAAAAATTGAAAAGTTCCCTATTGTTTTGTTTTCAATTTTTTTTTGGGAATCTTCGAATGCGATGCTATATTTTTTAATCTAAAAATTTGGCTAAACGCTTAAAACAAACCGGATATGCTCAACCTAAAACAAACTCTACACGACGGCGAAGAAATAATATGAATGTTTTCAGGATACATTGCTGCAGATCCACAAGTTAGTGTTTCTAGCTTGCGAGTTAGGAATTTCTAAGTAGTGTGTTCACTCTATTTTAAAAAGGAATAGTTTTCATCTGTTCATCAAGGATTAAAAGCTACAGATTACGATAAAAGACTGGATCATTGTAATTGGCTTGAGGATATGCTAAATCAAAATCCAAATTTTTTATCAAATGTAATGTGGTCCTGTGAAGCTACATTTTCCATTAATGAATGTGAATAGACATAATACTCATTATTGGTCTGATCATAATACACATTATTGGTCTGGTCATAATCCACAGGATATGCAACAAGATTTCAACCAGGGTCGCTGGTCAGTTAACGTATGGTGTGGGATTTTATATGGTAAAATTATAGGCACTTTTGTTTTTGATAAACATTTAATTGGCGAGCGTTACTGAAGATTCTTAAGATATGAATTGCCTATATTATTAGAAGATGTTCCTTTAGCAGGACGGCAAAATATGTGGATACAACAAGATGGCCGCCCAGCCCACTCTGCAAATGAGGAGATGCATTTTTTAAACCAATAATATCATTATAGGTGGATAGGAAGAGGTAGCATATTCCCGTGGCCGCCAAGATCTCCCGACCTAACTGTGCTAGATTTTTATCTATAGGGTCGAATTAAAGATTTAGTATTTCAGACAAGACTTGCTGAAATAGAAGCTGATGTAAAAAGATGAAAAAGATGGAAAGCATTTCGAGCAGTATCTTTAGGTTACTTTACTAGGTAAATGTGGTTTATTTTTGTTGGTTCTATTACAAAATTAATTATTAGTTATTGTTACAATGATACTGATTTGTCAAAATACTATTTTTATGTATACCTATTGTAATGTTTTTGTTATTTATTTAAATGGTTTTTACCGGTGGGATAAAATTATACAAACTTCCATGGCTAATTACTATTGATTTATTTAAAAAGACACACACTGTCTTAAACTTAATTTATATACACGCTCTACTTAATGTCTACTAATTTATTTACACTCGGTATAATAGTTCTAATTTATTTTCACCACTTGAATATTACACTATTTATCTGCACTATTCAATTTACTGTCCGATTACTGAGAACTTTACTCTTTACTGTCCGTTTCACTGATTAATTCGAACTAACTGTTTCAATAATTGCTTAAGCATTCAAAAACCCGCGTATATATAGTCCTTCTCAACTCTAAAAAATTCCAGTACCTTCCGCGCTCGCCCTATGCAAAACAAAACCGTTGCACTCGAATGTTCTCGAAGGGATCTCGAAAGGCAGCCACCAAAAGTTAGAGTCGAGAGACAGGGCCGGCTTTGAGTTTGTGACCTCGCAACACTATTTTTTCTCGAATCTTCTCTTAGAAAATAGATATTGAGATGCGGTTATACCATTTTATTTTCAAATTCCATCCTCTTTCAAGTAAATGATAAAAAAATAAAGCATCGCTTTTGAAGATTCCCAAAAAAAGTTGAAAACAAAACAATTGTTCAATCACCGCCACCTAGCGACCGTTAAAACCACTTGAATAAAACGATGATAATGTTTGATCGGGCAATGAATTCAAAAGTTATAACAGTCTTATTAAGTCAGCTTTCCCATTCACTCCTACCAGTTATTTTACAACATAGAGGAAAAAGTACTGGAGCAAACTTACGTAAAATGATTTAATGATTACGAATATTTATATTTTGTGGTACTATAACGGTACATTTATTATAGAAAAATGATGTTTTTGTGATTTAAAAAACTTGAAAATAATTTTCAGTAGTTTCTCATATGCGAGTTTGTAATACAGATTTTTTTTCTAAGCTGTACGATAAATAGTTTCTGAGATACAGCGGGTTACCTTTCTTAATCAGAAACCCGTTACAGCAATTCTTTAGCTAGTTTTTTACAACTAATTGTGAGTATGTTCATGATGATAGTCAGTAAATGAAAAAAAAAATGACTCAATTTATTTTTCAAAGTTACGGCTCTTTCCTTTTTTGTCTCTCTAAAAGTTTAATAAAATAAACCGCAACGAAAATTTCGCTTGTTACTTTTCATTTTTATATCGTGCTCGTTCTGAAGACGTTTTCCGACGTAATATTAAAACGTAAGCAACAAAACATGCAGTAAAACGAATCCTAAGAACGAACCATCTGAGATGTAAAATTTCGCTAGAGAACAGAGCCTCTCTACCTTTGAGATAAAACAAATGCACGACTCGTTTTATCTAACCGTTTTTTATCCATTTTTCCAAGCGTTTGTACCGACTGAAAGGGATCGAGTCTTACTTATTTTCGAGGAAAAATTAACTTTATTAGATTGTCACTATGCTACGAATTTTATTTCTATGCTCTAACTAACAATCATTTTAAGCCCTACTGCAGTTTTTTTCAATTGAAGGGATTAAACCAAAAAACCACAGCTTTGTACGGTGACGAAAACTTCATACCGGTTAAAGTCTGTTCATAGGCATAGTGGAGTGACTTAATAGATTCCTGTTAAAAGAGTTTTGTGAAAGCTGTGAACCGAACGGGTCCGTACTTTGCTTAAAATTTAATCATTAAAATGAAACTCCTCTTAACTTTATGTGAACTCGAAGCTTTCATTTCTGATGGTAAGAAATTATAAAGAAAATAGTTTAATGGGTTATGTTGTGACTTTGTCGGCAACGATTCTTGCGAATATTATAGCCTGTCTTTCTGTGGTTTGGGCTGTGAATTTACACTCCTTTGGAGAGTGTGGTTCAGTGTCGGTGATTACTCTAATTAGTGAAGTTGCCCTGGAGATGATTCCCCAGTACTTCTTGAAACTGTCTTTTCAAATTTTCAGTGTCTTTGTCGACTCTGGAGATGACAAACGAAAAGCTGACAACGAAGGGGTTTGGTCTTGGGAGTAGGAGAGTAGTGGTGGATTTTGGTTTGGATTACTTCACAACTGATGTTCCTCGGAATTTTGAAGAGGGCGGTGGAGTTGAGATAGATCTTTAGATAGTAGATTCGTATTAAGGAGGTTGTAGAGTTCTTCCTGGAAATAGTAGATTGCGGATTTTTATCGTTTGAAGGGTCGTTGAAGAAGTGTGTTGGGATGATTGCCGTCCAGACGATTTGGAACACCGAACCAAGAGTTCTTAAGGTCAACCAATTCGCTGCGGACAAAGCCGGCTTGAGAAGACGAGAATGCTGTGGGTCCTTCGGAAGATTGGCTAGAAAATTATGAATTCTTGTATTATGATTTCGAGCTCTGGAGTTAAAAGTATCGGAGAATTTACAGGGGTTTCCATGAGAGAACAGGGCGTAGAAGGGCTCGGAGACCTTTCCCTATTTTTCTTTCTAAGTAAAAGTCACTGGTGCTTAAAAATTCATTGAACAGTTATCACTTTGGGTATCCGTTATTCTATCAACTTTATTAAATATTAAGGAAGTTAAAAAGGGAATCGGTTGATCAGTTTATTTATTCACGAAGTGGAATTAATGATATATTTATTATATGAGCGATGAGTGTTTGGTAGATGAACACTGTCTTTTCTTCGATACTTTTTTTATTTTATGAAACTGGAAATTTGGTCCATTCTTCATTTCTCCATGATTGAATGGTTTAAATAATACCAAAAATACCGTAGTGACTCAATATTCTACCGCTAGGAAGAGTATCGATTGGCTTTATTATCGAATAGGTACGTAAGATTGTCCACGAATATTATCATTAATCAGATATCTGTAGCCTTGGAAGGACAAAGGAGTAAAATAAGTTCAATTCTAAAAATAAAAGTCCTTTAATCTCGAAATTCTGTTTTTTTTGTCTCGTTTAGAGTTAAAATTGATTTAAATCCGTAACTCATAATATTTAAATGCAAACAACTTCAATAAACGCTCAATAATTACTTGAAAATTAACACATAATGTTCCTTATTCTGATTTCCATTTGAGTTAATTGTAATACAATATCACTCTTGAAAGCTTTCAGCTGCTTATATAGAATTCCGTTTTCTGGATGTATTGTAAGAGTTTTACGCTATGAAAGTTATAACGAAACTGTTATAACTTTGGGGTATATCCACTTAAACTTATTCCATAATTAAAATATATTTATTCAACACAATCTGAATATCTGATTACTGATAAGTTCTAAAAGAAGATTTAACCTCAAAATGACAGAATTTTCGGAATCTCTCTAAAAGTTCATTTCCGTCATATACAGGGTGTCCCAGACTAATTTATCCAGGCTATATCTCTTAACCGAATAGAGATTTTCGAAAGGGACAAAACCTGATCTATTCCATTTTTAATACACTTTAATATGGCGTAGAAAAAACCATCCCTTAGTTACAGCCCCTAACTCTAAATTTTTTAATAGCACCCTGTACATTTTTTATAATTTTGAATGTGGTCTTCCTTCGTCTATTCAACAAATTTTTCAAAAATAAAATGGGTTCGTAAGTAATCAAGAAAATATCAGTTTATTTTTGTTAAATTAATCAAGAAAGCCTTAAAGCTTGAAGGAACAAAAAAAATAAATTTAATGAAAATTACATGAAAAAAATAGCAGAAGGTGGACTACAATTCGAACATCTAATGTAAATAATATTAATTAGTTAATGGTTATTTTTATTTATTTTTTTTCATCTAATTTTTATTACATTTATTTTTATTGTTCTTTAAGCGTTGATTGATTATCAATCAAGGCTTTTTTGAATAATTTAACAAAAATAAGAAATAAACTGATATTTTCTTGATTACTTTCGAACCCATTTTATTTTGGAAAAATTTGTTGAATAGACGATCGAAGACCACATTCAAAATTATAAAAAAATGTACAGGATGCTATTACAAAAATTTAAAGTTAGGGGCTGTAACTAAAGGATGAATATTTAGGGGATTATTTTTTCTACGCTATATTAAAGTGTATCGGAAATGGAATAGATCAGTTTTTGTCCCATTCGAAAATCTCTATTCGTTTAAGAGATATAGCCTGGATAAATTAGTCTGGGACACCCTGTATATGATTTTTTTCTTGTTAAAATGTAATGAGCCATACGCCCATATAGCGAAGATGTCGAAGTTCTCACTCAAGGTATAGGTATTGCAAATGCTTCCGATTTTGACAATTTTGTTCGTTTTTTATTATAGAGTTATAATAATATTTTATTATTTGTATTCCATATTTCTCTAGGTAGTCGTCAATGGCATCCACACTATGCTGTGTGTGTATTTTTTATTCCATACGAAGCACAGTTATTGATAATATTCAAAAGATAATTTCAACTTAAGCGTTTTCAACCTATAGCTACAACTTTATTGCATTCAAAGTGGTTCTCGCAACTGAATAGCTTCGAATAGTTTCGGCTGAATTTGCGCCATGCAAATATTTGCTTATACTGCCCGAGTCTCTTTGCCCATGTATATTCATACGGTTTTTGGAATATTATGTACAGTGACGGTCCTTAAAATTTTATTACAGAAAGTTATCGTTTTATAATGAAAATATCATCAAAAAATTGCCGCATCAGCCATTGAACTTAGTCCATACCTTAGTTCACAAGCGTAGTATAGACACGTTTATGATGCTGAAAAGTGTGCAATTATGGTGTTTATAAACGAATAAAATCCTATTAATTTCCAATAAGCCATTTAATAATTATAAATAATAGTTAGTTATGATACAAGTGCGTGAAGTGATACTTTTGCGCACGAGTTGCGAAAATGAAAGGCACGAGCGTAGCGAATGCCTTTTTTCGCAACGAGTGCGTAAAGGTACTTCACGCATGAGTATCAAACAATATTTTATCTACGACCACATAAAAAAAATACTTTTCCGTGTAATTTTTTATTTTTCTAGTGTTAGACCAATCCAAAAAATCGCCATATGACTTCATGTATATTTTTCTTGACTTTTCCGGAAGCAGGTTTTGAGTTACATTGCACGCAGTTTCTGCAATTTCAGGAGGAGTGCAATCATATTCTTCTTCCATGTTTATTTAGCTTAACTATCAGTGTTTTATCGATCAAAATTTGAAAAATATTTTGCAAAATGACGATGACGTTTCATACTTGTTAATGACAGTACAAAATTATTACAATTACAGAACCTTTGACAGAACACAACTTAATAAATATACAAATAAAAAAAGGTGAGCGCTCGTCGGACCGCCGACAGAAGCTTGCTTCTTATGCACAACAGAATTACCATCTTTCGAAAATTTTGATCATTTTTCAAAAATTCTGACAATTTTTGACCATTTTTTCAAAATTTTCGACAATTTTGGACTATTTTTCTAAATTTTCACAATTATTGACCAATTTTGACAGTTTTGACAGTTTTGACAATTATCGACCATTTTTAAAAATTTTTGACAGTTTTTGAAAATAATTGACAATTTTTAACCATTTTTGATAGTTTTTGACCATTTTTGACAATTTTTCAAAATTTTAGACCATTTTTCAGAATTATTGACCATTTTTGATAATTATTAACAATTGTTGACCATTTTTCAAAATTTTTGATAATTATTGACAATTGTTGTTAATTATGGACCATTTTTTCAAATTTTTGACCATTTTTGACAATTATTGACCATTTTTGACCATATTTCAAAAACTTTAACAATTTTTAACAACTATCAACTATTTTTCAAAATTTTCACCATTTTTAACAATAAAAGTTCATTTTTGATAGTTTTTGACAATTATTGGCCATTTTTGACAACTTTTCAAAAAATTTGACAATTTTCAACAATTATTGACCATTTTTTCAAAATTTTGACAATTTTTGACCATTTTTGACAATGTTTCGAAAATTTTGACCATTTTTGACAGTTTTGTCAGTTTTGAAAATGATTGATAATTTTAGACCATTTTTCGAAATTTCAACAATTATTGACCATTTTATCATTTTGACAGGTTCTGACAATTATTTACCATTTTTGACAATTTTTCAAAAATTTTGATAATTTTTCAAAAATTTTGGCCATTTTTCAAAAATTTTGAGAATTTTTAACAATCATTGACCATTTTTGACAGTTTTTTATAATTATTGACCATTTTTGACAGTTTTTTCAAAATTTTGACGATTTTCGACCATTTTTCAAAATTTCAACAGTTATTGACCATTTTTGACAGTTTCTGACAATTATTGACCATTTTTCAAAAATTTTGGCAATTTTCAACAATGGTTGACCATTTTTGACAGTTTCTGACAATTATTGACCATTTTTGACAATTTTGCAAAAATTTTGACCATTTTTCAAAAATTTTGACAATTTTCAACAATGATTGACAGTTTTTTATAATTATTGACCATTTTTTCAAAATTTTAACAATTATTGACCATTTTTGACAGTTTCTGACAATTATTGACAATTTTTCAAAAATTTTGATAATTTTCAACATTTGTTGACCATTTTTGACAGTTTTTTATAATTATTGACCATTTTTTCAAAATTTTAACAATTTTTGACCATTTTTCGAAATTTTAACAATTATTGACCATTTTTGACAGTTTCTGATAATTATTGATCATTTTCGACAACTTTCATAAATTTTGACTATTTTTGACCATTTTTTAAAATATTTAACAATTTTTGACAGTTATTGACAATTTTTGACAGATTCTGACAATTATTGACCATTTTGACAAATTTTCAAATATTATGACAATTTTTAACAATTATTGACCATTTTTGACAGTCTTCTATAATTATTAACCATTTTTCCAAAATTTTGACAATTTTTGACCATTTTTCAAAATTTTAACGCATCGTTGGTTATATGTATAGTATCGTGCGTTATTTCAATGCGTCTCTCTCTCTCTCTCTCTGCACTGAACGTACACTATAGCCTGCGTCTCTCTCTCTCTCTTTCTAATGAGTCATCGCGTGAAGAACGCTTTTTCGTAACATCACATGTTTCACGAGTTTACTAGCCCTCCCAAAAGTCCTATGTCGTGCAATAAGAAGCAAGCTTCAAAAAGAGTGTTATTTATAATGATTATCCCATTTAAAAAGCATTGTACTTTTCCGCACTCTTTTGGGTGTTATAATGAAACTTCCATTTTAAAAACATTGTTCTTTTTCGCACGCTTTAGAAGTATGTATAAAACGTAATTTCACGTATTTATATGAGTTTGTAAATGCTTAATTTTAATGGTGGTCGTAGATAAAAAAACTATTTTTAATTTCCAACTTTTGATCCGTACAGTTCGTCAACGAAGGGAGTAAGAGAACATTTTTATATTAAGTACTAAGTTTTTGGTGCGTAGTCCTGGAGCAACCTTTATATGGTGGAGGCCAACTCGTCATCAAACCCTTGTGGTCGTTCCGTCGACCGTCTTAATTTTATATAGGGGCTCTAAAGTGCCCAGTTAGAGGATATAATCCTCTCGAAGGTCATAACAGACACCGGGAGCCGATGGGATTTTCCCAGCATTGCTCCAGCAAGGACAAGACGAAACTCTACCACATTTGGTTAGAATCAGTCGAAGCAGCTCAGAACTGGGTACCAGAACTAGTACCAGAAGCATCGATAAGGGCAATAGTAACCTTCATTCCAAAAGCTGGAAAAAGGGACACGGCCAACCCCAAATCCTTCAGACTAATTAGCCTAACATCGTTTGTGCTTAAAACGATGGAAAAAGCTATTGACAATTATATTAGAGCGGAAATCCTAGAGAGTCTACCTCTCCAACCGCATCAGCATGCATACCGGGCAGGCAGATCTACGGAGCTCTAGACAACCAAGAAGCCGTAGTATGCGCATTTTTGGATATAGAAGGAGCTTTCGACAACACTCCTCATGAGGCTGTCCAAAGAGCATTAAATAGAAGAGGTGTAGGCAGCACAATATCCAAATGGATGTCGGAACTGCTCACCACTAGAGAAGCAGAGACGAGGACGAGCAAAGACATTGTCTAGGGAATGCCTAGGCAAACTCAATGAACTAGGCAAGAACAATATAGTGTGGATTCCAGGATACACTGGAATAGAATGACATGAAATACCATATGAACTTGCAAAGAGGGGGACTGAAAGACCCTTTTGGGGGCCGGAACCCTTTTGCGGTATCAGCTCCAATGTGATATTGGAAGAAATAGGCAAAGCCGAAAAAAGAGAAGATCTGACCATTGGAAAGAGATTAGACAATCAAAAATTCTTCTGGGTGACTACAACCTGTTGAGATCAAATGAATGCATAAGTCAAAGTAAAACTGCACTAAGAGTTTTAACAGGGATATTAACGGGACATTATTGCCTAAATGGGCACCTGAAAAAGCTCAAAATAGTGGAGAAAGAAGAATGTAGATTCTGTGGCATGGAAAAACAAACCTCCATTCACAGCAATTCAGAATCCTAGGGCACAACACCTAGGAGATTACTGGATGGAAGAGGAACATTTACCTAAATTAAAGCATGCATATATCCTAAAATTCCTCCGGGAAATAGGACTAAAGGAGCTACTAGTCTCTGAGACTTTCCTCAGGAACTAAGTAGAAGTAATTGGGCACAATAGGTCTCAGTGAATGTCACCCCAATATACATACATATAGATATAAAGTGCCCAGTTAGAGCCTGTCTAAAAAAATATTGAATTTGTTCACCACGAATTTTGAAATTTCAAAATTACTAATACATATAACTATTGGTTGGCGAGTTTATTTTTCATTTTACTACCCTAAGCGATTCTCTATTTTCCACATATGAATATTCAATGGAAGTTGGATTTTAATGAACTAGACAATCTGACAAATGGCACCGACTTCGTGCTTAATCCAGTTATTTATGTAGTCATGGTGTTATCAACGTGTGCGTCTACATTTCCTCACGCTATACCGCAATGAAGTATTGGTGAAGGTCATGGAAAAATTTTTATGTGCTTGTATATATCCTTTGCATGTAATTTTCCCTCAGACATTAAATCTGACTTACGGCGTTCATGTAAAACAAACTCGATTTTATGTTTTGTGATATTATAAATGTTCAAAAATCTAAATTATCATTATTAGTGGTGACTAACTTCACCAAAATGATGGTCGTTACTTTTGGGCCATCCTATATAGAAAATGAGAGCTTTTAAAAACCTATCAACCGTCAGATGTTGATTTTAAATAATACAAGATGATATATTTAAAAATACCCCCTCCCATAAAGAATGTTTGGATATGCTGTGACCGTATGAACGTATATTAAAAAATAATTATTTAATGGGATGCTTCACTTTTATATGAAACTTTTTTTCGCACTTCTCATAACAATGGAGGTTTAATTCATTCATTCACTCGTTTGGGTTGTGCTCAACAACCCAGGCCAAATCTTCGTATCATTTTTGGCTGTCGGTGAAAATAGAAACTGAACGGTATGTCCTTTCCTGTCTTCTAATTTGTTCAACGCAGTGGTGAATCGCCGTCATTTTCGCTTGGAAAGTTGTGACGTCCTCATGCTTATTGGAATAGCTATTCTTTGTTTTAGCCCCACAATTCCGGCTCCTCCACCTACTTTTGTCTTTGAGTCGCCCGTATACCAGGCTGCCTCAACCTGTATGGGTACACCTTTCTTCCAGTCTTGCCTACCTGGTATAGTGGACAGTGCTGTAAGGAGGTCGTCTACTAAGGCTGCCCATAGTAGAGGTGATAGCACTTCTCCTTGTGGAAATCCTCCACCTGTACTTCCCTTGATGGTGACTTGCCCCAGAGTGGAGCTTATTATCCTATCCTCCAGAGTTGCCTTTATCCATCGGCATATTGTTGTGGATGTCCCCCGTCTATTCATTGCATCAACCAATGCAATGCAATTCGTGGTAACATTATTAAATGCTCACTCGATGACTAAGTAAGTGGCCATCGCTGTATCTTTGTCTTCTATTGACTTTGAGATAAGCCTTTTCAGATCATCCAACGCTAGATCCGTAGATTTGCCTGGTTGATAAACATATTGACGATTGCTTAGGGGTTTATCCTTTAACACTTCTTGCCAGTCCAGTAACCTTTCCAATGTTTTTAGTAGAAAGAAGGATAGGCCTATTGGCCTGTGTGGCTTTGGCGTTGTGAATGACTTTAACCTTTTGCCATACTTCCGGTATGTATCCCCATGCCAGACCATCTTTCAGGATCTTAGTTATGTGTTGTATTAACACATCGATTCCCATTTGTAGTTGAATAGTCTAGACTTAGTGGTTTATAGCTTTAAGTAGAGCCTGGTTGTCTGAAAATATTACGGAGGTTTCGTCGATTCCACTCAATTTTTTGTAAGGTTAAAACTAACGAATCACCCGTATACTTTTTTGATATTTTTGGTACACATGTTTCTCAATGACAGTCCAAGTTAACCACTTATTGTAAAACATCCTGTGTATTGAAATTCAAATTTACCCAATTCGCTCGAAACTAATACACAATAAGGCGTTAACTAGGACAGTATTGATGTTTGTAACTGTATATTATAGCAATCGCTTTATCAATATACATAAAATGTTTCAGCAGATCTACCGTGTTAGCAAATATCTCCAGAGATCGTATGTTATATCCCTACAGACATTTCCTTCAACTGATTAAATTTAGCAAATGCATATAGTGATCTATGAATGGAGATCAACATTGTTTGACAATGATAGTCCATCAATGCATATCCGGAGTAAATTGCCGGGTAACGTAATGTAAGGGCGTTTAATAACAATTCCATGTTCATTATTTATTGTTGTGATATATTTAAATAAAAACAATGGTTTCATACATGAATACTTGAAAAATAGCAAAGGAGGCGGCATTGGAGTAATGTATTAGATTTCAGTAGCGGCGTGTTAGTATTTTCATGTCTATACAGGCTGTTTCACTATCTATATATAAAAAATATTAGGACCACACTACCAAGAAAAGAGGGAGGGAGAGCTCTAACGGACATAGTTAATTTACATCACAAACAAATATCTAAACTTCAAAAATTCTTCATTGGCAAGGCGTTTGAGATCAACACTTAACTTCAATTCTGACTATAATTTCCCTTACGACGCCCCTTTTACAATGACATAATTTAAAGATGCTCTTGCGAAGAAGCGGCAGCTGGCCACGATAATCTCCTTAATAGTATGATAAAAAAACTTACCGGATAAGGGTCAACAAACAATTTTAAAGTTATTTAACCAGATCTGGCACATGGAATCGTTCCCTAATTTCTGGAAGATTGCCACAATATTACCAATCCTTAAACCAGATAAATTCATCTGGGACCCTAAGAGCTACCGTCCAATATCTTTAACGAGCTGCCTAGGAAAAATATACGAGAAATTGGTCAATAAGAGGCTTACTTGGTGGATGGAAGCAAACAACTTGCTGTCGGTGAGTCAAACTGGATGCCGAAATGGCCATTCAACAATTGACGCCCTTGTATATATTGAAAATGAAATACAACAAGCATTCTTTAATAGAGAACATCTCGTAGCAGTCAGGTTTGACTTAGAAAAAGCCTATGATAGAACTTGGAGATATGCAATTCTCAAACGACTAAACCAGTGGGGCCTCCGAGGAAAACTTCCAGTAATTTTGTAAAACTTCCTCAGTGATAGGAGTGTAGGAGAAGAGGAGTCATCATCAAGAATGCTTGAGAATGGAATTCCTCAGGGTTCCGTATTGAGCGTTATTCAGTTTGCAATAGCTATAAATTTTCTTGTTGAGAAGATCCAGACAACAACTAAGAGTGTGTTGTACGTAGATGATCTTATAGTTCTTCAAAGCCACCAATCGATGGACACTGTGAATCAATCAATGAATAAAGAAATTGACAACATCAATCAACTGGCAAAATCTCAAGGTTTCAATTTTTCACTGGAAAAAACCAAATGCACACACTTTTGCAGACTCAGACATGACCATCATAACCCTGCTCTCACTATCCGTGGGCCTCCTATTGTAGTTGAGGACTGTATGAGAATTTTAGGAGTAATATTTGATAGAAAGCTATTATGGGTAAAACAAATTAACTAGCTGGTGAGCTAGTGCCAAAAGGCTCTTAACCTAATTAAGTGTATGGCTGGTATCAGATGGGGGCAGATAGGGAAATAATATTAAGACTTTATCAATCTGTTATCCAGAGTCGTATTGATTATGGATCAGTTGTATACAATTCCTGTCGTCGCTCTAAACTCAAGCTGCCAAATCATCTTCAATGCTACCATACCATAAAAAAATTGAGGAAAATATGGAAATGCTGACTAAGATGATGAGACAAATGGGGGAGACGATGAAAAGAATAACAACAGAGCTAACGGAGATGAGGAATGAACAAAAGGAATATAGAAAAGAGATTGATGAGTTGAGATTAGAAAATAAAAAATTACTGAATGAAAATATAAATTTGAAGAAAACAATAGCAAATATGGATGAAAGGCTGGAAATAATTGAAAATGAAAAAAGAAAAAATAATATTGTATTGCAAGGTTTAAGAATAGATAACAAAGACAGGATAGAACTAAAACAAGTTATAGAAAACTGCATGAAGTGTGAATTAAAAATTGATACAGAAATGTTGAGCGCAACGAGATTAGGAGATAAAACCTGTTTAATACAACTAAAGGACCAGAAGCAAAAGAAAGAAGTTATGAAAAATAAAAGTAAATTGAGAACAAAAATGGGACAAAAGATATTCATACAGGACTATTTGTCAAAGAAAGATAGAGAAATAATGAAACATATAAGATATAGAGCTAATAAAGAAAGAAAAACAGGGAAAATGTTAAAATCGGCTACAGGAAAATGTACATTGAATCTGATGAATGGAAATGGAAAACAGAGACGAATAACCTGATCAAGATTCAAAAAAACGCTCACCAGTAATTAACAGATAAATTAATGATTACAGAAAACTAATTGTAACCCATAAGGAGACTGAAAATGGAAAGGACCTGGGTATGGAAAAGGATATAGAAAGACAAAAAAATGCACATGAGAATATAAAACAATACACAGGAATAATAAATCAAAATATGTATGGAGTACAAAACAAACAAAGCGAAGCTAAAGCAAAACACAAAGGTAAAATTAGTAAATGGAAAATAGGGACATGGAAAATAAGGGAAAATAAAAAGAAAAAGAAAAGAAAAGAAAAGAAAAAGAAAAAGAAAAAGAAAAAGAAAAAGAAAGAGAAAAAGAAAAAGAAAAAGAAAAAGAAAAAGAAAAAGAAAAAGAAAAAGAAAAAGAAAAAGAAAAAGAAAAAGAAAAAGAAAAAGAAAAAGAAAAAGAAAAAGAAAAAGAAAAAGAAAAAGAAAAAGAAAAAGAAAAAGAAAAAGAAAAAGAAAAAGAAAAGAAAAGAAAAAGAACTGGAAGATGAATTTGTACAAATGGGAGCGGACTTGTTAGGAATAACTGAAACTAAAAAGAAAGGAAAAGGCATTATAATAATGATAAATGGCAATATATTGAGTAAAGCAAGATAAAAGGGCACCTTCAGGAGTGGGTTGCATAATAAATAAGAAACTAGAAAAGCAAATAAATGGTTGGGATGCAATGTCGGACAGAATATTAAAAATAGGAATAAAAACTGATAAAAATATCTAAAAAACAGTTATAGTAGTTTATGGACCCAACGAGGACGATACAGCAGCAAATAAGGACCAATTCTGGGAAGAATTACAAGTAGCTACAAAAGAAGCCAAAAGAACACTATATATATATATTAGGTGATTTTAATAGTAGGGTGGGTATAGAAGATCAATGGTATAGAGATATATTAGGAAAGCATGGCGTGCAAGTAAGAAATAATAATGGCAAAAGAATGCTAGATTTTTGCTTGATAAACCAATTAGTAATAACAAATACGTTCTTTGAGCATTAAAATATACATAAATACACCAGAGAGGTAAAAAGTAGAGGAGAAAAATCAATAATAGACTACATACTTGTAGAAAAGAACAATAGAAAGGTAGTAGAAGATACAAAAATGAAAAGAGGACCAGAAATAGACAGTGATCATTATGTAGTACTGAGCACAATAAAAGAGTATGTACCGGAAAACAAAGAAAAAAGAGAAACTCAGTCCAAAAAAGAAGAGTGAGAAACAATAAAAACGTTTAAATTAAGAAACAAGAAAATAGCAGAAAAGTATGAAGTATACCTCAGCAAAAAATTGGAGGATGTTGAGAAACAGCTTAACAATGCCATTGAAATAATTTGGAACTCAATGAAAAATGCGATCACAGAAACAGCAAAAGAAGTATGTGGAATAACTAGAAAACAAAATCATAGACAACAAACTGCATGGTGGACTGACGAAATTAGAAACCAAATCAAAATAAAGAAAAATATGTGGAGAAATTACCTAGGGTCTAGGAAAATAGAGGATTATGAAAAATATAAAACCGAGAGAAAGAAAACCAAAGAATTAGTTAAAAATGCAAAAGAAGAGCAATGGAAACAATTTGGAGAAAAAATGGAGAAGGATAGCAAGAGTAACCAAAAACTATATTACAAAGTGCTAAAATCATGGGGAACTGGAAAAGACACAAATATAACTAATATTAAAAACAGGAAAGGGGAAATATCAACAGTAGATATGAAAGTAATGGAAAGATGAAAGGAATATTTTCTAGAATTATTAGATAACGGAAAAGGCACAACTATATCAAATGAAGAAAAAATACAAACAATACAGGACAATAATGATGAAGAAATATCCATAGATGAATTCACGGAAATAATTAAAAAGTTAAAAAATGGGAAAACACCAGAATGCGACAAAATAACTGGAGAAGTGATAAAAAAAATGGGTAAAAGTGGAGAAGAATTTTTATTAAAAATATATAATAAGTGCTGGAAAGAAGAGAAGATACCGAAAAAATGGCAAATGGCATCAATTGTTCCTATATACATTGTGTTCATTTGAAAAGGACCCACTGGGCTGGTATCAAAGGCAAAACAAAATGATTGAATAGAGATTCACCAGACCTTTTAAATGAGGTAAATCTTAATACCTAACGCCATTTGAAAAATTTAAGGTGTATCTCCGGTAGGGAGGGGGTGAATCTGACGTTTATGACATTAGCGCCAAAAAGTGTCCCCCTCAAGTTAAAAGTTGACGTGTTTCGGCATTTCTTTCTAATATGTCGCATTTCTGAAATATTAAGGGTGGGTCCTTTTCAAATGAACACAGTGTATAGCGAATAGTGATAGACGGGAATGTGGTAACTACAGGGGCTGACGTTGCTCTGTACAAACATGAAAATATTAGAACAGATATTGGACCGAAAAATTAGAAAAGTCGTGGAAAACACACTAGACGAGGCGCAAAATGGGTTTAGAGGTGGAAGGAGCATACAAGACAATGTATTTATGATAAAACAGATGACAGAGAAATGTAAAGAGAAGAGAAATATATATTGCTTATTCATAGATTTAGAAAAGGCATTTGATATGGTATCAAGGGAAAGAATGTGGAAAATATTAGAAAAAAGAGGGGTAGATAATAAAACAATAAGAATGGTGCAAAAAATATACGATAATAATATAAATACTGTTATAAGCCATAATAGAAGATCAGACGAATTCACAACTCAAAGTGGACTTAGACAAGGAGGAGGATTAAGCCCATTTCTTTTCATTGTGCTTATAGATTAAATCATAAAGAAAACAAATAATAAATGTAAAAAATATATGGTAGGACATAGAAACTTGCAAAAAATTGAAACAACTAATTAAGCCTATGCAGACGACATTGTAATATTTGCGCAAAGTGAAAGGGAACTGCAACAAAACCTAAACATATGGAATGAAACATTGAAGGAGTACGGTACGAAAATAAGCACGAATAAGACTAAAACTATGGTGATTGGTGATAAAACAGAAAAGATAAAAATATATATTGATGATCAAAGTATAGAACAAGTGGAATCATTTCAGTATCTTGGAGTAGAGCTAGATCAGGGCGGAACACAGGAAGCCGAAATAAATAGAAGAATCCAAAAGGCAAGTAATCTTTATTATTCTATGAATAAAAACGTTATTAATAAAAAGAAAATTTCAAGAACAACTAAATCAAAGGTCTTCAAATCTGTTTACAGACCAGTGTTAACGCATGGCTGTGCATCTTGGATACTTAATAAAACACAAAAGAGTAAAATACAAGCGGCTAAAATGAAGTATCTAAGGCGAATAAGAGGAGTAACAAAAAAAAGATAAAATAAGAAACACAATAATAAGAGAAGAGCTGGAAATACAGCCAACTTTGCAGTATATTGAGGAAAGACAACTGGGATGGTGGGGACATTTGCAGTCTATGGAGGAGACTAGATTAACTAAAAGAATATGGGAAGCGAAAATTCAAAAGAATAAAAGAGAGGTACACCCAGGAAGACTTGGAATGAGACAATAGGGGAAATATTACAGCGGAAAGGAATAGCTTGGATAGAAGCTAAAAAGCTGGCCACTGACGCCACTAGACACACTAGATACGCCTGTTTCGGCAAAATACATATAAATAAAAACAACAATACTTAATAAAATAATATTAGACAAATTAGTACAACCCTGATGAAATTATGATTAGAATCAGAATCGAAATTAGAAATATAATTAGTTGAAAGTGGAATAGATAACATTACAATAATAATAATAAATTGAAATTTCAAAATTAAAAATGAAATTTTAAAACATCAAAACTCTGGATAATGTGCCCACATATTTTTTCTCTTTTTTTTTTAGATAATCATGTATTATAGATTTCTCCGTGGTTCACAAATGCAATATGACAGAAATGTCTCGCCTGTTCCAAAATGAATGCTTTTAATTTCTTTTTGAATAGAATGTCATTATTTGGGAGTTTGATAGAGTCAGGGATACAATTATAGATCTTCGGAGCAAGGAATGAAAGAGATCTTTGACCAAAAGATTTCATCATTCTCGGAACAATATAGTGGTGTTTGTTTCTAGTTTCATATTATGTATTTATTTTTCGACATCTATAGATAATTTAATGTATTGCGAACTCTACGTTCCCAATCTTTTTTTTTTTGTTGTTAGGGGATGCGAATACACCTCATTTTTTATGTAGCCTCATATGTATGAAATGGACAGTTTTATCATTTTGGCTCTTGGCTTTATCCATTTTTTCATTATACCAATATTGAATAAAATATACGTGGCCGTTAAATAATATTTCGGTGACTATAAATAATAATTTGTTATCGACATAAAATACAAAATGTAGAACGAGATAATATAAATACCGAAAAGCACTACCAATATAAAATTTATTATTAAATCGAATTAGGTACACAATGTAGTCAGCAAGGGGTAAAGATATTGACAATGAAATTTTTTAACGTAATTGCTAACATTTTTTGTATGTTTACGACCAATTGCAACATACAAACTTGTTAAATCGGATTATAATCGAACAACTGACGGTTTTAACGTATCACAAAAGCTGCGTTTCGAATTGGATGCCATAAACTAATACGTATAAAATGTTGAACAATGAATAGAGTTTTAATATATACAAAGCTTAACAATCAACGTCCCCACGATACTCTCAATTTTCGTAATTCATTTGTATACTAAAAATATAATTTCAATTCGGCTCAACATCATGGAATATCAGATGCAGCATCTGCACTGTACTGACAAATTTAATTTTTTTTATTCACTCAACTTTAAGGTAGTTGTCGTGCTACAATATTATCGAAAAGATAAATGTTTTTTGTAACTTATTCTCCCTAAGGGGGGAGATGAGTTAAAGTAAATGCATAAAGATACGTCTGGTAAAAAAAAACGATTTTATTAAAAATTCAGCGTACATAGAAAAAAAGTTATGCGACACTGAAAATACCGATCGAAACAATAATTAGAGGAACTTCAAACGCAACGGGTTTTCGTAAATTTCAGGAACTAATCCAGATTGAATCCCTATGCACCTATTTGTAATAGGAGCAAATACTATTTGCCAGGTATGCGAATTTACTGGATGGTGTTCGATAATTGAAAACAACTCTTAGAGTTCTTTTATTTTATCACGAAGCACGAGGTGCGACCGCTATGGAACAGATTTTGCCGAAATTATTATCAGAAGATCCAAAGTCAAAACAGTTGGTACAATCTATAATAACGAACATCAGTATTGTGTATGCAGATAATTTTACGGTTCTGGCGAGATAAAAAGAAAGAGCTCAAGAAAATTACAAAAAATATCGCAGAACAAGCAGAAACTCTAGGACTAAAAATCAATCAAGAAAAAACAAAATATATTATCCTAGGAGATACTGGAGGTATCGAAGAAAATCTGGTAGTAAAAACGACAAGCGAAAAGTATTACACTTTCTAAAAAGTAAACGAATTTGTTTATCTAGGAGTACTAATGTCTAGCAATGCCCACGAAGCAATAAAGTCAAAAATTACGAAAGGCAACAGAAAATTTGGAACGCTTCAGTCACTGATGAAAGCAAAGGAACACGAGGCAGAATGGCATACCGGGGCACAATCGTTTACACCCGTCATAAGAAATAAAAATAAAGCTGGCAACACTGATACGATCCTACTCTATCCTGTCAACACAAAAACTGGCGCGTAAATCATTTCAGTCAAGCGATCGTTGCCAACGTGTTGATTTTGTGTCCGTGTTTATAATATTTTACGAAATTTGATGCTAACGTAAGTACTCAAATAACACTTTACACGTATTATTTTATATTTTTTGGTTTCTTGCTGTAGTTAACAATGAGATGGGTTTAAAAAAGGCATCTCTACAATATTTGGTTCCTCGTTCCACACTAAAAAGGTATGTCCTGAGGAAAAAAATGGAAAAATAATCTTTCAAAATTGACAAAACCAAAGGAAAATTTCAATAAGTTTTTACTGTAGATCAGGAGCTGGAACTTGTAAATTACTTAAAAACTATGGAGTCCAGATTATTTGGATTAACTTCAACTGACTTTCGACGACTGGCGTTTCAACTAGCCGAAGAAAATAAGTGTTCTCATAAGTTCAACGTCATCAATTAAATGGCTGGACCAGATTGGATGGAAAACTTTCTAGCCAGACACCCAACATTAAGCTTACGAAAACCAGAAGCTACACCTGATGCTAGAGCCATGGGGTTTAATCGCGTTTCAGTAGCCCAATTTTTTAAGCTTCTAACTGAAACTGTAGATAAATACAAGTTAACAAGGGATCGTATCTACAATTGTGATGAGACTGGAATTCAAGTAAATGCCATTCAAAAATTCTTGCTCTAAAAGGGAAGCGTCAGGTCGGGGCTCTTACTTCTGCAGAAACAGGGGAAACAGTAACAGCAGAAGTGTGTTTCTCTACGGCAGGGTCATTCATGCCGCCTATGTTAATATTTCCCAGAAAAAGAAGACAGCCCTCATTTGAGATAGGATTACCTCCTGCTGGATCGATGGAAGAAGTAAGTAACTCCAACAACCGAATTATTTTTAATTTGTTTCAAGCAGTTTATACAATTCTCAAATGCAAACAAGGAAAATCACCAGGTTTTAAACAGCCATTCGACACACACACAAAAAGTCTTGCTTTGATAAATCTGGCTCGTGAAAATGGTGTAGTACTTTTATGCCTACCTCCCCACTGTTCGCATAAATTACAACCCCTAGACGTCAGTTTCATGAAACCACTAAGCACATACTATGAACACGAAACACGAAAATGGTTGAGAACTAATCCTTCTAAGGTTATTACGTTACACCAGATTTCAACAAGTTTTGCAGCTGCCCAACTAGAAGCAGCAAGTATGAAAACCGCCATTAATCGATTTCGTAAAACCGGAATATGACCCGTTGATGAATTTGTGTTTAAGGATTGTGACTATATGCCGTCTGCAACGTCTGATATAACTCCAGTTCACGTTACAGCTGAAAGTGAGAAGACAAATACGTTGCCGGACAACATGGATGATTTATTGAATGATCAACCCCATTGTTCAAGTGATCAACCCCATTGTTCAGGTGACCAACCCCATTGTTCAAGTGATCAACCCCATGGTTCAAGTGACCAACCCCATTGTTCAAGTGATCAACCTCATTGTTCAAGTGCTAAAGTCCAATGTCCCGTTGATGCGCCGAATTCTGAAAATGGCCAAATAATTATTGAGATACCCCTCATTAATGTTGAAGATGCCAAAAATAGTAGTTTTAATTGCAAGTCTCCTACAGATATTATGCCTGTTCCAAAGATTGCTCAGACCACGAAAAGAATTTCTAGAAAAAGAGATAAAACGGCGATTCTCTCATCCACTCCATATAAGGAGTTAGAGACTACCATTACCAAACAAGAATTAATGAAAAGAAAACGAATTCAAAGAAGAATCAGGAGTAGCTCAACAGAAAAAGGATCTACACCTCTACCCCAACAAAAAAAGAAGGTAAAACTCGATGCAACTGGAAAAATGAACAAAGTTGCTAAAAAAAAAAGAAAAAAAAGTTGACATAGAAGAAAATTCCTCGAAAGACAGTGAAATGTCTTTACTGCAAATAATTTTACTCTAAATCAACGGAGGGTTGGATAGCATGCTCCATTTGTAAAAATTGGGCTCACAATTGTGCAGGTGTTGAAAGTGACGACGATGATACTGTCCTTGTCTGCGACTTATGCAAATAAGGCTCACTTTACCAAATATGGCTTATTATGTTTTTATCTTTTTAGTTTTGATATTAAAGTTGTATATTTAAGCTTTAGTTTTATTTAATCGCAATACGAATATATGGATTAATATAATTTTTGGATAAACCATTCTGCCCCAACGTTGGAGCAGAACGGTCATTTTGAAATTTTTTTTGACATGTGCTAAACTTTTTTTCTATATTTCCAAATTTTTGTAATTTGATAATTAAACATTGAACAATGTTTTGTGTTAAATTGGCACTCAAAATTTAAATGTCTTTGGCACAGAAGGTCTTCTAACCATTAGGTATGCCATTCTGCCCCGTGTTCCCCTACTGTTCAAGAAAGATGAAGATAAGAATATATAATACCTTTATAAAACCCACTGTTACGTACGACAGTGAAACATGGATCCTAAGAGATGCTGGAGCGATGGGAACGTGAAATACTTAGAACAATCTTCGGCGGCATAAAAACACCTGAAGAGTGGAGAAGGAGAACAAATGAAGAAGGAAACATGTTGTACGGAGAACCAAGTAATATCAAGAATAAAACACAGAGGTTAAGGTGGTCGGGACACGTACAAAGATAAGGCAATGGAAGAATGACAAAAATGGCACTCAATAGGACTCAATAGGACTCTAACTGGGAAAATAAGAGGAAAAGATGGTTCGAAAGTGTGGTGTCTGATATAAATATATAAATAAACTGAAAATACGAAATTGAAAAGAGAAAGCTAAGAATAGAGAAGAATGTTAGAAATTAACTGCTCTGGGTCTACAAGAGTATATATATATATATATATATTTGAGATGAAAAATAGCTGTGCAATATGTTAGAGGAGCGCGGTAATTAGTCGAAATTACACAAAAGATTTTTTCTAAGATCGCACGATATTAAATATTACATAACACTAGGAAATGTCTATGATTATTTTATCAATGGGAATACAAAAGCCTTGCCTCCCCCTGCAAACTTCTTTAAATCAGGCAAAGGTGTAAAACGCTCGAACCCGTCAATTTTTATAATTTTTATTCTAATAGACATGATGACAGTCACTAATAATAACTAAAATAATGATTTAAAACTATGGTATAAATTACAGATTCTGAAGCAATCACGTATTTTTACATTATAATTGTGATTATATTTATTTTAGTAAAAATATAAATTCAAAATACGACAATCCGCCATCTTAGCTAAAACATCGATTACAAACGCGTGACATATCGTTTTATCGTATTTTCTGGTTTTGAATTTTTTCAAGAAACAACATTTTTTTGGATAAAGCTTATGCGTACAACCATCGTGTAGAAGTTTCCCAAAATCAGTCATCATGCCTATTTAGGCTGGTTTGATTCGATAATTGAACTTAAACATTATTTCTTTTCACTATTTCAATCAAAGTTAACCCTCTCGATCAGTCATTAGGTCAGATTATTGGGAGTATATTTAAATTAAGATAGAAAAATTAACTTCAGCCCCTGAAAAGTTATTTCAACTACGCCGCCATTGTTCGGTGGAGGTGTCGATTGTAATTTAAATCTCTCTCAACATCGCTTTTTCCTTTAGCAAAGCCCAAGCTTTACCGAATCTAATTTTACGGTATAAAACAGGTCGCCTCTACGAGCCTGTAAAACTTCCTGTAATTCAAAATTCTTATTTGTGTTCAACCAGCTACCGTGAACCAAAAAACAAACAAGCACAGTTTATATTTAAATATTAATTTTGGAATATGAACAATTTTGTACTATTCAGAACTAATTTTTTCACTCAACTGTTTTGAGTAGTTCATTCGACTTAATTTTAAAACATAGACTATAGGAACACAAAAGAGTACCAGCCCAATATCTGTAGAGCCTGGTAAAAGACGTGACCCTAAAAATACTCAACCAGCTATCAACTTTTTTCCAAAAAAATATAACAGAATCGTATGTAAAAGAATATCTACCATTTAGTATCCTTCAATCATCCATTGACTACGTCCAGATCTCTTCAACTATAGGGAAAACTTCGAACCAACACATGAAAAAAGTGATATCAAAACTGGACACTATATCAATAATAGTCAGGGGTTGTTTTCGGAAGATTGAGGCTTAAGTTACACAACCAACTGGCATAGTACAAAGACTTGTCTCCCTTGTAGCGACCACCACAGTAACTATGGAAGCAATGCTAGATCTCCAAAAAATTACACAATCTACTGCTTTGCCTTTAGATAGGTTAGGGTTGTAGTCTGTTAGGACTACCATTGTGACTCGCAAGAGTCTATTATGGCTCGTCCTTCAAATAACATACCTCTTGGCATTATATCTGACATTAAGCGGGGCTGGAGGCTACACAGTGACATCCAGGCTGGAATAGGATATCGATAAACTGATGGAGAGGGAAAATGTAACAACACTCATTTTTAGAGCTAATGGATGCATTAGAATAGATTTGATGAGGTGGATAATCGGCCTATTCTACTGCGTCCTTTTCAGATCTATTGTAGTCCTCTGAATCTAGATTACATTCTCCAGTCCGACTCTTCATGTAACAATCAACCTCGAGACTAATCCTTTCATTTCTTGCCGGTGGCTTCTCATCTCTTAGTACAAGAAACCGCACATTCGCCATGCAGTCGCACTGGCATGGATATGCTCTGCAGTTTCCTCCTCTTGGTGACCGAATCTGCAGATGGCTTCATCTGTCAACCCTATTAGCTTGGCGTGCCTGTTAAGCTTATATGTTAACATACCTACTACAGCTTTGACAGTTTTCTATCTTTACTTATTAGGTCTGGCGTAAATGTTGGCGAATGACCTCTAAGAAACTGCTTTTCTTGTCTCTGTTCTAGATATTTATGTGCCACCCACTTTCATGTGACTATATTTATTTTCTGGTCCAATGATTGATGAGCCTTGTCTGGCCGTTTCATCCGACAGTTTATTGTCCTTATGACCCTAATTTTGTTTTTAAACATTGTTAATTATAGTCAAACGTATTTAAATATCAAAATGAAACCAAGTATAATACAGAGTGAGTATTAAGTATAGAACGCCTCAATCATCTTGGAAACGGATCGCACGATTTTTATATAGATTTTGGTGTGCAAGGATCTTGTGATATGGCCGATATTATGGTGGTATTTACATTGTTGCCAGATTTGTCCTTTTTCCGGAATAATAATGAATGTGATGTATTTTGGGCATTACATGAAGAATCAAATTCATTGAAATTATCTATTATTAATTAATTCATTCAAGGTATTTATGTTTATAAAAACAATCTATTTAGTCATTCGTTATATCACGCGAGATCATGAACGTGACAGTGAAAGGCCAGAGAAGTATCACGTAACTGGATAGTTGACCTAGGGCAGTACGTATATATGCTGATGAAGTAGTTAAGCGAAGGATTCAGAATAATTCATACATTCAGATACATCTAGTTATATTTATATCAAATCTAAAACTATGTTATACCAGTAACATGATAATCTTAAGTAAAATTAGTGTAAATAGTTAAGTATACAATAAAGCTCATCTCATCCCAGTGAATACTGTAGTTTCCGTAAGTAGAGTATTCCGTCAGGACCCGGGCTTCCACTAGTCCCTGTGGAACTCCGCATTACCGACATACAATACATGAACTTTATAATTTTAAATGGATCACTCTGTATATTTTTTGCCTTTTGAAATCCTTAAGAAATACTGAATATTTTTTATGTTATTTGATCTGACAATGAAAATACCACCATAATATCAGCCATATCACACCAAAAGCTATAAAAATCGCGAGATCCGTTTCCGAGATAAATGAGGCGTTCCATACTTAAAACTCACTCTGTAAAGGTACCTACCTAGAGGATGTGAAGGGATATCGACGAAAATCACATCAAGTCAAATAATGAGGTCTTTTATAATAACAATGGATTTCAAGAGAATTGTATATTTCCTAAAATAGAAATGAAATTTGTTTTTTCTAGTCGAACTAATCTGGAAACTTCAGAACTTTGGGAAACGCGAAAATTGAATTTTATCATTTAATTCAGCTTCTTATTAAAATCGTTTGTATCAATAAAATGCAGTCAAGTCGTAGCAAATTTTATCTGCAACAAAGTACGTACGAAATCGAGAAAACACAACAGAGAATTCCACCTCTAGTATCCTCAGTTGGTTTTATTCAAGCTCAAATGGATACAAAAAGCGCGGTATCAGGTATTTGAGAAAATGCATTTCGTTCAATTCACGTGACTGTCTATGTATGATAGCATTACTTTAACGGTAACTGTGTGCTGTCATTCTTTTGGAGTAGACCATTTCGGTGGGTACGGTTTTCTTTTTGAGACTATAATGGTCTTTTTATTGCGGCGCTACCAATAAAATTTGTTTTTATGATCTACTTAACAGCATTGAAGGACTTTTACTCTATAATACTCTTGAAAATATTTTTTTAACACTGAAAGCATACACCTGGTGTTAAGATAAAGTTAATAGAAATGTTTACTTGAACCGGACATTATTTGGGATTGAAGTGTCGTTTTTGAGGCCTTCTCTTTACATTCGTTTCCAAATTATAAAGTTTGGTCCAATACTTTTTGAAAACTTTTATTTTTAACAGAAGTTCGACCCTTGATTTTTTTAATTCAAAAAGTTAAAAGCCACCAGCAAATTTTCTGCTTGTCTTGGGATATCCTGCTTAAATCACACCCATATTTTTTATTGTCAATATGGTAGGTGAAGTATGTTAAAACATTTGAAGGAGTTTATTCAACCTTCATTGGACGTGGCAATGTCAGCAAGCAAGAAGTGAAAAAATGGAAAATTGGAGATGGGGATGGGGATTGGATAGTTTAATGAAGAAGCATCAAATAGATGGAACCATGATTAAATGCGGCAAGACAACGTTATGGAAGAGTACGGCGTGTAATTTTTGTATTTAATAACATCGTTAAAAAAAGCAAAATGAAAATATCTCTCCATTCAAAAACTTTAATTCCGTAATTATTTTGTTAGTAAATTTAAATTAAGTATTTCATAATTTTAATACACGTATTTCCATTATGGAAAACATAATAGAAATTGTCAATTTAAAATTATGAAAATCATAATGGAAATTCAATAATTAAATTTATAAAATACTTAATAAAAAGTCGAATTCGAATTCCTATTATGTATTGAGATTTTGCCTATTATATTTCGATGCAAAATTCTAGGTAACCCTCAATACATAATGGAAATTGAATTTCTATTATGTTTTTTATAATTTTAATTCATGAATTTCCATTAGGTTTTTCATAATTTCAATCGGCAATTTCTATCATGTTTTTCGTACTTAATGGAAATACGTGTATTAAAATAATGAAATACTTAATTTTAATTCAAAAATTAAAATTATGAAAATCATAATGGAAATCCAAGAATTGAAATTGTGAAAAACATAATAAAAATTCAAGAATTAAAATTATTAAATGCATAATACAAATTCAATTCCTTTTATGTTTTTCATAATTTTAATTCTTGAATTTTTATTATGTTGTAACGGTAAATGTTGCTTTTAGTTGGGCGCCAATTTGTAACTGTGAATGCCTGTACCTCACAGGGCACCAGCTCGAAGGGCTCCGGCTAGAGACTCCTCTCAAGGGTGATTCGACCCCAAGTTTATGTCACACAGGGATAACAGAAGGGTTGTAAAAATTGAGGGCGCCACTACCTTTTTGACGATAAAAATACTAAGAAAACTAAGGCGGAAAAGGTAGAAACGCCTTGTAAAATTTAAATTTAAGTTAATAAAGAAAAGTGACCCCGGGCGGTATCTCCCTCAACTTTTATAGTTGAGGATTTCTAATGAAAAAAGAATTTTAAAAACAAATTTACAATTTATTCTGCCACAGGAAATGAACAGGAATTTGTACTTTTATAGGTACTCAGCCCTTAGATGAAGTGGTTTCCTGGAGAAGAAGTCAGGTCTTGATCTGAACTGTTGAGTTCTGTTCTAAGGCGTTATTTTGGTGTTCTTTCCTTGGGTTGTATTCTAGGCTATATTCTTGGGGTTATATTCTAGCCTAGGGTTATATTCTTAGGTTTATATCCTCGTCGTTATATTCTTGGGTTATATCCTAGCCTAGGGTTATATTCTTGGCTTATATTCTCGCCTAGGGTTATATTCTTGGCTTATATTCTAGCCTAGGGTTATATTCTTGGCTTATATTCTAGCATAGGGGCTGTGCTTACCTAGAAGTACAGGTGGATCAGGGACATGTAGGAACTTGAATGTAATGGCACATTATGTTGGTCAGCTTTTCAGGTTAAAGAAAAGGAAGGCAGTTATTTGAAAGTCAAAAAATTTATTTAATTTACTGAAAGCTTTCCAACATTATATGTTCCATGTTAAAACAGTAAAAATAGCAATTATCGGCTAAATTAAAAAATATACTAATGATCCGAAAGAAACTAATCATAGCAAAAAGTTATTTATTTAGTTATATGAAAAAATATCGTGCTTAGGAAATATATGAAACCGGCACTGGCGTTACGAAAGAATATTTTATAGGTTAACGGTAATTTATAAAAATGTTATTTTATAATTAAAAGAGTTATTTCACAACTGAAAAAGCTTGAAAATGTTTGTATGAAAGTAAAACAGTGAATTATAAAAGAATATTTGGTTTAAAACTACCATATTAGTATAAAAGAACAGTTTATGACCACGTGTTGAATTTAATTTCGTCTATCTCTGTAAAAAAATAAAGAATGCATACGAAAATTATATCAGACAGTACTTTAGAAGAAGCTTATTAATTATAAATTATGATTTTGAACTTACCACAGCAAAATTCATAAGATAGGTACTTAAGATATGAAAGATAGCGAAAGATGATCTCTCCCCTTAGGCGGTCGTTAACAGAAAGGGAAGGGGTGTCTCTCGTGGTGTTGGAAAAAATGGAAGCGTCCGTTGGCAGACGTCAATTGTGTAACGGTCGGGGTTGAAGAGTTTAGGATCACAGAACTATAATTGGATGTGGCTAGTGACGACGAGCGCTAATTAAAAGGATTTATTCTGTAAAATCGAAACAGGTCGATAGACATGTTACAATGTGATGTCTTTTGGCCCAATATAATAATAAATATTTAAAATAAGAATTAAATTCCCTTGATCTTATTTCAACAAAACATTCGAAACGTTTTAATATTATATAAATAAAGAGTAAGAAGGTTATTGAATAGAAAGTCAAGTTCAAAGCGTGAAGTAAGACAAAACAGTAATATGTTTATTTGTTTTATTTGAACTTGACTGGTTATGTAAATATGCATTCAATGTTTATTATAGAAGAAGTTGATTTAGAATAAGTCATGAAGAACATTCTATATAGTCGAATGGTCAGAGGTCAGTAACCATTAAGTATAAGTATGCTATATGGCTAAGTACTTATGTGTATCATTAGCCATAGTAAGTAGTGTAATGTATTATAGTAAATAAATCAAACATATCCCAGTACTAGAAGTAGTTGTTTCATTCCCTTGAGATGATCCTCCAAGTGACCCGCAACACCACCGATTCAGATGCCTTTCCACACCTTTAGTATACCAACGTATCCGTTGGAGACACATCCATTACAATTATGTCTTTCCTAATTTTAATACACGTATTTCCATTAAGTACGAAAAACATGATAGAAATTGCCGATTTGAAATTATAGAAAACCTAATAAAAATTGTGAAAAACATATAGAAATTAAATTTCCATTATGTATTGAGGTTGCCTATCCTGCAGTAATGCATATATCCGAAAGTGCGAAACTGGGTGTATAGTATTAGATGGAAGCATTATACCCGATGCAAAACTATGCAACCCACATTACGTTGAAACGGTAAACTGGATGATGGCGCCTCGGTTGGGAAGGAGGTGAACTAGTAAGACAGAACATGTCAAAAAACAATAAGATGTTTTTGAGTTGTACGAAAGGTTTATATAATATACAATGCGGTCCATATGCATGGAATAAATTCAATTCTAGCGTTATTATGTACTATGTGAAAAAAACCTGAAATTTTAAAATTATCTTACGTATAAGACTTTTCTGCATATTTGGCGTTCAGGATAACGTTCATTGAACATACGAACAGCAGAATGGTAATTTCTATTAGCTTCGCCAAAAATAATAACCGCTTCAAATTTGTTTTGTAGGGAACCAGCCATTGTAGACAATTTCGAGCTAGAATTTACTAAATGCAGGTATTAAAAAACAGGACAGCAACAATCAATATTGACAACTAGTAGGTAGTACACAAATTAACAGAAGATTGTTACAAATTAATATTACTGATTTTTATTTTGAAACTATTGAACCTCATGTTTTCAGTTCTGAGGAATGTATTGAGCATAAAAAGACCTTCAAAATGAGGTATTACTCGACCCCCATTTCCGTTTAAGAAATTATTCCAAATCCCCGCCCAGCTGTCACTTTGACATTCAGAGCTGTCATTGATGTGTTAAAAAATACAGAATAGGGTCATATATTATCGTTCCAAATTTCATCACTATATAACCAACGGTTCAAAAGTTATAGGGGGAGGACGGACTTTATGTCCTCACTGTATGTAGGTTTTACCAAAAAAAAAAGAGGAATTTTGTCTTTATTCACTAAAAAGGGAAATGAATTTTTTTTTGATGGCTCCTCGTATTTTGAATGTTTCTCGAGCGGGCGTATGTTTTACAAAGATAACAATATTATCATAGCAAGTGCGCTATAAAATGTAATTTCTAATTATGCCGTAAACGTTATTTTCTAGAATGACACAGACCGTGGAGCTTTTTTATGAAAAAAATTAAATATGTGAATGGATCCTCGAATTTCTCGCAAGAATGAAAATCAGTTACTTTATATTCAAGAGCTATCGAAGTTTTAAGTACTTCTTCAACTTTTTATTAAACAGTGCAATTTGAGCCATAATTAGAATATATTAGCTCTCCTGTTTTAAAATTTAAGAGTTCATTTTTCGAAAAGTTTCCTTTTTTGTTTTTCAAGTCGGAACTTGTGAAATTATTGTCAGACATAAAACTTTTTGAGAAATGAATTTTCCGGAATAAACGTGTCTGAAAATAAAATATTTTTTACGAGAGTTGACTTTCTACTTTTTAGTTCGATTACCCTATAAAACGTGTTTTTGAGTTTTTTTTAAACTATAATTTATTTAAATCTGCTAGAAAGTCGGACCATCATCCCGTCAATTTAGTTGATAAGCATGAAGGATACGTCATTTCCATAAATGTATACCACGCAAGAAAACTGGGAAAGAGGACAAAAGTCTAATACGGCAAGGAATCAGTCAATAGCCGCATTCCGGAAAAATCCTCCATCTCCAAATGGAAGTATTGAACGTGCTCACATCAACCAAGTGAACTCTGTCGTTTCATTTACCATAAAACGTACATCTCTATTTTTTATAACTTTTAGATGTTTTTTGCGAGGTTCAGCTTTGTGGATGATCTAAATGAAGTTTTTTCGCTTTTCATACACGTTTGAATTCACTTTGGCCTAATATCTCAATCAGAATCATCTGGAAAATCGAGAAAAATTCGAATGTTAGTAATTTAAGTTACAAAAAATACTAAATTTCGAAACAAAAATGGCCTTAATACATGAAAAAACGTCAAAATAAAAAAAATCCAAGATTGAGCAGAGCATTTTTAATAACAATTTGATGTTGTTTCTCACCATTTCAAATCAACCTACAATAAACATAAACAATCTATTATTAAATAAATTTTGGAAAAACCCAAATTATCGTTGAATAATGATAACCCTGACGTCTATCAAATTTTGTTCTATTGTCGCAACGGCATTCGAGAACAATTTGTGGACTGGCCTGTCTCAAGAGATTAATGTAAGGTGATGTTCGGAAGCGGAATTACAGTTTGCATTGTCAGTGGGCTTTACGAACGGCTTGTCTAGCAGCAAAAGGATATATCTGTACTGACAAACGCTCTAAACTTCGGTGCATGTTAAGGAAATGCTCTTATTCGTATTAGATTTGTATTGTAAGAACATAAAAAGCAATTGACGGTGGATTGTTATTTGGAAAATAGAAAATAAATACATCGAAAATAGAATTGAATAGATGAGGCTTTTACTTGATGAAGATCCATACTGACAACTGTAACGGTAAAGGCGCCAATTTGTAACGGTAAAGGCTATACCTCACAGGGCACCAGCTCGAAGGGCTCCGGCTAGAGACTCCTCTCAAGGGTGATTCGACCCCAAGTTTATGTCACACAAGGATAACAGAAGGGTTGTAAAAATTGAGGGCGCCACTACCTTTTTAACGATAAAAACTACAAAAAACTAAGGCGGAAAAGGTAGAAACGCCTTGTAAAATTTAAATGGAAGTTAAAAAATAAAAAACGTACTAAAAATTACCCCGGGCGATATCTCCCTCAACTTTTATGGTTGAGGATTTAGAAAAAAAATAAAAATAGAATTAACACAAATTTACAATTTATTCTGCCACAGGAAATGAACAGGAATTTGTACTTTTATAGGTACTTAGCTTATATGGAGTTGTTTCCTGAAGAAGAAGTCAGGTCTTGATCTGAACTGATGAGTTCTGTTCTAGGACGGTATTTTGAGGTTCTATCCTTGGCTTTATATCCTCGGGTTGTATCCTAGCCTAGGGTTATATTCTTGGGTTTATATCCTCGTCGTTATATTCTAGCCTAGGGTTATATTCCAGCCTAGGGGCTGTGCTTACCTAGAAGTACAGGTGGATCAGGGATTTATAGGAAATTGGATGTAATGGCACATTATGTTGGTCAGCTTTTCAGGTTAAAAAAAGGAAGGCAGTTATTTGAAAGTCAAAAAATTTATTTAATTTACTGAAAGCTTTCCAACATTATATGTTCCATGTTAAAACAGTAAAAATAGCAATTATCGGCTAAATTAAAAAATATACTAATGATCCGAAAGAAACTAATCATAGCAAAAAGTTATTTATTTAGTTATATGAAAAAATATCGTGCTTAGGAAATATATGAAACCGGCACTGGCGTTACGAAAGAATATTTCATAGGTTAACGGTTTATAAAAGTGTTATTTTATAATTAAAAGAGTTATTTCGCAACTGAAAAAGCTTGAAAATGTTTGTATAAAAGTAAAACAGTGAATTATAAAAGAATATTTGGCAAAAATATTTGGCTTTACCATATTAGTATAAAAGAACAGTTTATGACCACGTGCTGAATTTAATTTCGTCTATCTCTGTAAAAAAATAAAGAATGCATACGAAAATTCTATCAGACAGTACTTTAGAAGAAGCTTATTAATTATAAATTATGATTTTGAACTTACCACAGCAAAATTCCTAAGATAGATACTTAAGATATGAAAGATAGCGAAAGGTGATCTGCCCTCTTAGGCGGTCGATAATAAAAAGGGGTGTTTCACGTGGCGGTGTGCAAAAAAATGGAAGCGTCCGTTGGCAGACGTCAATTGTCTTACGGTCAGGGTAGAAGAGTTTGGGATCACAGAACTATAATTGAATGTGGCTAGTGACGACGAGCGCTAATTAAAAGGATTTATTCTGTAAAATCGAAACAGGTCGATAGACATGTTACAAAACATCAAATAAAACAATTTAATTTGCTCTTCTCTCTTCATTATTATTTTTGAACCTAAAAACTTGTGACGCGTTTCGCTAACACAGTAGTTTTATCAAACAGGTGAAGGTAGAATGAAATTTTTTTTTAATTTATACAGTGCATTAATACGGAATTTTAAGGATATTGACAAAAGTATTAGAAAATGTTTAACTGGAAAGAAGGTGCAACAAAAGGGGGTTCTTAAATTTGAAATTGTTTATCTGGAAATTCATTCACAAAAAAACGCACCGGTCTATGCGTTAGTTGCCTTCGCGATTGCGTTGATGTTTTAGTGTCTAATAAATAAAGTAAGGTGACGTATTAATGGTTCTTTTCCAACAAATATAATACTCTAGAAATATGAAATATAACATAAGATCAGGAGATTTAGGTGTAAACGAAGCGGCCAGAACTTTCCAAATACCGCATGCTATTCTGAAAAGGAGGATAAAAAATAACAATTTAACCAAAACAAACAGATTTGGGCCAGATTCCTCACTAGGGACTGAAGCTGAAGAAAAGTTAGCTATTCATATTAAAAAACTCCAGCAGCATGGGTTTGCACCTACACGTGACGATGTAAGAATAATGGCATACAAGCTTGCTGTTTGCTTAAAACGTCTAGATAAAATTAATCACGATCAAGGTATACCTCCCTAAATAATTAATTGATTGTATTCTAAGGTACTAATTTTCAATTTTTTAGGTAAAGCAGGCTACAAGTGGTTACAGTCTTTTTTGAGAAGAAGAAAATATCTTTCTGTTCGCAAATCCGAAAATACTTCAATTGCAAGGGCCAAAGGAATGTCGAAGGAAAATATTTTAACGAATTAGAAGATGTTCTTACACTACACACTTTATTTGATAAGCCTGGAAGTGTGTACAATACCGACGAAACAGGTCTTCAACTAAACACGAGAGCATCTGAGGTAATAGCTTCAAAAGGATCTAAATCTGTTGCGGCTATTAGTTCCGGAGAAAAAGGAGAGACGATTAGTGTTATTTCCTGCATTAATGGGGAAGGTGGTTACTTACCTCCTTATTGCATTTTTAAGGGATAGAACAAAAAGGAAGAGTGGCAGTGATAAAAATGTCCGAAAAGTCGGCCTACGTCAATTCAGTAATTTTTTATGATTGGTTAAAGAATCATTTCTTTCCGAGGAGGCACCTGGAAAAGTTCCCCTACTTTTGGATGGACATACATCTCATGTCTCTGATGTTGAACTACTAGAATATTCTGATCAGAACGATATAATTTTATTTTCTCTGCCCCCTCATACAAGTCATTATTCACAGCCTCTAGATCGTTGTTTTTTTTTAATCCCTTAAAGCTGTAGACAATTTTTGAAAGGCAACCCATTACGTCGAATAAGTAGATTGCAGTTTGGAAAACTATTGGGAGAAGCATGGGGTAAGTTGGCATCTGCTCAAAATGCAACATCTGCTTTCGAGTCCACAGGTATTATGCCGTTCAATTCTCAAAGGATTCCTAACTATGCCTTTTTGACCACTGATGAGATCAATGCTATCAATAACACTCTCCAAAGTCAGGATCTAGACGTGAATAATTCACAAACAGCACCTGTAACCCAACACCAGAGAAAGCCGACGCCATCTACAGGAACATCAAGTATACTCAACGCCAACGTGATCCTACCCCACTTGCTAGACCTTCAGATATTCAACACCCACGTCAGACTAGTCCCCTTGCAGAACCATCAGGTATGCGAGACCAACCACATTTAAGTCCACAACCAAGAACCTCTAGTATGAACTATAAAATTGTACGCGCTGAAAGTCTCAAATTTACCCCAGGAAAGGCGCTAAACGTTATTTCCCCGGTACCAATTATTACACCCACTAATTCTCAAAGGTTTGTTTCTTCATCAGAATCCGAAGACTCAAGTTTAACCGATACCTCCTCAGATAGCGAAAATATTGAGGAATATGAAAATGAGTGTGTAGGATGTAAGGAAGATTATCGGAAAACTATTGGCAAAGACGACTGGATACAGTGTATAACATGTAAAAGATGGCTGCATGAAGGCTGCACCAGTTTCAAAAACTATTGTCAAATGTGCGGAAAAAAATTACTGTACAAAAAATAATAGATTTGCCAATGACTCATCTTCTCTACCAGACTGGTCCATCTCACCTACATATTGGAGGAGAGACGAACCATGACAAATTTTTTTATATTCTTTTTGGTTATTTTTTGGTAATACATTTAGTTACCTTGTAATGTCTATTTAAAAAGTATTTTAAAAAATGTTAATTTTTTTAAAAAGGTGGTCCATCTCTCCCCCAATTACCCTATTGTTATGAATTGAGGTAATATAAGTAATGAAGCTATCTAATTAGTTGTGCCGGTGAAGCTAAAATGTCGTCCACATATCGGTGCCAGTATTTAAATTTCTTACTAAGGGGGTGTTTATGAATTATTTTTTGTATATTATCCATGAAAATTTCTGCTAGTAGGTTGCCCATAATTAAACCATTTTTACTGCTATAATTTTGATTTAAACCCACACTCAATAATGTTATGATATCAGAATGAATTACAGGATTAACATCATTGTATATGAGCAAGTTATTAACTAGAGTTATTGTTTCTTTAGGAGATATACTGGGGAATAGATTTGTTACACCAAACGATATGAATTTAGAATTATGAGGTAATTTTATATCTTGAATATTATTAATTAATTCTGTTGAGTTTTTAATTGAAAAAAATTTAGGTTTCAATAAACAATATTTAGATGAAAATCCTCAAAATTTCAAATGAAGGTGCTGTAAAAAAGAAACAACCGGTCTAATTGGAACCTCCCTTTATGGAGTTTAATTAATGAATAAAGTTCATGGTGTTGTGGATTGGGTAGAACTAGTTTATTTTTTCCTCGTCGTTAATGATTGATTTAGCATTATCTACTGCTAATTTTATTTCCTTCTGAAATTTGTTAGTTGGATCTTCTTTGAGAATCTTATAATTGCCTGACTGTATAAAGTTGTTAGTTTTTAATATATAATCATCTTTATGTAATGCTATTACCGTATTTCCTTTATCTGTTTTTGTAAAAATAAGACTATTTGACTTTGATTTTTGTTGAATATGTGTGTTCAAAACTTTTTTTAAATAATTGAACTTCTTTATCTGGAAAAACTGTATTTGAAAGATTAACGAATCTGTGAAAAAATATTTCTTCTGAGAATTTGATTTTTGGGCTAATCATGAGAATGTATCGTTTACTGTGCTGAATATTATTATCTTCAAAAATAATAATGAAGAGTTAAGCAAATTAAATTGTTTTATTTCATCTTGTCAGTATGGATCTTCATCAAGTAAAAGCCTCATCTATTCAAATAAGGTTTTGTCTACGATATCTTCTGCATTTAAAAAAATAAAAAAGAACCGAAGTAGGAGACCGAGGAGAGTTGTGACAATTTTTACTTCAATTAACATATCTCAGTCAAGAAACATTTTATATCTATGAGTTGTATGGATGAATGTAGCTCAATCTATAGATACTCTTTAAAAAATAATCATCAAAATTAATTAAAGTATTAAGGTTTCTGAGAAAATCTACGAAAATAGAAATTACTCCTCGTGTCACAACTCTCCTCATACCAAGGTAAGTTGTGACGGATACCAAGGTGAGTTGTGACAACTATGTATAAAAAATTACTGAATTGACGTAGGCCGACTTTTCGGACATTTTTATTTGTGAACCCGGTGGCATACCATCATGCCACTCTTCCTTTTTGTTATTTCCCTTAAAAATGCAATAGGGAGGTAAGTAACCACTTTCCCCATTAATGCAGGAAATAACACTATTCGTCTCTCCTTTTTCTCCGGACCTAATAGCCGCAACAGATTTAGATCCTTTTGCAGCTATTACCTCAGGTGCTCTCGTGTTTAGTTGAAGACCTGTTTCGTCGGTATTGTACTCACTTCCAGGCTTATCAAATAAAGTGTGTAGTGTAAGAATATCTTCTAATTCCTTAAAATATTTTCCTTCGACATTCCTTTGGCGCGTGCAATTGAAGTGTTTTCGGATTTGCGAACAGAAAGATCTTTTCTTCTTCTTAAAAAAGACTGTAACCACTTGTAGCCTGCTTTACCTAAAAAATTGAAAATTAGTACCTTAGAATACAATCAATTATTTATATAGGTAGGTATACCTTGATCGTGTTTAATTTTATGTGGACGTTTTAAGCAAACAGCAAGTTTGTACGCCATTATTCTTACATCGTCACGTGTAGGTGCAAACCCATGCTGCTGGAGTTTTTTAATATGAACAGCCAACTTTTCTTCAGCTTCAGTCCCTAGTGAGGAAATTGGCCTCAATCTGTTTGTTTTGGTTAAATTGTTATTTTTTTATCCTCCTCTTCAGAGTAGCATGCGGTATTTGGAAAGTTCTGGCTGCTTCGTTTACACCTAAATCTCCTGATCTTATGTTATATTTCTTATTTCTAGAGTATTATATTGGTTGGACAAGACCCATTAATATGTTACCTACTTTATTTATTAGACAAGACCCATTAACAAACATGTCACTCGAATGTTGAACCCAGTTTTGTTTATCTCATCTCCTGTAACACATACACATGGCTAATGGTCGAAGGGATCGGAAAAGGAAAGTTTCCTGGAATAGACAATCAAAGATATGCAGTCGATGTGTAAACGTGACATTGAAGAGACCATAATTAGATGCTGCACATGTTAACAAATACTCTCGTAAGATATTTTCTTCCTCTTCGGTAAAAATCGTCGGGCTAACGTAACCAACAGATGGAGTCTCGTTTCTTTGATTAGCTTTTGACATGCCTTTTTCTTTTTAACATATCTTTGCAAGGCCATTTAGTTCAGATTGTAAGAGGATGCGGCATTTCGAAGACTTTTACCTCCTAATGTGACTTCCTTAAAGGGCAGTTCATAAATTTCGACACTACTCATACCCCTATCAGTCTTTCGTTCATATTTATTTGGCACTCTGAAACATAAAAATAGCAATTTACCATGCAGTATGACACCACAAGACAAATAAACAGAGGAATAAACAATATTAGGATAGTTGTGACAAGATGTAATAAAATACAGGGTGTTCTATTTAAAGTAAGCAGCTTAGAAATTATTTAGATTGTGCATGTTGGCGGCTAAGTTGAAAACACCCTGTATGAAATATCAATGAGTTGGACATATGGAGTTAACGGGCAAGCGCTTGTTGTTTATTGGTTACAATTTTACGTCACTAGCTTCATTATTAATGGAGATATCGTTATTCAATGTGGACTAGGATTTTTTCAAAATTTTGAAAAAAATCGAAATATCTCGAAAATACTTAATTTTTGATTTTTGGTATAGGACCTTGTGCACAAATTTTATCTAAAATGTCATGTAGAATTCGAAACTAAAATAAAAATAGATTCTATTTAGAATAACAAACTTGACGTCTACTTCCGGTTGTAACATGTCTATCGACCTGTTTCGATTTTACAGAATAAATCCTTTTAATTAGCGCTCGTCGTCACTAGCCACATCCAATTATAGTTCTGTGATCCCAAACTCTTCTACCCTGACCGTAAGACAATTGACGTCTGCCAACGGACGCTTCCATTTTTTGCACAACGCCACGAGAAACACCCCTTTCCGTTTTCGACCGCCTACGGGGAAACATCATCTTTCGCTATCTTTCATATCTTAAGTACCTATCTTATGAATTTTGCTGTGGTAAGTTCAAAATCATAATTTATAATTAATAAGCTTCTTCTAAAGTACTGTCTGATATAATTTTCGTATGCATTCTTTATTTTTTTACAGAGATAGACGAAATTAAATTCAACACGTGGTCATAAACTGTTCTTTTATACTAATATGGTAGTTTTCAACCAAATATTCTTTTATAATTCACTATTTTACTTTTATACAAACATTTTCAAGCTTTTTCAGTTGCGAAATAACTCTTTTTATTATAAAATAACATTTTTATTAATTACTATTAACCTATAAAATATTCTTTCGTAACGCCAGTGCCGGTTTCATATATTTCCTAAGCACGATATTTTTTCATATAACTAAATAAATAACTTTTTGCTATGATTAGTTTCTTTCGGATCATTAGTATATTTTTTAATTTAGCCGATAATTGCTATTTTTACTGTTTTAACATGGAACATATAATGTTGGAAAGCTTTCAGTAAATTAAATACATTTTTTGACTTTCAAATAACTGCCTTCCTTTTCTTTAACCTGAAAAGCTGACCAACATAATGTGCCATTACATTCATGTTCCTACATATCCCTGATCCACCTGTACTTCTAGGTAAGCACAGCCCCTAGGCTAGGATATAACCCAAGAATTTAACCCGAGAATATAACCCTAGGCTAGAATATAACGCCGAGGATATAAACCCAAGAATATAACCCTAGGCTAGAATATAACCCCAAGAATATAGCCTAGGATACAACCCGAGGATATAAAGCCAAGGATAGAACCCCAAAATACCGCCCTAGAACAGAACACATCAGTTCAGATCAAGACCTGACTTCTTCTCCAGGAAACCACTTCATCTAAGCTAAGTACCTATAAAAGTACAAATTCCTCTATTAAATTCCGTTGTTCATTCCCTGTGGCAGAATAAATTTGTTTTAACTCGTATCTTTCATTTTTTTAAATCCTCAACTATAAAAGTTGAGGGTGATTTTTAGTAACTTTTTTATTATTAACTTATTTAAATTTTACAAGGCGTTTCTACCTTTTCCGCCTTAGTTTTTTGTAGTTTTTATCGTTAAAAAGGTAGTGGCGCCCTCAACTTTTACAACCCTTCTGTTATCCTTGTGTGACATAAACTTGGGGTCGAATCACCCTTGAGAGGAGTCTCTAGCCGGAGCCCTTCGAGCTGGTGCCCTTTGTGGGGTACAGACATTTACCGTTACAAATTGACGCCCAACTAAAAGCGACATTTACCGTTACACGGTATAACTGGAAGTGCGACATTCAGGACAACATTATATTTGAACTCGGCGTCATCCAAAACCTACACATTCGTAATTTCAGATTTTTAACATAACTGTATCCGCCATTACTTAACTGTAACGGGTTAATAGATTTTCCACTCATAATTTGTCCTTTCTCGGTGAATTGCAGGTGCGGTGAATAGTCTGGAACCACTCTAATATGGGTGCAGGGACATGAGGGGATTGCAGGTAATGAAATGGCGGATTATTTAGCTAAAGAAGGCGCTACAGAAGGTTCTAAAAGAGACGTCATAGGTCCGGAACCGTTTTGTGGATTGCATAAAAGGGGAAATCGGGAACTGGCTAGATAGGGAAAACCAACTCAAATGGATGTTGACACAAGGACACCACCATGCAAAGAGTTTATTGAACAAGAGACATTTGAAGACAGTTACCGACCTGGTGACTGGGCGCTGCATACTGAGGAGACATCTGCACAAAATGGGCAAAGTTAGTGAACCTATGTGCAAAAAACAAATGTGAACTCTATGATGAAACACCTACTCACATACTCTGCTTCTGCCAGAACTTACAAGTACTTAGACGGAAGCACTTTGGAGAGGAATTAATACAGCCATTGCAACTACTGAAAATCCCTCCAGTTAAACTAGTGCTCTTTATAGAAGACACGAAGCTTCTGGAATGGAAGTAGATAACATGAGAAATGGTACAAAGATTCAGTTCAAGTGCCTGGGCTGTTGAGCACAACCCAAACGAAAGTTGGCCCAGTTGCTAAAACCCTCCACCACCATCAGGAGGCGCTATCGGGAATAACTGGAAACAGTACGATTAGCAAAAATGCTGGACGTATACTGACAAATAGAAATGGAAAAAATTATATACTATGAATTGCTAAAGTTTTTATTCTGTACGACATTGTTCTTTCTGGAATAACATATATAACCATGGACACGTCCATGTTTATAACATATTTTAATCAGAACATGGATGTAAAATTATTTGTAATAAGAGAAGATGAGTTAGTTATACATAACAAAAATGATAAGATGAATTCGATAATTCTGGGTGGATAACCTAGCGGTTAAGCCCATTATCTCAAAGAAGAAGAAGAATTCGATAATTCTACGTTCTCTCGATCAGTAAAATATAATTGATCAAGCATAGCATTTAAATACACTTAACTAAGGTATGCAAAATACGTTATTGTTTTGAGAAAAAATTTCCGTCAATTACAATAACAAAAAGTATTCTCATGACGTATTCATTCGATTCTAACCTGAAACGTCTTACCCATGATGACAAACGTCAAACTCAAAAAGTCACAACTATGTCAAGTGATTCTCCGAACTCTTTGAAAAACAATCTTTTCATGTTGTTAGATGGTAAAACAACGCTACCATCTACAAATTCCATAACACCAGCTACTACTAGAGATGTAGGTATACAGAATGGAAGCGGGGTAATTTGTGTACAACCTGCAGAAGACAGTGTAAATGATGGCGATGTGGAGAAGCCGAAATTCACAAATATAGATTCAAATAATTTATGCAATATACATGGTCCTGATGATGATAAAGCAGAACCTTTGGTTGAGTTATCCACATCATCAGAAGATGAGAACAAGAAAAATCAATCTGAGGAAGAAGTAGAAAAAGAGGATTGCGCAGTCGTTTGTATGTTTTACACCTTACAGTGCTGTGAATGTACTATTTTGTAATTTTTTTACTGTTTGGTTAGTAAGGCAAAAGTTTTATGTTCACAAATTCTAATAAAGATATCATTGATTACTAATTATTAATTTTATTGGTAAATATTTCAGTTTTTTTTCAACAAATAAAAACCAATCTTGAAATATGTATAATTTCATTATATTCAACTTGAAATCTTGAATAGTTCCTGAGAGCTTCTGGACGAATAGCATCTACGTTGTACTGATGAGGCGTTTTTATAACAAAAGTGTGATTACATTTATTTTAGTAAAAATATAAGCACAAAATTTAACAATCCGCCATATTAGCTCAAACACCAATCAGAGGAGAGTGACGTCACACTTTTGCAAATTTGAACTTGATATTTTGTGTTTCGTTCGAACGTAGGTGATCTGTGGTTCGAACTTCGAACATCTGTTTTGAATTTCATTTGTGTGCTGGATTTGATTGGTTCATGTGATATTTTCTCGTTATAAACTATTAATAATCTCTGTTTTTTATTACCAAAAAAACGTCAAAGAAACATTAGTTATGGAACAAGGTTTCATCAAGGCAAATAGCTCAAATTTGCCAAGAATTGATTTGTTCATGCTGGGAGCATTTTTTTCATCTAACAATGACTTGTTCAGCTGAATTTCGAAATGTTAAAACTTCCATGTAAGTATTGCATATTATATTAGTAGTTATGACATAATCTAGAACTCAAATCATAAGATTAAGTGTAAACATACCTATTGTATATCAAAATTTAGTACTTATGGGTTATGTTATGAAAATATCACTAAAACTAATATCATTTTTTTTTATTTCAGATCCTCGCGACCATCATATGGTGATGACGCTGTGAGATACGTACAGCTCAAACGTGATGGAAAAATGTGCATAGTGAAGGGCAAAATTTGCCCAGAGCATAAAATACATGCAAAATTGTATGCTGTCACATTAGTAGTGGATGAGGAAGAAGAAGTTGTTGAATCTATGCAATGTCACGATTGTGTCGCTTCTAGTGGGGGCTGCAAGCACTCCATAGCATTTCTCTTGTGGATCCACCATAGGAGTGAAGAACCATCCTGTACAGCTGTAGCATGCTACTGGAAAAAATCAAAACTGTCCTGTGTTGGAACTAGCCTGAAGAGCATGACAGCGAAGGACTTTTCCAAAGGGAAACCTAGCTTGCCATCAAATCCTACAGTTCTTGAAAAGTTTTTAGATATAGGAAAAAAACGAAAACTAAATAATTGTGAATTATTAAAATACCAACCCGACTGTATTCTTAATAGTATACTCATAGTTTATCTATGCATCAACTTGTGCTCAAGTATAAGGAGAAGTCCTGTGAGATATTCTTAGAAAAAGTGGTGATATCTAACAAAGCTATTGCTGAAGTAGAAGTAGAGACCAGACAACAGCACCAAAACAGTCTTTGGTTTGAACTGCGTTATGGCAGAATAACAGCATCCCGAGCTTTTGAATTTAGTAGGTGTAAAAAGTATGATGGTACTCTTATGGCATTAATAATGGGAGGGAGTATACCAGACACATCAGCAATGAAACGTGGTAGAGTTTTAGAAGATGAAGTGAGAAAAACTGTCAGCGATATACTTGGAAAAAAAATTAAAAAGTGTGGTCTCATGCTGTCCAAAGAGTACCCTATGATAGCTGGATCACCAGATGGAATCTGTGGCGATGTGATGATTGAGATCAAATGCCCCACAAGTGCAAAGACATATCAGCATTATATTAACAATGGCGAACCTACTGCAACGTTCAATACACAGATGCAGGTCCAAATGTATTTGACCGGATTGAAAAAGGGATACTTTTGTGTGGCAGATAGTGATTACACTACGAATAAAAAAGTAAAAATTATGAGTGTATCATTTGATGAAACATACATGTCTGATTTCCTTAAGCTTGTAGTGGGTTTGTGGAGAGAAAATATGTACCCAGTGTTGCATAGAAGTATATTGTAATTTTTTCTACTCCTATACTGTAAGTTGTTAATTAAATGCCAATTTTCAGTTTCATTATAACACTGATTTTCATTATGAAACTGAAAAATTGACCAATAGAAAATCTAGATTTTTAAATAACCAAGTAGGCAGACCCAATATTTTCTGTAGAATTTTTGACAGTTTCTCAGAGATTCGTGTTTTATGACAGTTTTAATCTTTTGCGTTAGTCAAAAAGGTAGATACCTTCCACTTTTTAAAAGAAATGTTTAAAATGTAATTTATAATTTATCTTGTTTAATGTTACATATGAATTCGCTTATGTTTATTGTTAATAGTTAAATTAAGTTTATAGTTTTTATAGTGGTTATTTTGTAAGAATAAAAATTAAGTTGAAGAATTTATTTTTCATTCATATTTTATTTCTTATTGTTTTTATAAAAAATTATTAAAAAATTAAAAGAAAGAAATGTTGAATTCAAATAAAATTTCTTGTTCGTAGAAAAAATAGTGTATGCAACTATCATGTAATGGTTATTAATATACTCGCATTAACCAAACGAAACTCGCCTTCTGGCTCGTTTCGTATCCCGGTTAATTCTTAATAACCATCATTACATGATCATTGCATATACTATTATGTAAGTAAAATGCACAAATGGTAATTTTGTAGTTTTATTTAATTAGAGAATCTTGTAAATTTATTAAAGCACATGCAATTACAATAATATCATCAAGTACTTTTACAAAATTTGTATTTAAACATGCATGGGGCTTCAACATGTTAAATTCTCTCAAACTTCTAATTACTCTCTCAACATGTATCCTTAAACTAGCTATCTGCTTTGTTTCCTTCACTTCATGTTTTGATAATTTGGCTCCAGTGGCAACACTTGGGGGTCGTACAAGATGCACACCAGCAGTAAATAAGTATTGTTGTACATGTTTGAACCCTCTGTCTGCCATCACACACATACCAGGCTGTAAGCACTTAATGAAGTCACATGATTCGACTAAACATGTATCGGTGATTCTACCTCCATAGCCTGGTGAAATATAATTTACCAAACCATTTGGTGTACAAGACACTAGATATTTAATGGTGTTGCATTTTTTGTATTCTGACCATGATACTGCTTGATTAACACTTTTAGAAGGCTTTTGCACCTCAATTTCTAGACAGTCTATTATGCAACTTGTGTTGTGAAATTTATGTCTGAAAGCCATTGGCAACGTACGTTTTGTTAAATATTTATCCAGAGTTACAAGAAATGGCTTCATAACGCTGGCTAATACTGGTATATTTTTAAAAAATATTTTGCTTGCATACGTTGTACTGATAGAAAAATCATCGGCAAGCTCTCTAAATGTACTATTTAATCTATTTTTTTTTTCAAACAAAGCAGTATATGGTTAGTAGGAATTCTTGTCTGTTCTTCAATTATGTCTAATAAATATGTACAGCATTTAGGAAGACCTAAATAAGAACGTGGGTTCTTCATGATTTTAATTAATGTGTACTTCAGAATCTTAAATGCCTCTTCCTTTTGTGTTTCTTCACTTAATTCACTGCAGTCTGAAGTGGATCTCATTCGAAGAGATTTTGTAGGTGATGTTTCTCTTTGAGATACAGATGGTGAATATGAAGTATCACTGTCGGATTGTTCTACTAGTCTTTTTGAAAACTTAAATAGGCTTGATGTGCCTGGTTTAGTAGAACCACAACTTTTTATTGTAAAAGGAGATGTTGGTACTGAACAGCGATCAGGTTTCATAGGTGATGGTGACTGGTTTACTAATTTAAATTCTGTCTGGACAGCTTTACTTCTAAATTTGTAGCTTATATATACTTGTATTGATTTATCACATGTTTTTGGGTAGGTAGTAGGTCCATTGTCATTTTCTTCTATTGTTTGTAATACTACAAAATAAAAATAAAAGATATTATGTTGAAGTGTTTATATGGTTAGTTTATAGACTGACTGGATAGTATACAAAATATATAATAAAGTATTCCATTAGCTATGTATATATATATATAACAATCTACTATATTATTAGGGATTCCGTTACAATTTGAGCAGGTTAAGAAATTAAACTCTTTTTTGCTACTTCCAAGCTTTCGGATTTATTTGAATCCTTTCTCAAGAATAAACTATGAACAAGTTCTAATACATACATACTTTGTTATGTTAGTATAACAAAGTATAATTTTATGATGAAGCAAAATTAGCTCTCAGTGTAATATTATATAAAGTAAAAAATACATCAAAAATGTTACTCGGACTTAAAAAAAGGAATTTATTTGTTGATATAAGTATGTAGTGAAAAAATAAATTATTATGTAGGTACCTGGACTTTCCGATGAAGTGCCTACAGGTTCTACATGTGTCGTAGATGTACTTTCTTCTGCTAAATATTTTTCACTTTCTTCAATCAACATCTTCCTTTGTTTTATCGGAACACATGGTTGTTCTTTTGTATTAGAAGTTCGTATTCTTTTTTCTGGTTGCCATTCAAATCTTGTAGGGACACACCCTGACTTCATGCGCACTTTTGAAATTCTACCCATTACATGATACTGAATATAATTTTCCATATCGTTTGGTAACTGAAACCAGAATAAAGTTTTTAGATAGGTATTAATGTAGACAATAAATAAATTAAATATAACCTCTAACAAGTGATTGACAATTTTATTGATTAATCTTGATATTTCGTTCACCACTCAATAATTATATACTGATTAAAGTAAATACTTACGTCAAAATGGTCTTCGCAAAAATATATGACAGAATTTGAAGATACAGTTGCTGGATCTCTCCTCGCAAGATTTAGCCACCTATCTCTAACAATTTTTTTCATTGGAACGTTAACAAATATCTTTTTCGGAGTTTTTATTGATGTATTCTTACATTTTGGAACCGCACCAGGGTTGTCTCTGACCGCACACCATCGATACACATTAGGATTCATGACTATGATAACTAATTGCACAAAATGATTCAAATTATGTATCAAAATAAACTTTTAACATGCAAGCTGACAAGTGTCAAGTGTTTGAAGTTTGACGTTTTTACCACAGATGACACAGATCAAGGTCCCTAAAGTATATTTAGGGACCTTGAACACATATCTGTGGTATTTACGAATTGATAATGTCATAGAGAGACGCCATTACTATTCTAGCGTTTTGGCGTGGAATTTAAAATGTGTTTTTAAAAGGTGAATTTCTCCTTTAAAAACTTGTTTTCCTGCAGAAATAGCATGTATTGTAGATAAAGTATATGCGTAAAAACATCGTGGAGCAGTTTTTCAAAATCAGTCATCATGCCTATTACAATAACAAAAAGTATTCACAAGTATCCACTCGATTCTAACCTGAAACCTCTTACCCATGATGACAAACGTCAAACTCAAAAAGTCACAACTATGTCAAGTGATTCTCCGAACTCTTTGAAAAACAATCTTTTCATGTTGTTAGATGGTAAAACAACGCTACCATCTACAAATTCCATAACACCAGCTACTTCTAGAGATGTAGGTATACAGAATGGAAGCGGGGTAATTTGTGTACAACCTGCAGAAGACAGTGTAAAAGATGGCGATGTGGAGAAGCCGAAATTCACAAATATAGATTCAAATAATTTATGCAATATACATGGTCCTGATGATGATAAAGCAGAACCTTTGGTTGAGTTATCCACATCATCAGAAGATGAGAACAAGAAAAATCAATCTGAGGAAGAAGTAGAAAAAGAGGATTGCGCAGTCGTTTGTATGTTTTACACCTTACAGTGCTGTGAATGTACTATTTTGTAATTTTTTTACTGTTTGGTTAGTAAGGCAAAAGTTTTATGTTCACAAATTCTAATAAAGATATCATTGATTACTAATTATTAATTTTATTGGTAAATATTTCAGTTTTTTTTCAACAAATAAAAACCAATCTTGAAATATGTATAATTTCATTATATTCAACTTGAAATCTTGAATGGTTCCTGAGAGCTTCTGGACGAATAGTATTTACCTTGTACTGATGAGGCGCAAATATGCCAAATGGTCTACATGTGATGTTATTCGTTCTAATCACAAATCAGAATGGTTGGTTCTCTTTTAAAGAGATACCAACCCCGTTTACTTTAGAAGTGTAATTCAATGTCTGTCATGGTATATAGCCCGAGAAGTAGTTGTTGCTTCTGTGTGAACGGTCTGCTCTTTGAAACATATTTTTCAAATTTTGTAAAGCGTTATAATAGTATTAAACTATTATTTTTTGACGTCTATTGATCACGGTTTACTAAAATATGACAATTTTTTACAGGCAACTGTAATTAGGTAAATATTACGGTAATTCATTCCCAACTATCACATACCCCATAGAGTTATGGAATGATATTTCGAAAATAGTTTTTAAAATGTTTCTTTAGTCTTGACGACCGTTTCGGGCCATTTTGTGTTTTATTTTTTATATGAATGTCGTTTGTGGCCAAAAATGTGCTGTATGTTGGATTATTTGACGTCAAATAGGAAGAGAAACAATTTGTTTTGCGAAAGTAAAGACTGATCTTTTTTTAGTGTTACCAATTCTTGAAATAAATAGTTAGCTTGCGTATATTGTTGATAACAATTGGATTTAAACCTTGCGCTGGTTGCATATTTTAACATCAAAGACGCATGTTGTTCTGACCGTCCAGTTGGATTTGATGAGTGAAGAACTAGCTTTCACATTAAAATTCCTGTCAAACGATAAATGAACTAGTGGAGAAAATTAAATGCTCCCACACTGCTATAGTAAAACATTACTCGATGGTGTAGGTTCGGTTCAATCTTAGTGGTTCCACACTGAAACCGCGATTCAGAACAATTTTCTATGCAGCCTAGTGGACGCTGGACGGGACCACTCTTGCTACTGCCCTTATCAAATTCCAGCCGCACAAGTGAGTTTTTCCTGCGTGTCACGTTTTGGTAGCAATTTCTTCTGGAGTTTAAAAAATTTTTGACAAGTGTATATTTTTAGACAATTTAGGAGAGAAATCGAATAGTTTCTTTGGATACAACTCACCACCCTTGGGTGGTACATAATAATTTATACAGTCTTTGTTTGGCACCATTTCTTGAAGTATTGATACGATGCTTATACGACTAGCAGTTTGCTAGTATATTAATTGATGGGGACAAGATAAGGTGGGCTTCTCCCCTTTCAAGTCACCAGGACCTGACGGTATAACACCAGCCCTACTTCAGTGGGGAATGGATATCCTTATGCCGCACCTGGTTGGAATATTTAGAGCCTCTTTAGCTCTAAGGTATATTCCCAGAAAGTGGAGAGAAGTACGAGTGGTATTTATACCCAAACCAGGAAGGATGGACTACCCCTCACCAAAAGCATTCCGACCTATTTAGCCTCACATCGTTTTTTTGAAAACATTAAGAGATGAAGTGCTAGTTCACAACCCACTTCATCCAAATCAGCATGCATATACTCCGGGAAGGTCCACTATTCGACCCTTCACCAAGTGGTTGGCAGAATCGAAAGATCATTGGACAATAAAGAATCCACCCTGGGTATATTCATAGATATTGAAGGAATACTATCTCCCACTACCAGGAATGTACCCCTGGTAGTACCCCACTACCAGGGGTACATTCCTGGTAGCGGGGGAATGGATACTCAAAATGCTCTCTAGTAGAGCAATAAGTATCAATGTAGAAGACATCATAGTGAGAGGACTGGTCATGAAGAGATGTCCGCAGGGAGGGGTCTTATCACCCCTTCTTTGGAACATAGTCCTGGATACCCTGATTAGTCACCTCAACAATAATGGATTCTACACACTGTGCGATAGAGCGCAGGATGGGCTCAAATTAATAGAAATATGGTGTAAGGAACACTCACTGTCGACCAATCCCAAGAAGACTGAGATGGTCCTTTTCACCAGGAAAAGAGGATTATCGGGCTTAAAACTCCCCGAAATCTTCAATAGCAAATTAAACTTCTCTGAAGAGGTGAAATACCTTGGTATTACCCTCGACAAGAAGCTAACATGGAACTCTCACCTACAGAGCAGGGCAAAAAGAGCATATGTGACTTATGAGCAATGTCGGAGGATAGTGGGACGCACATAGGGTATTTCACCCCGTGTGGTCACCTGGATCTACTCTGCAATCACAAGACCTATGCTAACGTACGGAACCATTGCATGGGAACCGAAGGTTCTACAAACAACGGCCATCCAAAAATTATATCCAATACAGCGAATGGCTTGTTTTAACATCACAGGAGCCATGAGAACAACACCAACCGCGGCAATGGAATTAATTACTGGTCTGACCCCTCTGGACTTGTACGTCAAAGAGGTTGCGTTAATGGCCATGGGTCGATTGAGGCTGAGCCTATGGCGAGGAGCGCTAACTGCCTGCAGTACCTCTGCTGCAGGCAGCCAATGATGCAATTGAGCCCAAGTTTGTGTTTAATAAACCCCACAAAATACAAATAAAACAGAACACAGAGTCAGATGCTGCATAATGCAATACGCATATATACAGACGGCTCAAAAACCATAGAAGGCTCAGGATGTGAAGTTTACTCCAGATCACTTAGCCTAAGAATCAAGTGGGAAATGGGTTAAAATACCAGCGTGGTTCAAACAGAACTGGCTGGTATCTCAATTGCCACAGGCCAGAATTGCCAAAAAATGAATTTCTGGCAAAAACATAACAATCATCACTGACAGCAGACAAACCCTATTAGCCTTGAACAGACAACGTGTTACATCAGGGCTAATATTAGAGTGCCACCAAAATTTAGCTAACTCCTCGGTAGATAACAATATTATCCTGAGCTGGGTTAAAGGGCTCGACAGGGGTAAAGGTAATCGCATTGCCGATTCTTCAGCCAGGGAAGCGGCTGGACTAAAAATTTTAGGACCCAGTGACACCTACGGCCTGACGACTTCGATAATTGCGGAACTAGCCAAGCGTTACACCCATGCTCAATCCCTAAAGAGATGGGATGGAATCATAGGATGCAGTCTTGCCAGGATCACCTTGGGCAACCCTGGGAAGCTGACGCCGGAAAAATATTTGGCGATGACCAGGAAAAACCTACGCTTAACAGTAGGATTTCCGACTGGCCACTGTCAACTAAGGAAACACCTCCATACTATGGGGCTATCGTTTTCGACTAGTAAATGTTACTTACATCCCTTATAGTATAAATAACTATTTCACCTTCAAATAGTGTCATGAAATTTTCGAAAAACGCATTTTCAACTAAAAAGTCGTGTAATTACCACAAAACTATGAAATATTGAACTGAAAATTTCTTAGGAGAAAATTTCACAATACCATAACCGGGAGAGGTTTCATTTTATAAATCATCAAAGTACAACTTTTGAAAACACCAAAAAAGCCAAATTCTGGAACATAAAACTACTCGTAACTCCTACAATTCAACACTTAGAACGTTGTGATGATCACCAATCGATTCGGTGGAAAATTTTATATCTATGAGTGGATTTTGAATCCGTATTTCGAAGCATTGAGAGAAGATATCAAATCATGAAATATTTCCTACCTACCCCTTTGTTGAAAGTTTACAGCGAAAACAAATTTTTGTGTCAGGAAAAATGCTGGAAATTCGTGAAATGGGTTTTTTTGAGACGAGAAATCGAACTAAGTCGACCAAGTTTCTTGATAAAATCGAGAATAGATGCCTCCAATATTATACAGAATGTTAAAATTTGAGAAAGAACGTTCCAATCCAATTTATAATAATTTTCATACTTTCTATCCCTTTTAGTGAGACCAATTATCACTTATGGAGCCATTGCGTGGAGTAGTAGAACTAGCCTATTGACCAAGTGAGATAACATCTCCATATTTCAAAGACTAGCCTGTATGTGCATTACAGGAGCAATAGGAACATTCCCAACGGCAGCTATGGAAGTGATTCTCAACCTCACACCACTGCATATGGAGGTGGAAAGTGTTGCAGAACGAACAAGATACAGACTAAGTAGAGTGGGAATCATTAAAAAAAAACACCTCCTTACTTCTTAGAAATCAGAAAACCTGGCACATGCTACAAGATGGTATGATGAAAAAGTATAACTTTTCAAAGAAATTCGTTACGGAAGTAAGCAACAACAAGGAATGGAATCCAAATACCATTAAAATAATGCCATTCAATGGTTCACAGACGGCTCAACAGCAATAGAAGGAACTGGGATAGGAGTGTACGGGCCAGGAACCAAACACTCTGAAAACTTGGGAAAAACCCCGAGTATCTTTCAAGCGGAAATTCACGCCATAAGAAAGTGTGCCCAGCTCAATATTGATAAAGGATATAGAATGCAAAGGATTATCATAATGTCGGATAGTCAAGCAGCCATGAAAGCACTGAGCTCTTGTGTTATTAGTTCCAAAATGGTGTGGGAATTCCTAGGCAAACTAAATGAACTAGGCGAGAGCAATAAAGTCACCTTACTGTGGATTCTAGGAAACACTGGGATAGAAGGAAATGGAACAGCAGATGAACTATCAAAGAGGGGGACTGGAACACCCTTTTCGGGGCCGGAACCCTTTTGCAGTATCAGCTCCAATGTAATATTGGAAGAAATAGGCAAAGCCGAAGAAAAGAGAAGATCTGACCCATTGTAAAGATCTAGTAGGACTTAGAGAATCAAATATTCTTCTGGGTGACTACAACCTGTTGAGATCAAATGAATGCATAAGTCAAAGTAAAACTGCACTAAGAGTTTTAACAGGGATCCTTACGGGACATTGTCGCCTGAATGGGCACCTGAAAAAGCTCAAAATAGTGGAGGAAGAAGAATGTAGATTCTGTGGCATGGAAGAAGAAACCTCTATCCACATACTTGCGAATTGCACAGCAATTCAGAATCCTAGGAGATTACTGGATAGAAGAGGGACATTTACCTAAACTAAGGCCTGTAGATATTCTAAAATACCCCCGAGAAATAGGACTAAAGGAGCCACTAGTCTTTGAGACTTTCCTCAGGAACTAAGTAGAAGTAAGGGAGCACAATAGATATTTCAGGTATCAGTGAATGTCACCCCAATTTACATACATACATACATCTATTTTAACGGATTATGAGCAAAAAAATAGGAATTGAAATTATCACGATAACTTTTCGAAAACATTCCGCAACACCTAATTGTAGTTAGCGGCTTGCTGTATGCACAAAAGGGACAAAAATTTAATATTCAACACTTGCGCACAATTATTTTTTAATTACAATCCAATATACAAAGTAGCACACCACACAATAAAAAGGCCAAATGAACTCGCTAATTCTACATACAATCCACCGCTAATTGTTCGAATAACTAAGCATCCGACATTTTTTACTGCTGTTTTAACAAGTTCCCTGGTCTTCTAATTCTCCTATTATTTTGGAAGTTTCAATTATTCCTTGTGGAATGCAAATTTCCAGTAGTAGTCGTTGATTAAATGTTCCAAAACGTGTTCCGTGTAGTTTCTCTAATGCGACCATTAAGAGAAAGAGAGAGAGATATTCTAAAATTACCGTTCTGTGGTTGTACTTTTAGGTTTATTGTGAATTTTACGCTGAGAAAGTCTGCGAAACTTTTATGGCAATTTATCACTTTTCCTAAGATAATGAAATTTTACTTTATACAATTCCATGCAAGCTACATGACAGCTTTATACATTATGTGAGATGACAAAGAGTCCTCTTTATTTCACATTTACGACTAGACAATGCCACCGGTCTTACGTTCAAATATAAATAGTTATACCATGAATAACATTCAAATACAAAACCAACTTTTATTAAAATTATTTTCGTTTTATGAAAATAGTAGAAAATTCATAGTCTCGACAATTTGATCATTTATCAAATACAGGGTGTCCAAAAACTCCCCTGCCTAACGCATACTACAGATTTTATGTATATCTAACCTAATTTACCTGTACAGAAAATAGGAAAATATTACGAAAAATGAGTGTGCCTTAGACCACAAAACTGAAGTAAAACTAAAATATTTAATGAATTGAAAAAAATATTAACTTATAAAATTGTTCAAGAACGAAATGAAATTACAAAATTATCAAGAAATCACCGTTCGCGTAACGCTAGCAAACTCGCAAACGAACTAATGACTTAAACGCTATGAGAGGAAGAGAGAAAGAAAATGTGAGCGCACACTGCTCTCTCTTGCCTCTACAGTAATATACGAAACGTAATTCTCTCTCTTTCTATCTTCACTAACTCATATCTCCCTCTCAACTTTCGTTCGCCTCACCCGATCACACTTTTCGTAACGCTCTCGTCACGCATTCACCAGCTTTTTGCCCAAGTCAAGCGTGCGTAAAGAAGTTGTACTCCAAAAACTTTTACCTTTACTGACGTTTAATTAGAAAAATTACATAAAACGTCAAAATTACAAGTGACAGATGGTGAAAAAACCGTGGCATTAAACAATACTTTCCGCCCTACTTTTGTTGTTCATATGATCGGTTTTCCGGTAAGGGAGGCGAAAACATTTATTTTGTCATCTTTGGCGCTGTCAAAGTGTTGGGTTGAGTTACGTTGTGGTTTTTAGTTAGGTTATGTTCCACCGCTAACTTGCAGCAATGCGTTTAGACGGAGCTCAGTCAGTAGAAAGTAATGATATTCAGAATAATCCCAGAATTTTTTCAAGAGTTAGAAAATCCTTACAGATTTATGTCTTGCAATACATGGTTGTCATGTAGAACACCCTGTATACTAAAAAATGCTCGTTTTTTCCAAAATTCGTTTTAGAAGATCTAATTTGTTCAATTGTGTTCACTCCTTTTACTCAGCTTTGAGAAAACTCTCAGAGACTTTCAAATCTTGGTAGAGGTGAAATCAATGACGTAATTGGGTTGGTGGCGTGAACTTTACCGTCACCTATCACCGATTAAACAACATTTCTCGCCGTCATGCTGTAGTAAGTGAAGTTAGGTTGTGTTCTTCTTTTTCTTTCATTAGGTAATATACCTTACACAAGGAGAAATATTCTATCCTTGCTCCAGGCTATTGAAACTTCACAAGTTACAACAACAGCAACTTTCCAGACTAAAACTCTTCTTGGGCGAGAATGTTTCTATGGACTATACAACACAAAGGTGAAAAGTTTAATTTGTGTATACTGTGCATTGATTAAATTGTGATTTATTGAAAACTTCTTTAACTGCGTTGTGTGATTTTCAGTAGGAGCAAAACCTGATTACGCCCAACCGATTGAATTCGATTGAATTTTAAACCCAGATTAATTTATTTGGGTCTCCTATGGTCTTCCTGTTACACACTTCCGTTCCATTTCACGAAATCACTGCCACAAATTTCAGGGAAAGATGTTACACATAAAAAATTGTCGTTTTAAAGGTTATAATTTTTGTCTGGAGCTAACAAACTATTTTCTATATTTTTTTTATTATGATTAATATTTTTTACCGAGCCCATTAATCAGATGAGTTAATTTGAATGAGAAGTGGTACACAAATTCCCTAAGAGAATAACGTGCTCGATTTTTTCACAGAGACCCTCTGGATATTTTTAAAAACGTACTTAATTCGTTTTCAGTCACGCTCGGTCGATTAGTGTATTTAGAGCGTGGAATTAATTTATATCATCTCATTAAAGTCATACTTGAAATGTCAAAAATGGTATTTTTAGGGTGTTCCAATTTTTTGGTAATATATCTTAGGATATAAATTTGCAAATCAAGCATTTTGAAAAAAATGGACAAAATCTATTTTTCCAGTGAGATATTTTTCGATTTTTAGTAAACTAACTTATAAAAAGTGAATATATTTTAAGCAAATTACTATTTCATAGCTCATCTCAAGACCTTTTAGGTGGTAACTCAAGAGGTTAGAAAAATGTTTATTTTTTGACTGGGGTTTTGTTCGAAGGTTCTCACTACCATTTCTTTGAAAGTGAATAAAATAGAAACCTTGTTGGTTATGGTAGTGTTTCTCCTTTTACTTCTTAAACTTTCTTTAATTCTACAACTTTAACTTTAAATACAAATAACGTCTCACTTTCAGAACACAGAACTCAAATTTCTAATACTTCAAAACTAACCTCCTAATGTCAATTGTCCCGCCTTTTATACTTTTCAACTGTTCCAGACGTCTAAAGCGTGCGAAAAAGAACAATGCTTTTTAAATGGGATAATCAATATAACACTCTTTTTGAACTTGCTTCTTATTGCACGACATAGGACTTTTGGGAAGGCTAGTGAACTCTTGAACCGTGTAATGTTACGAAAAAGCGTTCGTCACGCGATGACTCATTAGAAAGAGAAAGAGAGAGAGAAGCAGGCCATAGTGTACGTTCAGTGCAGAGAGAGAGAATGAGAGAGAGAGAGAGAGACGCAGGTTATAAAATACGTTCAGTGCAGAGATAGAGAGAGAGAGAGACGCATTGAAATAGCACGCGATACTATATAACCAACGCTGCGTTAAAATTTTGAAAAATGGTCAAAAATTGTCAAAATTTTGAAAAAATGGTCAATAATTGTCTGAATTTTCGAAAAATGGTCAAATTTTATGAAAAATTGTCAAAAATGGTCAATAATTGTCAGAATCTGTCAAAAATTGTCAAAAATTGTTAAACATTTTAAAAAATGGTCAGATATAGTCGATAATTGTCAAAATTTTTGAAAGTTGTCAAAAATGGTTAATAATTGTCAGAAAATGTCAAAAATGGTCAATAATTGCTAAAATTTTGAAAAATGTTCAAAAATTGTTAAAATTTAAAAAAAATGGTCAATAATTATAAAAAACTGTCAAAAATTGTCAATAATTGTTGAAAATTGTCAAAATTTTTAAAAAATGGTCAAAATTTTTGAAAAATTTCCAATAACTGTTAAAATTTTGAAAAATTGTCAAACTGGTCAATATTTGTTAAAATTTGAAAAATTGGTCAAAAATTGTCAAAATTTTTTGAAAAATTGTCAATAATTGTCAAAATTTTTGAAAAATGGTCAAAATATCCGAAAAAATGTCAAAAATGGTCAAAATTTTGAAAAAATGGTCAATAATTATAAAAAGCTGTGAAAAATGGACAATAATTTTTAAAAATTATCAAAATTTTTGATAAATTGTCAATAATTGTCAGGACCTGTCAAAAATGCTCAACAATTGACAAAAATGATCAATAATTGTTAAAATTTGGATAAATTGTCAAAAATTTTGAAAAAATGGTCAATAATTGTCAAAAACTGTCAAAATTTTTGAAAAATGGTCAAAATTTTTGAAAAATGGTCAAAATTTTTGAAAAATGGTCCAAGTTTTCGAAAAATGGTCATTCTATTGCGCATAAGGAGCAAGCTTCTGCTTATTATGTTACATTAGATAATTTTGTGTTTTGTGTTCTGTCAAAGGTTCTGTAATTGTAATAATTTTGTACTGTCATTAAGAAGTGTGAAACGTCATCGTCATTTTGCGAAATATTTTTCAAATTTCGCTTGATAAAACACTGATTGTTAAGCTAAATAAACTTGGAAGAAGAATCTGATTGAGCTCTTCCTGAAATTGCGGAAATTGCGTGCAATGTAACTCAAAACCTGCTTCCGGAAAAGTCAAGAAAAATATACATGAAGTCATATGGCGATTTTTTGGATTAGTGTAACACTGAAAAAATCAAAAATCAAAATTAAAGGAAAGTATTTTTTAATGTGGTCGTAGATAAAATATTGTATGATACTCATGCGTGAAGTACTTTTGCGATTTTCGCAACTCGTGCGCAAAAGTATCACTTCACGCACTTGTATCATAAATAACTATTCTCAAACGTTAACTATATGAATTATGTTTTAGGTCAGATTTTATTAAACGTGTATGTAACGTTTGATGAAAACTAAAACAAGGAGCAACATTTGGTTTAAAAAAGTTTTAAATATAAGAAAGTTTTTCATTATTTACACTGTGTTCATTTGAAAAGGACCCAACCTTAATATTTCAAAATTGGAACATATTAGAAAGAAATGCCGAACTTTTAACTTGGGGGGACACTTTTTGGCGCTATTGTCATAAACGTCAGATTCACCCCCTTTTCGTATGCCCCCGTATTATGTTATGACAGAAAGACTCTTTAAAGAATAAAAAATTTACAAATAGTAAAAAGACAACTGTTAACAAGAAATAACTGTTATTTAATCATGTGTGCAATGTGACCACCGTTAACATTCAGGCAATAAAAGTTGAAAGAGAACCAATTTTAAACAACGATTAAATAACAATGGAAGGCTGGTATCAAAGGCAAAACAAAATGATTGAATAGAGATTTACCAGACCTTTTGAATGAGGTGGAAATCTGACGTTTATGACATTAGCGCCAAAAAACTGTCCCCCTCAAGTTAAATGTTGACGTGTTTCGGCATTTGCTTCTAATATATTCCATTTTTGAAATATTAAGGGTGGGTCCTTTTCAAATGAACACAGTGTATGTTTCTAATAACGAAAAAAATTCGCGATATGATAATAAACTACTGCATTTTTCAGTCCGTCATCTGTCATATTTATCTATAAATATTTTATTCTCGTAGGTATGTCGATCCTTGCTTATAAAACATCAGTTTTTGCATTGCTATGTAAAATTATTCAGAGAATGAGAAAAACTTATGTTGATTGCAAAATAGAGTTTTTTAACTTTCATTTTTTTTTAGATAATCATATGACGATCCAGTACACTCTTTGTAATTATCGAACACACCCTTTTTAATTCTTGAACACACCTCGTTCAAAAAATGATATATAATGACAATTTGACAGTGTGTGTTCATCTCGTGGGTGTTAATTTTCGTTCGTTTTTACTTCTTTTTTCGGGAATTCGAATAAAATCGGCAGTTTATTTGAATGAATTAATACAGTTTCCTGTAAAATTTTCGTATTTAGTAAAGCGTTTTAACAATAGATGTCGAAGAATAAAAATATATTATTCTACGCTTCACAACTAGTTTTGAAAAATATTTTTCAAAAACAGTGACCGTTCAACGAAGAAGAAACAACTACTTCCCGGGCTACATGCCCCGACAGACATTGAATTACACTTCTAAGTCAAACGGGTTTGGTAAATCTACAAGATTTAAACCAACCATTCTGGTTTGCAACTAGAAGGGATAACACAACGTGTAGACCGGTTTCGGCGTATTGCGCCTCATCAGTACAAGGTATATGTTATCGTCCGAGAGTTAATCTCGGACTGAAATGTGACTATAATCAACAACGGTACATATTGTCCAGTTACGGAAATATTTTTGTTGCGAAAATAGCGACATCTCACCTCTAAGTCACAAACCAAAATTCAATATCTGTCGGGGCATGTAGCCCGGGAAGTAGTTGTTTCTTCTTCGTTGAACGGTCACTGTTTTTGAAAAATATTTTTCAAAACTAGTTGTGAAGCGTAGAATAATATATTTTTATTCTCCGACATCTAAAGTTTATTTGAAGTTTTCTCTTTCCTTGTAACTAAAATAAACATTAAAATAATTAGTATTTTCAAGTATAGACTGTAAAATTACAACTATGGTAGTGACCAGTAGCGCCATGTGATTTTGTTCAATTGTGAGTGTTTTTCTTGCGGTAAGTATTTAAAAACTTTTCCTCCTAAGCTATGAGTTTTCTTGGTGATGGACATGCATTGCTGAATAAACATTATAAAAGATTTAAGAGGTCAGCTACGATATGCCCTCACTCCGAATCAATCAATCCCTATTCAATAGCAAGTCCTAGCAATTCAAATTCTTTAGTGTACTTAGATCGTTGAACTTGCATACATTTTGCAATTATAGTAACCTTAGATTAATTGCTACTCCTAATACCACCTATTTTAAAAATATAAAATTAATACTTAATTAAAATTTGTTTCAGAAACTCCGATTCTTCCAAAGTGCAATAGCGCTTGTCAAGTATGCTGTACAAAGAGATTTTCAAATAATAACACGTTATTTATGATAAAAGATATTTGCTGTGATAAATTGGTAAAAGTTGATGCTGCTATTTTGCGAACATTGAAACACCCATTTTGAGTCAGGTGCCAAATTTGTGATTTTTGAGTTTTTTAAAAAAGAGGAAAAATATATTTTGCTGGTAAATAGACTTAATTCTTTTTAAAAATGTGTGTATCATAATAATATATCTATTTTACTGAAGCTTCCTATTTTTGCTCTTATGAAAAACTGGTGCAAAATAGTTATTTATGATACAAGTGCGTGAAGTGATTCTTTTGCTCACGAGTTGCGAAAATGAAAGGCACGAGCGTAGCTAATACATTTTTTCGCAACGAGTGCGCAAAAGTAATTCACGCATGAGAGTCATACAATGTTGTATACGACCACATTAAAAATACTTTCCCTTAATTATATATTACATAATATTTAATAATTGTGTTTGAATTATTGCCTACCTTCATCATAAGAAATTCATTATCTGGTGCTCCATTTATAAAATCTAAAATCTGTTCCCTTGTGAAAATTTTTGATTTTTTTGGATTATGGCTCTCCGATTGTCCTTTTATGAAGGTAATAAGTTTATGAAATTTACTTATATCAATGTTTAAATTTATGGTAGTTTTCAACATTGAATAATGGGACCATAACGTTGATGATTTTTTTTTCAAAAATGTTTACCATTTTTGACTATTTTTTCAAATTTTAACAATTATTGACCATTTTTGACAATTATTGACCAATTTTGATAGTTTTGAAAATTATTGATCATTTTTGACAATTTTCCAAAAATTTTGACCATTTTAGACCATTTTTCCAAATTTTAACAATTATTGACCATTTTTGACAAATATTGACCAATTTTGACAGTTTTGACAATTAGGTATTGATCATTTTTGACAATTTTTCAAAAATTTTGACCATTTTAGACCGTTTTTCCAAATTTTAACAATTATCGACCATTTTTGACAATTATTGACCAATTTTGATAGTTTTCAAAATTATTGATCATTTTGACAATTTTCCAAAAATTTTGACCATTTTAGACCATTTTTCCAAATTTTAACAATTATTGACCAGTTTTGACAAATATTGACCAATTTTGACAGTTTTGACAATCAGGTATTGATCATTTTCTACAATTTTTCAAAAAATTTTACCATTTTAGACAATTTTTTCAAATTTTAACAATTATTGACCATTTTTGACAATTATTGACCAATTTTGACAGTTTTGACAATTATTGATCAGTTTTGTCAATTTTCCAAAAATTTTGACCATTTTAGACCATTTTTCCAAATTTTAACAATTATTGACCATTTTTCCAAATTTTAACAATTATTGACCATTTTTCCAAATTTTAACAATTATTGACCATTTTTGACAAATATTGACCAATTTTGACAGTTTTGACAATTAGGTATTGATCATTTTTGACAATTTTTCAAAAATTTTGACCATTTTAGACCATTTTTCCAAATTTTAACAATTATCGACCATTTTTGACAATTATTGGCCAATTTTGACATTTATTGATCATTTTTGACAAATTTTCAAAAATTTTGACCATTTTAGACCATTTTTTCAAATTTTAACAATTATTGACCATTTTTGACAATTATCGACCAATTTTGACAATTATTGATCATTTTTGACAATTTTTCAAAAATTTTGGCCATTTTTCCAAATTTTAACAATTATTGTCCATTTTTGAGCATTTATGACAGCTTCTTACAATTACTGACCATTTTTGACAATTTTCCAAAAATTTTGACCATTTTAGACCATTTTTCCAAATTTTAACAATTATCGACCATTTCTGACAATTATTGACCAATTTTGATAGTTTTCAAAATTATTGATCATTTTTGACAAATTTTCAAAAATTTTGACCATTTTAGACCATTTATTCAAATTGACAATTATTAACCAATTTTGACAACTATTGATCATTTTTGACAATTTTTCCAAATTTTAACAATTATTGTCCATTTTTGAGCATTTATGGCAGCTTCTGACAATTACTGACCATTTTTGACCATTTTCCAAAAAATTTTTGGCGATTTTTGATTGGTTTTTACAATTATTGACCATTTTTGACAGTTTCCGACAATTATTGACTATTTTTGACAATTTTTGACAATTTTTGACAATTTTTGACAATTTTTGACAATTTTTGACAATGTTTGACAATTTTTGACAATTTTTGACAATTTTTGACAATTTTTGACAATTTTTGACAATTTTTGACAATTTTTGACAATTTTTGACCATTCACGTTTCACACTTCTTAATGACAGTACAAAATTATTACAATTACAGAACCTTTGACAGAAAACAAAACACAAAATTATCTGAGGTAACTTAATAAAAAATATACAAATAAAAAAGAGTGTTATAATGATTATCCCATTTAAAAAGCATTGTACTTTTTCGCACTCTTTTGGGTGTTATAATGAAACTTCCATTTAAAAAGCATTGTTCTTTTTCGCACGCTTTAGACGTATGTATAAAACTTAATTTCACGTATTTATATGAGTTTGTAAATGCTTAATTTTAATGGTGGTCGTAGATAAAATACCATTTGTAACTCTTTGACCGTTTTGAGTTTTTTTTCTCATCAATGGTCTATATCTATATATTTACCCATATTTTTACTGTTTTGTAATAATCCTAACTTCCTGCTGGAGCAAACATACTGATGCACAAGAAAAATCACACTAGCGTTCACAGATTTGCATCACTGGTGTTTTTTCAATTTTAGGTTAAAATGTTTGGAAAAATTGGTGGGGCCAATAGCGGTGAATTTGTAAAAAGATGCTTGGCATAAACAATATCTGATGAAATAGTTCAGCTAAATGGGAAGAAAAGAAAAAGACAATTTTAGTGTTCTTCAGCTTTCCAAAGCAGTGATAGATAATCATATTTTTATTTCTATTAATCAAATTTAATTTATTTGAATAGTTGACTAATTTTATTCTGTTCACTGTTTTTAGATGCAGCAGATAAAATTTCATTGATGAGTTCTAAAAAAGAATGCGAGAACGCCATAGGCTGTTGGTTGAAACGGTCCAGAGCTATATTGGATCGCTGTGAATAAAAATAAACCAAAAGTTGTAAATTATCTGAATAAAAATATTTTTTTCATAATTATGTTAGTATTATTTTTAAAATATAATATAGGTTGAATAAAAAGTTAAAATTGGAAAGTATATATCTGTTAGTATTGTTTTATGTTCTTTTTCATTTAGTTTTCATAAAAGTACCTTTAGTGAAATACTTATTATTTTCTCCACCATCGTGGTATAAACAAGTTTGAATTACTTTAATGTGATACATCGCCAAGTTAAACATATAAAATCCCATGTAAATTTTGGGGTGGCTAAATATTGACTCCCCTCCTCTGGTATCATTTTATAGAAAAATTGTATTATAAATTTTCAAAAATGTGAAGTTTGATACATTTCAATAGGCCAATTCTAACTTATTCAATTGAATGTATTGACAAAATTACAAGATTTTCATGTTTCAGGTTATAGCTTCATGGAAATTATTTGCTCATGTTCGGTGAAGTACACACCTAAACTAAACTATGGAAGTTTCGTAATTTTGCCATCAAATTTAATTGAATAACTTAAGATTGGCTTGAGTGCATAAGTGAGAAATAAATAGTACTATGCAATGTACCTTATTGAAAGGTTCCAGATATGTATTTGACGTATGAAATAAGTCCCTAAAACGTTTCCAAAAATCCTACTGGCAACGTTTTGAAGAGGTGTTAAAAATAACGTTCCTAATACGTCTATAAAACGTTAAAAAACGTTTCCGGAACGTCCTTTTCAACGTACTTTTTTCTGATACAAAACGTTCAAATAACGTTTAAAAACGGACAAAAACGTTTTTGGTACGTAGGGTAAGTTGTAGGCAAACGTTCAAAAAACGTTACGGGGATGTATTAGTGTTATTAGATATATGTCTTCTTCTTTTTCTTTGTGGCCTCTACATATCCTCAGTACAGGTCCGACGTAACAGTATTCTTCATTTTTTCACCCAGATTAATGGTTTTTTGAAAATGATCTGCTATAATTTCAGCTCTATACTCACACTTTTGTGTCTTGTCTAAAGTTTCATGGTTTTTGGTTGAAAGTGTATTTTTTCGAAAATTTCATCACATTACTTTCGATAGCCAAGTTATCTTCTTCAGAGTCTGAAGAAGATAACAGATAAGACAGTTTACCTTCAGTCTAAGAAGAAGATAACTTGGTTATAGAAACGCGCTTAAGATAGTGTAAAGTGTTAGTGTTGGTGTAGTGGTAGTGTAAACAGTGTTCAATTTGTTTTTTGTCCATTCTTTCATACCAGTTGAAGGTGAAATTTCAATTTTATAAAAAAACTGATTATTTGTCCCAACCCAATAGTAGATAGGTATGGGCCTTTTCATCCTATGACAAGTGAAAGCGCAGGCGCAGTCGCAATTATAGACCGGTAGTGGACATGCAGGGTTCACTATTTCGGAAGGAAGCCGTTTCCACATTCGAATTTCATGTGAAAAGCAAGTAGAATAAGGCTATTCCCCAAGGCCCAAACTGGTTAATCGACGCTAGTGGACATTGAAAAATTTAAAACACTAATGAATGTCAATAAAGTAGATGTTCAATATGTTCACCGCGAACGTCTTGGCAACATCCTAATCTCAAATAAAACTGTCTTCTAGCATTATTTAACATATCTAGCGTGATCGACCTAGTCGCAAGCGTTATTCGTTCTTTTAAGTCATTTAAATCAATAAATTTAGTTTTGTACAGAATGCTCTTCACATATCCCCAAAAAAGAAATCTAATGATGTAAGATCAGGTGATCGCGCTGGCCATTCTATCGATCCTCGTCTCCCTATCCACCGATTGGGAAATATTGCATCAAGGTACTGCCGGACATTGCGTTGGTAATGTGGTGGTGCTCCATCCTGCTGAAACCATATCGTATTTACTGGAACTTGAGGGTTTCCTGGATCAGGATATAAATTTGCCAAACCTGGAGTGACATAATTTTGAAGTAGTGCCAAATAATAATCACCCTCAATGAAAAAGGAAACAATGATATGGTTTCCAACAATCCCTGCCCAAACATTAACCTCTTGAGGGTATTGCGTGTGTCTTCTCTCATCCAGTGAGGATTTTCCGTTGACCAGTAGCGGCAATTTTGCCGATTATTTCAATGTCCACTGAATCCTCAATTATCCAGTTCTCGAATCCATTCTCGAATATTCATCGGTGATCGAGCAATATTAGTCCGTTTTCCAAATACTTCGCTGTGATTTTTCATCCGTCGCCAATGGTTTCGCACGTTACTTTATCGTTTATGTAAGGATTCTTTATATATCATATTTGGGGCTAATTTATACATGTAGAGGTCTCATGTTGGCAGCTCTCGACTAGATGAATAGTTTCACTTTAGTTGAAGCAAATTTCACAGTGGCTTTACAAAATTTTGGCGTGTTTCCTTCCATCTTTTGTTCTTCTTTCGAATGCTTTAATTAGATCAACAAAGAATATTGTATTCTGAGGGAAAAATTCTAACCTTTAACTTTGTTTATCACCAACACTATTTCATTTTTAATTAGATGTGTAAGTCTATTGAAATTAAAAGAAAGCTTTACGAAAACAAACTCTATACCGCATAATATTCCATGTTCGTTCTTCTTAAGCTACTAGCCGTTGTGATTTTAATTTGCTAAAAGCTTGTTGGGTAAAAGCGCTTTGCTTGTCAACATAAGTTGTCCATTCCGAAGACCTCGGAATACGGCCGGAACGCTGAGTAACTTACAAACTCCGAAAACTTTCGTAATTAATAGAATTTCTGAGAGGAATCAGCGAAGTCTTGAAGTTGTGCATAATTAAGGGGAAAAATTTAGGTATTTTTTTTGCAATTTTAAATTTTCATATTTAGCAAAAGGTACATCAATCTTTTGACGTAAACGAGTTTTACAATTTTTAATTTATACCATTAAACTGTGTTTATTTCTTCTAATCTGTGGTTACAGGACAGGGAAAAAATCTCAATCGCCTCGAAAGTGAATTACACTAAAAAGATTCTTATGTTCAGGGTGCATAGTAACAATTACAATTATTGAAGTCGTAGACAGATAATTTTTGTAAATTTATAAACTATCGCTTTAATTGTACTTGAAGAGGGTGATACATCTGACATACCTGCCGATGTTATGGACTCAATTAGTGCTACTGCGAAGGCCTGACTAGGCTAAGGTTTTCGAGGTTAGGGGAGGAAAAACCACAGCATTTCCAATATATGGAGGACCTGAGGTTTGGCATTCGGAATCTAGTAATAAGGACGGGTTTGGGCAAGGAACTCTTGCATAACAGAACGGCACACTCAATAGATCTGCAAAGGTCGTAGTGGTATAGAACCTATAATAACTGAAGATATTCCAATTAAAACTATGTTAGCAAACATTGATGTTAATGATTTTTCCGCCTACCTCCTACCATTGTAGGGATCAAAGTCGTACTTTTCCTCCCGAGGGTGGAAAAGTATTTTTTCTACAACTGCTATGAAAAGTGACGTATTTCTCATACCTTACTTAATTTCAAAACCAAATATTGCTCATACTGTGAGAAATAATATTTCTCACGGCACTTTGCCCACGCCACATACATTTATATGGAGAATCAAATAAAATGGACAAAAACTTAGTAGGCTTCTGTTATCTTTAAATACCTACTAAGTTGTCACAAAACTGTCAGATTAATTAATATAACGAAGAATTTATTGAAAAGAAATGACGTTCCGGATTTGACCATACAAAATTGTACAAATTTCACCATCAACTATAATTTTGAATAAAATTATTTTTTCTACACCCACATGTATATTATCCATTTTCTGCACAATTTACACAATGTAAATGTAGGCCATTCCGGTTAACTGAATGGATATGATTTCATATACATCCTAGAACGTATATGAAATCCACCAATCAGCATTTGCGTTTAGTACCCGCCAACTAATCTTTTTTCAATTTCAGAGAAACGTCAAAATAACTGGTCAAAATATTTCTATAGTTTTTAAAAAAAATATTAGTAAAAATGAGTGATTCCAGTGATGAATCAATAAATAATATTCCACCAGATATTCGCTTAGCCGCAAAGGAGGCGTATAACGTATAGAAACAGAATAAATTGAATATTTAAGGGTACTCCTCACAAACGTCAGTTTTTATGTAATACATTTGACGTTATAAATAGATGATTATTATATTCATCGGTAGTCCAGTGGTAGGTATCCCAGCCTCTCACGCGGTAGACTTCGCGGTAGACTTCGATTCCCCGTTGGGAAATTTTTTTTTATTTCTAAATAATAATAAAATAATAATAATAGTAAAATTATTAAAAATTTTTAATTTGAAGTTATATTATAGTTTAATAAAATGTTTATTTTCTAGATTTTTTCTTAAGTGGGTCGTAGAAAAAATATACTGTTCGACTCGTGTGGAATGTCCATATCGCTCTCGGACGATTGAGCACTCCGCCTACGGCGTCATGCTCAAACTTCGTCCTCGTGCGATATGGCCATCATATCCACACTAGTTGCACAAACTACTATAACAGTATAGAGATGGGATACCTTAGTGTTATTTTTGTTTTACTAACAATAAAAATAAATATTAAGTTACTTTACTTGTATTCTTTAAATTTGTGCAGTTGTAGAAAAAGTATAGTGTACAACATGTGGAGAAAGTACTTTTCCCCCTTGTTGCACAATATACTATTTCCTCCCTAGCGAGGAAAAGTAAAAGTGAGGTTATGGTACCTCATCAATGAAATAACTTATACGGCATTGACGACCTAAACTGTATTCTATTATATAAGTATAAATTTTACCGCTTAATTAAAGAACACCCTGTATTTTGCAAAATGGTAGAAATCAGTAAATTGTTATTTTAATTTAACGATTTTTACATTAATAATTTGACTTCAGCAATACGTTATGTTCATGATTCCGCAAAACTTGCCTACGAGTCTCGGTAGCGCAACTTGTTGGAGCACAGCTCACTGTTCGTGATAGGCCTGTAGATGTTGGAGGGAGGACAATTTTTCTTTTTTTTTTAATTCTTTCATAAATAAATAATTTAAAAATGTCTTGTTATTTGAGGGAGGCGGAAAAATCATATGTATAACATGGGAGTAAAGTGCATTTTCCTTGCTTGAATGATTCTTCCTCGGGAGGAAAAGTAGCACATTCCCTTGTTATACAAATAGCTATTTAAATTCAAACTTTCAAGTTCATGAGGCGGCAAAATATACACGGTCTTAGTCAAAAAATCGTAGAGTCCCTAATAGTTGGAATTTTGATATGAAATTTGAAATTCATACTCTCAGATAGTGGTTGAATATGGAAAAAATCGGGAATACTGTATCTATGAAATTTTGTATACAGGGTGATCCGGAGTTCAAATTTTCAAAAGAAATCAAATTCTAAACTCCACATTTTCGGAAATTTTTTTATGAATTTTCGGAATCTACGTAGTCGAGTTAGTAGATTTCCAAACCAAAAGTATCGGAAAGCATGAAGTTTGGATTTTGAAAATATAAGTTAAGTCAAAACCGCAAAAATGATTAGTTCGCGAACACTGGGGAAATTCCTTTTAAAAATGGTAGAGATCCAAAGATGATACCATTCATAAAAAATTTCATGTTGGATCGAATGGCGTTGATTAGAGTACGATACGATGGATGGCTCTACAGCTACAGTCAAAAGTATGGAAGGGTGTCAAAAAGTACGATTTTTCAAGTCTAACTCTAAACTCCACATTTTCGGAAATTTTTACATGGATTTTCAGATTCTACGGGGTCAAATAAGTAGATTTCCATAACCAAAAATATTGGAAAGCATGGAGTTTGAATTTTGGAATATTCAAATCTGAAAATATAAGTAAGTCAAAACCGCAAAAATGACTAGTTCGCGAACACTGTAGAAATCCCTATTAAAAATGGTAGACATCCAAAAATACTACCATTCATAGCAAATTTCATGTTGAATCGAATGGCGTTGATTAGAGTACGATTCGATGGATGGCTCTACAGCTACAGTCAAAAGTATGGAAGGGTGTCAAAAAGTACGATTTTTCAAGTCTTACTTCTAAACTCCACATTTTCGGAAGTTTTTGCATGGATTTTCGGAATCTATGGGGTCAAGTTAGTGAATTTCCATACCAAAAAATAATCGGAAAACATTGGGTTTGGATTTTAAAATTGAAAATTTCAAGTTCATGAGACGGCAAAATATACACGGTCTTAGTCAAAAAATCGTAGACTCCCTAATAGTTGGAATTTTGATATTAAATTTGAAATTCATACTCTCAGATAGTGGTTGAATATGGAAAAAAATCGGGAATACTGTATCTATGAAATTTTGTATACGGGGTGATCCGAAAGTGCGGAGTTCAAATTTTCCAAAAAAATCAACTTCTAAACTCCACATCTTCGGAAGTTTTTATATGAATTTTTGGAATCTACGTAGTCGAGTTATTAGATTTCCATACCAAAAAATATCGGAAAGTATGGAGTTTGGTTATACAGCTATAGTCAAAAGTATGGAAGGAATCTACGGGGTCAAATAAGTAGATTTCCATAACCAAAAATATCGGAAAGCATGGAGTTTGAATTTTGGAATTTTCAAATCTGAAAATATAAGTAAGTCAAAACCACAAAAATGACTAGTTCGCGAACACTGTAGATATCCCTATTAAAAATGGTAGAGATCCAAAAATACTACCATTTATGGAAAATTTCATGTTGAATCGAATGGCGTTGATAAGAGTACGATACGATGGAAGGTTATACAGCTACAGTCAAAAGTATGGAAGGGTGTCAAAAAGTACGATCTTTCAAAATCTAACTTCTAAAAACCAAATTTACGGAAATTTTTATATGGATTTTTGATATGAAGTTTGGATTTTGGAATTGATGTTGCCGCTGAAGTCGAAAATAAAATTTCATATTGAGAAAATGGAGAATAAGATAACAACGATGGACGAGAAAATAGAGTGATTATATTTTAGCTTGATTATGTCAAGTATAACAGAACCGTTAAACAAAAATTTAGTTTTTGAATACCATTTAAAACGGGTCCGTTTTATCATATTAGGGCTGGTTATATTGACATTTCCGTTATAAGCATTTAACAGAGAGAACTGTCAAAAATAACAACTCGGTTAAAATATAACGGTGCCGTTATATTTTAATCGAGTGTTCTGAATACAGGTGTTAGTCAACAATATAATAATGTTTTTTAACCAAAACATTAGGACTAGAAAGAGAGAAATTTAAAATTTTCTGCACAAAAGTTTGTTAAATATTTAAAAAAAACACTTTTATCTTTCACCCATTGTAACCTTCCACATTTTGTCTATTTGTTATGTATGCTGGGCTATATGTGTGTGTCGTGTTCTGTTTAGCTGAAGTTGCATTACAGCCGGCCGTTGTTATTAACTGGCATGTGGCATTCCCGTTTCTCATTCATCCTTATTTCGCCATTACGGGCACCTGAACACCTCAGGAATGTTTTATCGTTGTAAGGTATCTGTCAAGTGACTTGATGGTGAATGCCTTACACTGAGCTATTTCGGGACGGGATTCTCTACTGCAAAACTTTCAATGAAAATGTTTAGGAAGTTTATTCTAATAAAGTGTTTCACAACATGTTAGGGAAATACTTAGATAATATATACCGGGAATAGAAAAGTCATGAGAGAAGTGAAGTTTGGGAAATGCGCATACAGTGAAGGTAGCTCCATCTATATCGAGATTATTATGAATAATATAATAACGAAAATGCTTGTAAAATAGTTATTTGTGTATTTAGAGCGTAAAGTAACAGATTGGCGCTTGAGAAAGAATGTTGCGGCGATCTTTCGAAAGCGGCAATTTTACTTTTCGCTCGAAAAACACACATAATTTTTTCTGCAGTCGCCCTTTCAATAATGAAAACAGTTTTTTATATTATCTTAGGTTACCTTAAAAAGATCTGACTAGGGATGTTTAAAAATAATCGATTTTTATAGTAATAATAATCGATTTTTGGTAAATCTATTATATAAATTACGTGTTTAAATCGATTTTCGGAAACGGCTCGTATTATTTATTTACTATTTTTCAAAATTTTGACAACTTTTGACAATTATTGACCATTTTTCAAAATTTTAACAATTATTGACAATTACTGACCATTTTGACTGTTTTTCAAATTAGTGACCATTTTTCCAAATTTTTGACCATTTTTCAAAATGATGACAATTTTTAACCATTTTCGACAGTTTTTGGCAATAATTGTCCATTTTTAACAGATTTAACAATAATTGACAATTTTTAACCATTTTTGAGAGTTTTTGAACATTTTTGACAATTTTTCAAAATTTTAGAACATTTTTCCAAATTCCAAATTTTGACAATTATCGACCACTTTTGACCATATTTCAAAATTTTTGAAAATTTTTCAGAAACTTAACAATTTTTGACAATTATCAACTATTTTTTAAAATTTTCACAATTTTTTACAATAATTGTCCATTTTTGACAGTTTTTGACAATTTTTGACCATTGTTGATAGTTTTTGACAATTATTGGCCATTTTTGACAATTTTTCAAAATTATTGACCATTTTTGATAGTTTTTGACAATTATCGACTACTTTTCAAAATTTTAACAATTAGTTACCAATTTTGACAGTAATTGTCCATTTTTGACAGTTTTTAGAAATAACTGACAATTTTTAACCATTTTTGATAGTTTTTGACCATTTTTGACAATTTTTCAAAAATTTTAAGTTTTTCAAAATTATTGACCATTTTTGATAGTTTTTGACAATTATCGACCATTTTTCCAAATTTTAACAATTTTTTGACAATTATTGACCAGTTTTGACAATAATTTTCCATTTTTGACAGTTTTTAAAAATAATTGACAATTTTTAACCATTTTTGATAGTTTTTGACCATTTTTCCAAATTTTAACAATTTTTTGAGAATTATTGGCCAATTTTGACAATAATTTTCCATTTTTGACAGTTTTTAAAAATAATTGACAATTTTTAACCATTTTTGATAGTTTTTGACAATTTTTGACCATTGTTGATAGTTTTTGACAATTATTGGCCATTTTTGACAATTTTTCAAAATTATTGACCATTTTTGATAGTTTTTGACAATTATCGACTACTTTTCAAAATTTTAACAATTATTTACCAATTTTGACAGTAATTGTCTATTTTTGACAGTTTTTAGAAATAATTGACAATTTTTAACCATTTTTGATAGTTTTTGACAATTTTTCAAAAATTTTAAAAGTTTTTCAAATTTATTGACCATTTTTGATAGTTTTTGACAATTATCGACCATTTTTCCAAATTTTAACAATTTTTTGACAATTATTGACCAGTTTTGACAATAATTTTCCATTTTTGACAGTTTTTAAAAATAATTGACAATTTTTAACCATTTTCGATAGTTTTTGACCATTTTTGACAATTTTTGAAAAATTTTAAAAGTTTTCCAAATTTATTGACCATTTTTGATAGTTTTTGACAATTATCGACCATTTTTCCAAATTTTAACAATTTTTTGACAATTATTGACCAGTTTTGACAATAATTTTCCATTTTTGACAGTTTTTAAAAATAATTGACAATTTTTAACCATTTTTGATAGTTTTTGACCATTTTTCCAAATTTTAACAATTTTTTGAGAATTATTGACCAATTTTGACAATAATTTTCCATTTTTGACAGTTTTTAAAAATAATTGACAATTTTTAACCATTTTTGATAGTTTTTGACCGTTTTTGACAATTTTTTAAAAGTTTAGACCATTTTTCAAAATTATTGACCATTTTTTATCATTATTGACAATTGATGACAATTATGGACCATTTTTCCAAATTTTTGACCATTTTTGACAATTTTTCAAAAATTTTAACAATTTTGGACCATTTTTAATAGTTTTTGACAAGTATCGACCATTTTTCAAAATTTTAAATTTTTTTGACAATTATTGACCAATTTCGACAATAATTTTCCATTTTTGACAGTTTTTAAAAATAATTGACAATTTTCAACCATTTTTGATAGTTTTTGACCATTTTTGACAATTTTTTAAAATTTTAGATCATTTTTCAAAAATTTTAACAATTTTTGACCATTTTTAATAGTTTTTGACAAGTATCGACCATTTTTCAAAATTTTAAATTTTTTTGACAATTATTGACCAATTTCGACAATAATTTTCCATTTTTGACAGTTTTTAAAAATAATTGACAATTTTTAACCATTTTTGATAGTTTTTGACCATTTTTGACAATTTTAGACCATTTTTCAAAATTATTGACCATTTTTGATCATTATTGACAATTGATGACAATTATGGACCATTTTTCCAAATTTTTGACCATTTTTGACAATTTTTCAAAAATTTTAACAATTTTTGACCATTTTTAATAGTTTTTGACAAGTATCGACCATTTTTCAAAATTTTAAATTTTTTTGACAATTTTTGACCAATTTCGACAATAATTGTCCATTTTTGACAGTTTTTGACCATTTTTGACCATTTTTGACAATATTTGAAAAATTTTGACCATTTTTAAAAAAAAATTGAAATTTTTGACAATTGACCATTTTTGAAAATGTTTGACCATTTTTCAAAATCTTTTGACAATTATCGACACACTGGAGTAGATGGAAATGAAATAGCAGATGAACTAGCAAAGAGAGGGACTGGAACACCCTTTTGCGGTATCAGCTCCAATGTAATATTAGAATGAATAGACAAAGCCGAAAAAAAGAGAAGATCTGACCATTGGAAAGATCTAGTAGGACTTAGACAATCAAATATTCTTCTCGGTGATTACAACCTGTTGAGATAAAATGAATGCATAAGTCAAAGTGAAACTGCACCAAGAGTTATAACAGAGATCCCTACGGGACATTTTCGCCTGAAAGGGCACCTGAAAAAGCTCAAAATAGTGGAGGAAGAAGGATTCTCTGGCATGGAAGAAGAAACCTCCATTCACATACTTGCAAATTGCACAGCAATTCAGAATCCTAGAAGATTACTGGATAGAAGAGGGACATTTACCTTGGTTAAAACCTGCAGATATCCTAAAATTCCTCCGGGAAATAGGACTAAAGGAGCTTCCAGCTTTCCTCAGGAACTAAGTAGAAGTAAGGGGGCACAATAGATCTTTTAAGTATCAGTGTATGTCACCCCAATATACATACATACATACCTCTCTTAGAAGTACTGAAAAATTCAGAAATTTCCGTGAGAATCTCAAATTACCGGAAAATCTTAAATAATTCATAAAAGTATTAAAAGTACCAAAAAATAATCAACTAAAATTCTAGCCAAATTTCGATTAACCATTGGAAACAAAAATTGTTTCAATACCTCCTTGAACGACTAAAATGGCGGAAATTTGGAACCAAAAAAAAAAGGAATTGCAGAATATTCCACATGAAAACACACACATCAATTTATGAAGAATCATTCTGTAAAATAATTTCAATTCAATTTCCAACCGAAAATTGTGATATACAGAGTGTGTCCAAAATAATCTGAAATAATGTCGTGGGCAATTCGTCATTCATAATGCCATTTCTTGAGAAGTTGGCTTCATTTGTAAACAAAACAGTGGTAGCAAAATTGGGATTGTTTACAATTTTTCCTAAAATCCATTGACAACACTGCATAGGGAGCGAATAGTCATTAGGTAGCACATATTGAACACGTTGGACATTATATGGATACAATAAATTATCTTTTAGATCATTCCAAACAGTTTTGTGACTAACATTTACTTTTTGAGCAATTTTTCTGGTACTCGTTTCAGGTTTGTGAATTATTTGAAGAACCTAAACTTCGAATTCTCGCAGTTCTAGGTCGTCCAATAAGATTATTTGATTTTGTAAAGTTTAAGTTTCTTGTAAACGCAGATGCAATTCAGTAAACGTTTCAGAACACGGTAAGCGGTTATTTGGACAACGCATATTAGTCATTTCAGCATTAGTGAACACAGGCATCCTTATTAACTGAACACAAACGAAAGCAGTACTGGTGCTACAACAAAATTATATTGATAAAAATTTCATGTTTGTCGAAATTACAAAAATCACTGAGAATAAACATGTTCTCTCTTATTAGTTTGGAAACACTGTATATAAAAAATATTATCAATTACTATGTTTTTTTTTCATAAAACTATAACTCCACATTTTAACTGCCATTGCTAGTGGATATATTTTGACGTAAATTTACATATTTTCATGTTTAATGGTTTTTCTGTAAATGATGCATTGCCGAATAAAAAAAAATCGTAACAATCTTGTTTATTTCAACAATACGCTGGAATTAAATTAAAAATGCAAACTAATGCAGATTTTATGGTCGCTGGAGTGTCTCAAATGGGTATTAATGTTCAATTCAATGAGGGACAGTGTTTAATATTCGTCCATATTGTCCACACGTAGACCAAAGCGTTTCCTAAGGGGATTTATGAGGGTATAAGAATAATAAATCGCTTTCCATGCATTTTTTTGTTTATCTTTCCACTTCACGATATTTTTGCCATAAGTTATTTCATAGTAAGGCTCAGGACTCAAGGCTATTCTATTTACCAGGCTGTCCATTTTCACATTGAGGTTGTTGTCCACCAGTGGCTTTTCCAGATGCTACTACAATTTATTGATTTTCATTTTAAATATATATTTTTTGATACGCTCCTGTATATATATACAATATACATATATATGTGTGAGGGTCACATTTCAAATTCGTTTTGCAAACTGTATGTTAATATTTTTGTTCCACTTATTACAGCTGAGAAATATTGAACCGATTCCGTTACAAAAATGAGTTGAATTTAAACAAGGACATGTAGAAAATAGTATTCAAATTAGTTAGTTTCACGCAGGACTCGGTGCTTTTAAAATAGCTGTTATGTCAATACGGGAGTCGTTTATGTTGATTTACTAGAATTAAATTCTAAAAGAGGAAAATTACGAAAGGATAATGTAGGTGTATTATTTTTGCGGGATTAAGATAAGGAAATTCAGGGTTGAATACTATTAAACGAGATTAGCGTTAGATTGGGTAAGAATTTTGAGAGAATGTAATATAGTTTGTACGATATCAGTTAGAACAGTCCTTAGACTGAAAAATACCTAATTCACTCTATGTAACAACACAAAAAGAAATTCGAAGGACCACCGATCCAATACCAATGAAATTGATATGGAATCACCTTGGAGCTGTACTAGTACGTCCCGGATTATACGAGGGCTGTCTCTTAAGTATTACAAATAGCAACATAGTTGAATGAAGAGACCTTTTCACAAGCCTATACTTCCCATTTAAAAAATTGGGGATTGTACTTGACATGGGAAGGGGGTTGACTGTAGGGATCGCATTTTCATGTTGAAGAATGTCAATTTATAATTTAAATTTAACGTGTTTCGGGATCTTTTATAAATATGTACAGTAACCGAAATAATGAATTTATTCCGTTTTGCTTTTACTCACTTGAAAAACTATTCCGCTGACAAATACGCCCTTCACCAGGGACGGCCTATGAATTGAAAAATAAATCTCATATTCTACTTTTTATTCTGTATTAAAATACATCAAAAATGTATAAATTTAATGTGGAGTAATATGCATAATCCTGGTTATTCGCATATGCATGCGAAAAGCAGTATAAATAAACCCGATGCGCTTTCTACAAACAACAAAATCCCTGGAGTGTATATTTTTATGATATCTCATCACGTACTTACGAGTTTGGGAGTTTTATAGAATTGCTTAGCGTTACAAGAGTGAACAACGAATATTGTAAGTTGAATCGACAAAAATAATCCGATCGTAAAAGTAAATAGCACTTCAACTTTTACTAAATATATATCTATGACAACTCAGGTATCAATAAAGATGAACACTGGGATCCTGAGAATAGCGATCATTGGACGAATATATTTCAAGGAGATACGATCTTCCATAAACTGTTCAGGTTGACATTAAAGTGATTAAAGTACAAACTTTTTTATATGGAACACTCTTGAAAACCACAAGATTCACAAAGGAGATTGAATAGGACATAAATTATACCAAAAAAAGGACTAACTTAACTACTAAAACAAATCCTTGAAGATTTTTACTAGTTTTACAGAAAAAAATTAACATTGAGGTATTAGCCTTTTCCTTTGTCTGTTCATAGTATATTCACATCATATTTCAAACGTGTAAGCTGTTTTTCAAGCCACTCCCATCCGTCATATCCCAATTCTTCTGGTTACAGATGACAAATGATTGATAAGGCAAAAAGGACACATAACTTTCAAAATCGCTCTGTATAATTGATATTGCACAGGTTTTAATCCGTTTCAAAGTAATTTTGACCTGATATGTTAAGAAACATATTTTTCCTCCTACCCTTATAGAAAGTACACTTTGCTCCCTAAGGAGGAAAAGTACTTTTTCTTCATTTTAACTATGTTTTAAATGAAGAAACTTGTATATCTATTCTATACAAATTCTATAACATCTAGTACATCCTGTTTTCTGGTAAGAATTAATTATATGCTATTTCAACGTTAGGCTCGGGCATCAGGGTGCGAAGTGTAGGAATCTCAACTTTACGCCCATGTAGAGTACCTATACTATTTTCTTTAGTACGAAAACAATTAGCCAACATTAGCATAATATATATATACACTGTGTCCGTAAAGTATGGAACAAATTCATTTTTAGCTAAACAGACCATTTTAAGGAATAATGCTGAAACACGTCGATTTTTGATTTTAATTTACCGTATTTTAAAATGATAATCTAATATGCAGGGTGAATTACTTTCGAGTAATGACGTCACCGTCATTTTTTTTAAATGGAACACCCCCATTTTGTCTCAATTTTCGGATTACTCTAGCCTAGCTGATTCCAAAAATGTATCACATGTTGATTCCAATTGGTACAGGGTGGACAAAAATACAATAGTTCTGTGTGTGCTCATAAAGTAACGCGTAACATTCTTTATTAGTTAAATTAGCAATATTATCAAAAATACTTATTTAAACTAATTGCCGCTAGACAATAAGTATTTTTGATAATATTGTTAATTTAACTAATAAAGAATGTTACGCGTTACTTTATGAGCACACACAAAACTATTGTATTTTTGTCCACCCTGTACCAATTGAAATCAACATGTGATACATTTTTGGAATCAGCTCAGCTAGTGTAATCCGAAAATTGGGACAAAATGGGGGTGTTCCATTTAAAAAAAATGACGGTGACGTCATTACTCGAAAGTAATTCACCCTGTATATTAGATTATTATTTTAAAGTACGGTAAATTAAAATCAAAAATCGACGTGTTTCAGGATTATTTCTTAAAATGGTCTGTTTAGCTAAAAATGAATTTGTTCCATACTTTACGGACACAGTGTATATATATTGGCTTAACACCCCCGAGGGAGTAGCGCCGCTTCAAAAAGCTCTCTAAATCCTTTTTTCGGGGTGGATCAATCCCCTTTTCTTCTTTTTCTTCCTTATATTTTTTCAGCAATCTGCCTCCATTTCTTCCTATCCTTTGTTTTCTCCTTCCACTGCCCTATTCCTATGCTATTGAGGTCGCTTATAACCTCCTGTAACCACGTTGTTTTGGGTCTTCCTCTCTTTCGCTTATGGCAAGGTTTCCATTCAATCATTGCATATATTGTTGACTTTGTACCTGCCCTCCATATGTGCCCCAACCATTTTATTCTCTGTTCCTTTATTTTTTGTACTATATCTTTTCCTATTTCAAAAGCTAATTCTATGTTTGTTCGTTTTTTATAATCATCTCCTACTTTTTTCGGTCCTAATATCATTCTCAATATCTTACGCTCTTGTATTCTCAAATCTTCCTGATGTTTTTTGGTCATTGTTAAAGTTTCCGATCCATACATTAATACAGGTCTTATAATTGTTTTGTATATCCTTATTTTCGTCTCCTTACTTATTAGTTTACTTATTAACAGTTTTTTATTGACATGGAATACTCTATTTGTTGCTGCTATTCTTTCCTTTATTTCAGTTTCCTTGTCTCCGTCATTAGATATTGTTATTCACAAGTATTTTATTTTATCTACCTCTTGAAACGAATAGTCTCCAATCCTGATATGCCTGTACTCACACTTCTTTTTGAATCTCAATAGCTTGGTTTTATCGGCATTTATTTTAAGACCAATTTTTTTCCCTTCTTCTACTATCTCTTGTAGCATTTCTTCCATAATTTTTCGATTTTTTGTTACTAGTGCAACATCATCAGCGTATGCTATTAGTTGACCTCCCTTTGTTCTCAAGTTTCCTTTACTTATCTTTTTTAATACGTAATCTAAGGCCAAATTGAATAGCGTCGCCGACAATGAATCACCCCGCTTGACTCCTTTGTTATATTCAAATTTTCTTGTTGTTCCTTTCTGGGTTTTTATCTCCGCTACTGTTTTTGCCAGTGTCATTTTTATCAATCTTCTCAGCTTGTCGCATACCCCCAGTTCTTTTAATGACTTTATTAATTGATTTCTCCGTATTGAATCAAATGCTTGCTGGAAGTCTATAAATAGCATTTCAAAATCAATATTGTATTGGTTGGCCTTTTCTATGATCTGTTTCAGTGTATGTATAGCATCTATCGTAGATCTTCCTTTCATAAACCCACATTGGTATTCTCCTGCTATCCCAACTGTCTCTTGTAATCTCCTTTGTATAATTGTTGATGTTATCTTATAAACTGTGTTAAGTAAAGTAATTCCTCTGTAATTTTTGCATATTTGTTGATCACCCTTTTTATGTATTGTTATTATTTGACCCATATTCCATTCCTCTGGCATTTCTTCATCATCCCATATTTTACTTATTATTTGATATATTTTTTCTATCAGCTCGACTCCTCCATATTTTATAAGTTCTATATTAATTCCATCACTACCTGGTGCCTTTCCATTTTTACATTTATTGATTATATCTGTTATTTCTTCTATTGTTGGCTTCGAGATTATTTCCTCGTTGTTCACTTTTTCTATTTCTATTTCCTCCGTATCTTCCGTTTCTGTTAATAGCTTTTTGAAATGCTGCATCCATATTTCTTTACATTCTACTTCTTCTTCTATTATTTTACCTTCTTCGTCTTTTATTCCGGTTATTTTACTCTTGTATGTTTTAGTTTGGTTATCTATTTTACGATAAAATACTTTGGTGTTTTTATTAAAGCTTTCTTTTTCTATTTCGCTGATGTAATTTTCAATTGCCGTCTTCTCAGCTATTTTCAATATTTTTTTTGTTTCTTTTCTCAGTTTTTCGTACTCCACTCTATCTTCAGGACTGTTGGTTCTAACATATCTTATCCAAGCAAGTTTCTTCTTTTCCACCATATTTTTACATTTGTCATCGAACCATTTCTTTTGTGTTGTATTTTCTACAATACCTATTTTTTCTTTTGCTGCTGCGTTTATACATCTTTCAATCATTTTCCATCCTGACTGTATTTCTGTAACTTCTGCTGGTATTTCTCTAATTTGCTTCCCTATGCTTTCTCTGTACTGACTTTGGACTTCCTTCTGTTGTAGTTTATCAATATTCCATTTCTTCAGATATGTCTTGTTTTTACATTTTCTTTTGATTTTCTGAAATAGTGTGGCTGTGACCATGAAGTGATCGGAATCTGCACACGCTCCTCTGAACGTTCTCACATCTTTTATTGATGATTGTCTTTTCTTTGATATTAAAATATGGTCTATTTGTGTGAATCTTTTACTATCAGGTGATCTCCATGTAAGTTTGTTCCATTTGTTATGTTGAAATTTCGTACTACTAATAGTCAATTCAGATGTTGCTGCTAGTCTGTGTCCATTGTTATTTGTTACTTCATGTAATATGTGTATGCCGGCTACATATCTGTTATATTCTTCTTTCCCAATTTGTGCATTCAGGTCTCCTAATAATATTATTGTTTCTTGTTTTGGTAGTTTCATCAATTCCCCTTCTATTTCCTCATAAAATATTTCTCTTATTTCATCTGATGCCACTTCTGTTGGGGCATATACATTTAGTACTGATATATTAAAAGGCTTTGCTCCGATTTTCATATAAGCCATTCTTTCATTTATTGGTCGGAACTCCAATATATTTTCTACCAATTTTTCTCCCACGATAAATGCTACTCCATGCTGTCCTTGTTTTTCACCACCTGAATAATACACTCTGTACTTTTTTCGTTCTATAACGCCATTTCCTTGCCATCTGATTTCCTGCAAAGCTGCTATATCAATTTTATATTGCATCAGTTGTTCCGCTATCTGCTCCATTTTTCCCGCTTCCAACATTGTTCTTACATTCCATGTACATAATCTTATTTCGCGTTTTCTATTCCTTTTCCTCTTTACCATATTTCTAAAGGTTTTCGAGTTCTGTTTTATCTTCAGTTTTCTTCTCCTTGTTTTATCTTCTTCGTCTGCTTGTCTTTCAGTAAATACTTTTTCATGTCCTTGTTCGAGCCTATTTGTCATTCCTTGTCTTCTTTTTTCAGTTTCATCTTCATTTGCTAGTTTTTTGGATTAGATTTCTTCATTTCATTCTCTTTGTTGTCCCATCTCCATTCTTCTCCATTTATGATCATCTTGTTATATCCAATTTTGACTATGTTTCCTTTTTGCCTTTCTTCTCTTGCTATGTCTCTCATTCGCTTCTCTTTGAATCTTTCATTTTTCGTTATATCGTTGTTAATGTAAACTCTTTCATTTTTGTTATCCTTTAGTTTGTTTTTATTTTGCATTATTTTCTCTTTGTCTTTCTCCTCATTGAGTTGTATTAGGCATGTTCTCGGTCCTAATTTAGTAGCTGCTTTCACCTGTACATTGACATTCAATTTCTGTCTAACAAAATTCTCTACTGCATCTTTTAATATTGCAGGATTTTCATCATCTATTGTTAGCCCACTCATCACCACGTTGTTTTTCTTTTTGTCTTTCTCTATCCATTCTAGTGTTGTTTTCATTTCAATCAAATCTTCTTTAATTTTTTAATTTTCTTGTTTTATTAGCTCATTTTCCTTTTTTTGTTTCATTTTCTCTCATTATTTTTATCATCTCATCTCCAAATCCTTGTTGATCTGCTCTGATTTGCTGTATTTCCTTCTTTATTTCTTTTTGATTATATTTCATTCCTTCTAATCCGGTATTTATTGTTTGTAATTCTCCCTTGATGTCTTCTTTAAATCCCTGTAATATTTTCTTTAATTCATCCATTTCTCTTTGTTTATCTGATTTATCTGCTAAGTGAACTGTTAATTTACTTTTTCTAAATATTTTTGCTTCCTCTAATGACTCGTCGTGTTCTGGTTTATTCCTTTTTTGGCTCATTCAACTTTTTTGGTGTTTCGTACGTAGTTTGATATACCTACTTCGTTCAGCCTCCACCCTACTATACAAACTGACCAATACCGTTTTTGGCTTTTTGATTTTCTTTTTACTTCTTGGATCTAATTTTTATAAATTAAAATGTTACTTCTGCTTCTTAGTTTGGTCCTGTACTAATTTTATTCAGTTGTAGTTATCGCTTCTACAATTTAGTGTTTACTGATAAGCTGTGTCCAGTTTTGCTTGTTTTTTATGATTTATTATTATCTGAATTTGTGTGTTTCGTTGAATTAGTGACTAATTAAAGGTACTTACCGCTCGGCTATGAAGAAATAATAATTTGTCAACCAAGATGTTGTAATCAAAATTATTGTATTGTCATCGGTCCTTGACAAGTGTGCAAAATTTCAAAATAATCTCGACATACATAATCTTGAAGTGAAAGGTGCTCAAAGGAACGTAAAGTGGAGCGCGCATATAGCTTGATCAATGCATAAAAGTTAGACTTTGTGCCGTATAATCGGAGAAGAAACCATGTACGTTCGACCCGGGTAGTAAGAAATAAAAATTCCAACTTCAGAATTAGATACGTTTTTTACTTACGAATAAAACTAACATAGTATGTTGTGGCTCACTGATAGTAAACATTGCAATTGACTTTTAGAGTGCAAAGTTGTTAAGTTTATCAAACTTTATTGACTTTTTGAGAAATGGGGAGCGATTCAGGTGATATATTAGGGATCAAGCCAGCATACAGTTGAAACGGTGGAGCTTTTCCATCACGTGACTGTTACGTCAACAAAAATATTCATATGAATCAAATCAAAACTTCTCTCAACTCAATAGAAATAATCGTTATGACTAATATTCCAAAGGTCGACATTTTACGAATTGGTAATTAAACAAAAAATTTAACTTTTTTAAATGTATTTATCTTATTTATATGGTTAACATCGACATGTTTATTGAAACTATCGATATACTGGGTGAATAAGTTACAGAATCCGAAGTTAATATTATACATGCTGGCTTATTAATGTATAATTAGTATAAATTGTCTTGAAAATACACTATCACGATTTTCTCTATATTTTCGAAGAAAGCATGCTCTTTGGCTAGCAATATTATGTTCGTTCTCTTAATGCTCTTCTGTTGTCTTCCTTTTTATATTAAAATCCCAAATGTTTCAAAAACACAAATAAAGAGGTATTTCCAACAGAAAGAATTTCCTTATTTTTTAGTTCGTCATCCATGGTTTTCACAGTAACATGTTTCCCGAAAAAAATAAAAATTTTGAATTCATATCAATTATCTCAAACAAAACTGAAGATTTTTTTATATTTACTTCATACTAAACTTGAAGACAAATTTTTGATATTAAGATTTTTTTATTATTTGTACCAAATAATGTATAGAACAACCCTGTATATATGTGATATCAAAAAATTCAAATTAGAAAACAAAATTGTGAAAAATACAATCTACTCTCAGACCGAACAAATTGGTAAACATTTATGGACAGTACTCAACTTAGAAATCAGCACATGTAGAAGCTATAATTTATCACATTCAAATTCAAAATATGCACAACTTTCTGTATTCTAAAACTTTCATTACCTACTCATAACCTCTATAATCGAACTCACGTTATATTACCTACTAGTTTTCTAAGATTTTCATATACCACTATAAGCTGCTGGTGAAAAATCTCACTGTATAGATAATACTACATGCACTATGATGTGTAGTCTTAATTATTAAGATACTATGATCTCACTTCTCTTTTATTTAAAGTGTAAGATGACTGTTATCTAAGGGTTAAGAACATGGGAAGGTGTTGTATTATTTCATATGTTTGTTTACTTAGGTACTTTGTTCATACATGTTATAAAAGGTATTTCGTACTACCATTTTGGTTCCCTCGGGTAAATCCTCTGTTTTTATTTTTAATCGAGGTGTTTGACTGAGTGACGTTGGGAAAGTTGGAATATTTTCCTAACTTTTACATACCGTTTTCACAGATACTTTTAGTGCAGTTGCCACTCTCTGAAATATAATATTAAATAGTCCTTAAATATATGTTAACTTTAGTATAATACCTTCTGAACAGATGAAATAAGTTGAAAGGGTCCGCCGTTGTTTTTTTTTCCATCTCAAAATATTCAATCAAGTTTATAACAAACTCTTGTGCTCGTGAATTAAGCCATTTTCCAGGCATTTTCTGAAAATAACTGTTGGTTAATATACCGTTACAAGTACAATCAGACACTTGATTCATGCAAATTTGAAAATTCTGCAGAGATTTACAAATTGTAGAGAATTATAAATACTATTTACCCCCAATAAGTAGTAAAATAAGCATTGTAATATTCCCGTCCCACGGCATTTTAGGTGTTATGAAATGTCTAAAGTTTACAAGTTGATAATGTATTATATTCGTACTCACCAATGTCAAATGGAATAAAAAGTCAAATTAGTTCTTACAAGAACTGATTTTAACAATAAATACACTTTCAATCCAAAATTCGCTAAAAACAAGACAGTAAACTAAGCTCGCATAACCTCAAATGCGGTTATGTCAAATTCAACTTTTAGTACGATCAGTTATTCAGGTTACGTCAAGTATATCGTTGTCTCTTTTTACGATTACTACGGAAAGTTTATAGAAGCTATTACGTATGTCTCGTATTTGGTCTTGTGAAGAAGTCAATCGATCGTACGTTGTTATGTTTGATTTATATTGATAGAAGAAGATAGTATGTAGAAAATATGTGTTGCATAAATCGTAGATTGGATCACGTGATGGAAAAGCTTCACCGTTTCTACTGTAGTCTCATTAACCTTATTACCACAAAAATCTAAAGACAGGTATGAAAAACAATATATATATATATAAGCTATATTGTGAAGACAACAAATAAATAATAATTCAGAAAAAGGTTTAATAAGTGGGTAGAAGGATTAATTATATGTTTTACATAGGAGTAAAGTGCCTTTTTCTTCCTTGAATAATTGCTGCTCGACGCGAAGACAGGAAAAGTGGCACTTTCCTTCCTAGTGATACAAATACCTATTGAACTTTGTACAATGCTCTTTGATACAAAATTTTCCCAGTCCACATCATCGCAAACGTTTTCTACGGATACCCTGTATAAGCGTGTCATCAATACTATAATTACTACAAAATCTTGTACAACGAATAGTATATGTGTACAAGATCAAGTATAAAAAAATTTATATCGTTTCATACACACCATCGGCGATATTGAACAAAGGCGAAAAGCTATTAGTGTAGTGTTAGGTTTCGACATAGTATAATTAATCTTCATTAAGGACTTAGTGTTGGCACAACTAATGGAGCAGTAACAACTGAAAACTGCTGAAATTTATGAAGTTTGTCGTTCGTAAAGAATTATTTGTCGTGAAAGCGTGCTCTAGTTTCTTTTCACCTATATTTCTTTATCTTAAAATACGTTTATGCTTAATTGTTTCCGTAGAAACGATAATTTGTACAGGGGTATTCCATATTTTGGTTACTGGTAACGCTGGAAACACAAGACAGCTTGCGCTGGTGTGTGTGTGTCAAAGTTGTCAGAGTATTGTGAAAAATGGTGCAGGCTAGATTAAATTAGATTATATTTTAGGAGGTTGCTTATTGGCCAATGCCTTCTCATCGCCCAGTACTCGAAACCGTACATTTTCCAGGCAGTTGCACTGGCATAGGCTGTGCTCAGCAGTTTCCATCTCTACCTCCTACAGTTTCCCCATCTTTACTTATTAGGTTTGCCGTAAATTTTGGCAAATTTCCTTTATTGAACTGTTCACCTAACCTAACATAATCTTGTCTAACCTAACATAATTTTGTCCAACCTAACATAATCTTGACCAACCGAACATAATCTTGTCTAACCTAACATAATTTTGTCTAACCTAACATAATTTTGTCTAACCTAACATAATTTTGTCCAACCTAACATAATATTGTCTATCCTAACATAATCTTGTCTAACCTAACTTAATCTGTCTTTGTTCTGGAGAGATTTCACACAATTCTCTATATGTCTGTGCCTCCCAGTTTGTTGTGGTCATGTTTATTGTCGATTTAATGACGCCGCAGAAAGGTTCTGATCCAATGAATGGGATTATCTAACCACTTCATCTGCCTTTTACATTGCTCTTATGACCCTCGTTCCCCAGCACCTAGGCTACCGTGACCAGTAGGATCTCCATCGGAATTGTGGGAGTGGTTTTTATAGCCCTCGTAGTACACTGGCCAGCAAACTTTGTTTTTGTGTTACTTAACAGCTTTATTTTGAGTGTATGTGTCCACCAAACTACTGATCCGTAGGTCTAACAACCATTGGGTATAGCAGTTTGGTCATTTTTGAGTTAAGATCCCAGATTTTTCTACACATTATTCTTCATCTGCCGAGGGCAATGGTGGCTTATTGTTTAGTCTTGTGAAGGTGAGTCTTTGTTGGTGACTTTTTCTCGTATAAAAATCGGTTAATAATGGAAGATATTTGAAGCAGGACATGCTATAATTTGTTAATAAGAAGGTCCTGATACCAATAAACGTTTTTATATACAACAAACTAGCAATTTTGGTAATAATGATCGACTATAGTAAATTTTCCAATAAAACAATAATGAAAGGATGTTCAGTTTACAATTCAATCAAGATATTTAAAAAAATTCCAAGTGGCTTTGTATGAAACTTTAAATAAATTCATTTCTAAGTGAGAAATTAGCATAAGATTCAGTTTTCGCATCTGTCACATCGAAATGGTACGCTTAAGAATTTCCTTGAAACATCCGTGCGCCGTTATTTCATCCTTCTGAAGTTTAGTTTTGTACGAATTACGGTCGTCTGATTAAACGTCATTTTCATTATTTAAATCTTATGAAAGCTGAAAGAGCCTCTTAAAACAGTTACGATTCAGAAATCACAAATTAACGTTGAGAAAACTTAAAATTGCACTTCCCAGCGAGAAATTCATATTTTTTTAAGTTATAAGAATAATTAGTGAGATTGATGCATACAAGTAGACCAAGAAAAAAATTATCAGAAGACAAAGAAAAAAATTAAAATCTTCATTTTGAAGTCCATTTTTTTTAACAAAATGTGTGATGAAATTTTCACTATATATCATTGTTTCCCACATTTGGATCATGCCTCCAGGAGCCGTGGTTCATTTGTGAGAGTGGAAAGAACATGACACCATTATAAAATTTGAAGATTTCGTTATATTACAGCTTTTCAATTATATTAGATCAGATTAGATGAGATGTGCCACCACTCTCTTTCTTTTGGCCCTATTTATTGTCAATTTTTCGACACTGCAGAATGGTGTTGGTCCAAGAATAGCATTGTTTACCCTAGTCAGGCCATTTCATCCTATTTTTCGTTTCCCTTAACACCTTTGTGACCTGGTATCTAGGCTACCATGACCTTGCACCGGTCTCCAGGTACGTTCACGTCATAATATACGCAGTTACATAAGATAGGATGAGATAAATATGGGGCTTAAGTGCTTCTAAGAGCCTCTCCACTACGACCTTTGCAGATCTATTGTGTATGCCCTCCTGTTATTCTAGAGTTCCTTGTCTAGACCCGTCCTCATTACTAGACGGATGACAAACCTCAGGTCCTCCATATATTGGCAGGATTGTGGTTTTTCCTCCCCTATCGTTGAAAACCTCAGCCTAGTCAGGCCTTCGCAGTAGCACAGTATGTGTACTGGGGTTTCCTCATCTTCTTGGCAAAACCTACATATAGTTGTTTCTGCCAATCCGATGTTATCCATGTGTTTGTTAAGTCTACAATGCCCTGTCAGGAGCCCAACCAGGATTCTGATTGTTTTCCTATTCTGGCTCAGTAGATACTCCGTGAATTTTGGTGAAGGTTGCTTGATGAACTCTTTGGCCTGTCTCATTTTTGGCGCCTTGTTCCACCATTCTCGAGACTGATTTTTTATCCAAGTGCTGCTATTTGTTTTCTGCAGCGCTTTCGCTATGCCACAGCTATGCTATGTCTATGTTCTGGGCCAATGGGAGCACAACGTGCCCCTTCTCGGGCTAGTGAGTCTGCCTCTTCATTGCCCTTGCCATCTGAGTGGCCTGGTACCCAGGCTACGGTCAGCCTATTACGACTGCCCAGCTCTTGTAGCGTCTCCAAGCAGTCCCAAACAAGTTTGGAATTTATCTGCATGGAGCTGATTGCTTTTATAGCCGCCTGGCTGTCGGAGTATATGGCAACGGTCTTTTCCCTAAACTCTTGCCTTAATAGCTCCCCTGCACAGTGCTGTATTGCTGAAACTTCTGCCTGGAATATCGTCACATGTTTACCTAAACTCAGTGAGACTCTTATCTTTAGCTTGGCTATATATATTCCTGCTCCTACACCTTCCTCGGTTTTTGAGCCATTTGTGTAGCAGGCCATTTCTGCATCAATTGAAAGTCCTTCTTTCCATGCCTCTCTGCCTGTTATTACTGTTTTGAAGTTTTTTCCGAGGCTATACTTGGGAATCATCTCGTCCGATAGCATTCCCATTTTGGGGTCGATATCCAACTCATTGTATAGCTCGTTATACCCCTTACCGTGTAGCCAACTAATGGGTGCTTGCCCTCTGGTCAATCTATTATTGATTGACCTGGCTTCGCCTTGTATGTAGACATGGAGTGGCGGCAGGTTCAGCAAGACTTCTAGTGCGGCTGTTGGGGTTGTCCTCATGGCTCCCGTGGCAACCAGGCAAGCCTTCCTTTTAATGCCACTTAGCTTTTGGATCGCCCCAGTCTGCCGAGTCTTTGTCCACCATACCACCGAGCCATATGCTATCATGGGTCTGATGACTCTTGTTTATAGCCATATGATCATTTTTGGTTGTAGCCCCCAGTTCTTTCCGCACATTCTTCTGCACAGATTGAGGGCTATCGTACCTTTTTGTATTATTTTCTATAGGTGTTGATCCATGTTAACTTGTGGTCAAATATGACTCCCAAGTATTTTGCCTCTTGGGCAATTGGAGTTTCCACCCTATTAAGAACTGGTGACTTCAGTCCTCTCAGTACTTCCTTCTTTGATGAAAACAACTATTGTTCTTTTAAGAAGATTTACAGTTAGTTCCTCCTCTAGGCACCATTTGTTGATTATGTTTAGGGCAGTTTGTGTCTGCTCCGAGACTTTTCCTGCGAATTTTTCTTTTACAATAATCGCATCGGCATACCCTAAGCAATACATGCCTTTGGATGTCAGCCTCTTCAGTAGCTCGTCCACTAGGATAGCCCACAGAAGTGGTGATAACACCCCTGCCTGCTCTAGCTGTGACGGTGGTATCGCCAATGGATGATATGATTACCCTTTTTTCCAAACTGGCGCTTATCCACCGACACAGGAGGAGTGGCATACCTTTTTTTTCTAGAGCTTTGGTAATTGACAGTGTAGATGCATTATTTAAAGCACCCTCAATGTCTACAAAAGTTGTCATGGCTATCTCTTTGTCCTATAGGGATTTTGTTAGTAGCCTGTTGAGATCATCCAGTGCTAAGTCTGTTGACTTGCCTGGCTGATACGCGTTTTTTCGCTCGTTGAGAGGTTTTGTTGATAAAACCTCATCTCTAATGTATCTGTCTATTAGTTTCTCCAACGTTTTAAGCAGAAAGGACACTAGCCTGATAGGACGGTATGATTTGGGCGTCATGTCATTTGTTCTCACTACCTTGGGTATATAAATGACTCTCCCCTTTTGCCAATCCGTAGGTATGTATTTAATAGCTATACAAGCCTTGAATATCCTACATAGACGTGGGATTAATATTTCCTGTCCCTTTTGGAGTAGGATGGGGTATATTCCATCCTCCCCTGGGTATTTAAATAGTTAAAACTTGTTTATGGCCCACCTTATTCTATTTGGCCTTGTTATCTCTATAGCCAGTTTCCAGTCCGAGGCATTTGGCCTTTTTGGCTTGCTTTGCGAACTATCCACCGCTACAGGGTCATTCAGAATTGTTGCGGCCGGAAAGTGTGCCTTGATTAGCATTGATATACTTTCCTCAAATGTTGTTGTGTAGGTATCGTCGTCCTTTTTTAGGAACCCTACTTTATTCACAGTAACTTCATATGCCAGCACCTTGTGGGTTCTAGAACATGTGGGGGTATCTAAAACCTTCTCACAGAACTTCTTCCACGATTGCAGTTACATACTACCTTGGAATTGACCTCTATGGATTCGAGTGCCTTCAATGAAGCTTGACTATCTGTGAAGATTGCAACCGAACGATATGTTCTTCCCTGTTTCATAATTCCTCCAACGCATTGATGAATTGTCTTCACTTCCGCATAGAAAGATGTGATGTCCTTATTGGAGTGAATATTTTATTTTAGTCCCACAGTTCCGGCTCCTACACCTCCTTGGTGTGATCTGTGAACCAGGATACCTAAATCTGTACGAGCCTTTCAATTAGACCTTTATAATGACTAAAAAGGCAGCATTCAACTGAATAATTGTCACATAGAACACACAGAATATCTATTGTTCCCCTCCGCCTAAGGTTTTATTTCTTGTGACTTGTAAGATATCTCATTTTTTGGGTATTTCCATTTCTTCCAATATAACATTGGTGCTTATAGCCCAAATGAGTACCTTTGCTAGTATATTCCGTTTCCTTTCATCTCAGTTTGTTCTGGAATCTACAGTAGGATGGCGATGTAGTTCATTGAGTACTACCTACTCCATACCATTTCAGAGCTGATTTCACAAAAACAGTGCTTTAATGGCTGCTTGACTATCTGACATGATAACACTCCTTTGCCTTCAATATCTTCTGAGCACACTTTCCTATAACGTGAATTTCCACTTGAAAGATGCATGGGGTTTTCCCCTAACTATTAGAGTGTTTGGTTATTATTTATTTTTGTCTACCGCCTAATTAAACTTTCCATACTTGATTTGTTTGAAAATAAATCCACCATCAGTGAATATATCTTTCCAACAACGATATTATTAAACGGAATTTAAAGAGTGTAACCTTCCACTATTATCCGCAGCATTATATTCGGTAAGCCGGTTTCAAAGAAGCTAAAGTCGATTTAAGTTGAAAGTTTTTAATACTTTAAATCCTCTTTGGAGTGCAATTAAGTGTTCTTTCGCTTTAGGCTCTATAAATCAATTTGCTCCACAGGATTTTTTTTTCGGGAATTAATATTGATCACGGTTTACTTAAATGAATTAGGGATGGGACAAATCTTTTGATAGAATCATGAAAGTTTTTCAAACTATTATTTTGCTTCATTATTAATTAACGAAATTTTCAAATTATGTTTTAAAATGATTAATTGACTCCATTAAATCTTTTTATCACTCATCTGTCGCTTTTGATAAGTAACATAATGACGGTCAAAACAGTGAAGAAAAATTGCTTAAAAATGTTATGGGTGTAAAAATTATAGGAATCTACAAATTATTTACTGAATTCCTCCTTCAAAAACTAAAAACTATCAACCAATGTTTATTTAATTTTTTTGAATAAATTTCTCATGCCTGTGTAGACCTCTCCGTTGTTTCTTGGATAATCTTAAAGTGAGTTTCAAACTTTCGGTTACTGCAGATGCTTGCATATCCTGTTCGCCTCAAAGTTTTAGGAGAACCTGTTGATTTTATATCTCTCAATTTTTGTTTGTCTTTTATCACAAATTCTTGCATTAAAACTTTTCTCGAAATAATATAGTTTTTCAGTTTTCAAATAGTTCATAATAAAATAAAATTCCATTGATCAGTATTTGTTTAAGATAACTTGAGGTGTAGTTTAACAGTGTAACGACAATAAAATAAAGCAATGTTGTCAGATATATTTTCTAAAAATGTTAGGCTCGATATAAAAATGTTCTCCTTTCTTCAGTAAACTGTTAGTTCGTGATGTTCTTAGAAAGCTAGTTTGGAAATATTTAAAAACTATACATAATATAAGTTTATTAGTAGGCATTAAAATAAGTAGCTTAAAATTGCTGGAGAAAGAATAATTAATTAAAAACAACTTTATGTATGTGACTATATTTAAGAAAATTTTGAATAGCTGGCAACGTAGTAACCTTGCATTGGAAAGCTAATAATCCAGTCCAGTATTTGGTATATTATAAAGAATTAACCGGATAGTTTTAATGCGGCCCACTGTGACATAAAAAATTTTACGATTTCACGGAACATCTGGCTAGTCCATCCAGGGGTGTTCATGAATTGTGTAGTAGAGAAATATTATTAATATAATATCTATTTGTTGGTTTAGTAAGGTTAGTTGATTAAGTGACGAGAGTTTTATAAATATAATTTATTAGTAATTGATGTATCGCGGGAATCATATTACAAATTTTATGAGTTTTGAATGCAGGTTAATTTTAATCTACTATATTAATTTGAATGAAAAACAATATTCGAATTTATAAAAAATTTATATGCACGCCATTGGGCGGCATTTGCCTTCATTGGGATTAAAAATATGGGTCATTACATTAAGCGTAGAAACACTATACACTCCATTCCAACATATTTCGTTTTACCTTTACACCAACACTATTGATTCAAGAGAAAAACCCACAGCAGGTAGCCTAATCCGATAACAATAGCACAGTATCGTATCGTACTCGTTTCTTGGAAAAGATAATGCTCAATAGTATGATTATTTTATAACTGAAATGTTTGGCTGGTAAAATAATAGTTAGTCTTAGTATCTAAATTTTATCGACTACGGATCTGTTACTGTTTACTGTACAATGAGGGATCAATAAAGTTTCATTATTAAATCTTTAAGATCAGATACCTAGTCAACGAAATATACTTTAATAGAAATTTATCTACCTTTTTTAGTTATCTTCAATCAATTTATACTTTTGCTGCATATCTTGAACTCATTTTACTTGGCTTTTTAACACTTGCTAGAAGTTTGAAGTAACCCCCAAACATCTCTATTAAGCAAAAATTTACGCTATAGAAAAGAATACCCAATTCAATATCGATAAAAAGACATAAAAAGCGAAGGGTAATTTTCGTTCGCTATTAAAGCAATGAGGTCAGTTCCAAATTGGTATGGCATGCCTAAAAAAACTCAATGAATAGAATCGTCACCCTATTCCAGGAATCACTGGAATAGAAGGATACCCCAAAAATTCCTTCAAGGGATGTATGAATCTATTGTGCCCCCTTATTTCTATTTAGTTCCTGAGGAAAGTCTCAGAGACTAGTAGCTCCTTTAGTCCGATTTCCCGGAGGAATCTTAGGATATCTGCAGGCCTCAACTTAGGTAAATGTCCCTCTTCTATCCAGTAATCTCCAAGGTGTTGTGCCCTAGGATTCTGAATTGCTGAGCAATTCGCAAGTATGTGAATGGAGGTTTCTTCTTCCATGCCACAGAATCTACATTCTTCTTCCTCCACTATTTTGAGCTTTTTCAGGTGCCCATTCAGACAACAATGTCCCGTAGGGATCCCTGTTAAAACTCTTAGTGCAGTTTTACTTTGACTTATGCATTCATTCGATCTCAACAGGTTCTAGTCACCCAGAAGGATCTTTGATTGTCTAAGTCCTACTATGATCTTTCCAATGGACAGATCTTCTCTTTTCTTTGGCTTTGCCTATTTCTTCCGATATTACATTGGAGCGGATAGCGCAAAAAAGTTCCGGCCCCCAAAAGGGTGTTCCAGTTCCCCTCTTTGCTAGTTGATCTACTACCTTATTTCCTTCTATCCCAGTGTGTCCTGGAATCCATAGTAAGGTGACTATATTGTTCTCGCCTAGTTCATTTGGTTTGCCTAGGCTTTCTCACACCATTTTGGAACTGATTACACAAGAGCTCAGTGCTTTGATAGCTGCTTGACTATCCGACATTATGATAATCCTTTGCCTTCTATATTCTTTATTAATATTGAACTGGGCACACTTTATGGCGTGAATTTCCGCTTGAAAGATACTCGGGGTTTTCCCAAGCTTCCAAAGTGTTTGATTCCTGGCCCGTACACTCCTATCTTAGTTCCTTCTATTACTTTTGAGCCGTCTGTGTACCATTCTTTCCAAGTCTGGTAATGGTATTTGGATCCCATTTCTTCTTGTTGCTTAATTCCGTAACGAATATCTTTGAAAAGTTATACTTTTTCATCATACCATCTTGTAGCATGTCCCAGGTTTTCTGATTTCTAAGAAGTAAGGAGGTAGTTTTTTTTGTTAATGGTTCTGTATACTGTTCTTTCTGCAACACTTTCCGCCACCATATGTAGTGGTGTGAGGTTGAGAATCACTTCCATGACTGCCGTTCTCATTGCTCCTGCAATGCACATACAGGCTAGTCTTTGAATTTTGGAGAGGTCTTCTCTCGTTGTCAATAAGCTAGTTCTACTACACCACGCAATGGCTTCATAAGTGATAATTGGTCTCACTATGGCAGTGTACATCCAGCTCAGGATTTTTGGGTTACAAGCCCAATTTCTCCCTGCCAGATTCCTGCACACCATTAGAGCCATTTTTGCTTTGTATATAATATCCTTTTCGTGTTTGTTCCACAGGAGTTTACAAGGGATAGGGGTAAAGGAACCACTAGTCACTGATACTTTGCTCAGGAAGTAGGAAGAGATAAAGGCACAACTTGGATGCTTGTAATTACCAATTCTTAGTTTTTTTGCTCCACAATGACTTGTAGAGTAGCAAATACGTCTTCAAACTTCCTTGTTCCAGTGTACCTTCGACTCTCCATGGTTAGCACTAGTTGAATCTACAACAACAGGGAACTTTCCAGTTTTTTTAAATCGATAATATCATCAAGTTACGTCTAAAAAACCTAATCCTCAAAAAGTTCTTCTCAAAAATCAATAATAACGTAATTTAAAACCATTGCAAATGACTTCACCCAGTTGTAGATACGTAGATCGTAATATTCGTAAAATTTGTGTTCTTGTTTTGTTGCCATTAGTTCTTTGTGACATTTTGTAATTTCGAGCTTCAGATAAATCCCAATAAACCCTTTTCAAATTGATAACAATAACTAAATCCGCCTCCCTTAGGTTACTGGAATTCCTTAATATTATGAATGTTTAAGGCTTAGCACATGAACATTGAAATCATTTCTCAATTTCTATGGCAAATCTGTTACGAATTCACTTTAAAATTTTATTGAAAAAAGATATACCTTTCCTCTGACACCAATCAAGGTTTCAACAATAGAAACTTCTGAGACTGATATTTTTTCAATAATTTTGCACACCTCCACGTTTATTTCAGTTCCGAGTCAGTATCGATTTTACACTCCGGAAAAACAGAAATCATACTTTATGCCTGAACAATTGCTTGGGAAATCGTGAAAAAACATTCGCGAAAACCTTAAAGAATATTCTGAATACACAAAAAGAATAATTGCCAAGGTCGCACCATTTATTAACCAATAAACATTCAATTTTTCAGAGTTTAGGTTTCTGAATAAATAAATCGCGTGGCAATTTTTCTTTCGATTAGCTACCAGTATAATAAATAAAAACACCCTAGTGGAATAAATGACTTTTTTTGTAAACTGATCATTTTTTTGTACTTCCAAAGTGTTGATCAGTGGCGGCTCCTCCATTAGGTCATTGGGGCAATGACCTTCCATTAAAAAATAATTCAAAAAAATAATTAAATAAGCATTTAAAAAAATAAAATATACCTACTATACATATAGTATAGTATTCCTCTTAAATAAAATTTACCTAAAACGTTTCAAGACCCCCGTGTAAAAATTATTCCGCATCAAGCAAAACCAAAATTGGAAAGCGGTTTGGAGTCCACTGTTGACCTCAAGGTGTTACATGGGAACGGAATTTGTCGAGCGCTGACGATCTTCGCGGCGTGAGAGAAGCACGCCCGAAGTTTACATGTGATGGGTCAAAAGCCCGGTTTAATATCGACGATGAATCGACTTACGACGACTGATTATTACACATTTAGAAAAGAGATGAGTAGAGGGGTTGGCAGGCCGCGCTGTATTTTGATTTAAAGGAGAGCATTTGAAGCGAAATAATGAGAATAATGAGCTGTATTTTGACGTAATAAGTTGTTGCAAATACAAAAGATCGAAGGCTTCACTTAAATTTCAAAAAGATTTAGACTAATTATCAGTTAATTTAAGTTTGTCATATTTAATATGTATAGAAATGAATAAAATATGGTTGTTTCTAAGAGAGCATTATTTTTATATAAAACAAGCATGTCCCAAAAACATTTTTTGCCTATGGGGCTTTGGAAAGGAACTCCACAAATTTTGCTTTTTTAACGATTTTAACGACTTCTGGGCAGTAATTGGTAGTGATTTTTCGAAAAATTATAGGCCTCCGGGGCGCTGGTCAGTGGCGTTCCGTGTTTTAAGATTTTGGTCACATCACCTATGACCCCCCTATCAAATTGGCAAATGGAACTAACTGCTTCTAATTAATTCTACTATTTAATGAAAAAAATATGAAAATATATTGATAATTATTTCGATGTTAACATCAGAATGACAGAAGTTATATTTGTTGTGATGCCTACTTGATGTTTAATATTTTGGCTAGTGACCTATGTTGTGATTGACTTAATAAATATAAATAGAAAAAAGAAGAAGATATGATATTACAAATATTAAAGCTTAGGTATTATTAGCCCTATGGACATATCCTGGATATCTTTTTCCCATTTAACCCGTAATCACAGACGTGGCGTCTCTTAGACGGCAATTTTATTTTATAAAAAATTGATATAATGGTTTTTTAATAAGATTATTTATATATATTAGATATCATTATAATATTGAAAATTTTTCGAGTTTTTTCGGTAAAAAACACTTTTTTGGGTGGGCGTAAAAATACATTATTGCGATTTCCGGCAAAAGTTAGAATCCTAGGTCAAAAAGTTGGATATAAAAGTTGTAGATCTTGGAAAAATCTACAACTTTTGTATTGGTGACTTTTTCACATAATCTCAAAATTAGCTCGAAAAACGCAAAATACTGCATTTTTCGTTTTTTATTTTTAGTTTCGTCAAAAATTGTTCGATTTTGATGAAAATATAGTAAAAGGTAGTTTTTATAGTCACAAACTATGGAAAAAAATTTCAAATTAAAATATTGGTAATTTTCCGAGATATGACGTTTTTTCGGTAAAAACCCCTTTTTTGTGGGGTGGAAAAAGACATTATTGCGATTTCCGGCCAAACTTGAGGTCCTATAAAAACAAGTTAAATATAAAAGTTGTAGATCTTGGAAAAATCTACAACTTTTTCATCAGCGACTTTTTCACAAAATCTCGAAAAACGCAAAAAACTGCATTTTTCGTTTTTAATTTGTAGTTTAGTCTAAAATTATTCGATTTCGATAAAAATTCCACACCTGAAAAAGACATTATATCAATTTTTGATAAAATAAAGAACGTCACGTCTGTGGTTATTTAAGATCAGTATAACTGTGCAATGATATAGGAAACCAAGGAAAACTATATCTGCTGATCTTTACAATTGTTACTTAAGAAGACAGTTTAATAGTGGGATATTTAATGAATTAAATTTATTATTTTTATTTACTTTACTATTTACAAATATCTTGAAGCGACACACAAAAAACAATTACCTATATAAAACATTAGTTAAGAAAATTGTTATTTTTATTGTAGAAGGAGTTCGAAATGAGCTCCTATATCATTAAAATCAAGGTTTCTATGAACGTATGTGTCACAAATTGACATTTCAGTTTTAGATCAAATTGTTTTGACATTGTCTTGAATTTTGATTATTTTGCAACAGTCAACAATGAATTTTGAAAGGGAAGAACTGGTAGAAATGGTATGGATCTTAGGTGAATGTAATAACAATTGTTTACTTGCAACAAGAGTCTATCATGAGCGATATCCAGATCGTCGGCAACTGAATAAGAGAGCATTTCAAAATGTGATAGATAGATTCAATCGCAATGGTTCAGTGTTACATGAAACTAAAAAAACAGTTACAACAGAGGAAACCGAATTAAATGATTTACTGACCGTTACAGAAGATCCTCATTCAAGTATCAGAAATATTTCAAGAGAGCAAGACATTAGTTACGGATCTGTTTAGAAAATTCTCTCGAGACACCACATGCATCCATATCACATCCAGCTACACCAAGAACTAACTGCGAATGATTTTGAAAAAAGGATAACTTTTTGTAAATGGGCACAACAACAAATAATTGCACAAAGAAATTTTTTCGATTTTGTTTTAGTCGGAGATGAAGCAACAAAAACTGATGTGTCAATCGGTATAACTTCCACTATTACTCTACAACAAATCCGTACCACATAACTACAAAGAGTCTAACTAGGTGGTATCTTAGGTAATTATGTAATAGATCCTTTCTTCTTTGAGGGAACAGTGAAAGGAGAGTTTTATTTAGACTTTTTAGTGAACCATTTACCTATTTTACTTCAAAACGTGCCTCTCGATATCCGTCAACAGTTATGGTATTTACATGACGGAGCTCCTTCTCATCAAAAAGCACTTATCCAAGGTGAATTGAATGATCAATTTCCTAACAGATGGATAGGAAGAGAAGGACCAATTAATTGGCCAGCTAGATCACCAGAATTAAGTAAAGTATACTTCTTCTTCTGGGGCTATATTAAAGATCGAGTGTACCATGAACCTCCAACAACAATTGATGACATGCAGGTCAGAATTAGAAACGTTTTTCATAATGTTACGCCACAAATGCTTACAAATGTAAGTAGATCATTTGAAAACCGTCTTCAAGCCAGTGTTGAAGTTGTGGGAGCTCATTTCAAACGCCTTCTACAATATTAATAATAATTTTTTCATCTAATATTTTGTTTAATTGTTTTTTGTGTGTTGCTTTAAGATCATTGGAAATAGTAAAGCATACATAAAAATAATAAATTTAATTCATGAAATATCCCTTTTTTCAATACAATTTAAAATATATCCAGAACTATTAAGTTAAGGTATAGGAAATACTTAGGATAAATTAGTTTGTAGTTTGTGATGGTGATATAAAATACAGGGTGATTCATTAAAAAAAAACTGAGCAAATAATGAATTTTTGTTTTGACGTACCCTGTATTAAATTTAAAGAGTATTAGTGAAATCAATCATTTTTATGAAGTTTGAAAATCATTTAAAAACTATGGCTACAACACATCATTGCTCTTGTACCCCTTTTCTATTATACGAGACGTTAAACTTGTGATGCCTTTTGGCCCAATATAATAATATAATAATAAATATTTAAAATAAGAATTAAATTCCCTTGATCTTATTTCAACAAAACGTTCGAACATTTCATTAGTATATATATATATATATACAAACAGACAAATACTATTGAGGTTAGCAGCAAAAAAGGAAAAAGTGTACTCTTTTTAAATTTCCAAGCTTTCGTAAATCTTTATTTACATCATCAGGGAACTACAAAAGTGAGAAAAAACATAAATTACAAAGCGGTCCGCTACAACAGTTTCATAACTTACGTTAATCGAGAATGATTCCTTGATCTTAACATTGGGAAAAGTGTTAAACAGTTAGCACTGAAGAATGAGACAAGTCCAGCTTGCATTATAAGCAATAGCTAACAGTCACATAATAAAATATATTAAAAATCATTACAAAGTTAAAATATTAAAAATGAAAGAATCCACACAAACACGTGGATTTATACATGTTATTAATTAAACAATGATTGAAAAATAGGTTAAGGACAAGTTCTTCTTTTCTTTGAAGTAGAAAAGAAGAGATACTACGACTATAATGACATCAACCAAAAACAATAGAAATATAAATTATTGAAATACGAGGGAGGTACAAAAATTAGGTAGGAGTTATGATGAAATATTATTTGAATTGATATCAATTTGTTTATGAAAATTATGTTTATCTAAAGTTAATAAAAGTGAGTAAAGATTACTTAAATTTTGAATGTCTGTTTTCTTATTAATATGATCATCCTCCTGAAAAATGAAAGCCATTTCTAGAAATAATCTTTTACTATAGTTATTTTCACGGGATAAGATCTTAATCCCTTCAAAATCTATTCTATGATCTAAAGAGGAAACATGATTTGCAAGAGAACATCTTTCAGGATGTAATCTTATATCACTCTTGTGGAGAGATATACGGCTAGAGAGTTTTTGAGAAGTTTGACCAATATAAGAAAGATCACAGCTATTGCAACCAATTTTATAAATCACATTACTATTATCTAATGTAGGAATTTTATCTTTTAGCGGATTGTAAATAGATTTTACTACTAAGGCACTCTTACATGCAAACTTAACATTTTGTAAATATTGAGAAAAAATCTTAGTAAGTCTGGGAGTAACTTCCCTTATATATGGTAAAGAAACAATTGAAGTGGTAGGAACCCTTTCTGAAATCGAAAAAGCATCCTGATCAGTTACACCTGCTTCAACTACTGAAAGTGTAGGAATTTGTGTTATGACAGATGATGTATTGAAAATAATCTTTCTTAGTAACGATTTGGGATAGGAATTATCAAGGAACAAATTGAAAAGAATATCACGGTTCTTATTCTTAAAAATGGGGTCGGAAAGACTCATAACCCTAGCTGTCATTTGTTTAACCAAGTTAACCTTTATGCTAAATTTATGGTAAGAATTGTAGTTGAGAAATCTCCCAGAAAACCATGTAGCTCTGGGAGATTTCTCAACTACAATTCTTACCATAAATTTAGCATAAAGGTTAACTTGGTTAAACAAATGACAGCTAGGGTTATGAGTCTTTCCGACCCCATTTTTAAGAATAAGAACCGTGATATTCTTTTCAATTTGTTCCTTGATAATTCCTATCCCAAATCGTTACTAAGAAAGATTATTTTCAATACATCATCTGTCATAACACAAATTCCTACACTTTCAGTAGTTGAAGCAGGTGTAACTGATCAGGATGCTTTTTCGATTTCAGAAAGGGTTCCTACCACTTCAATTGTTTCTTTACCATATATAAGGGAAGTTACTCCCAGACTTACTAAGATTTTTTCTCAATATTTACAAAATGTTAAGTTTGCATGTAAGAGTGCCTTAGTAGTAAAATCTATTTACAATCCGCTAAAAGATAAAATTCCTACATTAGATAATAGTAATGTGATTTATAAAATTGGTTGCAATAGCTGTGATCTTTCTTATATTGGTCAAACTTCTCAAAAACTCTCTAGCCGTATATCTCTCCACAAGAGTGATATAAGATTACATCCTGAAAGATGTTCTCTTGCAAATCATGTTTCCTCTTTAGATCATAGAATAGATTTTGAAGGGATTAAGATCTTATCCCGTGAAAATAACTATAGTAAAAGATTATTTCTAGAAATGGCTTTCATTTTTCAGGAGGATGATCATATTAATAAGAAAACAGACATTCAAAATTTAAGTAATCTTTACTCACTTTTATTAACTTTAGATAAACATAATTTTCATAAACAAATTGATATCAATTCAAATAATATTTCATCATAACTCCTACCTAATTTTTGTACCTCCCTCGTATTTCAATAATTTATATTTCTATTGTTTTTGGTTGATGTCATTATAGTCGTAGTATCTCTTCTTTTCTACTTCAAAGAAAAGAAGAACTTGTCCTTAACCTATTTTTCAATCATTGTTTAATTAATAACATGTATAAATCCACGTGTTTGTGTGGATTCTTTCATTTTTAATATTTTAACTTTGTAATGATTTTTAATATATTTTATTATGTGACTGTTAGCTATTGCTTATAATGCAAGCTGGACTTGTCTCATTCTTCAGTGCTAACTGTTTAACACTTTTCCCAATGTTAAGATCAAGGAATCATTCTCGATTAACGTAAGTTATGAAACTGTTGTAGCGGACCGCTTTGTAATTTATGTTTTTTCTCACTTTTGTAGTTCCCTGATGATGTAAATAAAGATTTACGAAAGCTTGGAAATTTAAAAAGAGTACACTTTTTCCTTTTTTGCTGCTAACCTCAATAGTATTTGTCTGTTTGTGTCCTAATTGATCAGCAACGATCACATGCGTTTATCGCTTTTCAGCTTATATATATATATATATATATATATATATATATATATATATATATATATATATATATATATATATATATATATATATATATATATATATATATATATATATATATATATAAATTGAGAAGGTTATTTAATAGAAAGTCAAGTTCAAAGAGTGAAGTAAGACAAAACAGTAATATGTTTATTTGTTTTATTTGAACTTGACTAGTTATATAAATATGCATTCAATATCTACTATAGGAGAAGTTGATTTAGAATAAGTCATGAAGAACATTCTATATAGTCGAATGGTCAGAGATCAGTAATCTTCAACCATTAAATATAAGTATGCTATACGGCTAGGTACTTATGTATATCATAGTATAGCCGTAGTAAGTTGATCACCCTGTATAGCGCTTTTATTTCTCGTACTTGACCAATACTGCGAAATGTTTTCTCCAGACGTGTAAATCCAAGTAATTACATTGTTTGCAGTATAATAATAAAGTCTCTAAGAAAAACGTGACTCTGGTCAATAGTTTTCGGTCTGTAGAAGGCTACTTAGCGGTGAATCCACGTATTTTATTTCGTCCGGTACAAGCTGGAAGAGAACCGAAGCGATTATATTTGAAAATTTTAGTAGTAGAAAAGTACATCAAATTTCTTAATGCCATAAGTATTGAATTCGTTTAAATATTCCATCAGAAAAGTAAATTTACTTCATCTTATAATGCACTTCTTTTCGGAAGATTGATTAAAACGGAAGCCTACATCGTCTACTTTCCATTAAACGAGAAAATGGGATCGATGCTCTTCCGGTAATTTTCAGGTGTACAAGAATATTTATTAGATCCTGAAATTTATAAAATTTGTCAAATAAAACATACAAACTAAATTAAACCGCCAACAGCGGCCTCGAATCCTTTGTATTACCGATCACACATCATTTGGATTGACGGCGTTCATTTCTTTGACAGGATTTTTCCAATAAAACAAACACTTTGCGGGAATTGAGGCAATTAATTGAATTTATCGACAGCTGCGATAGTGCCACTGTACCGAATACGTTCAAAATGAACAAGCGCCAGTTTAAAAACCGAAATTTACACTAACTGTAATTCCCATTAGATATAAACATAAAAATATCAATTGTAAATAATTTAAAGTGAAAATGGTTGCAAGAATTCCGGAAAAAAATACTCAGAAAGTTTGAGAAAAACCCCAAGCATCTTTCAGGTGGAAATAAACTCCTTAGGATAGTGTTTCCAGCTTAATATTAGGATTACTATCATGTCGTATAGTCCAGCAGTCATTGAAGCACTTAATCATTGTGTAATAAGTGCGAGATTGCCAAAAAAGACTTAATTAACTAAGAATGAGAAACATCGTCATTCCATTGTGGGTTCCAGGGCACACTTAATAGAAAAAAGCGAAATATCACATGAACTAGCGAAGAAACAGGCTGACATGCTTTTGAGGACCAGAATCCTTTTGCGATATCAGCACTAATATAACATCGGAAGAAATATGTTCATTGGCAGCAAGGATATCAACGCCTCTATATGAATATATAATTAAGAAAGATCTAACATTCTCAAACAGAGGCACGGAGCCGACATTTATTAATGCTCGTAGCCGAACATTAATAGATATTAGGCTGGCGACAGCTGAAATATCGATAAAAATTCGGGTCTGGCAAGTGTCAGATCACATTTCCATGTCAGACCACCGCTGGCTGACCTATACGGTAAGCCAGGATCTCAGGACCACTGTAAAATCCCGTGACTCGAAGAGGACGGATGTAGCTCTCTTCAATCGCCTCTTAAAAGGTGCACTACGGGAAACAGAGGTCCTGACTCCTGGCAATAATGAGGAACTGGAAAGGTACACGGTATCTAGCCAAAACAAAATAGACATTGCCTATAAGGAATCCTGTCCGATGAGAATGGTCCAGACAGATGGCAAAACCAATACTTGGTGGTGCCCTGAACTGGAACACCTCAGAAAGACAGCGAGAACGACCTTTAACAAGGCAAAACGAACAAAACTCAAAGAGGACTGGGGAGTATACCAAGCCAGCCTCAAAGAGTTCAAAAAAGTCTGCAGACAAAGACAACGAGCAGCCTGGAGAGCCTACTGGGAGGCAGTCGAAGACTTCCCACAAGCTTCTAGGCTACAGAAGGCACTCTCAAACGACCACCATAAGGGTATCGGCGTCCTGACGAGGGAAAATGGCGACAAAGTCGTCAACCTCCAAGAGAGCGCTGAGATTCTTATGGAAACTCACTTCCCAGGCTCTGTCTTTCCAGGAACGACAAACTGGGCAAAAGTACCAACAACATCCTCACAATACGACTGGCAATTTGCTAGTGCAGTAATTGATGAGGACATTTCGAGTTTTTCCCCTTTCAAGTCACCAGGACCTGACGGCATAAGACCAGCCCTACTTCAGTGGGGAATGGATATCCTTATGCCGCACTTGATTGAAATATTCAGAGCCTCTTTAGCTCTGAGGTATATTCCCAGAAAGTGGAGAGAAGTACGTGTGGTATTTATACCCAAACCAGTAAGGATGGATTACACCTTACCAAAAGCATTCCGACCTATTAGCCTCACATCGTTCATTTTAAAAACAATGGAGAGGCTATGTGAGAGGTATATAAGAGATGAAGTGCTAGTTCACAACCCACTTCATCCAAATCAGCATGCATATACTCCGGGAAGGTCCACTGATTCGGCCATTTACCAAGTGGTTGGCAGAATCGAAAGATCATTGGACAATAAAGAATCCACCCTGGGTATATTCATAGATATTGAGAATCAAAGGGTGCAGTCTTACTAAGGTCACCCTGGGCGACCCTGGGAAGATATATTTGGCGATGACCAGGAAAAACCTACGCTTAAAAGTAGAATTTCTGACTGGCCACTGTCAACTAAGGAAGCACCTCCATACTATGGGGCTAGTGGACACACCTCTATGTAGAATGTGTGAACAAGAAGATGAAACTGTCAGGCATGTCTTATGTGAGTGCCCGGAGTTATCGTCAATAAGAGAGTGTGTGTTCGGTGAGTCTTGGCCTACACCTGCCGATATAAAGGAGATGTCTCTGAGTGACCTGTCCACCTTCCTGGAAAGGACAAGATGGACGATGACTAGGAGGTCAACTCCTCGGGAGGATGTACAATGGGTCACATGTGGCCTAAGTGCTGTGGGCCTAAACTCACCCTCCCCACTCTACAGAACAGTACATATGTTCATTGTAAAGATCTATTCAGGTTAAGATAATAAAAGGTACAACTACGACCAAGTGAGATCAAGAGGATAGGATAGATAGATGATAAGAATTTTGACTCTCTAAAAGCTCAAACTAGTGGATAAGGGAGAATGTAGATTTTCTGGAATAGAAAAAAAATTTGAGGATTACAAGGTACTACAAAATCCTAGGGTGAATCAGCAAGGAGACCACTGGTATGAAGATAATTCTTGTCAAAACTAAAGCAACTACTAGTCCCTTCTTGAATCTCGACTCAACTTTCTAGGAATGTTCGCCTAGATGGATCATCTTGTTTTCTACCTGATGGTTTTAATCCTTTAGCTGAGCTAACGTCTTGTCACCTGATCGAGAATCTGCTGGTCGTTGTAGCTGTCGTTTGGGTTTAGCTAACTCTTGGGGTTGGCTTCGATGTTCTGTTCTTATGTGCTTGTGGGCATCATGTGTTTGTTCTGATTTTAGGAGTTCGGTAATCGAAGACCTGCCCAGTTCAATGCCGTTGTCATAACCTCAAAATTGGCATTTTTCCAGTTGTGTCACTTTTCTTGTGGGGATGTGGTATCATTTATAACGTGAAGTTAGTGTTCTAGTGTAATTGGAATTGTAATGTAGTAGTAGTGTAATTCCTTAATAACAGTTACCTGTAAAAACTGACATATTTTAGTAAAGCGTGTTATCAATAGATGTCAAAGATGATAGTTTAATACTTTTTATAACGCACAACTACTTCCCGGGCTACATGCCCCGACAGACATTGAATTACACTTCTAAGTTATACGTGATCAGTATGTTCTACAAGATTTAACCAACCATTCTGGTTTGCAATTAGAAGGGACAACATAACTTGCAGACCAGTTTCGGCGTATATAGCCCGAGAAGTAGTTGTTGCTTCTTAGTGAACGGTCTCTGTTCTTTGAAAAAGATATTTTTCAAAAACTTAATAAGGCGTTATCTTTGACATCTAATGATAACACGCTTTACTAAAATATGATAATTTTTTACAGGTAACTGTAAATAAGTAAATAACTACAAAACCGAGATGGTTTTTTGTCAATATAGAATTTTGGTTTGTTGTTAGATGTGTGGATGTCGCTGTTATCGCATTCTTAGCATTTTCTTTGCTGAGGTTAATGTATTGATGTGGTTTCAACGTTGTCTCCAGTCCAGGATTATGCTCTCAGGGCTTCTGGACGGATATCATCTACCTTGTACTGATGCCGAAACTGATCTACAAGTGATGTTCTCCCTTCTAATTACAAACCAGAATGGTTGGTTATATCTTGCCAGCCCCGTTTAACTTAGAAGTGTAATTCAGTGTGTATCAGGGCCTATAGCCCGAGAAGTAGTTGTTGCTTCTCAGTGAACGGTCTCTGTTCTTTGAAAAATATTTTTCAAAAACTTTGTAAGGAGTTATAATAGTATTGAACTCTTATCTTTGACATCTATTATTGTAGTGTAATTAGTAATTTTTTAATTTTAGCTTTATATAGTTCCAACCACAAGAAATTTACCTTTTGGGTCAGACTGTACATGCATTACATTTGAATCCAGCTAATTAAAATCAGGAATCACTTGCTTATTTGGATTTTACACTGGAGAAACGTCAAATCTTATCTGGAAATTGTCAAAAAACAAAAATAATATTTGTTTTAAAATAAATGACATAACAAAAGATTGTTTATTGATTACAGGTTATATTGTATATATATTTTATTCAAAAATTAATTCATATTCGAGTTATTTTCTAATAAACATTTACATTTTAGTCCGGCCCTGACCAACACGATGAAAAAACCAAAACCTGATATTATTGTTGACCACAATAATTCGTGTTTTTATTAACTCTTTTGTTTTTTGTATCTCTCTTTGTTCGTTTATCCAACAAAATATTATTTTAAACAGTGAGAATAGAAATATTCATAGAAAGTCTTTATAACACCGATTTTGACGTTATCCAAATAACAATTTTAAATTTACGGGAAAAAATAGAGCTAGGTATTTGTGTAATTTAAATTAAATAACTGATGAAATAAAACAAATTAATTTGTTTAAATCTTCATTATTTATTTTGAACTGACGTTCAAATTAAAATTAGTGACGCGTTTCGCTACACAGTAGCTTTTTCAAACTGTTTGAACTGTTTGAACAGTTTGAAAAAGCTACTGTGTAGCGAAACGCGTCACTAATTTTAATTTGAACGTCAGTTCAAAATAAATAATGAAGATTTAAACAAATTAATTTGTTTTATTTCATCAGTAGTATGGATCTTCATCAAGTAAAAGCCTCATCTATTCAATTTTTAAATTAAATAAATTCAAAAAGCTTATTTCGTGTTGCGAGACTTGTAGTGACAGTGATGTTGATGGAAGGATAGATTCGAGGAGCAGCCCTTCACACGGGGTTAAAAAAAAAGTGAATTGATGATTTAATTGAATTACTCAAGCATTTTATGCTAACAATATGGAATTATGTAGAAAAATCTTTTGTTTGGTTCCACTTATGAATTTTTATATTTTTTCCAACCGTTTTTGGGTTCCGGTGAACTATACGGAACCACGAGTTTTTGACTGATTTTGAAAAAAATCGATAGTACCCACCTATTTTAAAGATTATCTGTCGAAAAATTTGCGGTAAATTCAGAATTTTCAGAGAAATCCAAAAAAAGATTCATTTTACCACGTTTTTTTTGTATGTCTGTCCGGGTGGAACTTTGTACATGATCTTAAATTTATTTCCCGATGGGTTAGAGGCTTAAAATTTCAAACATAATTCACAATTGGATGACAATAAAATAAAATATGGAAAGAATTTAAAAAAATTGAGAATTATTGATAAAAAGTATCTTAGTTTTGATATATATCATATGGTCTATACATAACAGCTTGGTTGATAAAAATATTATGTCTTCGTAGCCGAGCGGTAAAGAGGTTTGGATGCCGGAAATTATGAGTTGTAGGCATAGGGTTAGAATCCTGGACACGGTGATAATTTTTTTATTTGTTATATCATGACATTTGTATATGAATAACCTTCAATATAGTTCCTATCAATCGACATAGCTACTTCAAACATTTTTATAGAACTGTCGCATGCGCCACTCGTTTATTATTATTATCTTTTAGTTTTTAGTTCGTTTTAAAAACGTGGTAGGTATATTAAAAACATTTTTATTTCATTTATTCAACTTTTTAATGGCAACTATTTCGTCCGATATTTTCAATAAAACACAGTTTAAATGTGACACTATATAGGAAACTATTCATATTTTTTTTTCTCCAAGAAAAAATTCCTTTACTTCCTCTCTAATATTGTTCTAAATATGATATTTTATAAGGTATATATTTTTTATTAATAAGTAACATCAAAAAATGTTTATTTGTCAAATGTCAGAAAGCTGTGGAGGTGGGATTATTCAGCACCCTAAAGTATCGAGAAAGTTTATATTGTAATGAAAATTTCACACCTCTACTTTTTAACCAATGAGATGCCTTAATTTTGACTACCATGGCAACTAAAAAAATTTCGGGAAATTTTTTCGAGACGCCACGATATTTAAGTGGAAATTTTTTGACAGTTGAAAAGGTAAACATCTACAAAATAATGTAGATATACCTGTGAATAATGCAAAATTTCTATAAGAATTTTACATCTTTTCGTCACAAAATTCAACAAACGGTTTCCATACACTTGATTTTGATTTTTTCCAAATTATGGTGTGAAATTTTCTACGCAAGCTTAAATTATTCCTGTAAATTTTCTTTCGGGCACGAATATTTTAAGAAAATTATCGTGCCCTCAAGAAAATTTCCGGAAATAATTTTGTGATATTATAAGTGAGAAAACTCAAGGTTTAATGCATTATCCTGTATACAGGGTGAGTCATAACTATTGGGACATAGACTTAGGGCAGATTGTTTGGACTAAAATATGACGATAGGACCAAATATGCTTTAATAAAATATTGCTGTAGAAAAAGTAAAGGGCGTTAAACATGAATTTTTTTTTCGTTTTTTGCTAATAATTTCACTGTAGGTATATTTATCGATTGTTATAAAAATCGGCACAGAGGCATGATTTTATACAAAGAATATTATTTTATGTATTATTTACCATTTTGTTACAGGGGGCGCCACGTGAATGATTTTTGATGATGAAATCGACTGGTAACTTTTTTGACGAAACTCTGTTCCGATTTTGTTAATAATCGATCCATAAATATACAGTGAAATTATTAACAAGAAACGAAGAAAAAATTCAACTTTAACGCCCTTTATTTTTTCCACAGCAATATTTTATCAAGGCATATTTGTTCCTATCGCCATATTTTGGTCCAAACAATCTGCCCTTAACCTATGCCCCAATAGTTATGATTCTCTCTGTGAACTGTTATGCAACACATAAAAGAAGTAGTTAGTATGTTTGTCTTTTGTGTTGCTACCAAATTTCCAATACCAATGTGCTTCAAGTGGGAAAGAGTCGAATATCGAAACACCCAGTATATTATTCTGGTAAAAAACAATATTTTGAATCATTTTATTAGATTTCCAATAATCCAAAACATTTTTTTCGATTTGTATATTTAAAAAAACAAACATAGTAGCTCTGGCATTAAAACCTTTATGAAAAAATTCAATTTGACGCCATGCCTCATCCAATTTAGCGAACGATGCGGTCCTAGTACTACTCTTAATCATAATTGCGTTATACGAAAATGCATGCATATAAATGCATGTGTGTAAAATATGCATGAATCGAATATAGCACGCCACGGTATCAACTGAAATAAAAAATATGATTTAAGTACGAAATATTTTTAAAAAGGGAAAATAAAATTTTTCAATAGAAATAGCGTTCATAAAAATTTTATGACGCTCAGAAAAATACGCTATGAATTTAGATTGGTTGTGTGTTTCCGCAAATCTTTTGAAAAATGTTCAAATTATTATCCAAATTGTCATTTCATCGAATGCTTTTTTCCTTGTTAAAAATTCAGCTATACCGTTTGTCTCAATAAATTGCTTCAAATACACTGCCGAGCAAAAATTGTAGGTCACCTCAAATAATTTAAGAAAATAAAAATAATTTTAAAAATAAAACTAATCAGGAAGTCCAGTAGGCGATGAAAATTATATTGTTGGATGGATGCTACTTGTCATAGTTGTCGTCTGTCACATTCTGACACCGTATTTTGTAACCTTTGTTAAACAACAAAAATTATTCCTATATAACATCCATATTTCGTTGCTTATTTTTCAATTATATGTGATTTTTTTTTCTCTAAAACCTATTTGTTGTATGGTTTATTGTGTATAGTGACGTTTCATTGTTCTTAGTGTTTATTTACTACTCCACAATGCCTCTACATCCTATTGTGGGTGCACGAATTGTAGCATTAATATAATGTTACGCGAGCTACTGCAATAATATTCTCACTTAGTGCCCCCAGTGAAATCCCCGTATGAGACGACTATGGCTCCTCCGCCCAAACTTCGAGAAACATCCAGAACACCCGGGTGCATCCGCCAGAATATCGAGAATATCCAATGCACCCGCGAGAACGCCGAGACACTTCTAGAATTACGGCGCACGAGTATAAATAGGCCACGAGCATCGTTGCAGGCAATTAGTCAATCAGTCAGTGTTGATACCGAAGGAAAGTAATCGCGCCTCGATAAAGTGTTTATTAAGTGACTCTCATATAAATTATAGTTAGTGTGTTTAGTGTATTACATAAATTATTGAATAAGGACTGAATTACATATAAATCTGTAAATATAAATTAATTGTAAATATAAATTAGAATAAACGTTACAATAAGATGGTAGAGGACAACGTGAAACCGCCAGAAATGTTGGTAAGAGCCTCTGTGCTGTACAAAATGTGTACCAACGCTACCAGACGACCCAGATCTGGGCGAAAAAGAGTCACGAGTCAAAGAGATAATCGGTTTATGTTTGCTTCTGCGGTTTTGCTGCGAAATCAGTTTCAAGAGTTTAAAAATGTTAATGTTAGTGCGAATGAACAGTTAGAAGAACGCTTCGTGCTTATGGATTGTCTTGCAGAAAGATGGCTACAGGGCCAACATTTAACCACCAGCATCGAATTGCAAGATTGGATTTTGCTCTAAATCACTTGGCATGGAACAATAATGACTGGAACAAGGTACTCTTCACAGATGAGTCACCTTTTTGCCTCAATGGACCAGACATACGTCGACGAGTATGGAGAAGGCTCGGAGAAAGATACGCCCCCGCTTTTATTGACCATAGACGTAAATTTGGTGGTGGGTTTGTCATGGTTTGGGCAGGTATCACTTCAGAAGCACGTACAGAGTTGGTTTCCGGAGAGAATAGCTCTATAACAGCTCAAAGATATGTAACGGAGCTCCTGGAAGAACATGTTGTGCATTTCATGGTTACAATGAGCGAGCAAGGCATTTTCATGCATGATAATGCAAGACCACACGCTGCCAGGATTGTAAATTAATATCTTTTTTTTGTCAGGTGGAAACCTGCTCACAAGCTTTGGGTACTTGTTCTACCTTTCCCCGGAAGTGCGGGGATGCCCCGGAGAGATCCCTAATCTCACCTAGATATCTCGCTCGCAAAACATCCAGGTAGCATTGAGGGGCCTCAACCGAAAACGACCACCTCAATCTGGGGGCATAATTTCAGAGTCGAAATCTTTCTCCGCCATCACTGATATGAGCTCGCTCTTGCTTCTTCTTTTGTCTCATGACGTCTTTGATGAAATTTCGTATGACATCCCACTTTTCCTTGCTCATCGTCATCAGCTCTACCATATTTGACTTAGATACCTCTAGTCCGATCTCTCTCTCCATATGCCGTCTGTTTGTGTCCCACCTCTGGTAGATGATGTGCTCCACATCATCTCTGTCTCCACAGTAGATGCAGGTGTCATCTTCTGTCTTACCTATTTTTTTGGTAAAAGCCCTAAAAGAGCCATGTCCGGACAATGCCTGCGTTACGAAGTAGTCCAACCCTCTGTGGCGACAGAGAACCCAGCTTTCCAGTCTTCCTATCTATCCGTCCCATCTGTTTTGCCATTTGGCCCTCACCTCCCTCTCTATTCCCCAGCCCTTTTATAGATTTATTTCCTATCCCACACCAGCAGATCCATTGGCGGTATCCCCGCGATGACTTGCACCGCTTCTGATGAGATGGTTCGATACCCCGAGATAGCCCTGAGCAGCATTCTCCTCTGCAAGCTGTTCTCCATATTCCCATATTTGGCGATTTCTATCATCCCGTCCCAAATAGATACACCATATAGGATGGTGGATTGAACTACTTCCCACAGCAACCTCCTTTTCTCTGCCGTCAGACCACCTATGTTTGGGAGTATTTTTCCGAGAGCCGTCACCTTCGCGGTAGCTTTCTTGACAGTTTCGTTTATGTGCTTTCTAAAGGCCCTCCCCCTTGTTGTAGTCATATTCCCAGGTATTTTAGGTCCGCCTTTGGTATGATCTCCGTGTTTCCCCTATGTCCTACTAGTATGGTTACCTCCGTTTTTTCCGCCGCAAGTTATTAGTTATCATTATCAATTTTTGAAGCTTGCTTCTTATTGCACGACATAGGACTTTTGGGAAGGCTAGTGAACTCGTGAAACATGTGATGTTACAAAAAAGCGTTCGTCACGCGATAACTCATTCAAGCGACCGTGCGCAATCTCTTTTGCCGCACTGACCTCGCACACCTATAGGTGTCAAAAACTGTCAAAAATGGTCAAAAATTGTCAAAATTTTGAAAAAATGGTTAATTCCCAAATATGTCAAAATTTTTGAAAAATTGTCAAATATTTTTAAATATGGTCAAATATTGTAAAAATTTGGAAAAATGATCAAAAATTGTCAAAAACTGTCAAAATTTTGAAAAAATGGTTAATAATTGCCAAATATTTTCAAAAATTGTCAAAAATTGTCAAAAATTGTCAAAAATTGTCAAAAATTGTCAAAAATTGTCAAAAATTGTCAAAAATTGTCAAAAATGGTCAAAAACGGTCAATAATTGTTAAAATTTTGAAAAATGGTCAAAATTTTTGAAAAATGGTCAAAAATGATCAATAATTGTCAAAACTGTCAAAATTGGTCAAAAATGGTCAAAAATGGTCAAAAATGGTCAAAAATGGTCAAAAATGGTCAATAATTGTTAAAATTTGAAAAAATTGCCAAAAATTGTCAAAATTTTGAAAAAATGGTCAATAATTGCCAAATATGTTAAAATTTTTGAAAAATTGTCAATAATTGTCAAAATTCGTCAAAAACTGTCAATAATGGTCAATAATTATTAAACTTTTTGGAAAATTGTCAAAAATTTTTAAATATGGTCAAAAATTGTCAAGAACTTTGGAAAATCGTCAAAAACTGGTCAAAAATTTTGAAAAAATGGTCAATCATTATAAAAAACTGTCAAAAATGGTCAATAATTATTAAAAATTGTCAAAATGTTTAAAAAATTGTCAAAATGTTTGAAAAATTGTCAAAAATGGTCAATAATTGTCAGAACCTGTCAAAAATGTCCAAAAATTGTCAAAAATGGTCAATAACTGTTAAAATTTGGAAAACTGGTTTAAAATGGTCAAAATTTTTAAAAAATTGTCAAAAATTATCAATAATGGTCAAAACTGTCAAAAATGGTCAATAATTGTTAAAATTTTTGAAAATGGTCAAATTTTTCGAAAAATTCTCAAAATTTTGAAAAAATGGTCAATATATAATCATAAAAAATTGTCAAAAATTGTCAATAATTATTAAAAATGGTCAATAATTGTCAGAACCTGTCAAAAATGTCCAAAAATTGTCAAAAATGGTCAATAATTGTTAAAATTTGGAAAAATGGTTAAAATGGGTCAAAATTTTTGAAAAATTGTCAAAAATGATAAATAATTGTCAAAAATGATCAATAATTGTCAAAAATGATCAATAATTTGTCAAAAATGATCAATAATTGTCAAAACTGTCAAAATTGATCAGAAATGGTCAATAATTGTTAAAATTTGGAAAAATTGTCAAAAATTGTCAAAATTTTGAAAAAATAGTCAATAATTATAAAAAACTGTCAAAAATGGTCAATAATTATTAAAAATTGTCAAAAATGGTCAATAATTATTAAAAATTGTCAAAATTTTTGGAAAATTGTGAAAAATGGTCAATAATTATTAAAAATTGTCAAAAACGGTCAATAATTGTTAAAATTTTGAAAAATGGTCAGAATTTTTGAAAAATTGTCAAAAATGATCAATAATTGTCAAAACTGTCAAAAATGGTCAATAATTGTTAAAATTTGAAAAAATTGCCAAAAATTGTCAAAATTTTGAAAAAATGGTCAATAATTGCCAAATATGTTCAAATTTTTGAAAAATGGTCAAAAATGGTCAATAATTGTCAAAGTCGGTCAATAATTGTAAAAATTCGCCAAAAACTGTCAAAAATGGTCAAAAATTGTCAAAATTTTTGAAAAAAGATGAAAAATTCACGGAAAATGGTCATTCTATTGTGCATAAGGAGCAAGATTTTGTCGGCGGTCCGACGACCACTCACCTTTTTTTTTAAATAATGCTTCAGTTTAATTCCTTCATTTCGTTTCCAATAACAATATTCGAACTTCATTTAGAATTATACGGTCTTTCAAGAATAAATCATAAAAAATTCCATATTTAAAAGTTACGAAAATTCACAATTTGCAGATAAAAGCTGATACATTAAATTTTTCGAATTCTTTTCAATTTTTCAAGTTATTTAAAGTGACCTAAATTTATTGCTTGGAAGTGTATATTCAAGTGTTTATCTGGGAGGAGGGTAATAAATCAGGTGGAAGTCATCCATATTCGATATTTTTGCCGGTTAAATAGTCGACCCACTAGACATTACAAATAAGCAGAGGTTTTTGCAAACATTCTTTTTTCCACAATCGCGCGTAAAATGACTAATTACTGTATTCAAATGAAATCGTAAAGTCGACAAATGCCGAGGATTGTTACTTTACGCTCTAGCGCAAAAAAGGAATCTTTTTCGCTCGCTTGTTTATTCAAATATCACCACGTCCTCCGAATTAACTCAATTGGTGAATATTTATGGAACCGCCCTTGCTAAATAACCACCTGACTTCCTATTGGCAAGCGCGTGCGTGTGTTCTTCTCTCTCACTTCGACTATTGACTGATATTCTGATTCGGATTCTGACAAGTCTGAACAAGGCAGTAGATCTTTTTAAGGTTAATCATGATGAATAGCGAAAATGACGATTATTCTAGCACTCCTATTATAACCTAAGATAATATAAAAAACTGTTTTAATAATTAACATTATGTGTGTTTTTCGAGCTTAAAGTAAAATTGCCGATTTCGAAAGATCGCCGGCAACACTCTTTCTCAAGCGGCAATCTGTTACTTTACTCTGCAATATTTTCATTTATTTGAAAAAACTATTACCCATTATAAAAAAATCGTGTTACAGCCCTGATTCTCTCATCGAACGACAATGTTTATCTCATACCGACCCTTATGCACATAAAAGTGTTCGCGGACAGTTAGTGAACAAAAAAAAATTGTTTTGGTCATCGAAATGGTGTGGAGGGCTATTGAATTGGTTTCATATGTGTGTTAAAAATAAAATGACTTCAAGTTTTTTTTGCGCTTTTCTATTATCGATAGAATGAACAAATACCGCTTCTGGATTAAAATGAAACCCGAAATCCCAATGGGTATTTTTACGAGGGGACAGTTAAAATTACAACCTTTTTTTGTCAATCTACATATAATTTTCCGCACACGGTAGTTTCTTAACATTTTATTAGAACATAATACCACCGTACATTAACTAACGACAAGTAAATTCACTTCGTCGATTCAGCGGTTACCGAAAATTTCCTTACCCCGCTTATCGTCTGCTGAGTTCTGGTGAGTTCTGGTGAGGGGTTAATTTATCCGTTGGAATTTCCATTAACCATGGACGTACAATACAATTTTTAAAAAGGGTTCATTCATTTGTCCCATGATAATGTCTATTTTGATTCCATTTTATTTGATCAGTATGTGGTCGGGAGAAATTTCTAATCGATTTGAAATCGATCGGTCGTATTTCGAAGTCACAATCTTTCTTGACAGTAGTCTAGTTAGTCACCTCACTATAACTACGAGACTTTACCATTAAATTGCGCTGATTTTTTCATATTTCAATTTGTATTTGATCCTTTCAGCTATCCTGGATATTTTTCCATCTCCAAGGACTTTTCTGAAAGCCAATTTTGCTTTTCTGACCATCATAAACAATATAGTTGTCATTAAAAGCTTAACCGACAAATAATAGACATTACAAAAAGCCACACTGATAATAAAAATAATAAATAAACTGGTATTATTGTCGAATTAATGACAAATCCTTGTATTATTGCTTTTTTTATATATTATTAGGGTTGCTGTAGTCCTCATATACTTTTATACAAGCTCTTGAATGTTCATAATAAAATTCAAACCTGGTAAGTACATAAAGTGGATCGTATTGACCTAGTATTATATAAAAAAAAGGGAAAATTTGTTAGGCAAATTTTTTGGTTGAATAATATTAAAGAGTGACCGAGAATAAGCAGGAGTGCGGAACAACTGTTTAGAATAGCTCGGGGTAGGGAAAAACTTTTTAAGGACTCGTCAACAAGATGATGTATTATATTCACTGGTAATGCTTGTTCTTGTTATTTTTTTTCTCCTCTTGCAGAAACTGGATTTGATTTATAGTAGTAATGAACAGGATCTAATCAGGATAATGAGGAAAATTTATCAGATGATCTTTAAATGAGTTTTTGGGTCCAAATCACTATTTAGCTGACATCAATAGAATGCCAATTGTTAATTCGATTATGTTTTGTTAACGGACCAAAGTTGTAGCTCGTGATACAGGGTGCATCAAAAAAGTAATGGTACGTATGGTTGAGCACTCCACACTCTACGCCCTCTATCTCAATAACAGTTCGATGTATAAAAAAAAGGTTTCGAACAAAAGTTGTGAATGCAAATATGATTGGAGACAGAAAGAACGAGATATTCTGAAAAAAAACTGATTTTTGGGACCTTACCTTGGCACACCTTGGCATTTGTGACTTTTGAGAAAACATTTGCAATACCAAAATAAGGCTTATTGGAGTGAGTGAGATTTCGTTCTAGACACACGAGTTTATGTTTCAATCGCTTTTAGACAGTCTTTTATGTACAAAAGTGAATTTTAATATTCGATTTTTTGACACAGCACTAAGTAAGTGATTTTCTATAAGTACATGTTGAGTTAACGAACTTTCACGTTTTTGGTAATCAGATATTTGATAACAAACCAGTGCTGAAACATAAATCAATATATTTTACATATAAATTAGTTACTTTTTTCCACTAATTACTTTTCGATAAGAATGGACAATCAGACATCATTTAACGCAAAATACAGTGGCGTATCAATAGAATCATCCCAATTTCATATTTTAATGTCTCAATTGTCTGTTATAACCGAAGGTATGAATGATATTCGTTCCTTGTTAGCTGAACATAACAAGAAAATAGATGGTTGCATTACCAATATTGCTTCTTTGAAAAACGAAAATGAGACATTGAAAGCAAAAGTCCAGCATTTAGAAAAGAAATTTGATTCGTTTTCATTATCCTGTATATGTGACGAGATTACTGCTAGAAGTCGTCGTGAAAAAAATGTTCTTTTCTATGGTGTGGATGAAAGTGCAGACGACTCCAAAGCAGTGCACGAAATTTTGGCAGAAATTAATTCCTCCAATATTGTGAAACCACTTCAAATTATTAGGCTAGGCAAACCTGGAAATTCATCACGTCCTATAAAACTTGAATTTTCATCTCTTCAAGATGCTCTTGGTATTTTGAGACAGCGATCTAAAGTTTTTTTCAAGAAATTTCCTAATTTAAAAATCAAAAATGATTATACTCTTACACAACGGGATGAGCTGGTTAGGATATATCAAGAAATTAATAGAAGAAATAACGCTGGTGAGAATGTTCGCATGAAGTTTATTTCCGGCCAACCCACCATTGTTTCTGTTCAGAAAAGACAACGAGAAGAAGATGACTCTCCAAATAAAAACTCTGGTAAAGTCAACAAAAATATTGTATTGCCAAAAAAGTTGGGATAACCTTTTGGAACTGCCATGGCTACAGTAACATTTTTAACTTATGCGAAGAACTAATTAATTTTGACATTCTATGTCTCTCCGAAACTTGGCTTACCAACGATAATCTTAATGTGCCTAATTTTTTGTCTTCTTATAATTACGTAACTGCGAATGCTACTAAAGAAAAATCTTTGGGGCGGCCAAGTGGAGGATTGTGTATTTATTTTAACGTTACCGTCTTACATAAATCATTTTATTGTCTTATTTGTTTATTTTCCACACTTAGCTGTAAATTCATTAGGTGCAACATATATTTCAAACCATCAATTGAATTGGGACACATGCTTGATGTTTTTCAAATTTTGCTGACGGATGTTTCAGAAAACTATACTGACACTATGATTATTATTGGCGGAGATTTTAATAGCCGAATTGGTAATATTGGAGCGGTTCCTGTAGAACGAATTCAAGATTCTATTCTACTTGAAGAACGATTAAGTTTAGACACTACTTTGAACACAAGAGGTAGAAAACTTACGGATTTTATGGACGAAAATTCCTTTTCAGTTTTAAATGGCAGAACATTACTCGATACTCCCGGAAAATTTACTTTTTTGAGTAAACTGGGTAAAAGTGTTATAGATCTGGTTTGGTTAAATAATATATTTCTATCAGATATAGAAAATTTTTTTGTTACTGACCATGATTTCTTATCAGATCACTATCCTATCAATTTAATTCTTCACTGTAGTACTCAACCACATAATCACAGCAATAGAGAAGTATTCAATAATTTGCCCAACTTTTCATATAAATGGAATAATGATTTTTCTCTATCTTATAAAATGTGTATGAAAAATTCAAATAGAACAATATTTATTCGTGACCCTTCTAGTTCTTTTTCTAATCTTACGGATGCCATTCGTGAAACATCAACTCAGCTGGGTATGTATTATTTGAAAAGGGAGCACTCTACTCAATTAAATATCCATAAGACTAATAAGCCATGGTTTGATGCTACATGTACTATTGCCAAGAGAAATATGCAAAATGCATTAAGAACTTGCCGAGAGCAAAACTTTTCCCAAGATTTAAAAGCAATATATATAAATCTAAAATTTGTGTACAAAAATATAATTAAATCTAAGAAAATCGAATATCAATCAACAATTATTACCAAGTTATCAAACTTACAAAACTCAAAAGAATTCTGGTTGACAGTAAAACAATTTAGAAATAGTTTCACTCATAAAGCGTTACCAGTTCAAGTATGGGAAAACTTCTATGAAAATTTGTACCCTTCTCTACCAATATCTACGGTTGATTTTCTAGATGCTGGTCACCCCTATCTGGACGTTCCGTTTTCAATGCAGGAAGTATATGATGTATTGTATAAATGTAAAAATAATAAGTCTCCAGGAGTTGATGGCATTTCTTTTGAATTTTTCAAGAACCTACCACATAACTGGGTTATATATTTAACTTCTTTGTTCAACTTAATCTTCGATTCCTCAATAATTCCCAATTCATGGTCTAACATTTTATTGTCTATGTTGCATAAAGGAGGCCCACCTGATACCCCTGATAATTATAGAGGTTTCGCTTTGGTGAATTGCTGTACTAAGATTTTCACAACTATTATTCTAAACAGATTAACTTTATGGGTTGATAACTGCGGAGTTATGCCAGAGTGTCAGTCTGGCTTTCGTGCAGGCCGAGGGTGTATTGACAATGTTTCCACCCTGAGCTCTGTTATTCATTTACATATTAGACATAAAAACCGAAAAGTATTTGCAATTTTTGTCGATTTCAAAAGAGCCTTTGATTCAGTACATCATAATTTATTATGGCTGAAACTATTTAATCTTGGAGTTTCTTCAAAAATTATTCGCTTAATAAGAACACTTTATTCACAAGCCACTGTTCAAATAAAAGGCTCTGATGGCTTAACAAAATTATACGATCTAACTTTAGGTGTTCTACAAGGTGAACCCCTGAGTCCCTTTTTATTTGCACTGTTTATCGCCGATTTGGAAGACCACTTTTATACTCAAGGAGCTCAAGGTTTAAATATCGATAATAAAAATGATGTACTAACACTCCTGTATGCTGATGATCTCGTTATCCTGGCTCATTCTGAAATTGACGTTGCAAGGAAACTGAAAATTTTAGAAAAATATACGGACACTAATCGTTTAACTGTCAATCTTAAAAAACCAAAAATTGTTAAGTTTTCTAAAGGTGGTTTCCAAAAACCAAACTATAAATTTTATTTTAACAACGAGACCATAGAATTGAGTAATGCATATACATATTTAGGCGTAACGTTTACTGCCTCCGGCTTATTCAGCGAAATGTCAACAGTAACTGCAAAAAAAGGTAAACAAGCTGTTGGCGCTATCATTCCTGTGATGTGTAAGGCAAAAATTGACATGTGGTACCCTAGAATCAAATTGTTTGAATCTCTAGCGTTAAGCGTTATGTTTAACAGTGTCTCTGTTTGGGGTCCTCGTTATTTAGATGCACTAGAAGGAGTGCAAATCTATTTCCTAAAACGAATCCTCTTAGTTGCTGACTCCCCCTGACTCTATCATTCGGATAGAAACAGGAAGAGTTAAGTTGTCTTACAATATTTTTAAAATGACAATAAATTGGTTACAAAAGATTCTTCAGATGGATAAATTTCGCTATCCCAGACTTTGTTTTGAACAACAACTACGAATTATCAATTCCGTTACCACAAAGTATAATTGGGCATCTCAGATCAAACAATTTTTTGTTGACATTGGGTCATTGCAGTTATGGAATAATTTATCTTATCGCCATCTAACAACACAAAAAAAACTACTGTTTTCTAAATATTATACCTTCCTGCACCAATCTGATATTGCTAAATCGTCAGCGTATCCTTTCATGGCTCTATATAATGCTTTCACCACAACACGTGAACCAAGCAATTATCTATTGTTGAAGTCACCAATCCGGATCACTCGTACTTTGGCTCAACTCCGTATGGTTAATCAATTTAAAATGAAGTTTACATCAAACGGCATAACCTACAGTATAGATCCTACTCTAACATGTCCTGTTTGTAATATGGACGAGAAGGAAACTATTTTTCATATTTTGTTTGAGTGTCCGATATATACAGTCATGAAACAAAATACATCCTGTCTGCAAAATTTGGAAACATTAGTAAACGCTCCACAAAATGTAAATCTCTCTGAGGGAAAAACTATATGCTACTACCTTTGGAATATACTCAAATTAAGGTCATTTATACTAGATGAATAATGTATTTATTTTATTTTTTTTACCAACTGTCTTGTAAACTTTAGAATATTTTTTTTTGTATACTATCACACACTAACCTTGCTGTGAACATTGTTCTCTATAAGCAATAAACTTATTATTATTATTATTATTATTATTATTTCCAATTCAAGTATACTCTTGCTCAGCTCTTGCTGGTAATGTTCACCTATCCCGAGCGTTTGTAAACGCAAATGGGATTAGGCACAGCAGTTACATATTTAGAAATTTACGGACAGTGTGACAAGTATTCAAAATTGCAGCCTTCTGCAGATCGATGTATGTGTTTTTGTGAAGACCTAGTTTGGTGAGGCTGTCTTGTAGAGTTTTGGGGATTAGTCCCGTAGATGAAACGATGACCGGCACCACCTCTACTTTCTCTGCATGCCACATCTGTCCTACCTCAATTGCAAGATCGGTGTATTTTGCAATTTTCTCGTTGTATTTGTCTAACATATTGTTGTTATTGGGTACAGCAACATCCACTAGAAGAACCGAGTTAGCTTTTTTATCCACAACTACAATATCAGGCCGGTTATTCGTCACCCGTCTATCGGTGATAATTGACCTATCGTAGTAAAGTCTAAAATCAGCATTCTCTAGAACTGCATGAGGATGGTACTTGTAATAAGGCGTGTAGGTGTTAACTAATCCAAATTTGTTGGCCAACTTCTGATGAATGATGTTGCACAGTTGGTTGTGCCTGCGTAGGTAATCAATGTTAGCTATGGCTGAACATCCCGACGTAATGTGTTGTATCGTCTCTGTTGTTTGTTGACACCTTCTGCACTTGTCCGACACGATGTTTGGATCTCTTATAACAAATTTCTTGTAATTGTTGGTATTAATAACTTGGTCTTGGATCGCCATCATAAATCCTTCTGTTTCTGGAAACAATGTTCCATCAGAGAGCCACTTATTTGATGCTTCCTTGTCGATATATGGTTGATTGAGGTCGTGATGATGTCGACCATGAAGCGCTTTCTGGGCCCACTCCGCCTGTTTGTCAGAGTCTGTAACGATATCGAGTTTTTTATCAGGGTTTACAAGATCTAAGGAGGAATAGTTTTTATCTGCTTTCGCGACCAACTCATGCAATTTAGATGTTTGAGCCTTGCCAATGAAGAACTTTTGGAGTTTAGATATTTGATTATAATGTAAATTAACTGTCCGTTAAATATTATTATTATTATTATTATTATTATTATTATTATTATTATTATTATTATTATTATAAGGCTTATTTCGTTAGATTCAGAGGATGACCCCTTTTTGTTGACAGAATATTCGTAAACCTTTGAATATTTCGTATGAAAAAGTCCCAGCAATAATTTAAAGTCATCCATTCATCACATGAAACACCCCTTATGTGCTGGAACATCTTAATATAGGTGTTTTAAAGTTAAAAAACCCATTTATTAAACAAATGATCTTGACGATACAACGTAATGTTCTATAATATTATCCTGACGACTTCCTTAAGCACACAGACAGTCAAATATTTGAAGCAAGAGATTACGGCAAACATCACGGGTGTAACAAATATTCAGAAGTGTCATTTTATGATACGCTGAACACATTTTTATCCGTAATTGGCTGCGGTCTTCTAGGCTCTACACATTCCATAACGACGTCGTTTGTATCACCCTCGAAGACGTCCTCCAGCTCCGAACAACTTACACGGTTACAATAGATGGCGGTAATAAAAACCTAATGTTACTTTTTATTGAACTCGCTGATAGATGCAAATAACCGAAATAACAATATGGCTTCTGGATATGGGAAAAATCGGAGCTGGTTGATAAAATATACGAGGAATTTTTTATCACAATTACAGAGTGTCCCAAATTCGAGGCGTATCATTGGGTTAGAGAAACAGTTAAATTGTGCATTTAAGAAAATAATAATTAGATTTCAAATATTTTTTTTTGTTTTTGAGAAGATATCAAAAAACAGTTGATACTTCTTTGTTGTCATTTTTTATTGTCTTTAACGTCATGTCATCTACATATCCATCTGACGTTTCGGATTCCCACATTCATAATCTACTTAATTTTTTTAAATATGTACCTAGATTTTCTATACGAAACGAATATTCAACTTCTTTCCAGTACATGTTATGTCGACTATCACAATTCATTGAATTACAGGGCCCTTTTGAAAACAATTATAATTAGATTAGGAGCAAAAATCCGGGAAATCACTTGTTTTAAATTATCTCAAAAACAGAAGGAAATGTTTGAAATTTGATTGCGTCTAGTTCAACTGTTGCTTTCCATTCGATTGATGTTACCAAACCATTTCAGTTGGTTCTTTTCAATGACATTAAGTATTGGCTCTACCTCTTGCTCTTCTTTGATGTAATCGATCTTTATCCTGTATATTCGAGTGACTCCTTTCACGTTTCTTTGGTATTTTATATTTAGTTAGATTAGAGGCGGCTACTGACCTATTCCTCTGGGATCTTTTTGGATATATTGTGGTGCCCTTCATCCATAGTACTTTTCTCAGCCCGACTGTCTTCAACAGTTCACCAGCTTTTATCATGAACTGTCCTGGTGAATTTTTCCACCACTCTACCTACACAGAGAAAAAAATTCGCTAGCCATTAGCGAATATTCACTTGCAGTAGCAAAAAATTTCGATTAAATAGGGGACAAATGACTTATTCATTTACCACTGAAAAAACCTTATTACTAAAATTAAACATTTACAGTTAATATAGAGATCACTTATCATAGATATATTTCAAGTTGTCTATTTTATTTACTATAAATTATTTAGTCACTTACAGTTATCGACCTAGATAACTTGCTAGTAGCTATTTAATATAATATCGTTTATTAGATCTGACATATCGTACACCAATCCTTAGTGATTTATTTATTTATCTCTAATAACCTTATAACCTATAATAGATAAAATGTATATTTACCTCAGTAATACAGGTTATCAGGACTTATTGAAAAGTTTATTTACAGTAATCGATTTATTTATCAACCTAAATCTTGGCATTCAGGCTTATACAGGGTGTCCACTGATATTGCCCCTATTTTAACTGCCTATAAATTCTAAACGGTTCATGAGATAAGTAAGCGGTTTTCACGATAGTGTTTGATTTTTGTAGCTACAAGTTTCGTTTGATTGGATTGATTTTCTTCTATCGTTCTCATTTACGTCACAACAAAAATAGCGCATTTTTGACCATTTTTTTTATTGACTTTGTTAATGGAACGACCAGTATATTTTGTGTAGTTTGTTAAGTGATCTTCACCTATCCAGCCATGGAAACTTTTCAAAATCGGTTAGCAAATGACAGAAATTGTAAGATTCCGCCATTTTTGTTTTGACGTAATAGGAAGAGATGGAAAAAATTCAATCTATTCGACGAAAACCTGTACTAAAATGAAACATTTCAGTAAAAACCGCATATTTCTATCCTGCACCGTTTAGATTTTATAAGCATTTAAAGTTTATAGGGAAAAATATAAGTGGGCAACCGGGACTGAAAACTAATACAAAAGTTGAAATTTTATATACCAGGTATGTCAAATGTATTTTATAAAATATAATTATAAATTAACAGGATGGAATACAAACTTCAAATTTCATATTTTTTCCATTATTAGTTTTCCATATTTGCGAAACACTCAGAAAAGGGTTTAATAAAAGCAAATTTATGAAAAACATTTATTTTAAACTTATAAAAAATGAACATTTGTATTTTTTCAGTAATTAAAAAATAACGAGTATGGGATAAAATATGTGTCCGTCATTTCCCCTGGAAATAATTGCTCTATTTCTTCTGCTGCACACGTAAAGTAAAATGCCTTCAACCTATAAAAAAATGGAATTGTTAATATGCTTTGATTGATAAATATATAATTTTCTTATACTCTATTTTTAAGGGTTCGTTGTGTAGGTAGAATGATTTATTCTCTCTCTCTCTCTCTCTCATCAGTATGCCTGATCGGATCCTATAAGGTACACATTATAAAGGATAAATAATATATTTTTAATACGGGTATGACAACACCCAACATGTTTTTTTATTATTGTCTCAATATTCCAAAAATAATTTAAATAAACTGCAGTGAAAAATAAAATAGTGCTATAGAGAAATGTTTAAAAATGTACCTATAAATATTTTTATAATATAAAAACTGATAGGTTAAAATCAGAATGGCCTAATACACTCATTTTACTCTAAACAACAAAAAATTTAATTGGTGGTTTAGATTGAAAATGTGGTAAGCTGGATAAATAACAGGCACATGGGAATTTTTTTTTCAATAAAGATTTGGAAATTTAATTTATAAATCGTTTCATTAAAGCCAAATTAAAAAAAATATAGGCCTTTTTACAAAAAAAAAATAAGAAAAAACAAATTAGGTAGGTAGATCATGTTTAGAAATGGTTTATAAGCAAAATTTAGTGTCACCACTATAATGCTCCATTTTGGTAAATATCGATTAAAATACTTAATAAAAGCTGTTAAATTTGTAATAAGTAATAATTATCTAACCTACAGGTTATAGTAAAAGGAGTGAAAGGTTTGTCCGGACTTAACTTAATGTAAATTTTGATTAGACAGAACTAACCGGTAAATCAGAATATTTTGTTTTGTACATTTTGGACATTAGCTAAGAAACATATACTTATGTTAGAGTTTAGCCGGTTATTGTTAAAACTAACCAAAATTCGGACATTAGCCGTAAAAGTATATCAGTAACTATAACGATAATTTTGGTACTGAACGTTTTCACGTGCCTTCTGAATCAGATAATAGAAGTTCAAGCATTTCCCGCCTGAAATTCCGGCTCGACCTTATATAATAATAGAATACTTAGAACTTTTGGGTCTTACTTTCAAATAATGGGATAAAATCACCTAAACCCCATTCGGTTAAACTTTGCTTGTATTCCATTGTAGGCCGAATAGTGAAACCACTCATATACCACACCGCACAAAGAAACGTTCACTACACTCGACACGTGCTGTCTTCCCGAATTTCAAAAATTAAATGATGCAATTTTTTGTCTGAAACCGCCGAACAACCCGAGATGTTACCGGAATGTGTCGAAGACATGATTTCAAGTACTTAGATAGATAGATAGACAGATAAGGGTAAATAATTCAATTCTAGAAACTTTTTTTACTAAGTACTAATTACCTGGTGACTAAGGTTTGTCGATCGCTTTAACGGACAAAACTAGCTATCTGTATCTTTCAACTACTAATGAATAATGTTTCTACCACTAATAAAAATTTATTTGCAGCAAGCGAATTTTTTTATTTGGACGTGTTTTCTCTGTGTATGGATTTGTGAGCCACCAACTTTTCTGTACCCCTTTTAAATGTCGTTTTTCCAACTCCAGTGCAATGCCATTTCATTAACAAGCCTTCTGGTTATTTCAATAATTATGACCTCAACAAAAACAAAAAAAATTGAAAAATCGACAAAACATTTTTAACTCGTTTACACAGATCATAAGATCCAATAAATTGGGTAAATTTAGAATTGCGTTGCTGGCCTTTATTCTCCTTAAGGATATTTCCAATGAAACACAGAGAATGCATTTAAAAGTGCCTATCGAATTGCACTTTGTCTTAAAGATATTTATTTGGTTCCATACTTTTGGACAACTCTGTATACATTGTGTGGCACACTAAACTTTTTTGTTCATCAGTTGATCCTGGAACAAAAGTATATCTCCGCCGATCCTGTCAAAATACCAAAACTTTTTTTTTATTGTAAAATTTAATTTTCTCGTCGACCAGAAATCTCCCGGCTTGGAGTTTCGGGACTTTTATAAACACAGTATGAGTTGTACAATTCTTGTTGTCATATGGGGGTACATAATGTCGGCTAATCCTAACAGCTGTCAATTAACTGTGTGACAATGGATTGTGGGGATTAAAATACGTGTATATATCATGATCGTTAGATATTTTGATAAACGTTTCATTATTTGAGGTTTCGGTTGTGGTATGCATAGGGAATTTTGTACTGGTGTTATTGATATACAGGAAGGATGGTGTAAGTTCGATATTATTTAAAAAAGTAGACAGGAAATAATGTTCTATTTAGTTCAAGAAAAAATTTATTATAAAAAATTAAAAATTATACAAAGTATGCCTAGTCAAACAACACAAATTTAGGTACTCGGTATCAATGCTTCGAAAAAAATCTCACGAAAAAACCACTTTACATTTTTACGTAAGATTGAGAGGTTTCGAACTGACCGTGAACGAAAAAGACGTTTTGTAGTTGGAGAAGTGAAAAGAGAAAGTGCTTGGTTTAAAAATAGGGGCGGAGCACGTGGGATCGGCGAGCGAACAAGCCCTCAACTCGGATTTTGAGTTTGTTAGTCAGCAACGGTGGATGCCTAGCAGAAGTAGAGGATCTGTTAGTCAGCCACTCAACTACCCCCCCCCCTCTATAAACGTCTATATTCGTTGCTTCCACTATAGCGTTGTCAATTATATACAAAACCTAACAGATGTATCAGAAACTCAGACCTAAAATCAGCATTTCATTAAAATTAAAATTTTCAACATGGGGTAAGATAACAAAATTAATATGAAACATTAAGTCTTAGCTACGTGAGAAATTCCAACAGCATTAAGTTGAATCATATCAAAAATAGGCCAGGTAATTGTGAATGATCAACTTTTTTTAGAAATATGGAAAAAAGGGACAGTCTAAACCTTAGTTCTTATGTTTTATATGAAATTTTCTTTTGTATGTTTTACGTGGTGTATTCATTATTCTTTTTGTTAATTATTTTGGAAAATCAAGCCACAATCTTTTTTATATTTCTTAATTCAATGTTTCGGTAACGTTCCAGCTACCATTATCAAGAACATCGACAACTAGACAATCAATAATATTTTGAAGTTTAAGTCTTTTACTATTGGGCTCTTTCAATATTATCTATATGCGCCGAATCCCATTGAATATGATGCCCCTCTTCCTAAGCATGTTTGCAAATACCTGACTTAAAGAACTTCCTATCTTCAATATAGTTTTTGTGTTCCTTTATTCGGATTTTCAATGGCGTAGCTGTATGTTTCACCTAAATAAAATTTGTAGCATTCACAGGACACAGGATATCTGATATATGCAGTTTTTTAAAGATTGTTCACTGGATCCCATTCCTAGTAGACTATGATATTTGTTGAAACCACACGTTCAACAATATGTATATTTATATTTTAGTTCCTTTGTATAGTCATGTAGAGTTATATTTTAGTCCTTTTATTTTCATTCGAAATTCCTACCGGCGCACCACTGCCTCCAAAATACTTCTACCTCAGTTCAAATTCGCGTTTTGTTTTCTTTTCCTGGCGGCTGATCGGCGTCTTTCAATATTTACTATTATTCTTCGGCAGTTGAAGTAGGCGTGACCAAATGCACACTTCGCGCCTAAATGCATTGTCTCCCTGGTTTTTACGAGGCTAGCTCAGCAGTTGAGTTTCCAACCCGATCGGTCTCCCAGCTAAGACCTACCACTCCTTTACTGGTATTAAACCGATATTTTCAGACCAAATGGGTCAAGTTTCATAGTAATTAATCTAATTCCTTCATTTCCTGCATAATAAATGCATTTTCCTATAAAGTTAAAGTTTGCATAGTGATTCAACCCGAAGGAAAGTTATATTTCAAGTGAATAGTGCCTTGACAACCACAAAGGAAAGAGTAAGATCGTTCTAATAATTACTATTTCATACTGAAAGGCTTATCTATATTCATCGTTCCATCTGTATCTATTTTCGACGTTAAAGTTTATTAAAGTTTATTGAATTGTAAACGAAATACAGTTATTATTTATGCGAGAGAATCAGTCATCCTATAGAATTCCAGTCTACTAAATCGAAGACATCCTATTTTTTACGACAGCATAAAATTTGTTGTCATATCAACTGATGTGGCATCAAAATACGACAAAATATTGTGTTTTAATTTCCCAAAATAATTAACAAAAAGAATAATGTACTTTTCTGTTCCACCTCAAATTAATACTTTTCTGAGGCATATCAAAGGACTACTCCTATTTTCTTACCATATCCTTTCAAACAGTACTAAAATAAGAAGCTCGGTATCATCAGCAAAAAGTACAAACCTTAACATGTGCTCTTGGAGTTTCACAACTCTGAAACAGAATTAACAAACAGATGTAAAATCCTTAAGGGCTAGGTTTTATCCTCACTTAACTAATTGGCTTTTAGGATGTTGTTATCATTACCAGTATCCAAACAAGAAGCGCGCTGTTTTCTTTTTTTTTTTTATTTGAACCTGGTTCAACTGAATTAATCCGATGAGTTAGTTTTTCTTTTTTTTTTCTTTTGTTGTACGGAAAATGTGCACGTTTTACTTGATTAACTATTCTATTGTAACAGTTTGAGATTCTCTAGCACCTTCTTTGATGTATGAGAATTCTTTTGTTCAGTTTTAAGTGTTTGAAAAGCGTTGGGTGTCGTTTTGGACTGATGTCCGTTTATTCATGTCGTGAGGAGCGCTGAATTTCAACTTTCTTGAAAGTTTTTTTTTAATTGCTGTAGTTGTTTTTAGGGTCAATTTTATAGAATCGTCCGTCACAGCCAAATTGCTCTCCGAATCTTTTAGAATGAGTTTTGCCAAAAAATGGTTGTCAAATTTTATTTACTCATTCCAACTAATTTAACGCAATCTTATTAAAAAAAAAGCAAAACGTGTGAATCCTTTTTAAAAGCTTTACAAAACATTGGCTGTCTAAGTCGTGTAAGACATAATAATTCGGCTTACGTATTCGTCATTTTAATACAATTTATGGTCTAAAAGACTTCATTCACTTTTTAGAGAAAAACATGGAGGAAAGACATTTTCGCGTTGATCCTCCTTCTTCGGTTCTAAAACATTTTTCACGCAGAGTGACGGATATATGGGCCGTGGCAAAAGCAAACATATCCATGTTAACAATGAAAACATCTTGAATCTAAAATGTTTTATTATAGGCATTTTTTCTGGTGTTTAAATTTCAATCGTCTGTGAAATATGGAAGTGGATACGATCCCGATTTTTGAAACTACACACTACTGGCTACTTCGTAAAGGTCAGTTGAGTGCTATGTTTTATAATTTTTTTATTTATGATTAAACTTATACAGTCTGTAATAGCCAAACGGATTAAATTCATTATTTATAAAAAATCCCGAAACACGTCAAATTTAAATTATAAATTGACATTCTTCAACGCAAAAATGCGATGCCAATAAGACACGCTCCTGAACTTTTTTAACGCCTTTTAATGGTTGATTACTTACAGTCTTCTTTCTCATAAAATGAATAACATTTAGCTATAACTTCCCGTGTTCGACTATTTAAAATGTTGCCTTTGAGACTTGATTGAAACTCCATTATTTTATCAATATTTTTTCCCAGACTGTACGAAGATTTCTCACAGCAACTGGGGGTCAATTCTCGACATCGTTCGTTCGTTAAACGTATACGTTCGTGACGTCATGAGCGTAGATTTCTAGAAATTGCAATTCTCGGGGAACGAATCCATGAACTAATCGTTCCTAATCGTCGCTCAAATGTTCGATCGACAACGAGTGCTTTATATCATCCGCTCGTGGAATTACGCGAATAGTTTTGACCAGAGATACTGTCTTTTTTTTGGGTTATGTGTATGTGTGTATTGAAATTTATAGTTGTTTAATTGTGCATTGTGTTGAGAATGAACGTAGAAGATCTCTTGTTAGATAATATGAATAATATTGTGGGCGAAGCTGAAATTTTAGTGCAAGAACGTAATGAGAGACAATTTTATGAGACATTTAGGCTAAATCCATTTGATCATTTATCAGAAAATATGTTCATCCGTTTGTTTCGATTAAATAAACAATTGGTTCGAAATTTGATAGAACAGTTGAATCCTTTTCTCACTCCTCCTAGGAGACTTCATGATTTGGATGAGGAAACGAAGGTGAGACACTGAGTTTCCCAGAAGTAATAATATTGGGGATCTGATTTTTTTTATCAATATTATATAGGTACTGGTGGCACTGAAATTTTTTGCATCTGGATGTTATCAAGTGGGTATTGGTGCAAATGTTTGGGTAGGAGTCAGTCAATCTTCTGTGAGTAGGTGCATTGAAGAGGTTTCTGCTGCTCTCAATTCCGATGAAATTTTCAATGAACATGTCAAATTTCCTTCAACAATTAGAGAATGTGAATTTCTACGTGAAAAGTAAGTTCATTTATTGGTTGATTTAAATGATTTTATAATCATATACTATCCATAGTGTCATAGGTACCTATGCAGTATTTTTTGAATTATTGATTCTTTAGAGATTTTAATTGCAAATTACTGCAATAATTTTATATGTATTATTTTTCAAGAAAAAAATTATTGGCAGTCAAATTCTACTCAAATGGCTAATTGATAGAATTTTCCATATTATGGCACTGTATATAATGTTCAAAGATCCAACTCCATCATAAGATACTTTTATATATTTTCAGTTTCAATCAGAAATTTGGATTTCCTGGGGTTATAGGCGTAATTGATTGTACCCATGTAGCCATTGTACCCCCGTCTGAAGATAGAGAAGAACATCTGTATGTCAACAGAAAAAAATACCACTCATTAAATGTACAACTGGTAATAATTTACCTCCTATATATTCTCTGATTTTTTTATATATATGTATTATATATTTCAGATATGTAATAGTAATTTTAGGATCATGAATGTGAATGCTCGTTTTCCAGGAGCAACTCACGATGCATTCATTTGGAATCAATCTAGATGCCAAGATGTCCTTCGTAACCTTTATTTAAGAACAAGAAGATCTTTCTACTTACTAGGTAAAAATATGTAGGTTGGTTGTACAAATTGATAGAGTGAAGAAAATGACATGTTTCGCTACAACCTTGGAGTCGGTTGGAAATGAACTCATCAGCGAAACACATGTCATAGTAATGTAATCCTTTAGTGAAATGTTTTTTTTTGTCTATATTCAAAATTGTATTTTAGGTGACTCCGGATATCAACTGAGACCCTGGCTTTTAACCCCATTTGATGGTAATCCAGAACCAGGTACACCTCAATTTGAGTTTAACCAACACCTGAAGCACACCCGTTGTTTGATTGAGAGGTGTTGTAATGGGCTACTAAAGATGCGCTTCAGATGCTTATTGAAACATAGGGTGCTACATTACACACCAGAAAAAGCAGGAAAAATAATAAATGCTTGCATTGTGCTTCACAACATATGTGTTGAAAACAATATGCCTGAACCAGAACCAGAGTTAGGTGAAGATCTAGATTATGGAATGTATGTTATTGGTAATGAAAATATGGGAGGAGCTATGGCAAGAGTCAACCCTGAATTAGTGGAGGGAAGAAGAATTAGAAATTTAGTCATGAATCATTTTCAGAATTGAATTATTTGTTAATATTATTATAAATATACTTAACACTTTCTTTTTGTTTTTTATTTTTAAAGAAAACATAAATATTGTCACAGAGAGGCCATCCTAAACATTACCCAGTTTTGCAAACAAAATCAATAAATAATAGCAACAAAATAAATAAATTGTCTAAAAAAAAACAAAAACATTATACCACATACTTTACTACGAAGAAACCAAAAAGTTTTGCAGCTTCCAACCAAAATAAATATATAACAACAGAATACATTTCCTAAAAAAACTAAAATATAAAAAACATATCACATCTACTTTACTCATTGAACAACCCAAAAAGTTTTGCAATTTGCAAAAAAAATCAATAAATAATAACAAAATAAATACATTTCCTAAAAAACATATATATAAAACAAAAACAAGCTAATACTGATAAATATACTATATAACACTAAACACTATTGAATTTTTTCAGAAGTACCCCTCCCCGAGTAACTCTTTGATATCTTTAATATCAGAAGCAATATTCTCATTTGCTGCCACATTTCTTTCCATAAGAATCAGTTTTTTCCTATAATAGTCTTTTTTTATTTGAACTTTCTCATATAAAAGTTCTATAGATTTATTATTTTGCTCCACAGCCTTATCCAAGCGCTGCGTAGCAACATTCCTTAATTTAGATTTTTTGTTTCCTGATGAATTAGATTGTTCTCGAGATTGTTTATCATGTGATATGTTATTTTGATAGCTGTGCTCTATCACAATATTTTCCAGAGGGTTGGTTTCATCCAGTTGGTTACTTGGGAAATCTGATTTTGAGGTATTTTCATTCTCTACCTCAATCTCTTGAACCTGTGATTCTACTATTTCTAAGCCTCTTATGGCAGTATCGCCAATTATTTCAGCGATTATCTCTTCTGCTGGAGAAAGATCCTGTATTGCAGGGCCACCTCCTGTTTTCGAAGAATGGGCATTCATCTGCGCCTTCTTAGTCTTCGTTCTTGACTGAATGTCATGCCAACTCTGAATAAAAAATACATTATAAGTTTATGAAATATACATCAAATGTTTTGTTTTATATACCTTCCTCCACTCTTTCCACTCTTTGTTTGCACCCGGGGTTGCATTTAAAATACTTGTTAGTTCATTCCACGTTCTTATGGAGTCTTGTTTAGTGTAATTTGCTGAGAATTTTTGTTTTATCAATTGAGGATGGGAGCGCATAAACTCAATTAAAATATTCTTTTGTTCCACCGACATTGGCTTATTTCTTTTATTTGTGTTCGACATATTCACAACTCAACTACAAAAAATCTGAAGAATCTTGGAGGTTAGAAAATATTCAAAACAAATTCGATCAAACAACACAGAACCAAGTATTCTTTGACAGAACGATACATTTTGCCACGATGCCAAGTTTATTCTTGCTTAGAAATGAGCGAATACTTTCGTTGGAACGAGTAGCTGGAGATATGCTCGAGAATTGACGTCGCTCGTACTATACGTTCAACTTTATTCGTTCACGAGCGTATCCGTTTAACGAACGAACGATCTCGAGAATTGACCCCCTGACTGCTCCTGGACAGTCTGTTCGCAGGACGAATGCGCATCGTGGGCTTGAACGTTTTCATACTTTCAGGTGTTTGTATCCTACTGTATAGTTCTTCTAGGCTTAATGTAATGGCCCATATTTTTAATCCCTGTGCCGCCCAATGGCGTGCATATAATTTTTTTATAAATTCGAATATTGTGAAATAATGTTTTTCATTCAAATTAATATAGTAGATTAAAATTAACCTGCATACAAGACTCATAAAATTTGTAATCTAATTTTCTGTAAATAACATCTCAGATCGCCATGGCAACGGATGAATTTTAGTGGAAATGTTTTCCTCGTGGGTACCCAACAGCGAATTATATTGGAAATTTTTTAACGTTTATAATGACAGAATATTTTTTTACAGTCTGTTTTTCATTTGAAAAAAGCAATTTTCTACCACTTGTAATTACTCAAAATTTATGTAAAATTAAAGAATATACTGTGTTGTGTCTTGAGATGGTATTCTCGTGCAACTACAACAAGTAGAAATCAACAATTTAAAGGTCTAAATTGCTGCCAAAACTGTGACGTGCTGTAAATCTGTTCATGCAGCGTTGCGAAAAGCCTTTTTAAATTATGATTTTCTACCACTTGTAATAAGACCAAGTAACTATAAAATAAAAAAATATAATATTTTAGGTCCTAAAATGGCACTTTTGAGCTATTAAAATCCGTAGAAAGTTTGTAAACTGATTCCATACATTTGATTTCGATTTTCTAGTATTCGCGGGTGTTAACTGCTTAATCTCCTGGCGAAAATTGACGTTGTTGAAAATCGAAAAATAAATTTTAATTATTTCAAACACAATTTGGTGTGGAATTTTCTTACCGAAAACCACACGAGGTCAAATAAAATCCGGAAATAATTTGACCTCTAGTGGTGGTATTACTAGTGATAATATTTCTCTACAACACAATTCACGCACACCCCTGGACGTTCTAACCCAGGTCAGGCCAGATGTTCAACATTTTTTATGTCCCAGTTGGCCGAGTTAAAACTGTCCGATTACTTCGTTATATTATGCCAAATACTGGACTGGATGTATTAGCTTTCCGATTAAATGCTGCTACGTTGCCAGCTATTCAAAATTTTCTTAAATATAGTAACATACATAAAGTTGTTTTTAATTCATTATTCTTTTTACAGCAATTTTAAGCGACTTATTTTATTGCTTACTAATAAATTTATATTATGTGTATTTTTTTAAATATTTCCGAACGAGCTTTCTAGGAACATCACGAACTAACAGTTTACTGAAATAAGGAGAACATTTGTGTAGTGAGCCTAACAATTCTAGAAAATATACCTGTCATTCGAATAGGGTTGTCTAAAATGGTATGTGAATGCCTAGAAAAACTTTGTCGTTCTACTGTGGATACATTTGAATTGAAGGTAACAAAATAGCAGATAAAATACCAAAGAGAGTGGATGAAACACCTGGGGACCGGAACCCTTCTGTTGAAAAAAGATCAGGTGAGATCAATAAATATGTTTAAGCCAGTAAATCTGCTCTATGTGTTTTAACTGGACACTACTGCCTGAATGGGTACCTCAAAAAGCACAAGCTGGTAAAATAGTTATTTGTGTATTTAGAGCGTAAAGTAACAGATTGCCGCTTGAGAAAGAATGTTGCCGCGCGACGCGGAGCGGAGCGCGGCGATCTTTCGAAAGCGGCAATTTTATTTTATGCTCGGAGAACACACATAATTTTTTCTACAGTCGCCCTTTTAATAATTAAAACAGTTTTTTATATTATCTTAGGTTATAATAGGAGTGCTAGAATAATCGTTATTTTCGCTATTCATCATGATTAACCTTCAAGGGTTACTGACTAGGGATGTTGAAAAATAATCGATTTTTATTAAATCGATTTTATAAATTACGTGTTTAAATCGATTTTCGGAAACGGCTCGTATTATTTATTGACTATTTTTCAAAATTTTGACAACTTTTGACGATTATTGACCAGTTCTCAAAAGTTTGACAAGAATTGACCATTTTTCAAAATTTTAACAATTATATTGACCATTTTTCCAAGTTTTTGATAATTTTTGACAATTTTTCAAAATTTTTGACCATTTTTCAAAATTAGTGACCTTTTTGAAAGTTTTTGACAATTATCGACCATTTTTCAAAATTTTAACAATTTTTGACAATTATTGACCAATTGTCCATTTTTGACAGTTTTTAAAAATAATTGACAATTTTTAACCATTTTTGATAGTTTTTGGCAATTTTTCAAAATTTTAAACCATTTTTCAAAATTATTGACTATTTTTGATAATTATTGACAATTGTTGACAAATATGGACCATTTTTCCAAATTTTTGACCATTTTTGCCCATATTTCAAAATATTTGACAATTTTTCAAAATTTTTGACCATTTTTCAAAATTATTGACCATTTTTGATAGTTTTTGACAATTATCGACCATTTTTCAAAATTTTAACAATGTTTGACAATTATTGACCAATTTTGAGAATAATTGTCCATTTTTGACAGTTTTTAAAAACAATTGACAATTTTCAACCATTTTTGATAGTTTTTGACCATTTTTGACAATTTTTGACAATTTTTGACAATTTTTGACAATTTTTGAAAAATTCTCAAAATTTTAGACCATTTTTCAAAATGATTGACCATTTTTAATAATTATTGACAATTCTTGACAATTATGGACCATTTTTCCTTATTTTTGACCATTAATGACAATTATTGACCATATCTCATAAACTAACAATTTTTGACAATTATCAACTATTTTTCAAAATTTTTAAAATTTTTAACAATAATTGTCCATTTTTGACCATTTCTCAAAAGTTTGACAATTATTGACCGTTTTTAAAAATTTTAACAATTATTGACCATTTTGACTGTTTTTCAAATTAGTGACCATTTTTCCAAATTTTTGGTAATTTTTGACCATTTTTCAAAATTATTGACTATTTTTGATGATTATTGACAATTGTTGACAAATATGGACCATTTTTCCAAATTTTTGACCATTTTTCCAAATTTTTGACCATTTTTGACCATATTTCAAAATATTTGACAATTTTTCAAAAATTTTAACAATTTTTTGACCATTTTTCAAAATTATTGACCATTTTGATAGTTTTTGACAATTATCGAACATTTTTCAAAATTTTAACAATGTTTGACAATTATTGACCAATTTTGACAATAATTGTCCATTTTTGACAGTTTTCAAAAACAATTGACAATTTTCAACCATTTTTGATAGTTTTTGACCATTTTTGACAATTTTTGACAATTTTTGGAAAATTCTCAAAATTTTAGGCAATTTTTCAAAATGATTGACCATTTTTAATAATTATTGACAATTATGGACCATTTTTCCTTATTTTTGACCATTAATGACAATTATTGACCATATCTCAAAAACTAACAATTTTTGACAATTATCAACTATTTTTCAAAATTTTGAAAATTTTTAACAATAATTGTCCATTTTTGACCATTGTTGATAGTTTTTGACAATAATCGGCCATTTTTGACAATTTTTCAAATATGTTGACCATTTTTAAAATTTTTTGACAGTTATTGACCAATTTTGATAATAATTGTCCATTTTTGACAGTTTTTGACAATTTCTGACCATTTTTGACAATTATTGACCATTTTTCAAAAAATTTAAAATTTTTGAAAATTGACCATTTTATACAATTTTTGAAAATGTTTGTCCATTTTTCAAATTTTTTTTAAAGTTTTTGACAATTATCGACCATTTTTGACAATTATTGACCATTTTTGACTGTTTTTGACAAAAATTGTCAATTTTTAACAGTTTTTGACAATAATTGACAATTGAGTTAATTCGGAGGGCGTGGTTTGATTAAACAAGCGAGCGAAAAAGATTCATTTTTTGCTCTAGAGCGCAAAGTAACAATCCTCGGCATTTGTCGACTTTACGATTTCATTTGAATATAGTAATTAGTCATTTTACGCGCGATTGTAGAAAAAAGAATGTTTGCAAAAACCTCTGCTTATTTGTAGTGTCTAGTGGGTCGTCTATTTAACCGGCAAAAATATCGAATATGGATGATTTCCACCTGATTTATTACCCTCCTCCCAGATAAACACTTGAATATACACTTCCAAGCAATAAATTTAGGTCACTTCAAATAACTTGAAAAATTGAAAAGAATTTGAAAAATTTAATGTATCAGCTTTTATCTGCAAATTGTGAATTTTCGTACGCGCGACTGTAGAAAAAAGAAATTATGTAATTGCTGTGAATCGGAAAGAAAACCTGTGTTCGCATAGATCACCTCTGAGACTTGCCTCAGGAATTGAGATAGAGAAGAGGATACGATATATATTCTAGGACTTAGTAACTGTAAACCAAAAAAAAACCCTCATTCTTTCTCTTTCAGTTTTATTAAACTGCAAAAGTACTTTTGCAATAAAAATATTAATGTTGCTCTTAGGCACTGTTAAATTTGGATCATTCGCGGAAGTATTATTAACAAGAGCATTAATAAATTTGATAAGCGAACCTTCGGTGTAGAAGGTAAAAGCGGTTCGCTTACACAAAATCTCTCAAGCACGGATTGTAGTCATTATTTCCTTGGTAACAGCTAAAGGATAATTACCGTTTCTTTGCGGTATATAAATTCTAAACTCTACCCTCGTCTAATGAATAGGCTGTTTACATTAAATACGTCTTTAATAACTGAAACTTTTCATTCTGAAGAAGAAGCTACCTTGTTACTGGAAAATTTTCTATAGAAATTTTGTTAAAACTAGAACATAATAATTTGAATCCATTCCACTGTTGATCTAATTTATAGTTGAAGGGATAAAGAGTCGCCTAGCTAAATCACAGTGACGAAGTAGCAGTTTCTCCATTCAGAAAATGTTGAATATCCTTTAATAAATTGGTAACCCTGATTCTAAGCAAATTTAAATTGAAATCTCTCAAGTAAGTGGCAGATAAATTGGTGCTTGTGTGCTCTTTAGACCCCAAAACTTGTTTATTACTCTACATTTTCTAGTTAATTATTAATTTTCTTTTGGACTTGTTTTTCATTCATTTTTTCGGGGGTAATATCCCTAGTGCATTTAATTTTTCCGGAAAAATTCGGAAAAACGAGTTTCTAAGTAATTTGTTTTAACAAATAGCATGAGCGAGAGTGGTCTTAAAAATCCGAGTCGAAGACGAGGATTTTTCCACTTTCACGAATGCTATTTGTTAAAACAGATTACTTAGAAACGAGTGTTCCAATTTTTCCATAGGAAAAATTAGATGCAGGAGGGATATTTGGTAAGATTATTTCCTGAGTTAAATAAAAATTGTCAACTTGTCAAACTTGCATGAACTTTTTTCGATTTTTTTTTCCGGAAAAACTGCTGACAGCTAAGTTGACAGATGTTAAGTAATTTTTCCACTTAAAATTTATACAGTGTGGAAACCACTTATGGAATAAAATTCTTTAAGTCGTTATTTTAGAAAATTATAAAAAATGCCCAGACACGTCAACTTTTGAATTGAGTTGTGCGTTATGTAAACATAAATTTAAATGTACAGGGAGATTCACGCAAGTATGCCATAGTCGGTGTTGTTTTTTTTAATGAAACACCCTGTATATTTGCATATTTTTGAAATCCTCTTAATTAACCGATTCTAACAAACTGAATAATGTATGGTCAATTATGAAACAGGGTGAAATTTTAAAATTAATAATTTATTACACTTGAAATATTGGTACTTTTTTAAATTAGCTAAATATGGATTTATCAAAAATCTAAACTAACTAATTATTAGACGTATTTGTATATTAAACAAAACCTGCTACGCCCATGAATTTTATCATAAATACCTAAAAATTGCCTAAAAACGCCAATAATTAGACAAAATCGGTAAATAATGTGGATTGTTTTCTATTCTGTCAGTTGTTGATGTGTTGACAGTTTATACTGAAAAGGTAAAATCTTTGTCAAACACTCTTTCCTTGTCGACATAACAATGAAATATTTAACTGAGACTCACCGAATTGAGATTTTAATGATGATCGGGTACAGGGATAACTGCAGAAGTCAAGTTGAAGTGGCAAATTTATTTAATCACAGGTATCCCGAATTGCCTAATATTTCACAAAGTACTGTGTCTAAAATTCATGCACAGTTCAGAGAACTTGGACATGTCAAACCATTGAAAAGAAAACCACACGTCGTTGAAGATGATGTGAAAGTGGATATTTTGTTAAGTGTCGAAGAGAATCCAACTTCAAGTACACGTCAAATTGCCCGTGAAAATAATGTTAGTCATACCTACAACTGTTCTAAGATGTCTTCATAAAGAAAAACTTCATCCCTACAAATTAACTTTTGTGCAGGAGTTAACAGAAGACGATCCAGATCGTAGAATGGATTTCTGCGAAAGATTGATGAATAAGCTGAACAAAAATGAGATAGCTCTTGGTACCATTCTTTTTTCTGACGAATCAACATTCACATTGAATGGAGAGGTAAACCAACAGAACTGTAGATATTGGTCAGCAGAGAATCCTAATTGGATGCGTGAGACACATACTCAGTACCCTCAAAAGGTGAACGTTTGGGCCGGTATCATAGGCGACCATATTATTGGTCCTATATTTATAGATGGAAATTTGACAGCTGAAAAATATTTAAATATGCTTAGAAATGAAGTTATTCCTGCGTTGGCAAACTTATATCCCAACGCAATAGATCCTAGCTTCCCGAATGAAAATGTTTGGTTCCAGCAAGACGTGGCAACACCCCATTATGCTTTAATGGTAAGAACTTATTTAGATGGAATCTTCCCCAATAAATGGATTGGTCGAAGAGGTACTATTGAGTGGCCAGCTAGATCGCCAGACCTTACGCCGTTAGATTTTTTTCTGTGGGGTTATATCAAGAACAAAGTATATGCAACACAACCAACTAGCATTGTAGACCTCAAAGACAGGATAACTACAGAAATACGGAATATTTCACCTCAAACTTTGAACAAAGTTAAGGAGGAGTTCTATAGGAGACTGTGCTATTGCCAACAACTAGGTGGAGAACATTTTGAGCATTTATTTTAATGTATTAAAATCAAATACATCAGGTATTTTATGTATGTGTTTAATAACTGTAAAAATAAAAATTTCACCCTGTATAATTCATAATTGACCATACATTATTCAATTTGTTGGAATCGGTTCATTAAGAGGATTTCAAAAATATGCAAATATACAGGGTGTTTAATTAAAAAAAAAACAACACCGACTATGGCATACTTGCGTGAATCACCCTGTACATTTAAATTTATCTTTACATAACGCACAACTCAATTCAAAAGTTGACGTGTCTCGGCATTTTCTATAATTTTCTAAAATAATGACATAAAGAATTTTATTCCATAAGTGGTTTCCACACTGTATTTGACATACCAATTCTTGATAGCGATTAGTCAAAATTAATAGGAAGGAAATAATCACTATAAAAGTCTATCATAGATCCAGTTGATAAGGCTGAAACTGGCAGCCTAACGTTATTGTCGTTACCTTTTCATTTAGGGAAACGCAAGAAGCAATTATTGTCGGCAAAAATGTTCTTTTTTCTAATTTAATATTTCGTTATGGCGGCGGCGGCTTCAGCAGCCGATAATACAAAATTTGTTCTGGTTATTAGAGTACTCAAATGAAGTTTTATCGACTTTCTATGATTCGTAAAGAGAATAGAACATTTTTTGTGGAAAATAATTGCAGTTCCCAAATTCAAAAGGTAACGACGAATTCGTCCGACTGCCAGTTTCAGCCTCATATCCAGTATTCCTTGTATTCCTGTATTCCTTGAAAAAAGTTCGAATATTTTCAAGCCCTTCATAGTACCATCACTTCTGCTAGGAAAAAAGTCAGACAGCGATAAACTTTGCTGTTGAATATTTATGTCGACGAAATTATACAGGGTGTTCTATTATGGAAGGTCACTCCCACAAGAAATATGGTAAAGTGTACAAATAAAGCTCATGGGGATTGTCAACAAAAGTGAAAACACAAATAAATGAATCCCGTTCAAAAATTGTATTGTGCGCCTAGAGGTCATCTATAAATTACGTCACACGTTAAAGGGGGGGAGGGTATCACCGGAATGTGACAAGGGGCAGGGGGTCAAAAGCTATGTGACGTCACATGTTAAAATTAACATAATTAAAGTCTGTTCGAACTAGACAGAGAGTGATAAAATAGAGAGGGAGAACTGAAATTACATGAGAGAGAACGCACCCCCCATCAATCCCCCATGCCCCACCTACAAAAATTTAAATGGCAACCCCCCACTTGTGATACGCCGTTAGAAAGACCGTACAGAATGCTTTCCAACGGTCTAAGTCATAATTATACAGGGTGTAACAATAAAGCAGAAAAATGTATTTCAATTAGAGTATAGTTGTTTATTGTTTTCTAACTAGTCGTTTGTTTTCTCTGTTATCTGGAATATTTGACTTTATGTTGATTTCATTGAAGTTTATTTAATAAAAATAAGAAAAAAATGAAAATATCTCTTTTGTTTTGATTATTTTTAAATACACGCATAAAAATGAAAAATGTGTGACGTCACATCAAGGGTGAGGAGGTTCTAAAAATGTGACAATCTATGACAAGAACGGGGGAGAGGTTAAAAAGTCCTAAAATTCGTGTGACGTAAGTATGGATGGCCCCCTATAGTAAATGGAGATTGTTACATATCAACCTCCTCCAAAAATGTTACCGTACGCCATGATATAAATTTTTTTTTTAAATTAATGAATATGGAAAATAACATTTTAACAAATAAATTAGCCCACATTAAAAATTTTATTGTACGCCCAGAGATTTTTAGAAATAAATTGATCCCTTATAAAACAATAATTGTACGCCCATGGTAGATGGAAATTTTAGAATAGATTAACCCAATTTCGAAATTGTACGTCTATGATACCTGGTGACGTTTAGGCGATGTCCAAACGATGAGTTTTGCTTCTAAGCAAAAAGAAATATAGCGCATAGTTTCAAAACTTATGCATCATCTAAAATATCCGTTATTATTATAAATTGTACCAAACTACTTTTATAGATCAATTATACCATGAACATTATTCAGTTGGCAGATACTTTTTGTATTAGAATAGATGTAGTTTTTTTTTAATAAAAAAATTAGGAAAATGAAAATTTTATTTCTTACTGAAAATTAATTTTACACTGTTAATACAGCGTACTTCCACCATGGGCTTCAATGCAAGCTTGCATTCGAGCTCTGATACTCTGCTAACAAGGCGACCAATTGCTTCCTGTGGCAGATTCTCCCATTCTTCTCTTGCAGCAACTGATACTTCCTGGTGCGTTCTGGGAGGATTTCTCCTAGCGTAAACAGCTCTGGAGAGCATGTCCCAGGCATGCTCAATTGGGTTCATGTCTGCCGATATCGCAGGCCACTCCAAACGTCGAATTCCTTGTGACTCACGATATTCATTAACTGCTCGAGCCCTATGTGGGCGAGCATTGTCATCCATAAACACAAAATCTTCACCCACAGCTCCTCGCCACAGTCTTACATGAGGTTCTAAAACATGTGTGATGTACCTTTGTCCTGTCATAGTCCCGTCAATGAGCACCAATTCCATACGATCACCTGCCATAATGCCTGCTCAAAACATAGCACTGCCACCAGCGAAAGGAAGTGTGGGGCGGGCATGGGCTAATTGTGCAGCTCTTGTTGGCTCTTGCCCAACACGATTTCGCCGGCTATCACTATTCACACAGATTCGGGTCTCATCTGAGAAAAGCACAGAATTCCAAAACTATATGTGTTCTTGAGACCACTGGAGGCGGTGCAAAAAATGTCGATGTTGTAGCTGGGGGACTCTAATTGGACGACGACACCTCAAACCTGAAGCAAATATTTGTCTTCTGATTGTAGCCAACGATATTCTGACTTCTGTAGCGTGTCTGAACTCTCTTTGGATGGCTGGAAATGGAAATGGAATGGATGGAAATCCTTATGAATCTATTCTGCTCTTCATTGGTAACTCGTGGTATACCATAGCGATGCCTATTTTGCACTGAATTAGTCTCCAAAAACCTATTCCATATTAGGGACACGTTACTCTGAGAAACACCCACTCTCTCTGCCACGAACCGCTGTGAGTGGCCTTCTTCAACTAAAACTATAATTCTGGCACGATCCACTTTAGATATTAAAGGACTAGTCATTATTAATCACGTTTTTTCAAATTTTAATAGGAATAAATTTTTGTGTTTGTGACACCAAAGTGAAAACAGCACAACTAATTGTGTATACAAATTTTTTTACAAAAAAAAATTATCTTTTACATGAAAAAGACTTAATAAACATGTGATAAGAATACGGATCTATAAACATGTATACAACGTGAATACGAGGGGTGATGCAAAAGTTTTGAAACTATGTGTTAAAGAGTTCAGTCTAAGGTCAGTTTGACCAACAAAAAGTGATTTTTATGACAAGAATGACAGTTAATGTCTACCATTCAAAACATAAGATTTCTACAGGTGTTTATCACTGCGAACATCTACATTGTTTTATTAAAACAATGAATACACCCCGAAGCGTAAATCTTAAAATTTAAAATAACGTCTTAGCTGAATTTTCAACGCATCGTTGGCCAATAATTCTAGGATCTTTTGGCAAGTCACTATTTCACTTCTATCATTATGCCACTACTTATGTGAGATGTCAGTGGAAAAGCAATCAGAAGAATAAAGAGATACAACTAACTAGAACTACTACAAAAGTCTAATGGAAATAAACATATGCGATTAAACGAATATCAACAAAAACAAATGAAACTGACATCTGACATAACTAGTGACAGAATGACAGAAATGACAAAAGTTCCTAGAATTATTGGCAACCGATGCGTTGAGTATTCAGCAAGAACGTCATTTTAAATTTTAAGATTTACTCTTCGGGGGTGTATTCATTGTTTTAATAAATCGATGTAGATGTTCGCAATAATAAAAAACCTTCAAAAATCTTATGTTTTCTGGTAGATATCAACTGTTATTCTTGTCATAAAAACCACATTGACCTTAAGCTGATCTCCTCTATAGCATTATTGTATAACTGTAGAAGAAGAACCCAACCTAACCTCACTACAGCATGACGGCGAGAAATAACGGTGACAGGTATCGGTTACGCCATATTATTCACTTCATACACAAATCAGATTAAAAAGGACATTTTTAATTTTATCTCCTCCGATTTTATTTTTTAATTCCTCTAAATTGTCAATAATAAGAAACGAGGTAATATAAAACATCATCCTACCAATATTTAGAATCAAAAAGCGCATTGCGCATATATATCAAACAATAAAATATTTAACGACTAATAACACTGTGTTTTTGCCATAAAAATATAGCGATAACCTTAACGTGGAACATAAAGTTCAGATGTAAAAGTGTTAGATTTTCTTGTATTTAAAAACTTTCTTGACTTGCTCCGAGTATACCACAACAATGTTAAATTTTAAAGTTCATATAATTTAATATTACTGCAGCTAAATGAGTTTCTAAGACGCAAAATTTCCGTTGAAACTATTTAGAATATTAATAAATACACTCTCAAGTTTTCTACGCGAATATAAAAAATTAAGAGGACAAAAATGCTGCTAACCCTTTTCGTTTTAACAGTAACTGAGATTTAGTCGTTGGGAAAGTTTGCATTCCTATTCCAGACGATAATCTGCGCTATCGACAAATGTTTCCAAATTAACATCTAAAGGAGGTTTAGAGACTAAGATATCCTTATACCCAGGCAGCACTGAAATCTTTAGCATGTCCCCAGATCAGATAATAATATAGACTCTTATCCCTGTCAATATGGTGACACTTAAATGGGTCCCGGAGCAAAAGGGTAATGTAGGCAATGAAGCGACAGACACCCTAGCAAAGCTAGGGTCTTAAACTGCATTCGGGCAATTTTGCAGACCAATTAACTGGCCCTCTTTGTCCAATCCATCGATTTGCTTACGTAGTGTCAAGATATCGACGAACTACTCGAATAACATGAGCAGGACAACCGTGTATGAACCATAAATTTTGCCAAGTCATTAGGGGAACGTCCTGCTGAACGGCCGAGTAGCCCTGCTGGTCCCAGAGTTTCTGGATACGCTCTATTGATCTGGGATGGATTTTCTCGAAAAATCATTGGACATTGGACCGAAAATTAAAAAGTTTTACAATATCAAAATCTGTTAACGTTTTTAGGAGGCCATTTTTTTTGTACCTGAGTGTACATAGCTCTGTATTCACCTTATTTAATTTCGAAAAAAAAACTAAAACTGTGCTTTAACTGTTGCAAAGTAATTTAGTTCCATTTATTCCTTTTTTTGCATATGAAAAAGAAACTTTATTAGCGGGGAAACCCTTAATGAATTAAAAAGCCCATGTGTATAATTTCAGATGTGACTAAATAATAGAATTAGAGGCTGCTGACGATGCTTTTGCATTTCATTTCATACGTACGGGCATGTATGTTTGTGCGCCGTCACGTACAGGCAATTCATCTTCGCCGAACATAAACTCGAACCTTGTTGTTTTATGTTAATCGGAATCCAACTTTGCTCCATTGGAAAAAAAACGGTGGTGTACATTTTCGGTCCATATTTGTTTAGGTTTTTAAAAAAAAATGCTTATCTTTACATAACGCATTAAGATGAACTGAAAAAATCACATAAATACATTATTCACAAGTTTGATGTTGAAGAAGTCAAGGTGAACAGACTATGTTGGCGCTGCCTTAACAATTCTCATTTCGAAACGCTTTTGGAATTTTTATTCATAACAAATCACTGTTAATCATTGATGTAATTTTTCGCAATTCATTTCAACAACAAACACAACAATTTGAGGTACGTTCGTTAATAACAAGAATGATTTCCTCTAATTTCCTTCAATAACAGCCAAGTAACGCCTGTGCATACTTTCAATAAGGTCGTTGAAGTAGCCTTGATCCTTGATCGATTTGTCTCCAAAGCTGGGCTAAAATCAGTCTAAATTATTGCAGTGCCTGTAGGTGTGGTTTATGAGAATTCAATGCTTTTTGTAGGAAGCATGCTCTATGTAATTGAGATCGAGCGATCGAAGGGACAGTGCCGAATGCGGAATACCATGGAAGTCCAAAGCGTCTCCAACCACTCTTGCAAGATGTGGTCGAGCATTATCGTCTAAAAAGTGGAAAGTTGTCCAATAGCAGCATCAAGCAAACGTATAACATTGTTAATAACTTCCCATCAAGCACTAACAATTCTGTACGCCCATTAAAACCAATGCCTCCCCAAACAGCAACTGTACCACCTTTGTACGGATGAACTTCCTGCACCTCTCTTCGATTTCTGGGCACTACAGGAAGAGTCCATACATGAACACGCTGATGAGGTAAAAACTGCAGAACAATTACGCCATTGTGACTGCCGATGCTGATTGGCTATATAAAAAGGGTCGGCCTGGAGACCAAAATGCAACTAAAAGGGTTTCAATGGAATATTATGCCAATTCATCAAATTTCAACGGTATTTCCTCTTCTGATTTATCGTGAAGTGATTTCCTTCTAATGGTATTTTATTTTTGAATGAATCTTTTAAATGACAGTTACTCCATCACAAGCATTTTTGTCTCTGAAAATGGTGTAATAAAACCTGTTGCTGAAACCATATATACGAGTACACGTCGACCTCCGCAATACAACTATATTGTTGTCGGGCGTGCACAGTCTTATTAAATCTCGCAGACGAAAAAAAAACACACAGACGCTATACGATTTCATACATTTTTTATTTTTTTGTGCCAAAAATAACTTGAACCGTGTGATTTACTGTAAAAAAGAAAACATAAAGCTAATGAAGAAATTTGAGATTTTCTTATTTATTCGTCATAATGTGAAAAAGAAAAAAAGAAAAAGTCTCTCCGTTGTATTGTACTTGTAAACTTTAAGAGAAAAGTATTAGCCCAGAATGCACCGTCCCAGACTCAATCTCAGAAACTCTTCATTTTATGATGATGTGTTTTACTTTTCCAGAAAACCGTGAAGACAATGGACTGTCTGATATATCTCAGGCGCCCTTTTGATTTACTTTTTTTTAATCATCCGAAAATATGTTTTCTTAGAAAAAAATTTCATTATTAAGATATTCAATTCATATTTTTAGGTGACAGTTGAAAAATTAATGAAGCATCTGTCAGGATAATATACGAAAACGAAACAGCCATTATCAGGAACTGCGTCAACGTTTCAAAAAAACGTCGATTTTTGATCGGAGGAGGACACTTTTTTCCGGTATTTTTGACTTCGCTACTTTCACCCCCTAGCGGGGGTAGGCATTACCTCAAAATATTTAAATGAAATTAGGGGTCGAGTAAGATATCATTTTAAAGCCCTTTTAATTCTTTTTACAACAGTCTTTAAATTTTAAAATTCGGCCTTACATTTTAAAATTTAAATTATGTTTAGTTTTTCACTCACTTCTTAGTTAAATTAAATACCACCCGCGTCCATACAATAATAAAGATTTTATTCGAAACTTTCTCGCACATTCCGAAAAATTTCCGGCGTGATTCGATGGCACTCCTCGACAATTCTTTGATGCAAATCTTCTTAAGAGGCTGGTTGTGTTTTGCAGATTTCACTTTTGAGGTATCCAAAAAAATATAATCAAGGGGCGACAAATCTGGTGACCGTGGAGGCCATTCAATGCTACCTCTTCTCCCAATCCAGTGCCGTGGAAAATGTTGGTCTAAATACTGACGAACAATCAAAGCATAATGCGGAAGAGCACCGTCCTGTTGAAACATTGAATGATCTTCACTATACCACCGTACACTAACAAAGACTAGTAGTCCAACTCTTCGGCATGCCCCTACACGTTCCCTCCTTGCCCCGTCTCCGAATTCGGAGCTATCCGGGCCCAGAGCTAACCTGGGTTTCGTGTATACCAGTTGTCCACAGATTCAGCTGAGTACGTATTATACCGGTTGTAGTTTCGTGTTGCGTTGTGTGAACATCGTTTATATTTTTTAATAATTAAATCTAGATTAATAGAAATGGGGTTATTGTGTCCTGTTGATGGTTGCAAGAGTAAAAGAGGATTAGATGTCTTATTTTTCGATTTCCGAAGGATGAAGCTAGGTAAGAAATTAAAAATATGCTCATAGTAAATGGGTAAATGCGTTACAAACCGAATGAAATTCATATCTGAAAATTAACCATAAAATCATTGAAAGCTCTTTGGAATATTTTGAAAACAAAGCAATATACATTTTTGTTGATCAGAAATCTTAATCAGGACTGCGTTGAAAATTTCTTTGGCCAGATTAGAAATTGTTGTGGCAATTCTAGAAACCCAACACCCATACGATTTTGTAGAGCGTTTAAAAAATTGTTCACTCTGAAATATTTTAATGAAGTCGAAGGTGCTAATAGCATGAACGATATTAATAAAGTTTTATTAGACATTAATACGGACTCGGTAGAAACTTTCAAAGATATTATTTTCTCCTTTTCCACTCCAAAAACACCTTAAAAAATGTTTACCTGTAACTATCGATATCTTACTAGCCCCCAGAAGGTAATGCAATAGTTTATGTTAGTGTTGAATAAGAATATGAATAAAAAGTGCTCAAGAGATAGTTCAAAATGTTATTGCAAGCATACCCTCCTCATCTCATGCAAGTTTGATGAGCCAGAAAAGCTCTTTATTGTTAATACATATAATAATCACCTATTTAAATTACCCATGTGATATTAACGTTGGAATTATTTTATTTCATGTTTATTGTTTAAGATTTTAGATCAGTTTGTTCATAAAATTATAGCAATTTTTCTTGACAATAAAGCATATTCATCTCTCTAGCTTGCTTAACCTTTCCTTAGTGGCGTTCAAGAAATAACGTTATTAATGGCGACACCAGATATTCACGTTCAAATGTAATAAAAATGTTTGCTTTTAAGGATTTATCGGGAGAATAAGGCCAATTCTAGGAAAATAATATTTATTTTGAAAAAAAATATACAATACACATTCTCAAAAACAAACAAACTTTCAAACAATGTATTAAATATCCATGTCAATATAACACCTGCTACATATTATTCCAGCGTGGTCCAAGCACAAAAATGTTCGGCACCTTTGACAGCTAAAACGGGTTTTGCGATTTTCTTTTGAATCGCATACGGAGAGCCAGTTATAGCTATCAGGTGGACCTTGCTCTTGCTGTCGCAATCCACAAACTTCCAAAATTCCTATTTTCAGACTTCTTGGAATATAGTCGGATGTTGCTCTTACTTTCTTGTAGTCCGTCAGCAAACTGAACCCAAGCTCGGGTAAGAAATATTTGCGCTGAACATTTTTATCAATAGCATTTGCTGTATATATTATAAATGAATTTATACCAGCTATATTCATTAGGCTGTAAAAAATAACCATAGGCCATCGCCTTGAAGCTCTCGCGCAGTTGTATCCACTGTATCCACTCCACCTTTTGTCTTATTATAATATATTATCATTTCTGGTTTTCCAGTCTCTGGATCAATAGCATCATCGTGATGCATAGTGGAAATAAGCGAAACCGTTTTTCCAGGCTTCGGGATATAAGACACTAGGGTTGTATGTACTTGAAAAAGAAACATACTGGAACCCTCAGGAGGTATTTTGCCTTCCAACAATAAGGAAGGTATTTGTTTTTTATTTTTGCGAATTGTGCCTAACAAACTTAGTCTATGATTGATACGGAGTTCATCGGCTAACTCTAGACTGGTAAACCAGTTGTCGGTTGTTAAATTTCGTCCGGTACCTGAGATGGGTTCACATAATCGCTGTACTAAACTAAATGGTCTAGTATATACCTCGAATGGCCCTGGAGGCTGTTTACCAACATAAACTTCAAGATTATTGGTATAAAATGTCTTAGCGTCTACTAGGGCAAATATTTTTATGCCGTACTTGAAAAAGCGAAATCTGTAAAGCGACATGGTGAGCCTAAAGATTTCCATTTTTAGCAATCATTTACATGGTTGCTTTTCCTAGCTGCAGCAGGATACAACAAACCGAAAAATGCATTTAGTTCAGGAGCATTTGTTGGATTGTAGTTCCGTTCCCTACTGTAGTTATGCTTCTTTTTTTCAATCATAAAGTTGGTATTTTCTAATTATATTTAGAATATCTTCACAAAAAAAGCTGCCAAATAGAAATAGCATCCTTTAGAATCATAAAGTCTTTTTTTACTCCTGGCAAATGCTTCACTATATTCACCGATCTGGTGCTAAAGTTTTTATTTTGTGGTGCATGTTTCCCCCATTTAGTAAATTCATCTTTTCCAAAAATGTAGGGCCCTTGTTTTCAACTTCCTCATCATTGCTTCCTAACTCCAGCTCACTTTCGCTATAATCCTCCCTTGTTTCTACAATATCTTCTTCACCATCGGGTTCGTTGTCGGATGGAAATTCTTCCATCAATTTTAGCAGTATCTGTTCCTCCTTCTCAAAGTCCGTTGCTGAAATAACTGGTATTAGTGATAGAAATCCTAGAAATAACGAAGAACTTACCGAATAAAAAAACACTAACGTAAATAGTGGCGTCAGTGTATCAGACCGAATAGCAAAATTCTAGCCTACTCACAATAGGCACGGCGGCAATACTAAAGCCAAGCGTGCTCCGTGAAGGCCTTGAAAGGTATTTGAACGCTGAATACCCTACTCTTTCCCGTGATGTTATAATGACTACACAACTGTGGCGTCGGTGTGTCAGACCGTACGCCACTAAGGAAAAGTTGAATACAAATAGATATAGACGTCAAAAAATAATAGTTCAATACTATTATAACGCTTTACAAAATTTAGTATTGAACTATTATTTTTTGACGTCTATAGATCACGCTTTACTAAAATATGACAATTATTTACAGGTAACTGTAATTAAGTAAACAAATAGATATAGTAATGAAATTAAACTAACGAAAAATGAATGTTTTTATGTAGGTACATCTCAACCAAAAGCTGGTCCAAAATCCACCTATGCAACTAAACTTCTTATTGTTTATTATTAGGGGAGGGTGCGGCAAGTGAGACACCTTAAGGTTTGCCGACATATAACTTTTTTATTTCTATAAATTAAACAACGCGTTTTGGATGGAAAAAATCTTCAATGCTTTAAGAATCAACTTATCACTAAAAACCAAACAAAATATCAAGTCTTTATAAAAAAAGATTCTTTGAATTTAAAAAAATAAATGACTATCTTGCCCCAGAGAATGGGGTAACTGAGACACTAATACTTATGCAATTTATTAACGGCAGTTGTCACAAACATAACTATTGGCACCTGGTTCGTTATCTGAACACTCCTCGTGCATCCAGGAATTACATTTTATGCAACTGATCAATTCGTCGTGATAAGTGTCACCATACGTTTCGTGATAAAACACGCATAGTGTGGCTTTCTCTTCTTCTAATATCATTGCTGGCACTGCTGATGCACTTTGCATGTTTTTTCTTCGAATTTTTATTTCGTATGAATTTTTCAACACCTGAACTCGGCTGTGGTTTACCAAGATTCTTTTTGATCAATTTAACTTTAGATGTGTTCAATTTCTCTTTCAACTTCTCTTCTAGTTGGTCCTTGTAAGGGGAACTGGTAATTATTTTGGATCCTTCGATGTTTCTGGACACCTTTCTGGTATTTTTTTTCTCCTGAGATGGTTTTGGGATTGGACTGAATTTCGAAATTGGGATCAAGCGCTAAAATATTTAAGAGATACTTTTAGGTACGTATTTTGAAAGGGTTTTGAGATTGAACTTACCTGAATTGAGAACAGAAGCAGCACTGCATGACGGTTGTTCTGTAGGCTCTAAAGAAGGTGGTAATATCTTAGGTTCGCTATCGATTTCCTCTTCAGGAAACTTTAGATCAGGTTCTTTCTCTACAGGTAACTCCGGATTAGGTTGATTTGACGAGTTTTCGGAAGAAAAATTTTCTTCTATGGTAGATTTCTGGATAATGTTCTCGGCCGCCTCAAAAGTCGCTCTCTTGAAACATGTCTGGATCATATGGATAAATTCCTGTTTTCTCAAAACCGTTGATGATATTTTTTGGGGTAAATGCTTTGATAAGGGAGCCATATCATATTCGGTTATTCTAGAACCAGGATGATTCGTGAGCCAATTATCCATTTCTTCTGCGAAATAAGTTTTAAATGGTCCGAATACACTTACGTCGAGAGGCTGTAGCCTGTTTGAAGTATGTGGTGGTAAAGTCAGAAGAGCAACTGCAGAATCTCTAGCCAGTTTTATTGCTTCAATGGACTTGTGACTAGCATGACCGTCCAATATCAGTAGACTCGGAGATTCTAGTTGTTTTTGTACAGTCTGTGAAATGCTTCGAAAATTTAAGGAACAAGTCAGCGTCCATCCATCCTAATGGAGCAGGAAATCCCACTGTTCCAGGAAACGCATTACTTAACAGAATTGAATTCATTCTCACACGAGGAAAGACCATGAATGGTGGTATAAATGTACCTGTGGCACTGACGCATGCTAGTAGAGTTGTGTTTTTTCCTCTTTTCAATGAAGTTAACCTTCCTACTTGCTTTCTTCCTTTTTCGGCTAATATTTTTCAAAAAACCTTTTTTAAATTTGAAAAAACTCTGCTACTCTGCATTTTAAAAATCATGTCACTCTTGCCATGCTGGTTGCTTCAGGTCTTCTTATAGATAGGTTACCATGGTGTTTTAAAAATGATATTAACCAGTCTTTTCCGGCTACTTTCCGTTCTTTATTAAAAGGATGATTCAATTGGTTAATTTCAGCAAATTGAAATGCAATTCGTCGGAGGTCGCTTGTTGAGAGACCGTAAAACAGCTATTTGGAAATGCATAAAAAAACAATAAAATCGAATAATTGATTCTATACCAGTAAATATAGAAATATATTAAATATGTAGGTTTGAAATATCTTCAAATATATTCGCAGAGAATCTGAAAAGAAATAGGAAAGAACCAAAAAAAACAAAATCATATCGATATATATTCCTGGCACTGGAACGACACTGCTACATAATAAAAATATGAAAGCGGAAAACTGCTAAGAAAGAATAGTTAACATACATTTGAGCGAAATAACTTACCATTCACTTGAATGCACTTTTTTAAGATAAGATATGTTTGCTTCAATAGCACATGTTCACAGAAAAGAAGAATGAAACCCTTTTGCCACTGTTTAAATACACGAAATCATGTGAAAGAGAACAGACTTACGTCTCGTGTTCATGTCAAGCTCAGACGCTTTGACCAGGAAAGGAATTTACATTTCAATAGTGAATTCTTAATTCACATTTAATAAATAATTAGTAGAAGAAGCAATAAGAACGAGTTCGAAGTGGGAATAACAAATAGGAGTGGATATTTTCACGACAGACGGGACTCGTTCGGCCCGTATAGAAACGTTGACAGTAAATATATTCAGCCTTGAAACATTTCTTGGTGTTGGGTATGAGATAGGACTGGCTATTCGCCGCCCATACGATAATTTATTATTAATAATTTATTATTAATTAAATAGAGAACGAAATTAACGTTACACTAAGTCTCACTTGTCCCAGCCTGACCTAAAAATCTTTAAATATAATTCAAAAGAATACAAGTAAATTTGGCAACAGTCTAGGTATCACGCGGTATTGCTAAAATGTTAGGTTATATGGTGTTTATCATAGAATATCTGGATAATGCGTTCAAATTGTGCAAAATCCCTATGCAACACATTGTAAATATTACATTGCAATATGATGAAAACAAAAAAAAAATATATTTACTTTTTCAAAGACACGATGTCTTGATTGTTTTTGCCGGTGTTGCCACTAGTACGAATTATTCAAAAATACGCACTTGCCCCACCCTCCCCTATGATCAAGACACAAGGCAAATAAAATCACCTTTCTCCAAAATAATAGTATATTATTCAACAAGCATATAATGATGGCTATTATTCACGAAGGTGCGTTTATGTCGCGAGCCGCAGGCGAGTGACATAAACACCTAAGTGAATATTAGCCATTATATGCGAGTAGAATACTATATTTTGTCCACTACTATTAATTACCTGTTTATAAATGAATTTATTTTTTCTCTTCCCTCCAATTTAGGAAGGGCTTATAGGCTTTCATATATAATTTTTTCGACTATTCTGGCAATAAATTCAAGGATACTATTTATTCTGCTTCTCTAGTTTTTGGCGTGGTAACATTCATTTCAGTGTCTGATTCGCTTTCTATATTATATTTTCTAGTAATTTCATTTCATTATTTAAAATGTCAGTTTCTTTGTTTTGACATTGACATCTGTACGCTCTATATTCAACAGTTTGATAAATTATTATAAATGTCTCCTTAGCAGGATTGTTTAGATGTCTGAGTTCGTGAAATGGAGAATTGTACGCTTAAGGTTCGAATCCGGGTCGCCATGAAAATTTTTAAATATTATATTGTAACGTTTGTATTTAAATAACTTTCAATATAGGTCCTATTTATCCGTGTCATGTGACCTGTTCATTATCGACACCTATTATCCACACCTATTATTCACTGGTGAATAATGTACGTCATTATACTTGAAGAAGCACACGTAATATGTAAATATTATCAAATAGTCGTGGACAAAAACACTCTTGTGTATACCAAAACCATATTTTTGTTTGCCAGGTCGCAGGATTGCCTAATAATGGATACAAAGATGCCAAATTCGTTTCTACTCTGCTTCTTTTTTCATTTGTTGCCCTTTGGGGTTGCTGTAATTCATTTTATTTACTTTGAAATGCAGTTATCGTCAATAAAAGTATTTACTGCTGAAAAACGCAGTGTTGTGCTTTTTACGAACTGATGATGGTTTAAACGAGGACCAGACGAGGCGCTGTTACAACTGGAAATAAAAAATGCAGGTCTGTATTTGAAAAATATAAGTTGAGAGTGGTCCTGTGAAAACGAAAAGTTCTACAAACTTTTTCTCATAACAGTTATAGTAAAATAGGAATTTATTTTTGGCCAATATTTAAATACGGCTCATGATATTGTACATTTGACAATTCAATAAAAATACTTCCGAAATAGCTCATGTTAAGTTAGGTTTTTGTGGAGTGGATCTATTAGGCACTCTACTACGCTTAGAAGTTCCTCCTCTGACAATTCGCTATTGGATGCATCGTGTTAAAGGTTATTCCCAGAACACCCACACTTTCAGTGTCCTCGATAAGCTTCTCTTTCCAGAAATATATTAAGAGGTCCAGAAGGATTGCCATGACTCGTTCTAAATATAGATCCGGATGTGATCACCCGTCCTACAATCATCCCATATATACCATGGAAAGTGGAAAAAGATTCTCCAATTTTCTCTTGGGATTGATTTAAGTTTTGCAGGGGTTGATAGACTGTTCCCATTTGCACCAATTGTAAACATTGTCCAATGTCTCTCGGATGAGTTTATATGCTATCCTTCATGACTTGGTCATTGAAATGATGACGAGGTCTTCCTAAAATATGCAACTTTCATCCCATTCAATCTGCTTTGATTCTCTTATTGTCTCCAAGATTCCAATACTAGAACCATTGAAACTTGCTATCCGGTACATGATCTTCCATTTTTACTCTATAATTTTCTGGTTTTGTAGTTTCCTTTTCATTGATTCCATATTTCTAGTTGTACATGTCTTTTTCTATGACCTGGAAATGATCACACTGTATATTAATTAGCCCGTTTTTAAAAGGAATTTTTGTGTCGATAAATTCTGCACTTCAAATTAAATGTTTTCCAATTACTATGAAGAAAAATTCTTTGTTATTAGATTCGATAATCTTAAAAACTAATCCGACTAGAAACGAGGTCAAATAAGAGCACCAAAGCAAATAAAAATTCTGAAGAAAGTTGGCAATTTCACCAGAATTAGATTAAGATGTGAAAAGGGTAACTTTAAATCCGCTTTAAAGATTCACAAAGGAAACGTAGGTATAGAGAGAAGATCAGTCAGTTTCCATAATACTTTATAGGATTCTAAAAAATATTTCCACTGAAATTGTTGAAAAAAAAACAGTTGATTTCGGGTACTACAATGTTTTTCTGTAAAATAATCTAAACGGAAAGAAATACGATGGTTGTCTTTTGAGTTACATACAGAGCATTTCAATGAAAACTATCCACCCCACATAATTCTGAAGGCGTCACTTTTATAAAAAAATGAAAAAACACGTCAAAAATCATATAAAGGGGGACGTCTTTTTGCTCATAATATGTATACGTTACACCCTATACATCATTGCATTGTTGGATTCTCCTCTGCAAGAATGTATGCATAAGTGAAAAGTCAATCAGTTGGGATAATTTCAATGTAAAAAAGCCTTTACTGCGGCACTAACTCTACTCAATTAAGTAAACGATGTTTTGCTTAGGGACAAAAACATAGTGATCAGAAAACTGTGTTTAACGTTTTTTAAATAAAGTGTCAGGTAGCTTTGTTTTCATTCGAATATCAACATTTACAAGTACGTACAGTATTCGCCACCTAACTTGATGTCCTAAATGCTTTCTAGGGAGCTATTGACGCCGCCCATCCGATAACTGTAAACAGTGCCGTGCAAGTTCTGAGGATTCGCTTTCTGTTACAAATTAACACAACTTGTGCATTAATAAAGTAAAGTCCGTCCGGAAATATATGATCCTAACTTAATAAATAATATTTAATTCTTTGTTATAATTATTGGTATATTGATATTAATAGAAACAGATCTGCTTTATACCTGAAGTCTGAGTACATAAACAATAACTGTGTGGCGCTACGCTACTGAAAATCTTAACACCTGATAAGGATCGATGCAATTGGCGTTTGTCAAAATTTTACCAGCCGAGTAGGCAGGGCACTATTACTCTGTCTCTCTTAGTTGGTAATTTCTGGGACATCAACTTAGCTGGCGAATACTGTATTCACCGAAAAAATGATGCAAAATAGAATTGAATTTGTAGGATTATCCTACGAAAACAATAAATCTGCAAGAGCCACAGCTAGACAGTTCATTCCGGAAGAACTGCCACAAATCCAATCTTTTTATAGTGAAATTAACACTGGTCTCAATTTTAGCAAGGAAAATACTTCGAAATGCTGCCCGAATCCTATCCTTCATATCCTCATTTGTGGCCAACAAGGTCACCAGACCTTACGGTTTTAGATTTCCACTTATGGGAAAGGATCAAAGATTTAGTGTTTAGATTTTAGTTTTTGGCTTAGCGCTCTCGAAAGAAGAGGGGTAGAGCTGCAAGCGAATGTAGACGACCTTGTCATCCTGGCAAGGACAAAGTCAGGAAGGGTAGCATATGATATCCTCCAAAAGACGTTGGACGATGTCCACAGTTAGTGCCAGAGGGAACAGATGTCTGTTAACCCTGGTAAAACTTTAATAGTCCCCTTCACTAGGAAAAGAAAATTGTAGAATCTTCCACCACTTTCCTACAATGGTGAGGTTATTCCATTTGCAGCGGAAGTAAAATATTTGGGGATTATCCTAGATACAAAACACATCTCACTTGGAAAAAGTTAGGTATCCATAAGGCCGGACTATCCTTGTGCCCATGTCGCAGGATCTGTGGAAAATCTTGGGGCTTGGGACCCAAACAGATCCATTGGATATATGTGATGATTGTTAGACCAATGATCACATATGGAGCTATTGTTTGGTGGTCAAAAGCTTTACAGCGAACGGCACAAGCAAAGCTCTCTGCCATAAAGACGCAGGCTTGTCTGGCAATTACTGGTGCCATCAGTACCACACCGTCAGCAGCCATGGAAATCCTTCTAGACCTACCTCCTCTCCATATATTTCTGGAAAGGGAGGCTAGATGGACAACATATATAATTGCGCATAATTCTAAATGCACAAAACAGGCTTATACAAAGCAAAGCAGAATGCTAGTGGACACTGAAAGTCACAGTATTCTGGGAATGACCTCTGACATAATGCCTCCAACAGTAAACTACTACCTGCCTTATACCGTCCTAATTCCAACTAGAGACGAATCGGTCGAATTTCAGGCGGAAATTTACGCCATTTCTTCATGTGTGGAGAGATTGGAGCAAACCAATCTCACACATAAATCATTAAAAAATTTCACGGACAGCCAAGCGGCTTTGAAAGAACTTTGCTTTTACCATGTATCGTCGAAACTGGTTTTAGACTGCCAAAAAAGACTCTACTCAATAGGAGAACGCTGATCTGGATCTCTGGCCATTCTGGCATGGATGGCAATGAAAAGGCGGACTCTTTTGTGAGGGAGGGTGCCGCACGCGTTTTTATCGGACCAGAACCTTCAATTGGCATCGCAATAAGCTTTGCCAAACAAACACCAAATACCTGGACAGCAAGAAGAGCTTTAGACTTCTGGCATAATATACCAGGATTGGTTCATTCAAAGGCTTTTGTACATCCTTCGAAGAATGTCTCCAAACAAATGTTAGACTATAGCAGGCATGATCTACGTTGTCTAACAGGCCACTGTCATCTAAATCATCATATTCTAAGTCTTGGACTGTCGGAAGATCTGACTTGTCGTCTTTGTCTGGAAGGTGATGAAACAGTAGACCATATAATTTGTGCCTGCCCCGCCGCGGCTCGAATCAGGTATCTGATGTTTGCAGGGTCTCTCTCTCGCCCTCAAACCTGAAATATCATTCACCAAACAAACTAATCGGCTTTGTTAAGAAGCTGAATTTGTTTGGTGAAATCTGAATAGGTATGAGCCACAATAGACTCTTGCGAGTCGCAGTGGAGGGCCTTATAGATCCACTCACCACAAACCTAACCTAATCTTACCTAGTTTTTAAGACACGTCCAACTACAACAAGTCATCTTGTTTATCTTTTCGTAAGCTAGTTAGAGCATTCCATTAGAAATTTCTCAGACAAAATCATAAATGGAGCTACGTGTTACAGTAACACCCTCTAGTTGCCGACTGAAAAATTAAAAGTTTTTTTTTCTGGAATCTTCCTTTAATGCTCTTTGCATGGAGTCTTTATTTCTGAAAATCGGTTAAGGTATATGGAAGTTACAGTCTTTTTCATGTTAACGAAAGAACACTTCCCCCACCTCTTCAGAATAGGTGATACAGAAAAATTACTTTAACAAAAGTTGTAGAATGAGGACAGTGGTTTCTAAAGTTGATATTTTTTACCAACCTAAATTGAGGAATATTTTGTAAAAAATCGAATTATGTTTTGTAAGTGATAGATTGCGTCACCTAGAGAAAAACTATGGTCTCAAAAACATTTTAAATCATTTTCTTAGAGCCGATTTCCTTATAAGAATTTTTTCCCCAAACTCCAGGAGATATGGTACCTCGTTACCCTTATTGAATTACCCGGTACAGATATATCAAAAAGTAAATGATTTGGGTATTCCAAACTTTATGAACCTTTTTCCCATGACCCTTGTAGTACGATGACCTTCTAATCTTAAAAATGACTGTAGTTTTCATTAAACTAAATCCCAGGGCTACAATTTTCTCATGAAGTTATATTTGTGCTCTTACCCCGGCAACAAGTAGTAATATAGCAAGTTATTTACCGGTCAGTTGAAAGAAATCGTAACCTATCCTTTAATCAAAAGATTTATCTTGATTTTTGTAAATAATGAGGGTAGTTTATTGCGGTCGGACAAACAGAAACCACCCGTGGCGGCCGTAGGTCTGTTTTATTACGATCTTTCCGTCTTTCACTTTGCTACACATCTCCAGAGGCCGACCGAGACTACTCCCTTGTAATGTGTGTTGTCATAGCTCGGTCGGATTGTATGAAATGACATAAAAAATATCACAAATTCTAGAAATTCCAGAATTATCCTTCATACCCGAATTGCCTTTCTGAAATTTACTGGATTGCCATAATTTTTCAGGACCTTTTTATAGATGTCTCTCAAAGAAAATGTTTTGATTCCGCAGAGATTTGACAAAAAAAGCACTTTTCTTTTTATTTTTCGGGAATTGACTGGAAAGCTTTTAAGAAAAACTTAGTTAATTTTCTGGATAAGCATCAATCCTTTATCAAGGTTTTTCTCGAAAACAGCGCATAATAGCCAATTCAATCAAGAGCACATTTTTTTGGAAACTACCTTATAGCAGTGTTTCCCAAATATTGTTCTGCCATGGCCCGGTAATTTCACACTGCCCCTTCGTGACCCACTTATTACTTTTAAACCCAAGCTGGTAAAAACATTTATTGATAGTAAAAATATTTTTCCGCCTACCTCTATCCAAAGTATACATTTCCTTGCCTCATTGTAGGGTGCAAAGTCGTACTTTTCCTCCCCAGGGAGAAAAAGTAGAAGTGAGGTTATGGTACGTCATCAATGAAATAACTTATACGCCATTGACGACCTGAACTATATCCTATTATATAAGTATACATTTTACCGTTTATTTATAGAACACCCTGTATTTTGCAGAATGGTAGAAATCAGTAAATTGTTATTTTAATTTAACGATTTTTACATTAATAATTTGACATCAATTCATAGATTCATCCGGTTTTCGAATTTAGGACAGAAATAATATATCATGCTATGGTCCATTGACAGATTAACAGTTTAAAATTGTGTTACTGTTGTTTTTTAGTTTTATAATTATAGACACTTTTTACTTAAGTCTTTTTATTCCATTATCATCAAAGAAAAACAATCAAAACGTAACTTAAAATAAACGTGGTAATTCTATATGTATGTTTAGAATCAACTACTTTCTTCTTCTTTCTTAAAATTTACAAACTAGCCAACTTAATGACAATCTGCTAAAGGCAGTTTTTCGCGAACCTAAATAGGTCGCTGATTACTTTATTTCAACAGTTACGCTATAATTTATCTACAAAATATAAAATAATATTTAAAAAATGAGTGATTCAAGCGAATTTGAAGATATAAATAATACACCACCGGATATTTTGGAACAAGTTAATGAAACAGTACATTCTCTATTACCCCAAATATCTAATGAAAAATACGAAAACCAGTATTAACATTTCAAGGTTATGAGCAAAATAATGGAGGCATGTCAATATCCCTGATTTTTCAAAGTTCCTATACCTGCAACTTCTAATGTACAAGTTTGATTGAGTTTTTATGCTGATTTTCGGAATCTACGGGGATTAATGAAGGTAAGATATTTTCAAGAAGTAGGTAAATATATTAAGAAGATAAAAGTTAAACAGCAAATATTATAATAGAGCTACAGCAATACGTTATGTTCATGCTTCCGCAGAACTTCTCTGCGAGTCTCGGTAGCGTAACGAGTTGGTCCACAGCTCATGTTCATGTTAGGCCTGTAGGTGATGGTTCGAATTCCGGCGAGGACAGCTTTTTCTCTTAATTCTTTCATAAATAAATTATTTAAAAATGACTTGTTATTTGAGGGAGGCGGAAAAATCATATGTATAACATGGGAGTAAAGTGCATTTTCATCCCTTGAATGATTACTGCCCTCCGCTACGCATCGGGCAGTAAACTTCATCCTCGGGAGGAAAAGTAGCACTTTCCTCCCTTTTTATACAACTAGCTATTATTAATACTACATATTTTGATGTCGCCTATTTATTCACTAAATTTTAGTGCGAAGTACAGAGCTGCTGCTCATTTTTTACCAAACAATACAAGTTCGCGGAAAATGACGAAAGTTTTATCCCAAGATCTGGTTCCACTTCAAGTAGGTTTCTACATTTATTTTTAGGACAAACTAGTGTTGAAAACCCACCTTAACATTTATAAGTTGTGACAAAACGTTATTGCTTGATGAGCAAATTTTGTGTATAGATAACCAAAGATAACCAAGATAACCAAAAATCTTGTGTCAAATATATCCTTGAGTGCTGTGTCAGTTGACAGTTCAACGTGTCGACATCTGAATCTGGTAAATTAGTTTCGGAATCTAACTTGAATGTAAATGGGTTTCTTATCCAAGCTTTGTTGCTGTCGATTGGAAGAAAATATTCTTGAAGATTCCCCTCCAGTCCTATTAAATGTTCTTTAATTTGAGTTAAGATGTTTTGTGGCAATGCAATCATGTTGTACTCTTTTTGTATTTCACTTAAATTATTAAGTGCTTTGAAGTTCCCTGTTTCCGCGCGTTGTGCTCACACATTAAGCTTTTTTTCTTGCAGCTTTCATCTTGTCTTGAACTTTAAATATTGTTACATTGTTAACTTGCAGTTTAGATTATTTTAAAATTAAAAAATATCAGATATGTAAGCCACTTTTGCCAACCAGTTAACATCATGAAATCTGTCCTTGAATTCAAATATTACATATCTGGCTGTTGGGAGATGTTCTAAAAAAACTTTTACTTCTTCTTTTAATTCAGTAAGCCTTTTTAAGACATTGTCTGTTGAGAGCCATCGCACCTCACAGTGTAAAAGATCGTGATCACTTCCCATTTCTTTGCACAAAATAGAGAATAATCTTGAGTTCAATGGATTTTATAAAGTTTATGAACTTGACACACTCTTGAATCGTTGCTGTCAAGGGTAAAGGCATTTTCTTGACAGCCAATTGCTCTCTATGATTGCTTCAGTGCGTCCATACACATTCCGGCGCTACAACTTTTACCCTTGGATAAAGCCCAGTACGAATGTCTGACATTGCTCGTGCGCCATCACTACTCAATCCCACACACTTCTTCCATTCAATGTTATCCATATCCATATATCATTCCATATATCATTTTTGGCACGACCTGCGCATTCTTCGTGAACCTAGACGAAGCAAATTGTACACAGCCTCAGATCTTTTTGTTCATCTTCATGAGAAATTTTGCAGTACCAGGAATCTTTGTATTTCCTCGTTTGCATGGTCTGTACAGAATTTTTATCACGGTTCTTTCAGCTTCTCTATTTTGCTGCTTTTTTATTTTTTCCTTGTTGAAAACGTCTTTTTTAACAACCAAATTGATGGCCTTTTTTTTATTTGTTTTCATTACTTGCTCCTTATATGGCGTTTCTAACATCTCTGTGAAACTTATATCATGTCCTTCTTTTTCTTCCGTTTCTTTGTTACTTTCTTCATGTAATTTCTCATTCTCATCTTGTTGTTTTGTAAAATCTCCCTTACCTTGTTTGTTTTCCGACTGTGCCACTTTTTCTAGGATTCCTTGTTGAACTGCATCTTCTTCCCGAGTTATATCTTGCTTTTTGTTCATATTTTTCTCATTATCTTCCATTCCTCTTTCTTCATCTGATGTAAAAGTTTCAGATAACGTGTGTCACTATACAAAGATATGTCATCACTGGAACTGTCACTATCGCTAATTGATGAAATCCACATTTTCTTAGGTTTTCGTTTTTGTCGTCTTGGTGGTTTTGCTTGCTTTGGAGGTATATTTTCTATGAAAACTTGTTGGTAGTTTCTTCGCTGACATAATCCTGAAGGCCCTGGTTGTGGTGAAATATCTCTAAAGTTATCAATTATTCTCCTGCTATTAATTTCCAAAGACACAAAGTTTTTTGTAGCTGTTCTTCTTCGGAACAATTTTCTTCAATTGGTAATTTTGTTGAAGTACTTGGAGCAAAAGCGAGATCGGAAATCGCTTCGGGATTAAATTGATATATCCCCGTGGCAGAAAAACCAGATGCAATATTTTTTGGTGTTACAGCTTTGTCCCAAACGAGCGAAAATATCTCACCAAATCTCTGTTTGGTAATGCTTCTTTCTTTGTGACGTGCCGAGCATAAAAGCAGTTGCACATCCCAGTAATAGTCGAAAGCTTTGAAAACAGCTTTGACCATGGGCTGGAGTTCGTGGGTCGTGTTACTCGGGAGGCAAAATAGTGTGATGTCATATGTATCAGCTGTCTCTACAATAGATGTATCCAAGTGGCATGCAGCACCATCAAAAATTAGTAGGAAGTTTATACTCCCTTTGTGTTTTAACCATTCATTGAAGGTTTCAATGGTCATACTTCCTTTTTTCGTCATGAGAGTTAGGGTTCCCGGTGGTAGATGGTCGCACCACTCTAGCTTTGGCCGTTGCCTAAAATGGCTGGGGGAATTTTTACTCCACTAGCGTTGCCGCAAGAAACCACTGTCACATTTTCTCCGTGCTCTGGGGCCGTTAGGTGCACTCGCTTTGCTCATTTTTTAGCCAGAACAGTTTGTTGATGTTGCAATGTTAACCTGCATCCCTTCTCGTCTACGTTGTATATCCTTTCTGGTTTATCAATTAAATCAAGCTCCAATAAGACTTTTCTAGGTTTGTCGAAGTAATCTTTTACTATATACCTATTCAACTTCTGCGCTCTAGCCGGATTAAGATTTTGCGCCCGCCTAGAAGTGATTTCCGGATGACGATTTGAAAACGCCTTTAGCCAATACTGGCCAGCTAATCGTTTTTCTTGCGAAAAGATATGAGGTATGCGGTTTTTCTCACAGTAGCTAAAAACATATTTTCGTAGAATCCGTTTGGTTAGAGGATAACCTACTTTAGCTAGTCCTACGATTCAGACACCAATTCGGCTTCATTTTCGGGAGTTAACACCGTTTTTCTTCCAAGGGGCTGCTTTTTATATGTATTTTTACTTTCGTAACGACTTAAAGTTCTTCTAGGTATGTTAAATCTTTTCGAGACGTTTTTTGTCATTTTGAATGGCCAGTAAAGCTTGTTGAAGATTTTTCTCGGACCCCAATGATCGCAGACCCTTGCTGTTGTAAGGCGACATCTGCAAAAAGTAATTATTTAAAAATGCTAACATGTATCATTGTATGTAACGGTAATACGCCCAATGCACATATTAATCCTATTTAGGCATGAGCATATTAACAACCATGTAGTGTAGTGGTATTTCCTCTAATTTATAAACTGATTTTTAAGTAATCTTAGAAAAAAATTACACTAAAATAATCGCTGTACTTACCGTCTCAAAAACAGTTCACCACAAAGAGTGGCAACGTGACAAAAAATCGCTTTTTTTATAACACACGCGTAGCAAATAGGCCTAGTTCATCTCCCACGATTCCAAGTCTCAAACTAAATTCAGATCAGGCGCACACTGCTATAAATGGTGTCGGTTAATACCTGCTATGCCATCTGGTAGTCTGTAGCGCAAGCAAGTAGAAATTATGGGGTGTGGGCATATTACCAACATGGGCATATTCCATTCAACTACCTTAGTATTCTCAAAATCATATCGTACAAAACATATCAGACATTATCGGATATGTCTGTACTTTCATCGATTTGCAAGGAAAAATAATGAGAAATGGCTTACGACTGTTTTTTCAACCTCATCTGCTATATCCACAATCCTACGCTTTACCGTGTTATTCGATAATGCTAACCGACTCACTTGGCTTTGCTGTTTTTTTTTTCGAACAATCGAGATGCTGCAATTTTTAGCGACGGAAGTATGAGTACGCACACAAAGAAAGCTGGTTGCCTGTTTGCCGGTAACAAGCGCTTATAAGTGCCAATAATTAAGTCCGCTTTTAAATGCACACGCCCACAGATAAAGCAGGTCGGTGCTTTTTGCAAACGCAGATCGGCGCCTACTTTTAACCGGAATGAATTTTTAATTCTTGGTCGCTGGTTGTCGGAGCCGAGCGTGCATTTCCTCACTCCTCACTTGGCTGTTTGTGCCAAATACACCACGTTTTTGTTAACCGCGTTTTAATTTTTTCCATAATATAGGTGAATGTCTCAAGGGCTATTCTCATATACTGAAAAAAGCGCTGTTTCAAGAATAATAACAGAATAAATGGTGATATTTACCATACACTTTTCGTTCTTGATTCACTGGATGTATACCTTGCTTTGTGCGTTACATCCTTAAAAATGCATTTTCCATTAATAAAAAGTCTCCATCTGAAGATGAATTAGACATCTTTGTACTATGGAAGTTGCTCTTAAACTGGCGGAAAACCGGCGTTCATGACTTATAAGCGCTGGTTTTCGGCGCCGAAAATAGGCGCTTATTAACCTGCTTTCTTCGTGTGCGTACCCTATTATCTTCTTACCAATAACATGTGGATAGCCGGACTTGGAAATTAATTGTAAAACAGGACAAGATTGTGAAAAAATAGACTCCATATTTTTTTCCTATTATTTAACTCTCTCTTCCTTTTGTAACATGTCTATCGACCTGTTTCGATTTTACAGAATAAATCCTTTTAATTAGCGCTCGTCGTCACTAGCCACATCCAATTATAGTTCTGTTATCCCAAACTCTTCAACCCTGACCGTTAGACAATTGACGTCTGCCAACGGACGATTCCATTTTTTGCACAACGCCACGTGAAACACCCCTTTCCGTGTTCGACCGCCTACGGGGAAACATCATCTTTCGCTATCTTTCATATCTTAAGTACCTATCTTATGAATTTTGCTGTGGTAAGTTTGTAGTTTTTATCGTTAAAAAGGTAGTGGCGCCCTCAACTTTTACAACCCTTCTGTTATCCTTGTGTGACATAAACTTGGGGTCGAATCACCCTTGAGAGGTGTCTCTAGCCGGAGCCCTTCGAGCTGGTGCCCTGTGGGGTACAGGCATTTACCGTTACAAATTGGCGACCAACTAAAAGCACACATTTACCGTTACACTTTTTGCGAAGAACTCTTTTAGCTTTTCTTTGTAGTCAGGATGTTTTAGTTCCAAATGCCGCTGCAACTTTGAGGGTTTGATTGATTCGTTTGATAGTTTGACATTGCAAATTACACAGAATGGTTTGTTATCTGTGCCCTCCATGAAGCGGAAGTAAATGTAATCTTCAAGATATTGTCGGATCCATGACCCCTTTTTCTTTTTTGTAGATTCATTTACCTGTTTATCGTGCGACCGTTTGTTGGAATCAATATTAAAACTTGTAGTTGGCTGTACTAACTCACTATCACTCAACTGTTTACATGTGCTGCTCCTGGAACTGGTACTTTGTTTTATTACCCATTTATCTATTGTTATTGTTGCCAATAATCGTTTTAATAAGTACGTAATTCAAATCATCATTATTTTTAAAACAAGGAGGGAATGTTGCGACTCGTTATTTTATTTTGATGGCTCGGTACCGGGTCACGACCCGGCTAATGGGAAACGCTGCCTTATAGCCTAGAAAATACGCGGGTTTTTTAGTAAACAATTTACTACCGCAGTGTTATACAATGTACCAAGTTTGTAGGTAGCAGTTTTTTTGAGATATGCTTGAAAAACTAACTCAACAGCGTCATCTACAAAGGGCGTTAGCTCCCTTAGAAGGAACTTTTGGATGAACCCTGAACACTGTTTACACTACCACTACACCAACACTAACACTTTACACTATCTTACGCGCGTTTCGATAACCAAGTTATCTTCTTCAGAGACTGAAGGTAAACTGATGAAGGTAAATTAGGTTAGAAGTACATAAAATCACACCCTGTATTAATGTAATTACTTTTTAACGTGCACCGTATATCAAAGACATATTTTTATTTTATCTATGTGGTAGGTAATGGCATTCTGTATACTGATTAAATATTTTATATTTTAATAAGGCCCGAGCTAATCTCCGTCATTCGTTCACATCCTTTGTTCTGTAATCCTAGTCCTGAAATTGGCTTTTACGTTAAGTGCTGTGGCCTGAAAAATTGAATATATCTTTTATTTATTATTTTTCCTTTATCTATACGAAATATTGGTTTTGAAAATTACAACTCTACGAGGTAAACTACAAATTTCTTATTTAAATTATATTTTTGTACAATTTAATTTAAATCTAGTCCAATCCTGAACGGAATCCAGTCAATATTTCGGTAGCATGAAAACACGGCTCGATATCTCTCTGCGTAATGAAAACATGGCCAACTTTCATATGGAGCGGAGACAGTTTACATGTAACATTATGAAATTGCCGAAGACAAACAGTATGTCTGTGATACCAGGACCATCAATTTTATCAAAATGACAGTTACTTGTCTCTGCGCCAGTAACAGTAACAATACTGTTTGTTATCTTCCATCGTATGGATTAATTATTGAGCATTATGTATATTGAAATAAAGCAGTTCATTTATTTTATATTGTTAGACAGATCTAGTCTTGCATTATTTGTCGTATGAAATAATTAATGATTCTATAGAAGTCAAAACTGTTCCCAAAAAATCTGATTGAGTCAAAGACATAAAGTAAGTAAGTGCGACTTTGAGAAGCTTGTTCTACTGAAGATCCCATGAAAAATTATGAACGGTGCTATTAATGATACACATAAAATAATTTTTATATATCCTTCATCCTTCATCCAAATGGATAAAAATACCGTTGTTGCCGGCTCCTCAAGAAAACCAGCAATAACAAAGAATGATGTGTCTAACACCTTAATGAGAATAAATACTCAACAAAAATGTAAAGACATCATAGACTTAAATATCGAAAATCATGAAAATGATGAAGAAAACCATTGGAGAGAAGTTAAGAAAAGAAAATCCAGAAAACAACTGGTTGTAGGTGAAAACAATGAAATCTCAGTAAATGGAGAGGAATTCAAGGGAGTTCCGAAATTCACAGATTTACATATATATATAGAGTGGACCCAAATATGAATGCGGAAGACGTGAGTGAAATGTGAGTGTGAGGATCTAAAGAAATCCAATAAATAGTTTCGCATTTTAAATGTAAATTGTCAGCCAGTTTTTAATAAGACTAATAAAATAGAGTTAATTTTAAAGCAGTATGACCCAGATATATTATGTTTATCAGAAACTTGGTGTAATGATGGCAATATTGATTATATAAGGTTTGATAATTACTCTGTTGCTACAAAATTTAATCGGATTAGTAAAACACATGGAGGTGTATTAATTTTAGTGAAATCATTCCTAGAAGTGAAGAGACAGAATGTTTTAAATAAGTTATCTGAAGAACTAGATATAGAAATAGCTAGTATTTCTTTTAGACTGCTTCAAAATAGTTTTTATTTGACAAATGTATATAGATCCCCGTCTGGAAATTTTAATACTTTCATAGATCGACTTTGTAATGCACTAGTGTTTTGTACAAATTCTTTTATTCTCTGTGGAGATTTCAATGTGAATTTCTTGACCGAATCACATGAAAAAACACTGTATTAATGGATTTAATAGAAAGTTTTGATTTAAGTTTGCAAAACTGTGAGCCTATACGAATATTCACTGATAAGAATATGCATACCACTAAAACAAAACTTGACTACTTCCTAGTTAATGTTCCTTATAAATATGAAGAAAAAACTGTAAAATTGTTTTTAGGGTCTTGATATGTTACTACACTGTCAACGTGATCAAATGTGTAAATTTTGCTTGAACAAATTCAATAATACCAAAATTAGCTTCAGAAATCTCTCTCATTCCAATGTTCTTTCTTTACAGAATCATTTAAAAACAGATGGGTTTAGAACTACACATGAATTGTCTAACGATAGTACTAATAATGATATTGACGTTATTTATGAAGAATTTACTGATACCCTTCTTTATTACGTAAATCTTACTTGTCCGGTTTCATCCAAATACATTAATAATATGGCGAATAAAAAACTCTGGGTTGATAAGGCAGTATTGCAGAAAGGTAACGATCTCAGAAATATATTTTCGTTCACAAAAAATTCACCTAACCCTAATGATCACCGGTTCTATAAAAATAGAAAAATGCGTTTATAAACAAATGATATAATTTATTGTTAAATACGATATAATCAGTAAGCATGAACATGGATACTTACCGGGAAGATCAACGGAAAGTGCATCCATTGAGCTTTTCAATTTCATCCATTGCTCTCTGGATAAAAGAAAGCATGTGGGTGCACTTTTATTTGATCTTTCTAAGGCATTTGATTCTGTTGATATAGAAATAATTGTTAAAAAGTTGAGTGGACTGGGTTTTCGTGGAAACTTTTTGAATTGGCTTAAATTATATGTTCAAGCAAGAAATATTATTGTGAGAATCGAAAATCAATTTTCAGCTGCTCAGGAACTCAATATCGGTGTCCCTCAAGGCTCTATACTGGATCCTCTGATTTTTTTACTTCACGTTAATGATCTCCCACAACATATAAGTTCAGTACTTATATTATATGCTGATTATACTACATTATCTGCACCAGCTGCAACGAAAACAATGGAAATGCAATCCAAAGAATTCAGTAAATGGTGTGAAAAAAATTCCTTAATTATCAATACTGATAAGACCATATACCTGCAGTTTACAAATAAAATAGACATTCAAAATAAACCAGTGGTAAAAGTAAACAATTGCGACATTCTAATGTCATGCAATACAAATTTTTTAGGATCCCATATAGATAGTAATATGATAATATATCACGAATATTTGTAAAAAATTGAAAAGCAGCTATTTCTGCTATTTTACAATTGAAAAAGGTTTTCACAATAGAACAATTAATTAATGTCTATTATGCAATTGTCTTCTCACATATTTCATATAATGCTGTACTCTGGGGTGGGGCAATAAGTGCCTCTAGAATCTTTATATCTCAAAAACGAATTTTGCGTTTGATATTTAACCTAGATAGTAGAGAAACTTGTCGACATCAGTTCAAAAAATATAACATTTTAACTTGGTATTCAATATATTTTTATAAATGTGTCTTATACGCGAGAAGTAATTCCAGCAATTTAATTTTAAATTCTGATCATCATAACTATTCAACGCGAAGTTCAAAACTTATTCTCCCCCCGAAACACAAAACGGCATTATATGAAAAGAGTTCAATGTCTAGAGGAATACAATCTTTAAACAAGCTACCAGATTATATAAGAGAAAAAAATAATTTGAATTTGTTCAAGCAAAAAGTAAAAAAAATTCTTATCAGTGAATGTTTCTACAGCATTGACGATTTTTTAAATATGTGATTATTAGGTTTTCTTATCCAACATTTTAATTATGCGTGTGTTTATGTGCAAGTTTTTTGCTTTTGTACTGTACGTTGTATGTGACTAGATAAACTGACATATCCTATATCATTATTGTGATCAAAAAGGATGAATAAAGCATTATTATTATTATTATTTTGCATATAGAGCTAGAAAAAAAGAGTAGAAAATATTTAAACACTACTATTTTTCATCATTGCATCATTTGGAACCAATTCTGGAAGCATTAATTCCACTCGCTTGTTGGTACATTCAAAATAGAGTTTTTGAATGCGTTGGTCTGGGGATTAGAACCTTTAACCACGCAGTTCAATTTTTAGAAAAGTGAAAAAGTCGTTAGGACATAGGTCGGGATTGTATGGAGGATGGTACAACAATTCGATGTTTTCTTGCTTTGAAAACTCAATTGTTATTCGAGCTGTCTAGGAACTTGCATTGTCTGGGGAGTTGGTTTTTCGAAACTCGGCAATTACTTCCGGCAAACAAATTGATATGTACCAATCGGCAGTAACAGTTCTTTGATCTTGTATAGGAATTGTTGCTACAGGACCCGCTTTTAAGACAAATGTCGCAACCATCTTTTTGAAAGACTTCGAGAACGGATAACTCTCGTCGGTTTTGGTTCATCTTAGAACACCCAAACAGCCGACTAACTTTATTTTGGAGTTCATGAGAGTAAATCCAGGATTCATCACCAATGACAATAATGTATATATTTTTTGAGTTCTCGCCGTTACCCCCGCCTCGAAATCACTACCCTAGCATATTTCGAGACGGGTGGCGGTCCCTCGCACACTCTTCGCTCACACCGTCGTCTTCTCCCTAAATATCACTCCTCCCTCTCATGCCATATCGAGTCCTTCTTTCCCCCCTAGTCATGATCTCCACTACGCCACTCACCTCCATCCTTCCCCCTCAACATTATCTTCATCATGTTCTCCCAATACAACGCCTCCCCTAGTTTCCTCTCTAACTTCTTCAGCAGTTACTCGTTCTTCCAGCATCTAAACACTTGTCCCACATCATCTTCCACTTCACACTTCTCGCACACTCCAGTCTCTCTTTTCCCAATCTTCTAAAGCTCGACCCATGTCCTGTGTCAAGAAGTAGTTCACCTCCCCGAATTTCCGGTACATCCAATCTCTCCTATTCCCAATCGCTCCTTTTAGCGCACCCTCATACTTCTCCCACCTTCTCTCCATTTCCTCCTACATCTATTCCTGTACTTCCTCTTTGGTCGCACCCCTCCAGCGTTTGTTCCTGGCTTTAGCCATCACGTCCAATGGGTAGGATCTTGCCAGCACCGCAAGTTCCCTGCGTTAAACCGGTTTAGAGTTTTTTCGACACCAATTGGCTCTAATTGCTGTTCTTCCATCAACAGATGCGGTATCCAACAAGATTTTTTTTTTAAATAAATAATCCTTCAACTAAAATTTTTTAAGTTGTGGTCTTTGAAATTCCAAATGATGCTCCAATTTCACGATATGTGACATGTCGATCTTCTTGGATCTGCTTACGTACAGCATCGACGTTTTCCTGGGTGCTTGCCGTTGTTGGTGGACCTGTTCTTGGAACGTCATCAAGATTAATCCGTCCACGTTTAAATTCTCAAAACAAACGAGAAATTGTCGACTGGTGCTTCATTGCTGAAAACTGAAACCAACTCGGAAAGGCATTCTTGATGAGACAACTGTAAAAAATTATTTCGCGGTAAATTTCTCGGGTTAATTTCATTTTTCGACTGACTCATCAACTTAAAAAATTCAGTTTAGATACAGCTTTAAACTTTCTCAGTTAATTGAAATAATTCCCAGCTTCTATTCAAAACTTTTAATAGGAAAGAAAACAGTGTACGATATTTCTTAATACGCCCTCTACCGACCGTTGAAAGATTAAAACCGACCTGATTTGTCGTTTATCTGATAGAACAAAAAAAGTCTTTTTAACTGGATTAAGTTTATTGAATTCCTTTAAAACAAACAGAGAGTTACAATCATTTCTTCTTAGTGCTTTTTATCCTCCCCATACTTCAATTATTTGAAGAGTTATAGCAAATTCATTTTAATCGAAGCGATTTAGAATTAATTGGAGATTGCAAAAAAGTATTCTCTGCAAATCATAACTCGATTAAAACCCTTGAAACTAACCAATCATATTCTAGAAATCGATGTCTGATAAGGCTTCCCACGAGAGCGAGATTTTCTTGTTTCTTCTCTTCTCGTCTCGATTTCGTCTTGAAAAAATATAAAATATGAAAGACCGAGACTTATTTTTTCAGAACTGACGAGACAGAGACGATATTTTCAGTAATCTCATTTTATCTTGTTTCGTGTGAAGCCCCAATTTTTTACGACATAAGAAACTTTCTCTATTTATTTTTATTATTACCAAGTTATATTTCTAGTGAATTTCATAAAACAGACGTTAAACTGTCTTCATCACATCGTCGAATATTTCATATAAAAATTCAACCTCCAGACCGGCAAATTCAAAAGAGTGTCGGAGAAAATAAAAAAAAATCGCATTAGGTTGTGAATTAACGTTGAAAATTGGTACCTACGGGATCTTTCATCACCGCCACGCCTTGTAAATAAATTTCCATATTCCATTTCTGCATGTCACTGTAAATTAGATTGGTGTGCAATGTCGAAGAGATAAAAACATGCGACGCGCGGTATTTCAACCCCCATTGACGTACGTTCGCGAAAATTTGAATAAAACAATAAAACGTTAACGACGAATAAGGATTTGTCCTGTTTTCGGTATACAAAAAAAATACACTCCCAAAAAAAATGTCACTTTTCGTACCAGTAAAAAGACACCGAATTTCACCCCTTCTAAGGTCATTCCTGCTTCGCTAAATAATTAATAGACTGGAAGCTACCAAATTATAGCCTGTCTTCATAAATTTAACAAAACAGATGATATAGTTAACAAAAAAAAATGTCTTTGAAGGGGAAAAGCTAATTGTATTGAAAAGTATTCGTGAAAAGGGGCAAAAACTTCCACGTAGTAAGACTGAAATAATTAATTTGTTAAATGAAAGTGTGATTACGTTTTTTTGGTTTCATCGCGAAAAATTAACCAGTAAACAACAAATTCCACAACAAAAACATACAAGGTGTTTCTAAATCCATGCGAAAAAATTGAGGAGGTGCGGATGAAGCTAGGCTAGCTAGCCCTACTATTGATATGATTGAAGCGGGCGTCTTCAGAGATATGTTACAGAAGTCAGTGAAAGTGTCATTTTGCGGCTACTTCATAGATATCGGGTAACTGGAAACGTGAAGGAAAATCCAATTTTAGACTTTTCACAATTTTATTGACAAGTATACCTATATAAAGCTGATAAATCAATTCTCCAAATTCTAAATCAACATCAAGTAAGTGAAGGTAAAAAACATTTCACATTTTCCCCCCCGCTAGAGAATATATTATTCCTCTAGTTCTAATTTAGATATTTGTCGTTCACATGGGTAGAGTATGAGCTTTAATGGTTATTTATGTATTTAATTTTAATAATTAAAACAGTTTTTTATATTATCTTAGGTTATAATAGGAGTGCTAGAATAATCGTCATTTTCGCTATTCATCATGATTAACCTTAAAGATCTACTGACTAGGGATGTTAAAAAATAATCGATTTTTATGGTAATATTAATCGATTTTATAAATTACGTGTTTAAATCGATTTTCGGAAATGGCTCGTATTATTTATTGACTATTTTTCAAAATTTTGACAACTTTTGACGATTATTGACCATTTCTCAAAATTTTAACAATTATTGACCATTTTTCAAAATTTTAACAATTATTGACCATTTTTCAAAATTTTAACATTTATTGACCATTTTTCAAAATGTTAACAATTATTGACCATTTTTGACAATTACTGACCATTTTGACTGTTTTTCAAATAAGTGACCATTTTTCAAAATGATGACAATTTTTAACCATTTTCGACAGTTTTTGGCAATAATTGTCCATTTTTAACAGTTTTTAACAATAATTGACAATTTTTAACCATTTTTGATAGTTTTTGACCATTTTTGACAAATATCGACAATTTTTTAGAAACTTTAACAATTTTTGACAATTATCAACTATTTTTCAAAATTTTGACAATTTTTAACAACAATTGTCCATTTTTGACAGTTTTTGACCATTTTTGATAGTTTTTGACAATTATTAGCCATTTTTGACAATTTTTCAAAACTATTGACCATTTTTGATAGTTTTTGACAATTATTGACTATTTTTCAAAATTTTAACAATTATTTACCAATTTTGACAATAGGTGTCCATTTTTGACAGTTTTTAAAAATAATTGACAATTTTTAACCATTTTTGATAGCTTTTGACAATTTTTCAAATTTTTTGAAACTTTTTCAAAATTATTGACCATTTTTGATAGTTTTTGACAATTATCGACCATTTTTTAAAATTTTAACAATTTTTGTCAATAATTGTTCATTTTTGACGGTTTTTAAAAATAATTGACAATTTTTAACCATTTTTGACAATGTTTCAAAATTTTAGACCATTTTTCAGAATTATTGACCATTTTTGATAATTATTGACAATTGTTGACAATTATGGACCGTTTTTCCAAATTTTTGACCATTTTTGACAATTATTGACCATATTTCAAAAACTAACAATTTTTGACAATTGTCAACTATTTTTCAAAATTTTGACAATTTTTAACAATAATTGTCCCTTTTTGACAATTTTTCAAAAATTTTGACCATTTTTGATAGTTTTTGACAATTATCGACCATTTCACAAAATTTTAAAAATGTTTGAGGATTATTGACCAATTTCGACAATAATTGACCATTTTTGACAGTTTTTGACAAAAATTGGCCATTTTTAACAGTTTTTGATAAAACTTGTCCATTTTTAACAGTTTTTGACAATAATTGACAATTTTTGACAATAATTGACAATTTTTGACAATAATTGACAATTTTTGACAATAATTGACAATTTTTGACAATAATTGACAATTTATGACAATTATTGACCATTTTTGACCATATTTCAAAATTTTTGACAATTTTCATATAATTTTATTTAATTTTTAATCTGATAAATTGTTAATTATTCACCAATTGAGTTAATTCGGAGGGCGTGGTTTGATTGAATAAGTGAGCGGAAAAGATTCCTTTTTTGCGCTAGAGCGTACAGTAACAATCCTCGGCATTTGTCGACTTTACGATTTCATTTGAATATAGTAATTAGTCATTTTACGCGCGACTGTAAAAAAAGATTAATTGTGGCCAGTAGCACTTGGCCCATGTAAAGCCCAACCCAATTTGCACTTACTCGATTCCATTTGAGGACACACATTTCCGTGATGTTTTCTCGCAGTAATGGCACAATTTGTTTTTTATCTCTATGGTGTTGCATACTCTCTCATTCTTCTTTGGATGGATAGGACTGGTGAACTTTGACTGGTTTGTTCCGTATAAGTTACGAGGGGTACTGATAAAACACGCCGAGCTGGCTATTTCTTCTAACCACAAGGAAAAATCTTCCAAATTGACCTTTACGGATCTTCACCTCTTCTCCCCAAGAAAGTTTCATCATATCAGGAATCTCTCCCAAAAGTTCTCTTAGCAGTTAGGGATTTCCAAGGTGTCGTTTACTCCCCAAACTATTCATAATTGAAGCCATATTGTTTGCCTCAATAGAAAAGTAGATGAGTTTCTCCAAATTACTATCCCTAATAAACGGAAAGTTTACGCATTCGATCAATCATGGTATCTATGATGTATCGGATCTCGAGGGTATGAATCACTTGATCTACATTATCTGCGGTCTACAACATTCCAGCAACAGCCGATTTAGCATCTCCTTTGAAGTATCTCTTCTTATCTTATCGTTAACATTATCTCTTCATTCCTACACTCGCACGGTCGTGAAAATGTGGAAATCTCTGTCTAAAGCTTTTCGTATTTGAAATTTATCGGTCTTCTTCTCGAGCTGGTCGGATTGAGAGTGGTTTAATGTTGATTTGAGTACGTTAGAAATAGTTTCTGATGTCTTCACTTGCTGAGTGTTCCCTTTTTGTATGTGGTTTACGAGATGTTATCGACGATTCCTCGTGTATTTCCACATCGTTATCAAGGTTATCGTTGCTTTTAGCTATTCGATCTTGAGCAAAATAAATTTTGTTAACTCATTTGGTAACCGCAGATCTACGTTATTGTTCTTCTTTGGTCTTGATTCTCATAGAAACACTGCGTTTTCCAGACTGATGGGCACATTCGCTATTTTCTTTTACTTCCAATTCAGCTTCTTGAAGTTCCCCCTATGAATTAAGAATGCGTAAACTATTTTTTCTACAACTGCTATGAAAAGTGACGTATTTCTCATACCTTACTTAATTTCAAAACCAAATATTGCTCATACTGTGAGAAATATTATTTCTCACGGCACTTTGCCCACGCCACATACATTTATATGGAGAATCAAATAAAATCGACAAATACTTAGTAGGCTTCTGTCATCTTTAAATACCTACTTAGTTGTCACAAAACTGTCAGATTAATTAATATAACGGATAATTTAGTGAAAAGAAATGACGTTCCGGATTTGACCATACTTAATTGTACAAATTTCACCATTAACTATAATTTTAAATAAAATTATTTAACAGTATAGAGATGGGATACTTTAGTGTTATTTTTGTTTTACTAACCATAAATATAAATATTAAGTTACTTTACTTGTATTCTTTAAATTTGTGCAGTTGTAGAAAAAGTATAGTGTGCAACATGTGGGGAAAGTACTTTTCTCACTCGTGTGTTTGCGGCACTCGCCCCTCGCCCTTCCACACTCGTGAGAAAAGTTGAACTTTCCCCCCTTGTTGCACAATATACTATTCCAGTTCTTTCTGCTGCAATTTCAAACTTTTCTGCTCTAATTCTTGTCTTCGCCTTTCTGTTCCTAGAGCTAATGTTTTATTTTCCAAATTTGAACTGCTGTGGTGGGAATAACCAGTCTTTTTGGAAACAATCGACCTCGTACCGTCATGTTGTTTTCCAGTTCTCTCCTTCAGCTAATTTGTTAGCAGGATTACCAAAGTTTTTTGTCCATACGTAATCTTCTGACAGATTGGGGTTGAATCCTGCATTTTCTCTTTGGGATGTCCGTTTCTCCATATCATGATCACGTCGGGGTCACCAATGTTAAAACCTTTGATATTTAGTCGCAAATGTTTTCCAATAAAATCCAATTTCAGTCTTTTCACAATTTATTCACATACATACTAAAGTTAATAACCTAACCTAACTTCAACGACCTTATCGAAAGAATACAGAGGCGTTGTTTGGCTATAATTGATTTTAGAAGAAACCATACTCGTTTTTTTTTCGGTTATTTAACGTCGGTCTATTTCTGCAGCTGAGGCTTATCACCGACGCCGGGAGCACTCTACCCTTAACCGTAAATTTTGCCGAATCCACTAGTGTTCCAACCAGGGGTAGGGATCTTTATCGAGCCCAACATCCATGGTCTCGGGACCTCGGTTTTACGTCTCATCGGAAAGACGGCATATCTACATTATACCTCGTGCTCATTGGTATAATGTCTGTGAGTTGTTATATGCTACTGACTCTATTAATCTAAGGTGTTTCGCTGCAGGCTGTACGAGCTCTACGACGGTGTTTTTTTGGGGGGGGGGGGGTGGTTTGAAAGCTTTATGCCCGACCATTGTGATTTCTATCACCCGAAGGTGGTAGTAGACGCCACAAAGTAGTGCGGGGACTCTCCTTAAAAGGTCCTACCCCGCTAAACACTCCACCCCTTATCTGATACCCCCGGAATCATCATTTCTGATATGCTTTCGGGGCATCAGACAGTCTCGCTTCCTCTAATTTGGTCTATATTGCGCTTGACGTTCTCGTTCATCTATCTCTTTCCTCTTCATGATCTACGATCATGTGCACCCCGTTTTTCCAGACTTCTTTGTCTTCTACCATCCTTTCTATGAGTGTGTGCACTATCAGCATCTGTTCCTGTGTGAAGTGAAGTGTTTTTCCCGCCATCTTTGGCAATGGATTACAGTATGCTCCGGGTCGTCTACTTCTCCATAATATATGCATTTATCGTCCTCACTTTTGCCTATCCTCATTGTGTACTTCCTAAAGGATCCATGTCCTGAGAAGACTTGCGTAAGCCAATAATTTAATTCTTTGTGCTCACACTTATGCCATTTTCTGACATCTGGAATCAGGTGCTTCGTCTAGCTGCCTGTACCTGTATGGTTTCTCCATTGCACTTGCCATTTTTCTATAGTTTTTTCCCTGATTACCTTTTTTCTTCTTTCGAGTCTTGGTTTATCGTCCAGCTCGAATATTATTTTTCTCTCTTTTGCCAATAGATGGACCGGTATTGTGTCTGATATCACCTGTATGGCTTCCGTAGACACTGTTCTACAAGCGGACGCTACTCTTAATGCCCCTATTCTCTGCACCTTTTGCATCTTGTGCTTGAATAATCCACTATTGCTGCCCATATTGGTGCCTCGTATAGAATGATGGAGTTTATAACTCCCATTAGTAGTTTTCTCTTTATCCACCTTCTACCTCCAATATTCGGCATGATTCGAAGTAGCTTTCCGGCTTCTTCTTCGGCTCTCGCGGTTACGTACTTGATATGCTTCCTAAAGTGCCAATTGAAGTCAAGTACCACTCCCAGATATTTTGCTCCTCGTGTAGGATCGATTCTGCTACCTTTGTGTTCAAATATTGTATCTTGTCTTCCATCTATGTCCTCTGAGCAGTACAGTTTCCGTTTTTTGCAGCGCCAGTGTTAAATCTTTCCCTTTCATCCATATTTCGATATTCTCTATCACGGACCCATCCAAGTACTAACTGCGTCCGACTCTGCTTCACCGTAATTATCGCATCAGAGGCGTTCCACTACAGTGCTGGGTAGACGCTCAATACTCGTTATTAACGTATTTTCTACAATATATAATGAAATTAAAAAGGTACACAACCTCAAATTGTTGTTTTAAACTGCAAAAGAGAAAAACAAACCCTTACATAGACATAAAAACATTGAATTTACAACATATAAACACTTGGTGAACAAAAATCGTAATTTGTAATAATAAAAATTATTTTGCTACGAAATTCGACAAAAAATACATTAGGAGAATAACTTGTTGCGCCTTTTTGCTTGAAAAAACCTTTTTTCCGTGATTGCTGCCAAGTAGGAGGGAAAACGAGGTTTCTGTCATCGCGTACTTTTATTCTTATTTTTGTAATAATTCACCGCAAAGCCCCAACACTATATTATTCGGTTTAAATATGTAATTAACGTTAGATTTATGTTCAACCCATTACAATTTTACGTCTATGCGGCTGGCAAAACTAGAAGGATGCTATTAACTGTAAAATGTAAACTATAACAACAGCAGCAGTTTTGAAACGAAAATGTAAATATTTCATTTATTTACATTGTGCTATTAAAACAAACGTTTAAAGCTGTGTATAAATTTTGAAAAAAAAATTGAACGTACATATTCCGATTTAATAAAAATAAGGATTTTATTCGTAATTAAGCTGCTGGGAGTTGAGAACAAACTTCATTTGCATTTATAGGAAAGTTTCGCTGTTTACAAAACACTTTGTGTATGTAGTTAGGAGCAAGTAAAAATACCTTTCAATAGCTTTCTATAATCCGGTTGAAAATTAAGCGGGTATGAATTTTAATTAACTGAAAACAACGGGAGACACAAAATTGCCGTTTCAAATGTTTTTTCTTGTGATTACAGTCCTTATACAAATAAACCCGTAAAAACATAACAAAATTTCCATAAGGTTTATTCAACCAACTTAGTTGGTTTTGAGATTTTTGAGTTCAAAATCCAAAAATGCATGTAGCTATCCACGAATATTTTTCGCTATTTTTTAATGAAGTGGTTAGTTATTGTGACCGAGGTATGGGGATGATATTGACGAGCGTAAACTGGTTTATATTTTACATAAAAATTCGTACTGATATCTACATACACTTATATTGACTGACAGGTTGACAGAACTATATTTCTTACTTACTACTAATACTAACATTTTATAACTAGTCACTACAATTCTCCCAAACCTGAATTATTTCAGTCTAGGATGTAGTCTCTTAGATATTAAGGCAAGCGATGAGACCTGGCAGGACGGCGTGGCTGTTGGTCTTCATTGGGTGGAGAGGCTGGAGGACGAGCAGGCGTTAGCTTGGTCCTGCTCGAATTGTGACCAAGTTGCCAAGGTCTGGTATCTGCTGATGCTCTTCAGCTGGAGAGTCAACTTCATCCGCAAATGCCACTTTCTTTTTGTTGATGCGTGACTTGATCAATTGGTCGATGTGACGCTTGAGTATGAACCCATCGTCCAATATTACTGAGAAGTGCAGCTGACAAAATGTCTTTACGACTGTTCCCGGTTTCCAAGAGTTTTTGTTGTTTCCGTAGTAGCGTGCTAACACACTTAAACACACTTAAATGTCGTGCTGGTCTGGATGGTACTGCTGGTTGCACTAATTTGGTCGGTTTCAGGGCGTCCCAATGTGTGCAGATCTGCCTGTGGAGGAACTCTTCTGAAGGTGTCTTCCCATTGGCAAGTGGAGTGACCCTGTAACGAAAAAGTATTTCTCGAAATTTTTGGTAAATGGTAATGGTTCGTCTTTCATGGCTGATAATTTGATAGAGTCTGAACGTTACATTCTGCTAATCCGTTGATAGAAGCATGTCGCGGTGCTATTTGGTTGTGAAAAATACCAGCTACCTTGCAGAACTCTGAGAAAGTTTCACACATAAAAATTGATGCGTTGTCAGATACGAGGACTTCTGGAAATCCGTATCGAGCGAAAATGTTTTTCAGGATTTCGATGGTTGTGAAAGATGTTGTAGCTGATTTTACAGATTCGACTTCGGCCCACTTCGATTTTGCGTCTATTACCAATAAAAAATGATGACCTTGGAACGGTCCAGCGTAGTCTATGTGGATCCGTTGCCAGTTTTTTTCCGGTGTTTCCCAAGGATGTAGAGGTACTTTTGGTGGGCTGTTTTTCATTGTGGCGCATGACTCGCAGGCCTTGACTAGTTTCTCAATGTCTCGGTCGATTGACTTTCAGTAGACAAGGCGTCTTGCCAATTGTTTCATTTTGGTTGTACCCATATGGGTACGATGCAGCTTTTCAAGGACTGAATGTTGTAATGATAGTTAGGTTAGTTAGGTTCTATGCGAGTGGGGCCTTCTCGCCACCTCCACTGCGACCCCCGTTGGGTCTATTGTGGCTCACACCTAGGAATTATAATTCACCCCACAAGCTTGTGCTTCTGACGAAGTCCATGGTTGTATTTGGTAATACTTTTTTGAAGTCGTTCGGCTACGGTACTAGAACCGAATATGTTATACCTTACCCTGCCCAAAGCTGGGCATGAGCATATGTGCTCAGCAGTTTCGTCCTCCAAATTACAAAACCGACAATCCGAGGTCTGAACCAGACTCATCTTCTAGGTGGTAATTTAGTCGACAATGTCCTTTAAGTAGTCCCGACAGAATATGTAGGTTTGTTTGGCTCCATTCCAGGATCTGCTTATTTTTTGTACTCGGAGGGTTGTATATGAACGCCATCGAGTGAGAAAGCCCCGGTATTTCTGCCCAGTACGAGAAGGTTTTCCTTTCCGCCCAGGTAGCTATGGCTGATCTAGCAGTGCTTTCCGCAATGCCAAAAAATGGTTCAGGTCCGATAAATAGAGACTCTGATCCCTTCTTTGCCAGAGTGTCGGCCTTCTCGTTGCCCTCCACTCCTCGATGCCCCGGCACCCAGGCCAAAGTGACTCTGTTTTCCGTGCCTAGTATATCAAGTGAATGTAGACAGTCATATACTAGCTTAGATTTTATCCTGTTCGAGCTCAGTGCTTCAAGAGCAGCCTGGCTATCTGACAGGATGTGTCTGTTCTTTTTAACAACAGCTTGATTCATCAGCTCTTTTGCAGCCAGTTCAATGGCGTATACTTCAGCCTTTTTTTTTTTTTTCGGGCCGAGATGGGAAACTCATGTTCGAATGGGTCCAGGACCCAAACAGTGTTGGACTCATCCCCAAGGAGATGCCTACCAACCAAACCCACCTCAAACTCGCCGTTACCCCCGCCTCGGAATCACTACCCTAGCATACTTCGAGAAATACTTCAGCCTGAAAGACGGTAGCGTACCTACCCAGGTTGGATGTGATTTCAACTCTGGGTTTCCTGCTGAAGACCGACGCTCCAGCCCAGTTTCCGGTTTTGGATCCGTCAGTGTAAATCACGTATTCCGTTTCTAGGAAGGAGATTTCTTCGCTATCCCATTGGTCTCTCGTGGGAATGAGGACCTTAAAAGGCTTATCCACGTGATGTTTTGTGACAGAGAGATCCGAGGGCATCCCAAGAATGTGGTGATTTTGTATTTCCCTCAGCATTCCCGAGTGATCCCTCAGAGTCTCTCCACTGATAGCATTCTATGAGCTGCTCTCCTGGCTTCCATCTCCAAATGAATGTGGAGAGGAGTTAGTTGCAGGAGGGCTTCCATAGCTGCCGTTGGTGTGGATGACATTGCTCCGGTAATGGCGGGCATGCTATTCGCTGCAAGTTTAAAGCCTGAGGGGCTGTGTACTACTTTACCAGAACAGTTTCCCAGTCCGCTGATCCGTCCTGTGTTGGAAATCCAGGGTTCCTGGATGAATCCCACGTCGTTTCCGCCTTAGAGCCCTTTTTAGACTCCTTTCGGGGAGGGAGATTTTTTCCCTTCCTTTCCAGGGTCTTTTTAGGCTCCGCGGACCCGACCGTTGTTTCGGTGCTGGCTTTCTCTTTCGAAGCTCTTGCTTCTTTGGATCGTACCAAGATTTGACCGAACCCAAAGTAAGGGCGGAACTCCAACCGCTCCAGTTCCCTGTAAGATTCCTCTTCCAGGAAAAATGTCCAGGTCTGACCAGGGCCCGTATTAACCCGGTGTAGAACAGTCCAATCCTGGGATCTCAATCCCTGGTTTGATCTACGTAGGCGCTTTAGCACCTGCTCCCCCTCCAGCCTTTCTGACGCTTCATCGTCAGGGATGAAGGTCACACAGATGTGGGGTTTGGGTAGCTCCTCCTTCTGCACCAATTTTAGCTTGGCGTCTTTCCAGGGACTTAGGGAGGATATTTCTCCCTTCAGCCACTGAGACGTTGCCAGATCGGCGCATACCAACATCTGGATTCCAGGCCGAATTGTGCAGTTCTGGAAGCGTAATTGCGGACCCTTGTCGTCCGAAAGGCTTTCGATAGCCTTCAGAATTGTTTTTTGAAGCAATTTCAGCTGTTATTTGTCAGCAGGACATTGGGGTGATCTGGGTGAATGATTCCCACCTTCACACTCTCCGCTGCTGCTTTGAACGATGGCTTAGAACCCGCCGCACTCTCCGAAGGACGTGGCTTTTTTGCCTCCGTCTCCGGGGTACTACCTTCGGATCTTTGCCTTTTACTGGATGAGGCCCCTGCAGGAGAAGATGTTATGTTCCCTCTCCCTTTGTGCCGTTCATCCGGCTTCTGTCATTTGCTGGATGTGGCAGCAGAAGAAGGGGATATTTTGTTCCCACTTTTTGTGCCGTTCATCCAACTCCTTGACTATTTGATCAACGGCGGGTTGGTACGGAACCCCGCCCTTGATCAAACGGTTCAGCCGTTTTCTTGAAGCGCCAGCAAATCTGATCCTTTTATTAAGGTTCAGATCCACCACCGCTTCCGCTAAATCTGCCTCGGGAGGATTGTGAGGAGGGGTTGCCAGCAACTCCCCCTCTTCCTGCTCTGATCTGGGGATTGGTGAAGGGGCAGAAACTGCCACCTCCATGTCCTCCTCCAGTGTAACGGTGTAACGTGGAGAATATCTCCTCCGTTATTTTCTTTATTTTTTTACTTTTTATTTGGTCCATCTAGATCCCACGAGTAGCTGGGAAGTAAGTGTCCACTGCGGCCGAGCCCCGCAGTACCGCAGTAAGGCAAAATACTCCAGGAGGTTGCCTGGTATCCTGGAGGCTCCGTTCGAGATAGCTGTTTGTGCTAGGCACAGCTACCGTACATTTTGTACTGCCTTCGACACGGTTCGCGTAACACCTTGAGCTTAAGCCTATTGAGCCACTTCTTAGTTGATCCCTAGTGATGATTTGCCAAAAGGCTCCAACACCTCCGAGGACCGTAAGCCCCTCCACCAACGATAAGGTCCTGTGACTCCTAGGGGGGATGTTGTAATGATAAAGGAATCACTACTCTGGAACCTTTGAATGTAATGCCATCATCGATGATAAATTCAGAGTCAGCGATGCGGTTGCTGCGGAGGTTGAGGAGCGTTGCAGAAAGTTCTGGATCTTTCGATGTCTCTAAGCGCAGCGATTGATAGGTCAGTAGAGGGGTTGATATAATAGAGACAGATGACACACACAACTGATGTACTTCTTCGTTGATGGAACTATCTGTATGAGGACTCGTACGTATTGGTGCTCTTGAGAGACAGTCGACCTTAAAATTTGACAACAAATTTTTTGAGGTCGTAAACGGTAGCTGGAACGGTACCGAAACGTTGAATTCAAAAATATAAAAAAGATTGTGGTTTAATTTCCCAAAATAATTAACAAAAAGAATTATTGGAAGTACCGTTAATGGAAGTTCAACCTCATTGATTTCTGAGAAATCGTCTCAAACATCTTCCATAAAGTTTCCAGGATATAACTTAAATGTCAATGTAGAAAGTGGAAAGCATTACAAAGGCTCTAAGCCACTGGAATTTAAAAAATGATATTTTCTTTTGAAAAAGTATCAGTTTCCAAAGATTTTTAAAGGTACTTTATGGCTAGAAATCTTATTTTTGAAATATTTGAAATGGTAAAGGGCGCTAATTTGTAACTTTAGGGGGCGCCAATTTGTAACTGTAATCGCTCCAGCTTGAAGGGCTCCGGCTAGAGACTCTTCTCAAGGGTGATTCGACCCCAAGTTTATGTCGCACAAGGATAACAGAAAGGTTGTAAAAATTGAGGGCGCCACTAACTTTTTGACGTCGATAAAAAATACTAATGAATTTAAAAAACTAAGGCGGAGAAGGTAGAAACGCCTGTAGAATTTAAATAAAAGTTTAACCAGAAATCAAATAATAAAAAAATTACTTAAAAAAACCGAACATTTAAAACTTTACCCCGATCGATATCTCCCTCAACTTTTATAGTTGAGGATTTAGAAAAAAATTAAAAAATAGGATTGCAAACAAATTTATATTTATGCTTCTGCCACGGGAAATGAACAAATGTTAGGAGAATTTGTACTTTTATATGTACTTAGCTTATAAAGTGGTTGTTTCCGCAAAAGGTGATGGTTGAAGAAGGTAGGTAGGTCTTGCCTCTACGATGTATTGAGAAGATGGAGACTAGATCTCGAAGAGGATAGGTAGATATAGATGTCTTGATTAGAACCGTATCCTAGAAGCTGTGTGCTGGTCTAGGGCGGTATTTTGGTCTAGGGCTGTATCCTGGTCTAGGGCTTGTATCCTAGCCTAGGGGCTGTGCTTTCCTAAAAGTACAGGTGGATCAGGGATAGGAACTTGAATGTAATGGGCACATTATGTTGGTCAGGTTTTCAGGTTAAAAAAAAGGAAGGCAGTTGTTTGAAATTGGAAAATGTTTTATTGAAGCTGAAGGCAGTTAGTTGAAAATAGAAAATGTTCAATTTACTGAAAGCTTTCCCACATATACGTCCCATATTAAAACAGTAAAAAAGTAATTATCGGCTAAATTAAAAAATATACTTATGATCTGAAAGAAACTAATTATAGCAAAAAGTCATGTAGTTATATGAAAAAATATCGTGCTTGAAAAATATATGAAACCAGCACTGGCGGTACGAAAGAATATTTTCATAGGTTAACAGATTCGTTCTGTTATAAAAATGTTATTTCAGGGTTAAAAAAGTTATTCTGCAACAGAAAAAGCTTGGAAATGTTTGCACAGAAGTAAAACAGTGAATTATAAAAGAATATTTTGTTTAAAACTACCATATTAATATAAAAGAACAGTTTATGACCACGTGTTTAATATAATTTCGTCTATCTCTGTGAAAAAAAATAAAGAATGCATACAAAAATTATATCAGACAGTACTTTAGAAGAAGTTTATTGATTATAAATTATGATTTTGAACTTACCACAGCAAAATTAATTAAATAGGAAAGGTATAAAAGCGATAAAAAAATGGAGGTCTTTCCTCGAAGAGAGTCGATAGCGGAAAGGGCTGTCCCTCATGGCGTTGAAAAAATGGAAGCGTCCGCTGGCAGACGTTAATTGTCTTATGGTCAGGGTTGAAGAATTTGAGATCACAGAAGTATAATTGGAAGTGGCTAATGTGACGACGAGCGGTAATTAAAAGGATTTATTCTATAAAATCGAAACAGATCGATAGACATGTTACAAATTTTTCCTCTAAAAAGCTTCCGGGGTATAAATTGTTGGTTGAAAACAATTGCTTAGAGGCTTCAAATCACTGGAAACGTCCTTCAAATATGGCAGGTCAAAGCATTTGTTTTCGACATGCATAATGTGAACGTTTAAAAATTCAAAAATACCCCTAAATAGATTTTGGGCGTTGGGCGCCAATTTTGTAATATTAAAAAAGCCTATATGTCACGTCACCAACAAAAATATGCCAGGCTTGAGACTTCCCTCCAAGGGTGGATTGACTTCATATTTAGGTCACACTACGTCAAAGAATTGTTAATTTATATTATAGGATGTTTTGAGAGGTAGGGCTTCACCAATCTGAGCTAGGCCGGAGGCACAAGCGGCCTTCTCGCTGCTGTGAAATTCAATAGGTTGCCGCGGAAATACATTCGACTACACTAAACTGGCTTTTATCGAGAATGTTTGATGACAATGACTTTCTAGTATGATATATGGCACTAATAGTTATTTATTGTATAAATGTATTAGTTAGTAAGAAAGCTTAATTTTTTTTAGGTGGATAAAACGCAACTAAAACACGAATGCAATACAACGTTTTATCCACAATTACAGTGATTAAGAATCCGATTTCATCAAAAAGTGATTTGACATTTCTCTCTGACAGCAGCTGTAACGTCAAATATTAGTGAAATTAATCTTTGGGAGGTAATGAATGGTTGCTATTTATAGTTTGGCAAACATAACTGAAGATGTGAAAGAAATGCGGTCGAAAACATTCGATATTGCCACGTTTATCTATGAAAAAGCTAAAGTGCTAAGTGTGTAGTGATAATAATTTTTATAATAACTTTTTATTATTAACAATATGTCAATGATGATTAAACGTTAATTCTTTAATGTGCTTGTTTCACTGGATTTTGGCTATTACATTATTTTTTCAATTTCTGAATATTAAAAGATGAATACTTTTTCAAATATGTTATGGGTTTCTTTCAAGCCGGCAACGTCGTGCGAAAATCATTTTTACCACGCCCTCCGGACTAACTCAATTGGTGAATATTTATCGAACCTCCGTTGCTAGGTAACCACCTGACTTCCTATTGGCAAGCGCGGGCGTGTGTTTTTCTATCTCACTTCGACAATTGATTGACATTGATTATCCAGTGGCGTTTATGATGTCAATATTTATCTTCGTATTTTTAGTTTTACTTCGTATCTTATTATTTCGTATCCATATTGAATTCAAGTACGATTTCTAATATTATTTGTTTTTAACAAATAGGTACCGTGTTTTGGAAAATACCTTACCTTTAAAGCAAAGCATAAATCAGTTTCTATATATAATTATTATATAACAATAATTATTAATTTTAATACTTTTATAAAATAGGTACCGTATGCTATTGGTACGTTTATGACAGATATCGGCCATGTTTACTCGCCCTTTATCGATGCCCCGTAGCTTCAGATAGACTTTCCAAACTATAGTTTCGATTGTATTTTTCATTATTCTATTAGTGGATAAAGTGGTGCTGTATATGCTTCATAAGTGTGGGTAAAACTTCAGTTATAAATTGATTGTGGATAAAAATCATTATCGATCATAAAAAACTTAAATTGCACAGGTTCTGAGTACGGCCTAGTTTCAATTTCAACAGAAACGTTTTAAATGAAGTGAAAAGACATGATTATGGTTAGTGCCTGTTCTGGCTATCCGCTGGGACTAAAAACAAAAATCACAAACGTAGAATGTACTCCTCAACCACACATAACAAACTTATTTGAATAAAAGTGTATCTGCTACCCGCTATGCCCAGAGTCCTTTCACCGCTGGCGAAAGTAGGCCAGCGGCCTGGACAGATATTTTTATTTTAAAATTTTCAGCGACAATAACCAGCGGCCTTGCCCATTGCGAAATTGAGAAGACAATTAACAGTTGACAATAGTTTTATGGTGAGGGGTGGACTGGCCAATTAGTCTCGAAAATTTTGGAAAATTTTTTAACGCAAATACCTTGAAAATGGATCGAGATAGAGCTGGGTAGTGTCCTATAAGCTCTATGTTATTTTAATCTTCGAGAAGGGCATGAAAAATCGTTGAAATATGGATAGGAGAAATATTACCCTACAGTCTGTTTGAAATAGACAGAGTCTAATAAAACCTAATTTAAAATACAAAACCCTTACCGTATGGACAACTAAAACTCCAGAATTTTAAAACGATTTACATTAAAATTCAAATCTTTATTTTTGCCCACCCAACCCTGTACGACGACGATATAGAATAGAGACCTTACCAAAAGTAATTCAACCTATTAGCCTCACATCGTTCTTTTTATAAACAATGGAGAGGCTATGTGAGAGGTATATAAGAGATGAAGTGCTAGTTCACAACCCACTTCATCCAAATCAGCATGCATACTCCGGGAAGGTCCACTGATCCGGCCCTTCACCAAGTGGTCGGCAGAATCGGAAGATCATTGGACAATAAAGAATCCACCCTGGGTATACTCATAGATATTGAGGGAGAGTTTGATAAAACAACCTTCCCAACAATTACCCAGCAAATTAACTCCAGGAATGTACCCCTGGTAGTGGGAGAATGGATAATCGAAATGCTCTCTAGTAGAGCAATAAGTATCAATGTAGAAGACTGGTCATGAGGGGATGTCCGCAGGGGAGGGGGGTCTTATCACCCCTTCTTTTGAAGATAGTCCTGGATACCCTGATTAATCACCTCAACAATAATGGATTTTACACAATTGCATACGCAGATGACATAGTTGTCTTGCAAACCGGAAAATTTGTGAACAAACTGTGCGATAGAGCGCAGGATGGGCTAAAATTAATAGACACATGGTGTAAGAAACACCCACTGTCGATCAATCCCAAGAAGACTAAGAGGAAAAGAGGATTATCGGGCTTTAAACTCCCCGAAATCTTCAATAGCAAATTAAACTTCTCCGAAGAGGTGAAATACCTTGGTATTATCCTCGACAAGAAGCTAACATGGAACTCTCACCTACAGAGTAGAGCAAAAAGAGGATATGTGGCTTATGAGCAATGTCGGAGGACAGTGGACGCACATGGAGTCTTTCACCCTGTTTGGTCTCCTGGATCAACACTGCAATCATAAGACCTATGCTAACGTACGAAGCCATTGCATGGGGACCGAAGGTTCTACAAGCAACGCCCATCCAAAAATCATATCAAATACAGCGAATGGCTTGTTTAAACATCACAGGAGCCGTGAGAACAACACCAACCGCGGCCATGGAATTAATTATTTGTCTGACCCCTTTGGACTTGTACATCAAAGAGGTTGCGTTAATGGCCATGTTACGATTGCGTACGGCTGGTGTAAACCCCGAAGTAGGAGTGGGTCAATTGAGGCTAAGCCTATGGCGAGAAGCGCTTACTGTTGCAGGCGGCCAATGATGAAATTCAGCCCAAGTTTGTGTTTAATAAACCCTACAAAATACAAATAAAACAGAACACAGAGTCAGAGTTCAGAGTCAGCGTGATTCAAACAGAACTGGTTAGTATCTCAATTTCCACAAAAAAACCAACCAGAAAAGGAATTTCTGGCAAAAACATAACAACCTGCGCTAACAGCCGACAAGCCCTATTAGCCTTGAACGGACAACGTGTTACATCAGGGCTAGTATTAGAGTGCCACCAAGATTCAGCTAACGCCTTGGTAGATAACAATATTATCCTGAGTTGGGTTAAAGGGCACGACAGAAGTAAAGGTAATCGCATTGCCGATTCTTTAGCCAGGGAAGCGGCTGGACTGAAAATTTTAGGACCCAGTGACACTTACGGCCTGACGACTTCGACAATTGCGGAACTAGCCAAGCGTTACCCCCATGCTCAATCCCTAAAGAGATGGGATGGAATCAAAGGATGCAGTCTTGCCAGGATCACCTTGGGCGACCCTGGGAAGCTGGCGCCGAAGAAATATTTGGCGATGACCAGGAAAAACCTACGCTTAACAGTAGGATTTCTGACTGGCCACTGTCAACTAAGGAAACACCTCCATACTATGGGGCTAGCGGACACCCCTCTATGCAGAATGTGTGAACAAGAAGATGAAACTGTCAGGCATGTCTTATGTGAGTGCCCGGAGTTATCGTCAATAAAAGAGTGTGTGTTCGGTGAGTTTTGGCTTACACATGCCGATATAAATGAGATGTCTCCTAGTGACCTGTCCACCTTCCTGAAAAGGACAGGATAGACGATGACCTAGGGGATTACAAAATACAAATGTAAATTATTAATCGAGATATTTCTGACAGTGAGACACTTTTTCGCGAGCGTCTCAATAAACATGACAACAACAGATAAATAAGAACATTTATTTACGTATATTACATATTATTCACATTAAATTTACGCATGGCCACCTTCATCCTCCAAAGAAAGGCAATTTGGATCCAACGATAACAGCGACAATAAAGCAAACGCCGACATAAGTAAATTAAATTGATTAGCCTTTTTTGAGCAACATCCTTCCTTCCTTTTGATAACAAAGTAATATATTCCATAACACAAGCCAGCCAGAACAGTATATAGGTTATAACTGTATCCAAGGATGGTGTAACAAAGGATACTGGTTATAAGGTTCAAATCTGTTAAATCTTGGCGTTGATACTCGAGTATAATGAACATAACTAATGTTGCAATTGCTATGCCGGTGGGCATGTAGCATATTTCTATTGATGCAATTTCATTTTTCAATAAGAATTCGGTTACCATTAGCGGAAGACTCAGTACAAGCTGGGCGTAGTCTAGAAGTATACGAAGATCGCAGTAGGAGACGTCATTCGCTATATGGAAAATAAAATATTTATTTCGATTGCAATTAATTAAAAAAAACAATTCTTACTATATCTTAATAATACAGCACCACATGCATTTGCAATCATCATAAGGTATGATATATGCACCAAATATCGGACATCGTTTTGAAATACTTGCTCGAAATACACTTTAAAGCAAAAGGCGGCGACCAGAGAAAGCAGAATAGAGGACCAGCACGGTTTAACGTATTTTTTAAATACACGTTTTACAAAAGCAGCCATGTTTGAGAAAAACTAAAATTTTGAAAAGTGAAAAACTGAATTTAAAATATTAAATGTCACTAAATGACATTGTAACTGGATAGCTATACTTTGTTTAATATCATCCTTTGCCGTTACGTCATACATTGTCACACTTTATCTTGCTCTCATGAAATGGATAAGATGGAATTAGGACGTCATTTACGTATTTCTTAACTAATGTCGACGTAAATTTTATTTGTTACTTTTGACAGTTCAGTTGTCATATTTTGATTTGTTCAGTATTTTTGGTCATTTTCGCCTCTTTCAATTAATTTTTCATTGTCAAAATGCCTTCCCGGTATAATGAGAAAGAGCAAAGTTTAATTTTGAAGTTGATTAATTACTTTTCAATAGAAAGAGATGTTGGAATGCCGCTTTTACCGTTAAATGCAGTCTACAATGTAAATATCTACCTATATTATGCAAAATGTAAGTGTTTATTGATTTGATTTTATTAAATTTTATAGCATGTTATAGCATTTAGAAAAAGCTGGCAAGATGAGTCTTTAAAAACTGTAAAAAAAAACTGGAGTAGGTGTTCGTTATATTGTCCTACATGCAGGTTCCGAGGATGGTTTTGTGGAAAATTCTAGTCTTGTTTCCAAGTCGGGTAGTAAATCGGGCGATTATCATCATTCAATGAATTACATAAATTTTGAAAAATGATTTACTGAACAATTATTATTAAACTTTGTCGGGAAAATACCAAATCAAAGTTGGAAGAAGCAATCATTGGAGAGGTGCCTAGAGGAAAAGCAAATTCACTATCCACAATTTGCTATGAAAGATCAACTGTGGGATGTAATAAAAAGGCACTTACCAGAAAAAAAGATATAGGTGGGATATTTTCGGAGCATATTCTTAAAATGTTTCATATGTTTGCATATTTTCACAATTCTTTATTTTATTCAGAATGGATAGCCCTACAACATGGTCATCGGGTTTTTATTTTAGGTTATTCTTGAGAAATGGAAGCCCTATATCAAGCACACAAATCAATTAATCAGTAATGACTGGGAAAAAGAAAAATACATTGATGCATTTCATTTTCTTCCTGTTATCATAGATCTGAATGAATCGGACTCCCACAATGATGATGAAGATGATTTTGTCAGCGATGAAGCTTAGACTTTGCATATTATTTCAATACATTATATGCTATTTCAGTTTACCTTTCTTATCCGTTTGTTTGTTCCTTTTTCCTGTTTTTATTGGGACTTTTTTCAGAAATAAATTTATTTATTGCCTGTTTTCTCCCATACATGTGTTTTTTTGCATTTCTCAGGAATACTTACGAAATTACTTTTTTAAATGAAACTAAGTGTTTCTAATTAATTCCACTATTTAATGAAAAAATTTCACAAAGTAAGGGTCCAAACAGTAAATTCACTTACGAAATTGTTTATCACAATGTCACAGTCAATAATTACTATACAATTTTTAAAAATATGAGTATATAGATATTGTATCTAATTTTAAATAAAATTTGGGTTAACCCCAAAAATATAATCGTATAATACATGTTTAATATATATTATATACCTAATTCGCCATTTAATCACGAATCGGTAATCCGTAATTTTTTAAATTTAGTCAAAAATCATGCTCAAGGACGTTAAACATCCTCAAGCAAGAAATTTGAAACAAATCAGTTAAAAAAAACGGAGATTTCAAGTTAAAACAAAACTAAATTATGTAAAAAGGTACGCAAGGCATAAAGCAAAATACAATTTTTGGCATTACCAATTTATTCATACAAACACACCTCAATATGCATCATTGAAAACAATTCTTAACATATATGTCATTGATTATAATTTTGAGGTTAAATGTAAAATAACATTCAAATTATATAAGACAATCGTAAAACAGCAGAATACGTCACCGATTATGACGTACCGGCAAAGGATGGTTAAACAAAGTAAGGGTGGTTTCGTTGGTTGGATCCATTAATAATGAGCTGTTTTCTTTTCTAAGCACATTTATGGGATTCCTCAGTTCCTAATTCATGGTCACATTTCTTCTTTTTTACTTACAAACAATAAACAGTAGCTAGATAGGTAGTACATAAGGTGGCCGATACGCATTCAGTGATGCCAGCTTGGCACTAAATGACATTGTACTCCTCGGGAGGATGTACAATGGGTCACATGTGGCCTAAGTGCTGTGGGCCTAAACTCACCCTCCCCACTCTACAGATACAGATAGACATCCGATCTTTGGGTCGCTGGTAATTGCAGGCATAGCCGTACCTTTAGTTAGGACTGTCAGAAGGTTTGATATTAAATGAAAAACATAATTGCGACAAAGACTAGCCATATAATACAATATAAATTAATAATAATACGTTAATTACAGAGTCAATTCATAATAATCAATTATTTTTATATTATGATTTACTAGAACTTCATAACTTCACAACACGGGGTTATTGAAATTATGAATTATGAATAAATATTCCAATTTCCGAAAAAAATTGCGAAGATCAAATAAGCTATCATTCAGCCAGAACCATTTTTCGTAAAAAGAACTCCACATTATTTTAGGATATTGTTTAAATATAAAATTCTTAATTACTGGGATTTTTAGAATCACAAGCAGGTACGCCCTTGGAATGGTCATTTTGCAAGGATTTATTGCTCTCTGCCTTTTTCAAACAGAGTATAGTAATATCTAGCCTAAAAATATTCTCCTATTCAGCTATATTTATTACAGTCAGACGTTTAAAAGACGTTCGTGAAAAGATAACATTCAAAGCAACATAAAACGGCATATTGAAAAATAAAAAAAACCAAAACTGAGAATCTCCACCGACGTTGCATGTATCTAGCTAGTCTATCAAATTCGATTTATAGCAAAGCAACGTACAAAATTTGATAAAAAAAAGAAAGAAAATTCACTGGATAACCTCATTTTTGAAGAAATAAACGAAACCAATCCCAGATCTTGACTACTACGAAATCCAATTTGTATTTTGGTATGAAATTGTCGGAAAATAGAGTCACGTATTTATTGGTAGTAAGTAGAAGTTTTCTACAAACTTTGCTGTCTAATTTTCAATATATTACGCTCAGTAGTTTATTCCAATGACATTTTTTCCCATTAAAAAAAAACGTTCCATAGTCTCTAATTTATACAAACATTATAAAATTTCAATATGCTTCTTTTACTTTTCGAATTGCTGCTACAGAAATGATTGTTTTACACGAAACACACGAATGGAAACTTTTTTATAGCTCTAATTGAATATAAACGGAACAAAAAATTGAAATAACGGTCTGAAAGATTTTTTTTTATACGGCATTATGTGAGTTCGACTCATGATAATAAAATATAGCGGAGGATCGTTAAAAAAGTTTTTTTTTATAATGATAATGTAGCGTAGTTTGATATTTAAATAATAGAGACTCTTTGGATTGTTATAAAATCGGAAAAGTTATGTTTGATATGTTACTATTAATATTCTAATTGCCGGGACCAAGCAATACAGTTCTAAACCCTTGCTTTGCTAGGATATCTGCCAATTCATTGCCTTCACTACCCTTTTGCACCAGGACCCAATTAATGTCACCCTAGCGTGGTTTGCCAGGGCTGACAGTTTTAGAAGACAGTCCCAGACCGGTTTGGATCTAAGATCTTTTGGCCTCCTACACTCCCTATCGATGTTTATTCGTAAACACGTGCCCGGATGCAAACTCCCAAATGATGAATAGACATTGAACCTAGATTTAGTTCCGTGGACTCCAGCTTCTGTTCCATCATCACTTTTGTTTCAGTCAGCGTACCACACCAACGTTCCATCCTGACTGCCTGTTTCCAACCCATTCCAGTTTAGCTGAATATTGTATGGCTGGTTGTCGTGAATTATGGCCAATATGTTATCACTTCTCATTTCAACAAGCGAGTTATTCTGGAACGTGTAAAGCAAGAGGCGGAAGATTGTCTATGACTTCCATTGCCGCAGTCTTGCTACTACCCATTGTATCCTTTAAGCCTCTGAAGTTTTGATAGCTCCCGTTCAGCTTTCTTTTGGTCACCAGGTTGGGGCTCCATAGATAATTATGTGTCTCACCACAGTTTTGTACAGCCAGTGTACGATCATTGTATGTGGTCCCCATGTGCTTGAGGGAAGTGGGAAGAATTACTGGGAGAATTGGAAAACAATCCATGGGGAAAGGCATATGAGATAGCGGTGGAGAGGATGGGTGGAAATAGGAACGAGGTACTGGAGGAAGATTGGGAGAAGGAGATTATACGGATATTGTTCACACGGGAAGAAGGAGGAGTGGGTGGCAGGATTCGAGATGTCCAGGATACTAGAGGGGTAGGGAAAATTAGGGGGATAAGGCCGGTAGAGAAGTAAGAAGTAGAGGAGGGGAAGAGACATATTAAAGAAAGGAAAGCCCCAGGGATAGATGGCCTGAGGGGGATATGATGAAGAGGCTGTTAGATGACAATAGAGAAAAGTTTCCGGAAAGATCAAAGGTGGCCGGGGTGATACTGCTGAAGAGGGCGGGTAGAGATAGGAAGCGGGCGGGGGACTACAAGCCCATCAGACTGCAGTGTGGTATGGGTAAATTGATGGATGGGTTAATAAAGTATAGAATTGAGGAGGATGTTGGTAGGAATGGAGGTTTTAGGAAAAGGGATAGGGAGGGCAGCTGAAGGAACAAGAAATTAGCCCTACTCGTGCTCTTCAACGTCGGGAACGCGTTCAACTGTGTCAACAAACGGGCGGTGTTGAGCGCGTTGCTGAGGCTTGGAGTGGGGAAGAGGTTGGTTAACCTAGTAGAGGACTACCTGTCGGGTTGTGTGATAGTAGACTCTATAGTGAGGAGGTATGAGATGGAGACTGGAGTGCCCCAGGGCTCGGTTCTAGGACCGACGCTCTGGAAGTGTGTGTTTGATGAGGTTTGTGGGATAGTATGTAAAAAGGGATGTTAGATTACGGTGTATGTCTGGTATGTATGGAAAAGGGAGCGGCGGGGATAGAAAGAAAGGCGGAAAGGATGTGTAGGAAGATTGTGGAGAAGATAAAACGGTGAGGTTGCTACTGGAGGGATGGAGCAAGACGAGGAAAGTGGTGGTGATGGTGAAGGGAAGGAGAATTCGGATGGAGGAGTCTGTGAAATACCTTGGGGTGTGGTTGGATAGTCAATTATCCTTCAGAACACACATGTTAAAGGCGGTAGAGAAGGGGAAAGTGCGGGCAGCATGGATGGGGAGATTGATGTGTAAGGTGAAAGGGCCGGGAGAGTGAAAGAGGAGGGTAATTGGTAGGACGGTAGAGCAGAGTAGGCTGTACGGTGCGGAGGTGTGGGGTTAAAGAGCGGGAGTGAATACGATGGTTAGGCCACTCCTGCGGGTGCATCCAGAATTATACCCAGATACTTGACTTCCTGGCTTTTACACAGAGCTGAACGTTGAAGAAACTTGGCGGTTCTAGTCTTCCAATCTTCTTTTTCGTAGTGAAGGGAATGAGTGCAGTTTTTGAACGATTTACCCTTAGGCATTCCATCCTATACCGTTTCTCCACCGTTTCCAGGACTTGTTGTATTCGCTTCGATATAACGTCAGGGTGCATATGTCCGGGTGTATGGCCGCTTTCTGTTCAACCCTTTCAGAAGTTCATCTATGACAAGATCCAACAGCAGAGGGTACAATACTCCTTCCTCTAGGCGTCCCTTTGTTATCGAGACCTCCATGTGGTGTCGACTACTCCACGTTTCGCAACATCAGCCATCATGAAGTCAAAGGAAAGATGAAATCTTTTCCTAACATGCCTATTCATAAATTTCTCCATTATCTTTACAACGGAAAAAGAGAGAGTTATCGGCCTGAATGAGTCCGCCCTCAATGATTGATTAGTTCATCAAGATACCAGTTGAATTGCTCTTTACATTTATAAAGAAACAGGAATTTGTTATTTATTTCGTGATAAATTAGACATTTTGAATAATATAAACATATATACTACTTATTGAAGTTTTTAAGTGATGAATTCTGAATCCTCAATTTCGCCAAATACCAAACAGATCTTGATTGGGCACGCACAGAACTCCTTACAAATACCAATTTGCCGTTTCGTCACGTTTACATTCTCAACTTACTATTGGCAAAGATTGCATCTGGCGAACAAGAAACTATAAACTGGAAATATTCTTAGTTATTGTTTTGTATCCTCGCTATTGGGGATTTCTACTTTATAAATAAGACTATTGTTACATAATTTATAAAGAAATTTCTTTCCTCAACCAAAGATTACAAAACCACACCGGATATCAATTAGGTACTGTACAAAGATAACGTTCTAGAATGTATTTTTTTATATCTCGCTTTATTTTGGATTACTATTTTTACCAAAAAATATTGTTATAGTATAACATTTTGGAATATTTTATAATAATTCAAAATTCAAAAGTGCAGTTATTAATTTGTATTGTTAAAATTGCCTAAATATAGAGTTAAACATGACCCCGCAATTATAATTTTATATACTGCACCAATTTGGTTGTGTATGAACTACAAATTTGTATTTTCAGTTAATGCGGCAGTAACACAAAATGATTTTCAAAATGCATAACGCAATTTGATGTTCGATACGGTTGTGGTTTATGGAGCACAATTTCATCCAACTCGAGGAGATACTCGTTTGGCAACTGCTCAATGCATTTTTGACATCGTTTTCCGAAAGATCAGTATAGTTTTATGGAAAATAAACCGATATTTCAAAACGTATATATTTGAAAAATAGAAAAATTAGGTCAGCGAGAAGTCTAATAAATATAATTTTTGAAATCCTTGTTTTCCTTCTACGCTTATAAATCAATCTGAACTTTATCAATAACTTAAAGATACTATGAGTTATTGCATTGATATATCTCCCAGGTATCCCGAAGAATATTTTTATTCACATTATTTAAATATAGAGCATTTCAATGAAAACTATCCACCCCACATAATTCTGAAGGCGTCACTTTTATGCAAAAATAAAAAAACACGTCAAAAATCATATAAAGGGGGGCGTCTTTTTGCTCATACGTAGACGTTATAACTTAAACCCCCTCCCCCCTTCGGTCTCCACTATATGGGACACCAAATACACACTTAGTAAACTTGCACTAACCTCATAACCAAGTTCAATAGTTTCCATTTGTGGAGGAGGTGAAATATCTAGACGTTTCGCTGGATAAAACTCTCCACTGGAACACCCATTTAAAAAAAATTAGTCTAGCATTATGGACTTTGTGGAACAAATTGGGACATGTCACCCAGACATATATCATATACTGGCAGTATGTGATGGTAGTCACCAGCCAGCGGAATTTGGCGTGTGTTAGACTCACCAGACTGCAGAGAAATACGGTGCATTCGCAGCACTCTCACGATGGCGCTGGAAACCATTCACAATCTAACACCCCTTCCCACCACCTTGAGAATTGCCACCTACAGAATACACAAAAATGGATGTTGGGTGCCAATTGGTGAGTTGCGATAGAGCTCTTGACCATGCCTTCGAATCACATACCCGTTAAAAATTCTCTCCTTTAAGTACATTTTTCCAGCTGTAGAAGAATTGGAGAGAACATTATCCTTCCTACTTGGTGGATATGAGCTGGTTTACAGACGGATTCAAAATGGACGTCCAAGCTAGATTCTCCGAGTGGTGTGGCCGACCAAAGACCAAACTTGTTGTCTTGGACAGCTCGCAACAGTCTCTCAAGCGGAAGTTTTCGCTATTGATCCATGCGTTGGGTGTATATTGCCGATAGCCAGGAAACCAACTGGATGCAATCAATAGGGTTGTTCTAGTCCGAGCCTCGACTGGGAATACCCTTAAATCTGACAAAGAGAATTATCTCGTTCAAGATAGAGCACAAAGCAAGGGCGCACTGGAATGAGATACTAAGATTAAGGCAATCCAAAGCTTTTATCAAAGAACCTGTAACTTTAATTTGTAACGGTAAGCGCTCCAGCTTGAAGGGCTCCGGCTATAGACTCCTCTCAATGGTGATTCGACCCCAAGTTTATATCGCACAAGGATAACAGAAAGGTTGTAAAAATTGAGGGCGCCACTACCTTTTTGACGTCGATAAAAAATACTAATGAATTTAAAAAAAACTAAGGCGGAAAAGGTAGAAACGCCTTGTAGAATTTAAATTTAGGAATCAAATAAAAAAATTACTTAAAAAACAGAAAATTTTACCACGGACGTTATCTCCCTCAACTTTTATAGTTGAGGATTTAGAAAAAAATAGATTTTAAACAAATTTTCATTTATTCTTCTGCCACGGGAAATGAACATATGTGAGGAGAATTTGTACTTTTATAGGTACTTAGCTTATGAAGTGGTTGTTTCCGCAAAAGGTGATGGTTGAAGTGAAGGTAGGTCTTGCCTCCACGATGTCTTGAGAAGATGGAGACTAGATCTCGAAGAAAATAGGTAGATAGAGATGTCTTGATTAGAACGGTAACCTAGCAGCTGTGTCCTGGTCTAGGCCGGTATCCTGGTCTAGGGCTGTATCCTGACTATCCTGGTCTAGGGCTTGTATCCTAGTCTAGGTGCTGTGCTTACCTAGAAGTACAGATGGATCAGGGATATATAGGAACTTGAATGTAATGGGCACATTATGTTGGTCAGCTTTTCAGGTTAAAAAAAGGCAGTTGTTTGAGATTGAAAAAATTGATTAAGTGAAGCTGAAGGCAGTTGGATGAAAGTAATTAAATGTTTTATTGAAGATGAAGGCAGTTGTTTGAAAGTAAAAAATGTTCAATTCACTGAAAGCTTTCTAACATATCTGTCCCATATTAAAACAGTAAAAAAGCAATTATCGGCTAAATTAAAAAATATACTAATGATCTGAAAGAAACTAATTATAGTAAAAAGTCATGTAGTTATATGAAAAAATATCGTGCTTGAGAAATATACGAAACCGGCACTGGCGGTACGAAAGAATATTTTTATAGGTTAACAGATTCGTTCTGTTATAAAAATGTTATTTTATGGTTAAAAAGTTAAAGTTAATCTGCAACAGAAAAAGCTTGCAAATGTTTGCACAAAAGTAAAACAGTGAATTATAAAAGAATATTTGGTTTAAAACTACCATATTAGTATAAAAGAACAGTTTATGACCACGTCTATTTTTGTAAAAAAATAAAGAATGCACACAAAAATTATATCAGACAGTACATTAGAAGAAGCTTATTAATTATAAATTATGATTTTGAACTTACCACAGCAAAATTAACTAGATAGGAAAGGTATAAAAGCGATGAAAAAAATGGAGGTCTTCCTCGAAGAGAGTCTATAGAGGAAAGGGCTGCCCATCGTGGCGTTGAAAAAATGGAAGCGACCGTTGGCAGACGTCAATTGTCTTATGGTCAGGGTTGAAGATTGGGGTGGCTAATGAGACGACAAGCGGAAATTAAAAGGATTTATTCTGTAAAATCGAAACAGGTCGATAGACATGTTACAAACCTCAATGCAGATGACCTACTATATGTGGATAGGTATGTCACTAGAATAGGGATAGGAGTGTACGGGCCAGGAACCAAACACTCTGAAAGCTTGGGAACATCCCCAAGTATGTTTCAAGCGGTAATTCACGCCATAAGAAAGTGTGCCCAGTTCAATATTGATAAAGAATATAGAAGGCAAAGGATTATCATAAAGTCGGATAATCAAGCAGCCATTAAAGCACTGAGCTCTTGTGTAATCAATTCCAAAATAGTGTGAACTGAATGATCTAGGCGAGAACAATATAGCCACCTTACCGTGGATTCCAGGACACACTGGAATCGAAGGAAATGGAATAGCAGATGAACTAGCAGGGAACTGAAACACCCTTTTGGGGGATGGAACTCTTCTGCGGAATGAGCCCCAATGTAATATTGGAAGAAATAGGCAAAGCCGGACAAAAGATAAGATCTGACCATTGGAAAGATCTAGTAGGACTTGGAAAATCAAAGATTCTTCTGGGTGATTACAACCTGTTGAGATCAAATAAATGCATAAGTCAAAGTAAAACTGCACTAAGAGTTTTAACAGGGATCCTAACGGGACATTGTCGCCTGAATGGGCACCTGAAAAAGCTCAAAATAGTGGAGGAAAAAGAATGTAGACCTCCATCCACATACTTGCGAATTGCACAGCAATTCAGAATCCTAGGGCCCAACACCTTGGAGATTACTGGATAGAAGAGGGACATTTACCTAAGTTAAAGCCTGCAGATATCCTAAAATTTCTCCGGGAAATAGGATTAAAGGAGCTACTAGTCTCTGAGACTTTCCTCAGGAACTGAGTAGAAGTAAGGCTCAGTGAATGTCACCCCATACATACATACACACAACTAGAAAAAGAAGAAAAGATTGAGTGTTGTCTTTTTCTAGAAGACAACTGTGTGGCTGCCGAACGAGTCAGACCCTAAGAGTTGCGTTGATGGGCCCTGGGGATGTAAATAGACAATTGACAAATCACCAACTTCCTTGGGAAGATTGAACTTAAAGGGGTAAACTTATTGGGATTGGAGTACCATAGACAGTATCGTCATAGTACAGGGTTTTGTAAAATATACTAACTCTTAAATGCCTCGCCTCTTTTTCAGAGAAAAATAGTCTTTCTGTGACATCTCGATAAAATCAACGACTTGAGAGATGTGAACAATTTTATGTTGCACCGATTTTCCGTTTCCCACCTCTTTAAGTGTGGACGTATTTATATGTATTGAATGCATTTTTTCCCCATTAAAATGATAAATAGACGATTCTCTAGCTTTGATAGTTTGTTGGTATTTATTCGCGTTTGTTAAAACGAGAAATCTGGTCTACCTATACGTTTTTCACCCCAGTATACATAGTGCTTCTCAAAAGTCCCCTCCCCTCCTCTGCTCTTTTGAATGGTGATTCTTAGACTGAAATTTGGAGGGTGAAAATGAACTATTATAGGCAGTGGTGACAGGTGACGTAATAGGCATCGGTGACATTACCAGGCAACTGACAACAATAATATTAAATGGGACCTTATGGCAAGTGACACCTCGTTTGTAAGGTATTTCGAATACCTAATCAATCATACTAATTTTTTTTTATTTACGATGTTTTTGATGGTTAAAATAAATAAACACTAAAATTTGAGTTTCGCTTTTAATTAATAAATATTTAAGAACAAGTTCTTATAGTAATTGTTCAAAATGTGCTCCATCTACTTCCTGGCAATGAAACATCCTATTATTAATCTCTTGTCGGACTCGATAAAATGTGTCAGGGGAAATTGCCCTACATTCTTCAAGAATTCGTTGTTTCAAAATGTCAATACTGTCAGGAGCTGTAGTGTAAACTTTAGATTTCAGAAAAAAATCTAAAGGTGTTAGGTCCGGTGACCGAGCTGGACATTCTATTGGACCGTAACATCCAATCCATCTACCAGGATATTCCTCATCTAGATAACGTCTTACTGTAAAGTAATAGTGTGTAGGAGCACTATTTTGTTGGAATGTTATTTCCAAGTTACCAAATTCATCTGGATCATAATTCAGAATTTGAAGAATTAACGGTTCAATTGCGTTTTCTAACATCTCGAGATATACTTCACTGGTTAAATTAGAGTTCAAAAAAAGAGGCCTGACTATGTGGTTTCCCAAAATACCTGCCCAGACATTTACTTTTAATGGGAACTGTGTATGTTTTTCACGAAACATGTGAGGATTTATATCACTCCAATACCTCACACTTTGAGTATTAACATTTCTATTGTGGAAGAAAGTACTTTTGTCACTAAAACAAATTGTCCTTACATAGTCTGGCTGTTGGACAATTTTAGTTTCACAGAATTGCAGCCTTCGGTCGGGGTCGTCATCTGCATGCAAGTTGATGCACCATTTTTTATTTGTATGGGTGAAATTTGTTTTTGGTCAACACCCTGTGTACTGTACTATGACTGACTCCACAGGTAGACGCTACTTGGGCTGTGGAAGAAGAACAATGTTTGCAACTATATCAATTTGTTTATCAATACCAATATTTGGTCGAACCGATCGTTTGGCATCATGAACACTACCTGTTTTTTGAAGTTTATGAAAAAGCTCCCTCAAATAAGTCCTCGATATAGGGCGATCGGGGTATCTCTCATTAAAAGTGCGTTCCGCCGCATGTAAATTATTTCCACTTTCACCAATAATTAAGGTAGCTGTTACTGTCAGCTGTCAGCTATAGAGCACGTCCCATTTTGTTTATGTAGATACTTAAACGTCTCGTTAAACAATAATTAAACTAAAAATTCAAGATATTATCGCATGTTGAAACGTCAATAAAAAAACTCCGACTTTTTTGACAATTAACCATAGGCGGACTTTTGAATATTTATTAATTAAAAGCGAAACTCAAATTTTAGTCTTTATTTATTTTAACCATCACAAACATCGTAAACCCAAAAAAAATTAGTACGATTGAATAGGTATTCTAAATACCTTTCAAACGAGGTGTCACTTGCCATAAGGTCCCATTTGATATTATAGGTTTCAGTTGCTTGGTGACGTCACCGATGCCTATTACGTCACCTGTTACCACTAGTAGAGAAGCTTACAATAGTTTTTTTCCACCTTCCAAATTTCATCAGTCTAAGTATCACCATTCAAAAGAAAATAGGGGGGAGGAGACCTATGGAAAGTGGAATCATACAACACATACATCAAACAAGGGTTATTTCAGTATAAAATCTAAATAAAATATAAACAAATCACCTGACAAATATTTACAACCCAAACTTTAAACGGGAATCTTTATAACTTTTCTCTAATTTATTGAATTTTCAAAAGCTTTGCAAAAGTTTCTTGGCTCATCATAAATCTAAAAAGAAAGAACCTGAAAATTAAAAATTATTAGTTAGGTTATAAAATCTGACACCGGTAAAAATAGAAAAAGTACACTTATGAACATATCTAACAAAGTGTGAATCTAGATTTGTCAACTCGAACGGAAGAAAGGACATGGCAACTGAAATTAAAACAGATGTCAAATAATTTTAAAATTTTTTAACTAAAAGATAAAAACAATAATAAATTATTTGGAGACATTAAAAAGAAACTTTCATATCAGAAAAAGATCAAATTATAAAACAATCAAGTCAAATAACAGAAATCAAAAATTATTAAATGAATTTGATTGGTTAGCAAATATAGAAAAACTTAAAAATAAAGAGACATATGGTTGTTGAATAAAAAAAATTTGATACGCTGCTATTGATTAGATACGGGTAGTTACGAAAAAATATACAGAATTGAGAAGTATAAGCTTTTTCATGTTACAAAATTGAGTTAAAATTAGGCTACGTTAAGTTAAAAGGTGAAACTATAAAGTGAATTTGTGTTACTAACCTTCCTTACAAGTGCCTGTTAAAAACAGAGGTTAAATAACCTCTGTAAATATTAAATTCCTCAAATAAACTATGAGTGAAAACTCCGAGAGGTAAGCAGAACTGAAAATCTTCCCAAGCCGACCCCGAAGCCATATCGAAGCCACTTCTACGAGGGACTCCAAGGCCCAGAAAGGTCTAAAACACAGAAAAGAAGTAATTATCCAATTTTCAAAAAGTAATACAAGATTAAAGGTATTCTATAAACTATAAATTAAATCATTAAACTTACGTGCGTGTGAATAAATCCAGAACTTGATATTTATTCCTCTTCGTTACGATTACAATATCGTCCATTTTGTATATAAAATCTGTCAGAAACAGATGTTCTATTTTGTCTTTGGTTTTTAGTCGTACATGTAAAAAGAGTTGCATAATTTCATATATTTATTAGATATAAAAACTTCATTTAGTGTGAATGTTGAGCAAAAGATCATTTAGATAGGTGTTTTAAATTGTTCCTTATGTTCTTATTTATCAATTCTGTATAAATATGCCGCACAATAGAGAATAAATTAAAAAAATATTTTTCATAAATTTCAAATATAAAGAGTTTTCATCCTATTAAGTTGGCAAAACTGCTTCACAGTTAGATAGTTCCTATTATTCAAGGGCAAGGATACAGGACCGGCCTGAGGATATGTTAAATAATAAAATAAAAAAAGAAACTAAGTGAGCATTAGGCCCATGAACCCAACCTGAGGTGAAGAGTCATCATAAAAGGTGAGTGATGTATGATATCACTAAAATTTAAATTAAAATTCATATTAATTGGCGCCCAAATAAATATATCACAATAAATAAATTAAAATACATATTAACACTATAAATTAAAAATTCATATCAGTATATTCTTTTCAAATTATAGATTTTCAAATAATGGCGGAAGCGCATACATTCCAAAATGGCGGATGCAGTATATACAGCTTTGCTTGGAATGGTGAATGTGCAGTTATGCATTGAATTTTCAACTATTTGGTACTCTTGTTCAACTATTTTGTTTCCAAATTTAATAGAGCTTAGAGGTTTCAAAATACCTAGGAACTGAGAAATAGGAAAATAAAATTGTAGAACAATATTTAACAATTTTTATAAATAGCTTTTAAAAATTGGTTGTTTTAGTCTAAATACAGTTTGCGCTAAGCGATAGGGGAATTCGGGTATTTCAACTAATTAAGAGGACTCTGGAACTCGGGAGAGATTCCGACAGATTTTAAAACTCGCATTACCCAAAAGGGCAACAGCAGACTTGTGTAAGAATCCTTCGAAAATAAGCTTTAGTTTTTCATGTTAAGAAACATTTTACGTATACAATCTAGAGAAGAGTGTAGCAAAAATAATGGAAAAAATAGAGAAATAAGAACAACCATCAATCTATTGTTTTTAAAAATAATTGACAAAAAAATGGTCTCTGACACTATTTACGGAGCACTCGCTCTTTTCCGTTTTAACTTTTATAATAAAACTGGTAGTTTATTTTTTATTTCATTGATACAAACAATAGACAACTTCAGAGACAATAGAAATGTTAACCTAACTTTATATTAACAATAAAGTTTGTGTTTAGACCGTATACATATTATATGTCATTTAGATTGTACATTATTATAAAGGCATTAATGTTCTTCTGTTCGCTTACCTGACGTGCTCTAGTTTTGGAAAGTTAACTAGTGCTTAGAGCTTAGAGAGTGGACAGAAAAAAATATTCTATGTATATTTTAATGTTGATAAGTAGGGGAGACCGGGGCTTATGTTACAATTTTCGTATATTATATTTTCTTGTGGCTCTTTATGGATCTGAGATGCTGAGATTTGGTATGACGCTTTTTTAGTATTTGACCTACCTTAAGAAAAATTAGCATCAATACAAAAAAAAACACTTTGATTGGGATGGTGTCAAACGTAACAAATTACCCCGAGTAGGGGCATATTGTTACTCTACTAGGGGTAAGTTGTTTCATCCGGAAATTGAATAGTCATCACCTTAAACACAGTAACATTTTATTTTAAAGAACACATAGAAATAAATTATTCAATATCAGAGTGGTCGGAGAGACAGTGTATACATGTGTAGAAAGGATCATCATTTCCATAGCGCACATGAGCCTACTTCTGGCACGTTCTAAACTGTATCCAGTTTTCACCGGAAAATGGTTCCAAACAGATGATGCAGAGGCATTCTTCTTCGTCGTCACTTGGGAAATAATTGGTCGCCACAACTCGCTGCTTCTTCTTTTGATTTTTGGGCTGCACTTTTTCAGTGTTTTTAGAAGTCGACCCTAGTACCTAGAAAAAGCAAACATAGATATAGGATTACCATATCTTACTACTTTCCTACCTTTCTTTTGGGCACATCCAGCTTCATACGTTTTCTTTCATTTCTTTCTTCTTCTTCCGCTTTCAAAGCATCTTTCAGAGGCGTGTCGGTCAAAATGGAAGACTTCACTTTTTCTATTGCCGTTCTAAAATTCTTTCTTAGCTGTGCTTTCGGGTATGGCCTCACTTATTCTGGAGTCACTTCAGGAATGTTACATCTATCTGGAGTTCCTGGTCTGCAAGGAGATCCACTTGTTGATGGCACAATCAAATGTTCTGGAGTTAATTCACGAATTGGAGCTGCGGGCTCGCAGGCTATGCCGGCCCTTATAGATGGCTGAGCATCAGCCTGCAATTCACTTTCGGGTTCATTTTCTGCGAGCATTGGTTGGTCAGTAACTTGTGCAGAAAGAAAATCTCTTCTTCTATTGAAAGGATACATACCTGCTTTTGCGAAACCGGATGATATGTTTCTGGGAGTAACAGCATTTATAAAAGCTTCTTTGGCAAGGGAAGGGATTTCATATATGGATATTGGAGCCCCTGGGTGTGAAGTCATCCAATTGAAACATGCAGTATAATAGTGTTTTTTTGAAAGGGGCATAAACGCTTAAATCTAATGGCTGAAGACAGTGTGAAGTATGAGGTGGGAATGAGAGATATAGATGATGGGACGTGCCCATGAAAATGTCTCAAGAATTGCTTGAATATTGTGCTAATGATCCACCCACTCGTATGAGCAGAGCCAATGCAACCAGTTGGTCCCTGGTTGACGAAATGAGGCTTGAAATGCACTCGGGGAAAAATGAAGAGATGTGAAACTGAATTTCCAGTGGCACTAACTGCCAATTCCATTGTTACTGTTACTCCTTTGCTCCAGCAGTCTTTCTCCTTATTTGTTTCTTTCCCTTTTCTGCCAGAATTTTCGACGGTTTTTGGACTGTGGTTAACCTCGTTTCGTCTACGTTCCATATCTGTGTGCTCAAAACTTCAAACTTATACCGGTTCAAAACGTCTTCCAAATTATTGTAAAATTTCCAACATTGTTGGCAATGAAGCTTGCCAAGCTGGTCGCCTCCGGTTGGCGTTAACTGAGGTTTGAATTCCTTTTTTGTAACTGAGCAACCAATCTTCTGTTGCCATTTTCCAGCTGTTCCAGTTTCCAGGATCCCGAATGTTACATGCCACTGCGTATTTATAAGCAAGCAACCTTACTTCTCTGCTTGTCAGCCAGTAGTAAATTCGACTACAGTTAACAATGTACTCTTCGAATTCTGCTTCCAGTTCATCAGAAAATATTTTCCACGGTCTGACGTAGCCAGCCTGCTCCTTTCCCCTTTTTATAAAGCTGATTTTATGAATTTCCGCAGCCTTTCGGAGGGACATTTTTTGTTTATTCACGTCATCAGCCGCCATTTTGTAACTGTCGAGGCTAACCTCTGATGCCCTGTTTGTCTTTCGCTTATAATTACGAACCATTCTGAAAAGAATTAATTCTACTTTAATAAGTTCACCTACTTTGGAAACAGTGGGGCTAGTTGTTACAGGGTAACAAAATGCCCCAGCCCAACTGTAACAACTTGCCTCAGACCACCGGCTGGGATCAAACTGGCCGCTTCATCAAAACAACATGACGTAGAAGCTTGCAATTACATCATATTATGTGTTAATATAGTGTAATGTTTTTGTTATTTATTTAAACAGTTTTTACTTGTGGGATAAAATTATACACACTATGGCTAATTACTATCTATTTATTTAAAGAAACACACACACAGTATTAAACTTAATTTATATACACACTTTACTTAATGTCTACTAATTTATTTTCACCACTCGAATATTACCCTATTTATCTGCATTATTTAATTCACTAATTCTTCCGAACTAACTGTACTGTACTAGCTAACTAACTGTTTACGCACTCGATAACCCGCGTATATATAGTCCTTATCGGTTCTGGAGAACTCTAGTGCCTTCGGCGCTCAGGCTATGCACGAACGAAACCGTTCCTGAATGTTCGAGTACATTCTAACGCAAGGGGAGAAAACCGGCGCAGCCACCAAAATTTACAGTCGGGGAGACAGGGCCGGCTTTGAGTTGGTGACCTCGCAACAATAGGTTATAAGAGAGACTTACCTGCAATCCTCTTTTTCGAAATATCAAATATTTACTTTTCGTGTTCAGAAACACTCAAACATGCACCACGCCGTAACTATCATCGCTCCACCCGCGAAACGTACTCAACACAGTAGTTGAGGTAGATTGAGGCATACTTTTGCTGCTAATCTCGGAATAGCTTGCGCGCGAAAAGTGTAACAATTTGCCCCGCTCTCCCCTATGTGGAAATTATATGATGATTATACATTTGAACTTGATCTAAATAAATAAAAATACACGCTTATATAACAGTAGTAATAAATTGTGATCAACCGTTACATGTTAAATCTCCAACTGAAGTAAAAGAACAAGGGATAGATAAAATGAAGAATCGCAAGCCAAGGAACTTTCAACCATGCTATAGAAACTGAAGAGATATTTGAAGACCTGGTCACTGTACCGAGTGTCTGATTACGAGAGGTAACCCGCTGTATCTCACAAACTATTTATCGTACAGCTTAGAGAAAAAATCTGTAATGCAAACTCTCATCCAAGAAACTGCTACTGCCTATTCCACCGCTAGAAGGCGTAGTTCACAAAACATCAATTTTCTATAATTAATATACCGTTATAGTACCACAAAATTGAAATATTCGTAATCATTAGATCATTTTAAATAAGTTTGCTCCAGTACTTTTTCCTCTATCTTTGTAAATAACTGGTAGGGGTGAGTGGGAAAGCTGACTCAATAAAACTGTTATAACTTTTGTTCCGCTTTACGGATTTTGACAAACTTGAAAGGGAATTCAATGCCTAATAAAATATTAGATCATCGTTTCATTCCAGTGGTCTTAACGGTCGCTAAGTGGTGATAATTGAACAATTGTTTTGTTGACAACTTTTTTTGGGAATCTTCAAATGCTATGCTTTATTTTTTTTAATCATTCACTAGAAAGAGGATGGAATTTGAAAAAAAAATGTGAAAACTGCATCTCAATATCTATTTTGTGAGTGAAGATACGAGAAGAAATAGGTTTACCTACAATACGATTTTGACAAACGCAGTAACAATTAATTACGTAACAAAAACAGCAAAAATAAAACTACAGTAGAATCCTGATATAACGACTTTCGGGACCGGCGATACTATGTCGTACTAACTGGATGACGCACAAAAAGGCAGGATTATTTCTTAAGTACATACTTGACTTTCGGATACATATTACAAATGTGAAAGTTTGATTTTCCTATTTAGGTAAATAAAGCATTTTATAGGAATCACATATGCTTCATTTTAATGGTTCCTAAACATTCCAAATTACAAACATATGTACATAGGTACAAAATGTACTGTAAGGGTTGTATTTGATTCACCAGCTTCTAATCGGTGTTATATTTAAAGCTCGGATTATAGGCAAAATGCCTTTTTTTGCCTATTTTGCCTATTCTAGATGAGTTTTGTATATTTTGCCTTTTTTCGTAAATTCCGCCTTTTTATGCCTTTTTAAACTTTTATGCTACACTACTGATGATGTTATTCATATTCGGTACTTCATTTTATTACTAAACCTTTCTGTAATAAAATTTTGGGCTAGTAATAAAGTATTAATGGTTTGTTTGTTAATGGTCTTCTGGGAAAATTTAACTATACCCATGCGGATTAAGAAGAGGCTTAACAAATGGGAAATCCCTAATGTTTTGACTTTTATATCAGTTGTACAGACGGTTACTCAATCAGAGTTTAGTTTTGTTGCGTATACCGAAAAGTAAAGAACACACATTTTACGTCATGATGACAAAACGCTAAGTAAAATGTCAGAAGAGTGCAATCTGCAGAGCCATTAGCGGAAATACTTAAAATTAGCGTTAAAAAAACTACTTTATGTCACCCTAATATCACTTTATCTCATTCTAATGTCACTTTTTTGAACTGTTTAACAAATACATATTTTATGTGCGAAAATCGATTAAAAAAACGTCACTTTCATGATTGTAGAAAAAAATTATTTAGTGAGGTTATATAGTTTCAAATCAGTTCTACTATAATAGTTCGTTATTTATAATTTTAATATCATAATTATTTTAAGTGTTACTGTTATTTTGATTTATATCTGTTTTGTATTGAAATCTAAGTTAATAAAAGTTGCTAACATTTTTGTCAAATCAATATCAGTTATTAATAGTAACATGAATCCTTATTTCGCATTATTGGTGGCTATTGAAAACATGGGAGATAATGTTCCCAGACAAGTCATGGATTATAGAGATGCATTTCAAATTGGTGATGATGCATTTAAAAAAAACTTTAGATTAACGGAAGTAGTCACACAGGAGTTAATTGCAATGGTTGCGCCATATATACAAGAACAGACTCGTGCGTCTGGGATCGGAAATCGAATTAAAAATCTCAGCCATCTTTCCGTGCAGTCTTTTGCCATAAAGGTATTACTAAACTTGCCACTTAACAAGTTCCGGTCTCCTGTGACCATTTCTGTCAAATGTTGCTTCTGCTCCTGACTGCAATATATTCTTTTTCCTTTATTTTCCATTTTAACAAAACTTGGTGAATATAAACTCGATCACAAAACAAGTAGGAAGATAATTTAATTTCGACAGTGGACATTTGACTTTTACACAAATTTCTCTTTTATTCTGTTTCGTGTCACAATATTACAGCGTTGTCACCTATACATTCGACAAATAATGCCGCATGCGTTTTAAATCTCGATTCGTATTGAAGAATAGGTTTTGACAACAGTGATCGACATTGCCGATGTCAAATGTCGAGTTCGAAATTTCGCATTCGAGATTCAAGAATCGAGCCCCAGAACGGGAAATTGACAGAAATGTCAATAAAAGTGTACCCAAAAACACGGAAAAGAGTAAGAATAGTGTATGGAGCAACCCGCATATATGACTAGCAATTATAAATTAATCGTTAGCACAATTACCTTATTAGAAAGACAAGAGATAAATTTATGTGAGTCAGTTAAATTAATAGATACTAAAATTAAATCGGCACCTGGAAGTAATGGTCAATTAATTACTAAGAACATGAAATTTGTTTTTGACAAGAATGAAGGTTTCTCTTTTTTATGTGATGTTGCTAAAGTTGTCAATGGGACATTTACCAAAGAATTACAAATTGGGCCAGATTTATTATCCTCTCTTAAATATGCGCCAATTACATCTGTCGATGTAGCTAGAGCGTTCATTTTCTATGTAAAAATTAATTTTAAGTGAAAGAAGACAGAGTTTTGAAACAGAAAATATAGAGAAGCACTTAGTTGTAGCTATTATAATGATAAAATTTTAAGTGCTTACAATGTTTAATTATTAATTAACATTTGTTTAGTTATGTTGTGCAAATATATTTGTGTTGTTAATTCACTTTTTATATTGAAGTAAATTCTTAATAACCTATTATTAATAATCAGGGAATTAAAAGCATTTGCCGATATTGCCTATATGTTAAGATTTCTGCCTTTTTCAATAAAAATCTTTGCCGATATAAGCGCCTTTTTCTTCAGTTTTTGTTGCCTATAAATCCGAGCTTTAGTTATATTGCACTTATATTCTTATATTCTATATGTTTCAAGCTAACGAGCTTGTTGTCAAATTTCGAATTTTGGTTTGTGACTTAGAGGTGAGATGTCGCTATTTTCGCAACTAAAACATTTCCGTAACTGGACGATATGTATAGTTGTCGATTATAGTCACATTTCAGTCCGGGATTAACTCTCGGACGATAACATATACCTTGTACTGATGAGGCGCAATACGCCGAAACCAGTCTACAAGTTATGTTGTCTCTTCTAGTTGCAAACCAGAATGGTTGGTTTGAATCTTGTAGATTTACCAACCCCGTTTGACTAAGAAGTGTAATTCAATGTCTGTCGGGGCATGTAGCCCGGGAAGTAGTTGTTTCTTCTTCGTTGAACGGTCACTGTTTTTTAAAAATTATTTTTCAAAACTTTGTCAAAGCGTTGGAATAATATATTTTTATTCTTCGATATCTATTGGTAAAACGCTTTACTAAATACGACAATTTTACAGGAAACTGTAATAATTCATTTCAGTATAAGATGTGTTCATTCATTCATTGATTCATTCGTTTGGGTTGTGCTCAACAGCCCAGGAACTTGAACTGAATCTTTGTACCATTTCTCATGTTATCTACTTCCATTCCAGAAACTTCGTGTCTTCTATAAAGACCACTAGTTTGACTAGAGGGATTTTTAGTAGTTGTGATGGTTGTATTAATTCCTCTCCAAAGTGCTTCCATCTAAGTACTTTTAAGTTCTCGCAGAAGCAGAGTATGTGAGTAGGGGTTTCATTATATAAAGTTCACATTTCTGCACATAGGTTCACTAACTCTGCCCATTTTGTGCAGATGTTTCCTCAGGGTGCAGTGTCTAGTCACCAGGTCGGTAACTGTCGTCAATTGTCTCTTACCCAGTTTCAGTAGCCTGGTTGAGAGTTCCTTGTCTACCTTGTTCAGTAAACTCTCTGTATGGAGGTGCCCTTGTGTCAACCTCCATTTTAGTTGGTATTCCCTATCTAGCCAGTTTCCGATTTCCCCTCTTATGCAATCTTTTGCGATTCCACAAAACGGTTCCGGACCTGTGAAGTCTCCTTTAGAGCCTTGTTTAGCTAACTGTTCCGCCATTTCATTACCTGCAATCCCCTCATGTGCTGGCACCCATATTAGAGACACTTTGCTGTCTCTTGCAAGCCTGTTAAGGGATTCTTTGCAGTTTTTCACCAGTCTATACCTAGTTGTTGGATTACTGATAGCTTTAAGCAGAGCCTGGCTGTCAGTGAATATTTTAATTTCTTGTTCGGTATATCCTCTTCTGATGTTCTCATCAATAAAGGCTATAGCGGCAATCATCTCTGCTTTAAACACAGTCGTATATTGACCAAGGCTAAGGAACATTCTCTTTCTAGATCCTTTTATACCAGCCCCAGTGCCATGGTTTATCTTGGAATCATCGGTGAACCGGATGATTTATCCAGAATTACCTGGGTGCATCACAGCTGTTCCCTACTAAAACATTTCCGTAACTGGACGATATGTATAGTTGTCGATTATAGTCACATTTCAGTCCGGGATTAACTCTCGGACGATAACATATACCTTGTACTGATGAGGCGCAATACGCCGAAACCAGTCTACAAGTTATGTTGTCTCTTCTAGTTGCAAACCAGAATGGTTGGTTTGAATCTTGTAGATTTACCAACCCCGTTTGACTAAGAAGTGTAATTCAATGTCTGTCGGGGCATGTAGCCCGGGAAGTAGTTGTTTCTTCTTCGTTGAACGGTCACTGTTTTTTAAAAATTATTTTTCAAAACTTTGTCAAAGCGTTGGAATAATATATTTTTATTCTTCGATATCTATTGGTAAAACGCTTTACTAAATACGACAATTTTACAGGAAACTGTAATAATTCATTTCAGTATAAGATGTGTTCATTCATTCATTGATTCATTCGTTTGGGTTGTGCTCAACAGCCCAGGAACTTGAACTGAATCTTTGTACCATTTCTCATGTTATCTACTTCCATTCCAGAAACTTCGTGTCTTCTATAAAGACCACTAGTTTGACTAGAGGGATTTTTAGTAGTTGTGATGGTTGTATTAATTCCTCTCCAAAGTGCTTCCATCTAAGTACTTTTAAGTTCTCGCAGAAGCAGAGTATGTGAGTAGGGGTTTCATTATATAAAGTTCACATTTCTGCACATAGGTTCACTAACTCTGCCCATTTTGTGCAGATGTTTCCTCAGGGTGCAGTGTCTAGTCACCAGGTCGGTAACTGTCGTCAATTGTCTCTTACCCAGTTTCAGTAGCCTGGTTGAGAGTTCCTTGTCTACCTTGTTCAGTAAACTCTCTGTATGGAGGTGCCCTTGTGTCAACCTCCATTTTAGTTGGTATTCCCTATCTAGCCAGTTTCCGATTTCCCCTCTTATGCAATCTTTTGCGATTCCACAAAACGGTTCCGGACCTGTGAAGTCTCCTTTAGAGCCTTGTTTAGCTAACTGTTCCGCCATTTCATTACCTGCAATCCCCTCATGTGCTGGCACCCATATTAGAGACACTTTGCTGTCTCTTGCAAGCCTGTTAAGGGATTCTTTGCAGTTTTTCACCAGTCTATACCTAGTTGTTGGATTACTGATAGCTTTAAGCAGAGCCTGGCTGTCAGTGAATATTTTAATTTCTTGTTCGGTATATCCTCTTCTGATGTTCTCATCAATAAAGGCTATAGCGGCAATCATCTCTGCTTTAAACACAGTCGTATATTGACCAAGGCTAAGGAACATTCTCTTTCTAGATCCTTTTATACCAGCCCCAGTGCCATGGTTTATCTTGGAATCATCGGTGAACCGGATGATTTATCCAGAATTACCTGGGTGCATCACAGCTGTTCCCTAGATGGGATGATGATGTTCCCTCGCTCAGTGAATATATTCTCCGGTGACATGCTATCAAAACTCATGTAAAATATGGGTTCATCTAGTATTGTCCCAGTTGTATCAGTGTGTCCTTCTCGAACATTGTTCGGTAAGGTCTAAATCTCCCGATTTCAGCCTAAGAATCGCCCTTACCAAAAAGTTCCAAAGGAGGAAGTCCAATAAGGGCTTCCATTGATGCCGTCCCCGTGCTGTTCATTGCCCCGGTAATACCAAGAAGGGCTTTCCTTTGGATTGCAGTTGATATATTAACTGCAGATGACACTTATGTCCTCCTCCACCAGACTATTGTTTCATAGTTAATCGTTGGCCTTATGACAGTTGTGTAAAGCCACTGAACCACCTCAGGTGGTATTCCCCAGGTTTTGCCCCTAACTCTTATGTATTGCCAGAAAAGCCTAGTCGCCCTGGTAGTAATTTTTTCCAAGCGCGCCGTAGCATGTGTAGAATATAGTAAATTAATCGGTAATCCTGATTATCCTGGTCAGGATATTGGAATAAACTAAATAAAGAATTGTAGTGTCATCGGTGCTTGATAAGTGTGCAAAGTTTCAATTCTGTCTAACGTTTAAAAGTAAATTAGGTGAAGTTAATAAAAGCGTCATAAAAAGGATCATGCAATATTTTTATTGTTATAATTAAACAGTTTATCACAGCCAATATGATTGTAGTGGAATAAATATCATATTTAATTAATTGAAATCTCCCAATGAACAATGAATTCTTTTTATATAAAGTGCCAATATTTCACGTACATTTGAAAAAAAATACATTGCGGTTTTTTTCCTTTTATTTCAGCCATACAAAAACCCGATGAATTTCTACAAAGAGTTATGCTCTTTCACACTCTGTTGAATCCAATATAAGCGAGTATTGTTATAAATTTCCTTTTATTATGAAAATAAAGCTGTAAGATTTCTCTTCTCACATTTTATATTTTTTATATTCGAATTGATGATGACGATTTTGATTTCGTTTGAATAGGTAGAATATTAAGAGCAGAAACAAAAGAAATTAATTGAGTTTCCGTAACAATATTTTTACTGCAGGATATAACAATTATACAGGGAGTAATAATTAAGCTAAAGAATAAAGTTAAAAACAAAAATTACAATTAATGGTGGAACGATACTGCGCATTTAAAAGCTCCAAAAGAGGTCTACTTAAGTCTTAAAGTGCATTGCCTATGTATAAAATGAAGGTTCTCTCCAAAATGCGGCTATGCGTTTATGTTGGTGGTGGTACCATGAAATCTGTGACCGTAGATTTTCTTTATGTTGGTAAATTATCCCTTATACGTGATTATTTCTCTCATCATGAAATAGACCAATCAGACAATACTATTTTTTGAACGAAATCTGTTTAAATAAGTGATTAAATCCCAAACCCCGTTTAACCAAAGATAAATATTTGTCCTCCATATTGTTTTTCGTTTTGTCGATTATCACTACTATATTGGCATATAACAGCCTATGAAAATACATCAATTTCTCAAGGGTTTTTATGACCTAATATTGATTTTCATCAGTAAAAACTCTAAGATAAATTTTTCATACAAATAATTTGACATAAGGCGATAAAAATTGAAACACGAACATTATCTAAGTTGGGAATTCTGGAACCGTTGGCGATACTTGACACTGAACACTGTTTACACTACCACTACACCAACACTAACACTTTACATTATATTACGCGCGTTTCTATAACCAAATTATCTTCTTCAGAGACTGCTGTGGGCCAAAACTCACTCTCCCCACTCTACAGATACAGAGACATAGACAGATCAATTGAGCGTAATAGTTATGACCAAAAATATTAAATTTAGGATTTATTGTTCATTAAAAAAATATTACAAATTGTCAAATTTTATTATCAATAAAATTATTTGTTGTTGGTTTCAATCTAAGTTATTCAGGAAATGATCTAGCCGTATACCCCGCGACCTATTAATTTGAATCGGTTAAGCTGTCGAAATATTTTTTACATGATTTTGCTTTTTGCCAAATAGTTTCATGCACAATAAATTGATAGAAATTTTCAACTTTTTTCCAAGCAAAATCATGCTCAAAATATTTCGACAGTTTAATCGATTAAATTCATAGGTCTTGGGATATAATATATGAATAGTTGTCAACTAAATGAATACGATTTAACCAATTAATATTCGACTCATAAAAATTCTCCACCTTTATGTGAAGTAATGTAAATGAACAAAACTACCGTTCTTGGAGTGATCTGTTTAGAGAAAAGCACTCTCGGTATCCTGATAAATGTTTGGGCAGGGATATTACGAAACCCTGTGATTGGTCTCTTGTTTATTCCATAAAATTTTAACGGTGAAATTAACCTCCATATGCTGGAAAATACTACTGACCCCTTAAATGATCTTGAACTAGAGAACCAGCAGAACGACGATGGCAATCTAGCTCTATGAAAATTTGTTACACTTCCGGCAAGATGGAGCAGTAGCATAATTAGGGACCAGTTGGGCAATGATTATACATATAAATGAATTGGAAGCAGAGGTCCCAATGGGTGGTGACCTAGATCACGAGACTTACCGCAAACAGTCTTTTCTATGGAGCTACCTTTAGTTGGTTGTTTATATCACTCATCGTTAGTATGGAGTTTGAAAATAGCTTTTATCTACGACCACCTTTAAAATTAAGCATTTACAAACTCATATAAATACGTGAAAGTACATTTTATACATACGTCTAAAGCGTGCGAAAAAGAACAATACTTTTTAAATGGAAGTTTGATTATAACACCCAAAAGAGTGCGAAAAAGTACAATGCTTTTTAAATGGGATAATCATTATAACACTCTTTTTTATTTGTATATTTATTAAGTTACCTTAGATAATTTTGTGTTTTATTTTCTGTCAAAGGTTCTGTAATTGTAATGATTTTGTACTGTCATTAAGAAGTGTGAAACGTGAATGGTCAAAAATAGTCAAGAATTGTCAAAATTTTTGAAAGTTGTCAAAAATGGTCAATAATTATCAGAAACTGTCAAAAATGGTCAGTAATTGTTGAAATTTTGAAAAATGGTCAAATTTTTTGAAAAATTGTCAATATATGTCAGAAACTGTCAAAAACGGTCAATCATTGTTAAAAATTCTCAAAATTTTTGAAAAATTGTCAAAAATGGTCAATAATTGTCAGAACCTGTCATAAATGGTCAATAATTGTTAAAATTTGCCAAAAATTGTTAAAAATTGCCAAAAATTGTTAAGTATTTAAAAAAATAATCAAAAATAGTCAATAATTGTCAAATTTTTTGAAAGTTGTCAAAAATGGTCAATAATTATCAGAAACTGTCAAAAATGGTCAATAATTGTTTAAATTTTGAAAAATGGTCAAAAATTGTTGAGATTTTGAAAAAATGGTCAATAATTATAAAAAACTGTCAAAAATGGTCAATAATTGTTGAAAATTGTGAAAATTTTTGAAAAATTGTCAAAAATGGTCAATAATTGTCAGAAACTGTCAAAAATGGTCAATAATTGTTAAAATTTTGAAAAATGGTCGAGATTTTGAAAAAATGGTCAATAATTATAAAAACTGTCAAAAATGGTGAATAGTTGTTAAAAATGGTCTAAAATGGTCAAAATTTTTGAAAAATTGTCAAAAATGATCAATAATTGTCAAAACTGTCAAAACTGGTCAATAATTGTCAATAATTGTTGAAATTTGAAAAAATGGTCTCAAATGGTCAAAATTTTAGAAAATTTTTCAAAAATGATCAATAATTGTCAAAATTGGTCAATAATTGTTAAAAATGGTCAATAATTGTTAAAATTTGAAAAAATGGTCTAAAATCGTAAACATTTTTGAAAAATTGTCAAAAATGATCAATAATTGTCAAAACTGTCAAAATTGGTCAATATTTGTCAAAAATGGTCAATAATTGTTAAAATTTGAGAAAATGGTCTTAAATTGCCAAAATTTTTGAAAAATTGTCAAAAATGATCAATAATTGTCAAAACTGTCAAAATTGGTCAATATTTGTCAAAAATGGTCAATAATTGTTAAAAGTTGAGAAAATGGTCTTAAATTGTCAAAATTTTTGAAAAATTGTCAAAAATGATCAATAATTGTCAAAATAGGTCAATAATTGTTAAAAATGGTCAATAATTGTTAAAATTTGAAAACATTGTCAAAAACTTTTAAAAAATGGTCAATAATTGTCAACTTTTTTGAAAAATGGTCTAAATTTTCGAAAAATTGTCAAAAATTGTGAAAATTTTGAAAAAATGGTCAATAATTATAAAAAACTGTCAAAAATGGTCAATCGTTGTTGAAAATTGTCAAATTTTTTGAAAAATGGTCAAAAATGGCCAATAATTGTCAGAACCTGTCAAAAATGCTCAAAAATTGTCAATAATTGTTAAAATTTGGAAAAATGGTCAATAAATGTTAAAATTTGAAAAATGGTCTAGAACGGTCAAAATTTTTGAAAAATTGTCAAAAATGATCAATAATTGTCAAAACTATCAAAATTGGTCAATAATTGTCAAAAATGGTCAATAATTGTTGACATTTGGAAAAATTGTCCATAATTGTCAAAATTTTTGAAAAATGGTCGAAATTTCGAAAATTGGCCAAAAATGGGCATTTTATTGTGCATAAGCAGCAAGCTTCTGCCGGCGGTCCGACGACCGCACACCTTTTTTTTGGATTAGTGTAACACTAAAAAAATTAAAAATTAGACGGAAAATGTTCTTATTGCATGTTTCTCGGAAAAGTCAATGTAAATCATCAACATCATGGTCCCATTATTCAATGTTGAAAACTACCATAAATTTAAATTTAAACATGTATATATGTAAATTTCATGAACTTATTACCTTCATAAAACGACAATCAAAAAAATCAAAAATTTTCACAAGGGAACAGATTCTGGATCTTATAAATGGAGAACCAGATAATGAATTTCTTATGATGAAAGTAGGCAATAATTCAAACACAATTATTAAAAATAGAGATTATGTAATATATAATTAAGGGAAAGTATTTTTAATGTGGTCGTAGATAAAACATTGTATGATTCTCATGCGTGAATTACTTTTGCGCACTCGTTGCGAAAAAAGGCACTCGCTACACGCTCGTGCTTTCATTTTCGCAACTCGTGCGCAAAAGTATCACTTCACGCACTTGTATCATAAATAACTATTAGCCCAGAAAGCTCAAATTCTCCGCACGCTTCTACTTTACCGCACGCTTCTACTTTACCGCACGCCATGCGGATTCGTTTACTTTTCCGCGTGCTAAATACTAAAAAACTCGAACGCAACTGCGGTTTACAAATCAATAGAAGTCATTTTGCATATTTATTGAATTAAGTAACATTTTTGTAGTTAAGCATTAAACACTATTTCATTTCGTTTGCAAATTAAAATTTTCTGCTCATATTACAAATAGGTAGTTGATATTTACATTTTTGTAGGTGAGATACAGGATGTCATTGGATTTTACTTACCCCTCTCCACCCTCGAAGCGGTTTCAACATTTTCTCCACACATCTTTTCGTTCAATGTAAATTTTAAAATTGATACACTGTGTATAATTTTGTTGAGGATTTTCTAATATAGCATTTTATAAAAACCAAACAGTAATTTAGGTTTTATTTGTTTTGGAAAATGTATTTTCAGTTGAAAACAACCGAAAACGTCTCTGTTTAAATAATCGCTGCTGATTAAATTTCTGGTCTCTTTAGAGGAAAATTGGGTTAAGTACACAAGAGTCTCGAACGTGATGATACTTCCGTTAGGGATATCAAAGTTATCGCAATAAATTTATGAGGGCCTCTTAATACCAACTATTTTTAGATTATACATTACAATGTCTACGTCTACTTTCACAGAATTTTTAATTCACGATGAAAAATGGTTTCATCCTGGATTTATTCATTTTTTTTTCAATGAAAACGTCTAATTAACATTCTACACTCTAGTTAGAGTGATTTCTTCAGCTTCAACATTGTGAAATTTGGATCTAGGCAAAAATTACTTCACATTTTATCACACAGGGATCATCAGGATGAGCGTAAATGAAAGTTTCTCCACTTCGCTTTTTAAAAATCAGAAATCCTGTATGATTGAAAGAAATAACACACAGTAAACTTCAACAAACATTCAAATCAGCTTCAGTTTCATTTAAATTAATGGTTCAATCATTTTATTAATAATTTTTTTACGTGTCTAGTTATTTTGTTTCAAATGAATATGTTTGTCTTCGTGCTCCACATGTAGAATAGATTTCCTTTGTTATGACTATGACAAAAACAAAACCCTTTCACCACCATTTTGGTTGAGAAACTAATAAACAAGCTAAAATTTTATGCATTTAAACCTCGCGTTGAAGACATTTCCATTTGTAGGTTTACTTTTGATGATTGATTATGTGTTCCATATACAGACAGAGTAGTAGCTGTCGATTTACATAATGTGTATCCATCTTTCAATAGGACTTGATCAATCTATGTAGAAAATATAATGGAATTTCTTGTTTGTTGTGAAACATCTCATTGGTTGATGGTTGTATTAGTAGAATTATTGTCACTTTGTATTTGCAAAAATAATAGGTATATCAGAATCTGTAGTCGGAGTAATACCCAAAAAAGTCCTTTTTTGTTTCTCCATTACAAGGGTTCTTTAAGTGTTGCATTTAACAACAAAGTTGGCGCATATCAACAAATATCAAATGTCAAAATCAACTGTCATGTTTAGTTAACTAACGCCAAAGTTTCTTATGGTTGCGACATTTGTCACAAAAGCATCAATACCTCTGCAAGAACTGTTACGGCTGATTGGTATATATAGATTTGCTGCCGGAAGTAATAGATGGGTTTCGAAAAACCAACCCCCAACGACGAATGATCCTCCACCAAGACAATGTAAGTTTCCACACAGCTCGAGTAACAATTGAGTTTTCAAAGCAAGAAAACATCGAATTATTGGACCATGCTCCATACAATCCTGACCTAAAAGTCCTAACGACTTTTTCACTTTTCCAAAAATTGAACTGCGTGATTAAAGGTTCAAGTCCCCAGAAGATTCAGTCAACGCCTTCAAAAACTCTATTTTGAATGTACCATCAAGCGAGTGGAATTACTGTTTCCAGAATTGTTTTCAAAGGTGAAATGATGCAAAAATGCATTTCTCGTGGAGAATACTTTGAAAAACAATAGTGTTCAACGCTGGTATTTACATTAAAATTTGAATTGTTAGAATAATTTTGAACTGTGTTAAACATTCTTTCATTCGTTTGGGTTGTGTTCAACAGCACAGGCACTTGAACTGAATCTTTGAACCATTTCCCATGTTATCTACTTCCATTCCAGAAACTTCGTGTCCAAAATATTTCTAATATGTAATAGCTCACAACTGGCTACTCAGGCAGCGATAAATTCTGATTCAGTGCTGGACAGGGTTACCATCGACTGTTTTTTGGAACACCATAAAATTAAAATATCATTAATTTTAAAACAAAAACCACTCATTGACTTTCGATCGGTCGAATCATTCGCCCAGTCTGCATTAGAATATCAACAAGATCGTTGTCAGAACAATTGAAAATTAACTGTAGATTTCAAGTATTTTAATACTCTTTGATAAGTTTTAAAAATGCTGGTCAGTCGCACATTCCTGAAATTGACCATAATAACTTACACAATAGGAAATATTGAATACTTAAATACTTCTTTGCAGTCATTCACATTGAATTTTTTAATAAGGTTTTGAATAGCACATGACTGGTCAATGGTAACAATTCTGCTAACACCGAGGACACTTTGATTGATACAAATACCTAAAAAATTGTCTACATTTTCAATATGTTTCACATAATTATAACATAACATAATTTTAACTTAATATAGTTTAGAAAGTTTTTGTTATTACAAACTATCAGAATGTCATCCACATATATCAGAAGATAACACATTATGTTCTGCTTAATGAAGGAAAACAAGTAATGTTCCAATTTTGAGCGTTTAAAGCTTAAGCTACACATAAAATCGTTAAATCTGTTATTTACATTGCTTTATTTAAAAGGCATACTTTATGTTGACTATTTTCATTTACTTTAAGCCCCTCTGGAATTTTCATATACACCTTTTCGTTTTTAACCCCATTCAGGAATGCATTTTTTACATCAAGTTGCTCTAGATGTAACTTATGATTTATACAAATTGACAATAATATTCTAAAGCTTGAGAGTCTAGCTACGGGTGCATGGATTTGAGGAAAATCACTGATCTCTTGTTCAAAACCTCTCGCAACTAATCTTGCTTTGTGTAGGATTTTACCTTTATTATTCAATTTTTCTTTAAACATCCATCTGTTCCTGATTACTTCTTCATGTTCTGGATTGTCTACTAATACCCATGTTTTATTATTTTCTAATACAAGAATTTCTTCATCAACAGCCCTGCCCCATTGATCCCACTGTGAACTTCTTCTGGCATTTTGGAGTTGGAGTGTCACAAAGATCACTAAGCAAGGCCATGCATCCAAAATCTACTTCATAATCTTGTAAATGGGATAGTAACTTTATATTTCGTTTAGGTCTCTCTTCAGTTGTCCCACTATTTTCAGTTTCATTTTCATGTCGTCTCTCTGTTATTTCTTCAATTTGCTCTTCCCCGTTTTCTTCTTGATTATGTGCTTTCATCTTTCTAGTCTCTTCATTATCATCATATTCATCTTCACTGTCTTCTTTTGTTTTATGTTGTTCATTTGACACACAAAATTTTTCTTCGTCAAAGATAATGTTTCTGCTATGAATAATTCTACCTTCTTCTTCGTACTACAGTCTGTAGCCATTTTCAGTGTACCCTACAAGTTGGCATTTGATGCCTCTGTCGCCTAATTTTGTTCTTGAACTGTCAGGCATTCTTACATAACATACACATCCAAAGACACGCATATTTGAGGAATTTGGTTTTCTCTCTAGCCAGAGCTCATATGGAGTTTTATCTTTTACTAGATATGACTAGATAAGTTCTGTTGGTTATATATGCAGCAGTCAAAACGGCCTCTTCCCAAAAAATTGTGTCCATATCCGCCTGCATTATCATTGCTCTTGTCATGTTCATGAGGGTTTGATTCTTGCGCTCTACAACCCCATTCGTTTGAGGTGTATAAGGAGGTGTAAATGAAATTTGAATCCCTTTTTTATTACAAAAGTCCCTTAACAATGATGATTTGTATTCGCCCCCATTATCACATTTAATTTTAGCTACCTTCTTTCCGCAAAACAATGCTGTTACCTTGGCTACATAGTTTTTGAAACATTCAAAAACTTAATTTTTTGTTTTTACCACAAATCATCAATAAATGTAACAAAATACCTGTTGTCATTATGTGATGTAGGTGTAATTGGTCCACATACATCTGTATGAATTAATTCTAATAATCTGTTTGACCTTAAAGTTTTTGAATGATAAGGTAGATTTCTTTGTTTAGATCTTACACATACATCACAGATTACATCCCTTTTGTTACCTTTGAAACATAAGCCATTAACAAGACCAATGTTATTGATTCTACTTGATGATTCATAGTTTAAATGACCAAATCTTTTATGCCATATATTTTCATTTGATTCAATGGCTAAATTTGCATTGCTGGTTCCATCTAGCAGTTTGAATGCTAATCTAGTTTAGTGAACCAACGCGGATTTTGATGAAATTTTTTTTTTTAATTAATTCGAGGTCGCTGAACACGAAAATGAAAAAAGAAATCGGCGCTCTCTTACCAAAAACGAGTTATGAATTTTTGAAGATGAGTTCACATCAGCACTGCACTGGTTTTATTGTCATATTATAACTGATTTAAATGATGCATTATAACGTCTACACAATGTTAAATACACTATAATTACTTTTAACGATATTCCTCTCACACTCACATTTAAAAAACACTGATATTGATATTCGTTTCTTGCAAATTCGTTTTTTAATTCCACAATTATTATATCTTTTAACATTTTCATGTAACATGACTGACATATAAGTTTAGGTCTGTTTCCTCTTAGTCGCACAACTTGTACCTAATAGCATATTCAGTCATTAGATATTTAGCCACTTGAATTAGTTGCTGAATATTTTCGATTTCATGATTGTGACATAGAAGATATAAACGAGATGATCATGAATATACACCTAGTTTTCCGATAGTTAGCGCTGTATTACAGTTGAAATTTTTTTCTTCAAATTTTGAGAGATGATGATTTTAGAAAGATGGTTAGTTTTGAGATAAGTTTGGTTGATATTTATCATTTATTTGAACGATAATAAACCATTCAATTTGATCATTGAGGATGCTGAACAATTTTTTTTCTCTGAATTGCACACTTACCTCCAATTACCTCCTCAGTTGTTCGGCCTCTATAAACACTGCTGACAACGAAAATATTTGCTGCAGGTGTAATTCCAAATAAAATTTTGAACATACCGCTAATATTATAAGACTTTGGTTATCAAAAGCTGTTTCCCCTTTTTAGAAAATTTGAAAATTCTACTAATATCGCTTCCCGACCAACTAACAAAGATCAAAGTGGAATCGCAATCGCTTCTTATCAGCTTGATACATTTATTAGATAGGATTTCCGTTTGAAATAATGGAGTAGATTGATTATCGCGAGCGAAGCGAGCGCGCCGGATCGACGTTTCGCAATTCGCGCGCGCGAATTGCGAAACGTCGATCCGGTGCGCCTTTTTCACAGTATGTCGATAGCTGTTCATTCAATTTTTTCATAACTGATTTCAGTTAAACGAAAGTTGAGATAAATTTCTTATTCAGAGATAAGATTGGATTTTCGTTTGAAATAATGAAGTAGATTGATTATCGCGAACGATCCGGCGCGCCTTTTTCACAGTATGTTGATAGCTGTTCATTCAATTTTTCCATAACTGATTTCAAGTAAACGAAAGTTGAGCCAAATACAGCGCCAGCTATCGGAAAAATAGGTGTATGTTCATGATGTTCATCTTGTTTATATCTTCTATTTCACGATCATGAAATCGAAAATATTCAGCAACTAATTCGAGTGGCTAAATATCTAATGGCTGGGTACAAGTTTTACGACTAAGAGGAAACAGTCCAAAAATGTCAGTCATATTACATGGTAATGTCAAAAGATATAATAATTGTGGAATTAAAAAAGAATTTACAAGAAATAAATATCAATATCAGTGTTTTTTAAATGTGTGTGTGAGAGGAATATCGTAAAAAGCAATTATAGTGTATTTAAGATTGTGTAGACGTTATATTGCATCATTTAAAGCAGTTATAATATGACAATAAAACCAGTGCAGTGCTGATCTGAACTCAACTTCAAAAATTCATAAATCGTTTTTGGTAAGAGAGCGCCGATTTCTTTTTTCATTTTCGTATTCAGCGACCTCGAATTAATTAAAAAAAAATATTTCATCAAAATCCGCGTTGGTTCACTAAACTAGACTTTTACCATAAATTTACCCGTAATTCAGGCACACAGTATACATTTTTTAAACCAATCACTTTTTCCTTTACATTCATTACACTTAGCACTTTCACATCATCTTAACTTGTTGCTAGCATACATTTTCCTTTTTCTGCTAACTGTATTGACTTCGGCACTTCCAACTTTTTCTTATTTATCAGAAGTCTCTCATATCATTGATGTAGTGATGAGCTTGAAGAACTAAAACTGACTAGTGACATGTGTCATCGGCTTAGTGACATGACATGAATTCTGTCAGGGTTGCCAACTTTCACATATTATAACAGTCTAGACCTAGTTGTTGGATTACTTATGCAGAGCCTGGATAAGGAACATTCTCTTTCTAGGTCCTTTGATACCAACCCCAGTGCCATGGTTTGTTTTGGAGCCATCGGTGCACCAAATGATTTCTCCAGAATTATCTGGGTACATCACCTGTTCCCTAGATGGGATGATGATATTAACTCGCTCAGTGTCATGCTATCAAGACTCATGTGAAATATGGGCTCATCTAGTATTGTCCCAGTTGTATCAGTGTGTCTTTCTCGAACATTGTTCGGGGACCATAAGTCTCCCGATTTCATCCTAAGAATTGCCATCATTGCCTCCGCCCTTACAAAAAGTTCCAAAGGAGGAAATCCAATAAGGAACTTCCATTGATGCCGTCCCCGTGCTGTGTATTGTCCCAGTTATACCAGGAAGGGCTTGTTTTTTGAATGCAGTTAATATATTAACTGCAGAGGACACTTATGTCCTCCACAGTGAACCACCTCAGGTCTTATTCTCCAGGTTTTGCCCACAACTCTTCTGCATTGCCAGAAAAGCCTAGTCGCCCTGGTAGTAATTTTTCCCAAGTGTGCCTTCCAATTCAGTTTGGAATCAAGGGTCACTCCCAGATATTTAATTTCTTTTCATATTCTGTCCGAATATGTTTATATAGTTTGCAAATTAGTATCAGACTAAATGAGCAGGACCAAGACTAAATACTATCTTGGTCTTGCTATGTCCACCAGTATTGTTATTATTTGGCTTTTTTGTTGTATTTTCTACAAGTAATTACACCAAAAATGAAAATTTACAACAACTAGTTCCTGTTTATTAAATTTCTCCACCGTATTCTATAATAAATAAAGTAAACGTGTTTCGCAAGTTTTCTCTAAAAAAAACTTCTAGCGGCGTATATTTCAAACGAAAACTTCCATCTTTATTCTTCGCATGTTATCACTCTCCTTGATTACGAGTCTCGGGTTTTATCCTCACATTACTCTTTTGTTATTATGAATTTTGTGCGGTATACTAGGTAAATTATATTATATTGTATTAAAAGCCACTGGAGGCTCAACTTTTATAATAAATATTAGTACGTCGTCAGCTACTTTTAACTTTGTTATATTAGTCGCCACACAGCGTCCTCATGTTTTCCTACTTACAATATTTATTAATTCATTCTCCTTTCCTGATGAGGCGGTAAATATTTAAAGCCATACAAAGTGGGGTCTGATAAATCTTCTACTAGGGGGATTTCTTTCTACTGAAAGGACGATGTTTCCAAGCCCACGTAAACCTGGTGAAACATTATTCCGCAGGCCAACCATTTATGTGGCTACATTTAATAACTATGCCGGTATCGGCTGTTTCCAGGCGGGTAGGTGATTAGAGAGACTGTCTATCGAAGACATGAGAACACTAAAGAAGAAAAATATCCTGAGGAATCGTTAGAACAGACATTAGAAAAGATAGGAATTTTACTGGTAAAACTTAAATATAACAGTAAATACTGAGGTCTACGGTTGGGATTTATATATCTGGCGAACAGCGAAGGAGACAAACGAAAAGAGTGCTGGTGATTTGGTACTACGAACTCCTCTCATCTTAGACCGTTAGGTTTCGAAGGTAATAGAATATTAATGCCCTTGGACGAGACTGGTAGATACACGCAGATAGTTTTTTTAAGGAGGCTCGAGCGGTAGGGTACAGAGGTGTATTTATGGAACCTTTAGAGCCCTCTGTACATCATTGAATGGCATTATTTCAAACTCTGTTGATGGCGTCGGAATCCCATTCCTTCTTGCTTCCTTATAGAATTTCTTTGAGAATTTATTTTTTTCCTCTCTGGCAGCCGCTCTCATGCCGGGAGCACTGGCTTATTGTACTCTACTCCCACATTTAGTACACCCACCTAGTTATCCCCGTACCTCCGAGTAGACGATATAGTTACACTGGATGTGTGCCGTATATTTCAGGTAGCACATTGGCTTCTCCGAAAATTGTTTGTCTCCTCGTGTCTAGTGCCTCACAGTCAAATAAAATATAGGTTACGGTCCATTTTTATATTTGTCTTCGGACCACTTTCTTTGTGGTCCTAAGAACTGATTCTGGTTCAACATATTTCGTTGCTGAAGCTTGTTCATTTCCAGAAATTTGTCCCGGCACCTACACTAATCTCACTTTAATATGGTCTGCCAAATCATTTAGTTCTTTCTAGCATTCCTCTACCAGTCTGGATGTTACCTGCCTGGCTGTCATAGGTTTATCTTATTAGTATTAGTCCTGTGTTTGTTAATTCTGACACATTGTAGGATAGCATAAATTTCCACCTGATATACAGAGGTATGTTTTCCTAGTGAGAAAGAACATCTTGTGTTCCTCATTCCACTATACACCCCTAATAACCCCGTCCATTATCACGAGGTGTAGTGCAGCAAGGCCAAATAAGGCTTCTAGTGCTGCCGTTGGCGTGCTTCTTATGCACCTTGCAATACTGAGACAAATCTTTGCACCTTGCCTTGAGAAATTATAATTTCTCATCATGTGGTGTGGCATGTCCCGGGATTTCCGATTTTTAAAAAGAGAGGAGGTGGTTAGTTATACCTACAGAGTGAACGCACATATCATCGCTTTGTCACTTTTGTTCCTCGACCAATCCCATAACTACCCAACAAATTTCAATCTAATCGGTGGACTTTAAAAGGATTCGGAGCGGAAAACTTTTAATAACTGCACTATTAGTCTGCAGCCTCCAAAATGACATCAATTAACTGTCGGACACGATTTTTATTTCATAAAATCTAATTGAAATAAATGGTATGCGTTCCTATTCTTAAAACCAATAAGCTGCCAGTGAATTCCCGTTTGGTGTTTTGCTCCAACCGCTTTCAAAGAAAAAAAAAATACAAAAAGAACAAAGAAAATACGTATGTTGGCGTCTTTGCGAAAAATAGATTGGCGTTTTCAATAAATTGAGGTAGAATTATGTATTTTGTAACCGCGATATTAGACTCTTTTGTCATGCCGAAAAGTTTTTGTTGAGCTGGCAGGTTTGCGGAATAATGTGATATTGTTTGAAAACTTTACTAATAAATAGCAACACAATACTAGAGCTGCGTTGCGCTTGCTATTTTCAGAACACAACATGGCCGAATACTAAATAAAAACCTTATGTTTGTTACTGGAATTGTAGAAGTTGTGTTATTTATATGAGCAACTTCCACGATATTCATTGTTATTTGTTATTTTTTTTAATTTTAAATAATTAACTTCTTGTTGTTGCGTTCTGTCTGTAGTAACTGTTTGTTCTACTCTTCAGCTTCCATCTCTATCGAGAAAGTTGCTACATTAAACCATAGACATTTGAAATTGTTTACTTTTAGAAACGATCAATCATCTTTCTGACTTTCGGTTTAATCTTTTTCCTTACAGATTGCGCTTTACACAGATCCTCATATTTTACACAAATATTCGAAGAATGATGAATTTTAAACATGTACACACAAAACAAAAATAATATGAAATGGCAGTTTTTATGCATTTTTTATTTTGAAATTTATTGTTCAAAATGACAGCTTCCATTAATTCCATAGTATAAAATAGTATAAGGTAAATATTCGGAACATTGAAAAAGCGAAACCATCGGGTCTTGAACCCGGGACCCCTCGGTTAGAAATCCCTTACGTAACCCTCTGCGCTACGGACGGTTCCTACCCATCAATGTTCTGTTCGGTATTATAAGCTACCTCCAACCGCGACTGCGTCCTACAATAGCTATTTTTATTAATTTAATAGTTTGAAATTCCAGTTTTCATGACCTTTTCGTTCAAATTTGCACTTTGGCAACATACTATAGGTTTTGAAATAGTTCTGCTCCGTTCCTAAGTGACTTTTCACTGTATTTTACTCTTCTATGGTGCAATCACAGTAAACTTTTGTGATGTAGGTGAAAAAAATTCAATCAATTAAGTCTAAACTCAACTTTCCCAAAATAAATGAATTTATACCATCAAAAGCGTGATTTTATAAACATCAGAGGCGTGGAAAAGGACTTTAGAGACTCTGAGTAAATAATGATTAGAACCTCTAAGCTGTGTTATCCTAATTTGAAACATGCACAATATGTTTTTGTTTCCTCAGTTGATTGGCTTTGACAGAAACCAATTTGTCAAATCTAAGAACTCTCTATGTAAAAGTAAAACTATCAATCCTCAGTTTCCTAAATTTTAAACCCTCCCTATGGAATTCCTATAGGACTTTTTCAATTACCACCCCATCCCCCCCAATAAGATTAGGTTGTATCTTATCTTATCCTACCGTTACTCTTTTGTACCTTCATCACTCATGATCCTGTGTGGTTTTACAGCTTCTTCTTCTTCTTACATCCAACTCTGTCATCATTTTCCGAGAAGTCTTCTCCAATGGCGGCTCCTCCATTAAGTCACTGGGTCAATGACCTCCCATTAAAAAAAATAATTCAAAAAAATAATTAAATGAGCATTTAAAAAATAAAATATACCTACTATACACATAGTATAGTATTCATCTTAAGTAAAATTTACCTAAAACGTTTCAAGACCCCCGTGTAAACGTTATTCCGCATCAAACAAAACCAAAATTGGAAAGCGGGCTGGAGTCCACCGTTGACCTCAAGGTGTTATATGGGAACGGAATTTGCCAAGCGCGGACGATCTTCGCGGCGTGAGAGAAACACGCCCGAAGTTTATATGTGATGGGTCAATAGCCCGGTTTAATATCGACTTACGTTACGCTTAGAAAAGAGATGAGCAGAGGGGTTGGCAGGCCGCGCTATATAATGATTTAAAGGAGAGCGGACTCCGGAGGCCTATGGCGGATAGGCCTCCGGAGGGCTGGTCAGTAGCGTTCCGTATTTTAAGATTTTGGTCACATCACCTATGACCCTCCTATCAAATTAACCATTCATATCCAGCTATTTTTTCCAAATTCCTCTTCCGTCCTTCTACATGCATTCTTAGCCATTTTCAGCTTATTTCCTTTTATAATCCTCAGTTTTCTTCTGAATCAGCTCGAAGTCCACCCAAGTTTTCATTTCGCATTTGGTGATTCCCACTTGTCGAGCTGTTATTAGTCCATCCACCTCATAAACCTTTAACCTACGTAAAATAGCTGGCTCAATTTTAATATTTGGGTTTAAGTTTGTCCAAAATCAACTTTCTTTACATACCAGGAGTTTGCTGTGTTTTGTGTAGGTTCGTTGCTCCAGTATGTCTAATGTTTTGTTTAAATCCACCGAGATATACACCCCAAGCTGCAGTTTGATATACCAAATATACCAGGTCCTTTAAATACCGTTTCCGACTCTTTTTCTGCTACGGTATCGGCCATTTCATTGCCAATAATACCGTTGTGCACCGAGGCTCACTTAAGTGTTCCATATTGTGGGTTAACAGCTTTTGTAGGCATTCCCAGACCAGTCTGGAACTACCACCTCTACCGAGACTTCTTTTCTGAATATGTTTCCCATATATTCTGCCTCTTCACTTTTATTTTTGTTTTTTATAATTCTGTCTGGACCACTGCTGATAACTATTAAACTCTATTTTGTTCGTTATCAACTTTAAACACGTTAACTGCCTGTCAGCTATATAGATGCCGCTTGTATCAAGCCCGGATGAAAGCTTCAGCTAACGCATTTAGAAACAAAATCCAGGAATAATGGACATAAATGAATGTGCATATAAAACAGCCGAGTATGTTAAAAAAAATGTTTTCCGCCCAAGCTGTTAAAAATATAATAGCATTTTTATTCGGAAATTTACGCCAAGTGCGTTCATATATGTACGATACGCGACAAACAGATTCGAATAAAGATCAAATAGCAAAACATCAACCGTAATCAGGGTTGATAACTATTCCCGCTCGCTCGCCGGATGTCATAACAACTGCTGACACCTGAATGGGGGATTGGGGAGCAGCACATTTGTGTGAAACTTGAACTTATCAGCCAAGGCGAGGGTTTGATAACTTGTGAATCGCTTATAGAATCGTTTAACGGGTCGACTGTGTGTATGTGGTGTGTATTAGGGATCATATCATAGATCGAATGGAGATGAGTGTGACATTTCTAGAGTGGGATTTCAACAATAGATCTACAGTTTGTCTGCCTGATGATATACGTTCGTTGTTCGATTGCTTTTTAGAGTGGTTAACACTCGACATTGATTTGTTTTTGTTCTCGATTGTCTGAAACGTTTATACCGAAATTTGTGATTTAGGCCGAGAAATATAGACCGAAAATGACCTATTCGTGTAGAGATGCATCAAGTCAAACTAGTTTGATTTTACTCAACAAACTTGACTTGACTTGAAAATCAAACTTCTTATGTAAAAAAGTTTGACTTGACTTGATTTCTGTATCTTTAGGTTTGACTTGAAATCAAACTTCTTCAAACAGTTTGAAGTTTGAATATCATATTGCGCAACGTGACTCTGATACTAGTGATAACGAAAGTACAATATCTGAAAATACTGCAACAATTGCAAAGGTTAAGATAATTTGTAAAAAAATTAAAAACTCCGAAATGTTAAGATTAAACTTCGCAAAATTTTGCGACTCAATAAATTTACACATGACCATTCCCAAACTGGAGGTAAAAACTAGATGGAACTCTACATTGGAAATGCTCTCCTGGGCGTTACAATTCAAACGTTCGATTAATATTCTTTGTGACAATACCGATACTCTTAAATTTTCGAATACATGCTACAGAATGGGATGTTATTGAAAGAACATGTGAGTATTTTCAAAGTTTCAAGGAGAAGGAGAAGGAGAAGGAGAGAAATATTCTACCCTTACTGTGGTGGTTATTGGGATCAATATGATACTCGATGAGCATGAACTAGATAATAAAGAAAATATAGACGAACTTGATGCAAAAATAATTCTTGCCCTTCAGGCAGTTTGCGATAAAATTGTTAAGCATTACAGTAGGACTAACTGGATGTATTGTATCGTTTTGATTTTGGAGCCTCGTCATAAAATTGAAACGTTTTCTTTAACGACATGGGGACAATCTTTAAAAGATGAGGCCATCAAGAAATTTGAAGAAATTTATGAAGAAAATTATTATTCACCTTACACTGTCAAAGAGTCACCCCAAACCCAAACTGAATATACAGTAAGTGTGTTCGAAAAAAAGTCTGATGAAGTTACCGATTTTGATTTAGACTTGTTTGGACTTTTCCAATCATCTCCAAAAATAAATATAGACGAAAATTCATGGAGATACGAAATCGACAAATACGCAGCTGAATCACGAGCTGACAGTACCGATGACATAATAAAGTGGTGGAAACGTCACGAAACTGTATTTCCAACTTTATCAAAAATGGCGAGAGACTTTCTTGCCACCCCAGCAATATCAGCCTGCATAGAACGCTATTTTTCGAGAGCTTCTTTTGCAGTAACAAAAAAACGAAACCGATTAAATGACCAGTCTATTAGAACATTAATTAATGTGTTTAAATTCGTGGCTTCAACAAGAATCCATAACAAATATCACACAAGGATCGCAGGAATAGGTCACTATCTATATATACCTATATATATTAATTGTTGCTTTCAATTAATTTGTAAGAACTTTACTTTTCACGAAGAATTTATTTTAATGTATTTTCTTTTTGTTTCAAATAAATGTATTTGTTGTACCTACTTTCGATATTTAACATAAATATTTCACCCACTTAAGGTATATCTACTAAATAAATTATTTTTCAAACTCTTTCAAACTAGTTTGACAAACAGTTTGAATTTTCAAACCTGTAACCATTGCCCAGTTTGATTTGACTTGAATTATTTGTCAGAGAGATTGACTTGAGTTTGACTTAATTTCAAGTCAAACTCAAGTCAATCTCAAACATTCAAGTCAAACTTGTGCAACTCTATATTCGTGTTTTACCAAAGATTACAAAATAAATATAAGATATTTCACTTGAAGGCGGTCTGATTCTTCTTAGTGTTTTAAACGATCGCCGCACTCATAAATCATATTTACGGCTCCCTTTTGTTGTAAATAACTACACCGCTAGGTACCAGGGCATTATAAAAGTATATTTTATTCCAAGCTATACAGGGAGAAACTTGAGAAATATATATTCAAAGTAATAGGATGATATATTAAAGGTTTTTTTATATAATGTTTTTAAATGTTAATTATTTTGAAAAATGTTCAGGATATGAATTTGAAAAGGAAAGTTTAGGTATAAGTAAAAAATACATCAAAATTTTTAAAATGAATCAATTGACAGATTTTATTCAACATTTTAGTAATAGATGATCTAGCAGTTATTTATACAGAATATCACAAATTCGATTATATATACTCACTGGCCACCAGAATAATAGAACCACTAAAACAATTTTGATCTTTAGTTTGGACACCCCGTATTTTTTGGATTCACAAGGTTAAAACATATTATGCAGCTGCAGGATATATTTATTAATAAATTAGATATGTTAATTTTCAAATTTCTATGAATACCCAGTACCTATAAGTACTAAATAACTAACTAATTTATTATTATCAAATATCTTTGTTACAATAGTTTAAAAAAGTTGAATTCCGTATTTGATAATAACTAATTTAATAGCCACCTCTCAACGTCTTTTGGACAACGATAAAAGGATATTTCTGGTTTTCCCACCTTGCTGAAACAACCCATCACAGTACAACACACAGGCATTTTAAAACCACAATTATAATATTATTAATGTTACTTTTGGAAGACAGGAGTTAAAATAATGCGAACAAGAAATTTTACTTCCGGAACGTTTCCCGAAAGACTAAATGAAATACTTATACAAAGTTCCTAGAGATTGTAGGAACATTTCTGGCCCTTAATTGCTTCTCTATATTTTTATCTTTGTTTACATTATAAGTACTTAATACCAAGACTGCATCCAGAATTCGTGGGAAAGTGATAAACTCTACGATTTATTATGTATACAACTAAGACTATTAACAAATATAACAAAATATTTATTTTATAAGTTTTGCTATTGAAGAGAAAAATATTAATATTATTTTTTCCTTATTGCAATAATTAATTAATAAATTTAAAATATCTATTGAACATAAACATAAAACACGAACAACGAATTCTAAAATACCAGCGCTCGATAGGCGACGACCCGTAAAATATGCAAAATTAAATGCAAGTAAGGATAAAGCGACATACTGTAGCATGGCGCCAACCGATAAGTCACCAGACAGTAACCAGCGGTATGAATCCTTTGATCGATAGAATTCGTACGAGTGAACAATCTATTTTTTGTAATCTTTGGTTTTACGGTGTTGACGGCCTGTAACTTCATTATTTCTCAACGAATATTAAATTTGCTTTTTTCATATTAAAGGTATTTCCGCCCTCTGTTAGAGTATGAAATTATATATTGAAAAAAGTTTTTTAATATATGACTTATTCTATTTTACAACTAAGGCTCTTTTAAATAATAATCGCTGCCGTTGTTACAAAATAACTTTTTCTTGAAAAACAATTATGTATTGTGATTCTTAATGATGAAAGCTACCGATAAAAATGATTTTCGTATCGCTCAAGCTAGTGTAGATCGATAATTTGTTAATAACGCTGTATCTTGTTAACTATTTCACTTACAGATTCCAGCTTTGGTACATAATGTCTGCGAGTAAGGACGAATGATTTCACGAAACGCCGAGAGACGGCAGTGATAGGAGCTTGTTTTAAAATTGTTTATTTAACATTGCATAAACAATGATTTTTTTATCGATAACTTTGGATCTAATTAATTTCTTTTTTCGTACAAAGCCTAGTTTTGTAGGACTTTTGAAGGCGAATAAAAAAGTATTCAACTTTTTTTTGTAAAATCTGACGGAAAAAAATATAAGAGAAAAACGTAAAATATCCATAAAATGACAGTTTTAATTGACTGTTAAACAATGTGAGGTTCGATTTGACGCTTCGGAAGCATAATATCGTCTTGTACATCGTTCCGAGTGACTTCCTGAACCACCGCAGATTTTCTAATACTCTACAACTATCTCTCAAAACTATAAGACAAAATTTTGAAGGAAACATCATTGCCAGTGGTAACAGTAAAAAGGTTTTCAAATATATACGATCGTCCCTATCATCAAAAGTTTCCATTCCTCTACTTCAAAAACCAGACCATACCGTATGCTCTTCTAATAAAGAGTCTTCTGAGACGCTCTCTTTAGCTTTCTCACAAGTTTTCACTCAAGAACCCAATAATGACAACCTCCCATTAATTAACTGTCCCCGCCTCAAGGCATCTTTAGAACATGTAGTATTTACACCAGACCGTATAAAACAGCACTTACTGAAACTTAGCACTAACGCATCACCTGGTTTAGATGGTCTAAGTCCAAAACTCCTAAAAAGCTGCGCAAACTCGCTTGCAACACCCCTGTCGTTAATTATGCAAACGTCCTTTACCCAAAGTTCCATGCCCCCCAGTTGGAAATTAGCATCTATCACACCCATATTCAAAAAAGGTAACAAACTTGATTCCAACAACTACCGCCCGATTAGTCTGCTGCCAGTAGTCAGTAAAGTCATGGAAGCCATTATTTCAGAGGAGATGACCAAATTTCTTCTCCTGGAAAATGTGATTCCAACGCAACAACACGGATTTGTCTCCGGCCGTTCCACCCTAACCAACTTGCTACACTGTGTTAACGACTGGACATCATCCCTTAACAATCGGCAGCCAGTTGATGTTGTCTATCTGGACTTCTCCAAAGCCTTTGATCGTGTTCCCAAGCGCAGACTTCTACACAAACTGGAACACTTCGGCATTCGCGGCTCTTTACTTAGCTGGATTGACGACTTCCTAACAGACAGACATTTCAGAGTAAGAGTTGGCGAAGATTTCTCAAGGGATAGACTGGTGGAAAGTGGAGTACCACAGGGTTCTGTTCTTGGTCCTCTGCTTTTTACGGTTTACACCAGCGATCTCTCTTATCACGTAACTTATAAAATATCTTTCTTCGCTGACGACACAAAGATATATACAAATCCAATCACCAACCAACAAACCCTCCAGTTGGACTTAAACTCCATCTTCATCTGGTGTTCCCAATGGCTACTTCCGTTGAACACTGAAAAATGTGTAGTGCTCCGATTCGGTAAAAATAACCCACTACTACCGTACTCCGTAGACGGCCGACCATTAATTTCTGTGTTTTCCTATAACGACCTCGGAGTTATCGTAAATAGCAACCTAACTTGGTCTGATCATATAACTTCAGTCTGTAAGCGCGCGAACACCAGACTGTATCTCATTCGCAAGTGCTTTTCGAGTGTTTCGTTTCAGTCGTTTTGTAAACTGTATACTATCTATGTCCGACCAATTCTCGAGTACGCCGGTCCAACGTGGTACCCTGACCTAGTTCGTTATAAAAATATTTTGGAAAATGTTCAAAGAAAAGCCACTCGACTGTCCCTGGGACCGCGAAGTCCTTCCTACGAAGAGAGACTCTCCATGGCCAACCTAACTTCCTTTGAACTTCGCAGGCACCGCGGAGACCTCATTACCACATTTAAAATATTAAAATTTAATTTTGGTGATATTGATATGATGTTCACCTTAAATCCAGATACCCGCCTTAGAGGACACCTTTTTAAACTAAAAAAAGAAAACTTTACCGTCAAGAAAAAACTTCTTACCAAACAGGGTTTTCGACAGCTGGAATAACCTTGATGTATCCACAGTTTCTGCACCATCAACTAACTCGTTTAAAAACAGACTTGATCGAACGCTTCTAGAGCACCTATAGTTTCTTTTTTTTTGGTATATTTGTATATATTGTAGTTATTTTTCTTTTCTTCGCCTACTAGTAGGTTACATATGTAATTATCTGTTTTTGGGCACAATAGGGACTTGTCCCTCTGCCCTTGTCTGATTATAATAATAATAATAATAATAATAATACTACCTGTACACAAAAAATCAGCCGTTCGCAAGTGAACAATGCCCATGGCCCTAAATTTCCTGGCCTAATTATCTGATCGTAAAACGAACAATAACAAAAAACAATTAAAAAATATCTTTGAAGCCTTAGGAAACCGATGCCCGATTGCACCGTTTACTCTAAGACAGTCTTAAAATAAAGTAATCTTAAAAAGGGTTCTAGGATTGATAGAGGAAGAAATTTCGAAATTATTTTTAAGGAAACCTACAAGACCAAATGATCAACTATTATTACAGAAACAGCAGCGTGTCTTCCATGAATCAGTTCCTAGCAGCACTTTGGTTTTATGGCTGCACTGGGCATTTGATAACCATGGATGATGTTGTTTTCTTTATATTTATAGGTTAATCGCTTACATTTGACGCGGGCGAATGCTAACTGTCACTTTATATAAAGCCAAATCTGAAAAGTCACTAATAAGTTTTCTCAGTGTTGATATGTACGCAATGCGTAAAGGTCTTCTTTACTAAGTAATGCTTAAGCTGCAGCGGTGCAACAAGCGAGAAAATTAAGTGCTTCTTAAAAGAGAATGCTTAAATTCTAAATGGTGTAAACCGGAATGAGAGTTTTACTTATTATTATGCCTTAGACCAGGTGGTACGCGAGAACGTTTCAGGTGGTACGCGTGAGTGACGTGAGCCGACATTTTTGACTCAACACACTGAACTTGGGACTTCAGGGACCAAACTCAACGGCCTTCACAGCCAGTGACAAAATAAACTTCAACAGAAAGCTGGTCCTGTTTTGTTCACAAATTCAGTAGGAGAATTTATCTGCATTTCCAACATATGCAATATGCCAGATGTGGTTGCAGATATCATTTTTTCACTTGGAAGGTCTTCAAAAAATCTTTAAGAAGTATTTCTCTGAAGATCATTCAAAAGTGGACTGGATCAGAAATCCTTTTTCGGGAATTCACCAAATCAATTGAAAACTAAAAGAAAGTTTTATCCATATTGCCGAAGATAGTTTCTTGAAAGATTATTCTAAAGAGAAATCTTTAATTAACTTCTGGCAAGCTCTGCTATTTTTGATGCCATTTGTTACGAAGTTACTTGTGTGAGAGTGGATTTTCTGAACTTTTATAAATAAAAAATAAACATAGAAGCAGAATAAGTGTTGAACAGGACTTAAGAGTGAAGATAAGTTCCATTACTCCTAATGTTGATATTTTAATCACAGGCAAACGACAAATACTATAAAAGTATGTTTTATATGATGATTAATTTTATAAATAAACAAATATCTAACCATTAAATATAATGTTTTCTCCGAAATTTAATTCACAAAGCACTTGAACAGTTTTAGAAAAGTAAATATTATAAGTTTATTAAAATATTTAGGTCTAGTGGTACACCAAAATTTCTCAAAAAGTAAAGTGGTACGCTGGTGCAGAAAGGTTGGGAATCCCTGCCTTAAACCATAATCCAAACCTGTTTCAATCTTCTCAATTGTTTGGTAGCTGCAAAATTTCGTGATTTTCATCATCTGCCTGTCCCCTTAAAACCCGATAAACAACGTTGCTTTTTCTAGGATACCAATTAACACTAACCGAGCTCTAAAGTAATATAAATACCTTTGGGACATTAGGGTTTGGACCAGTAGTGTTATTTGGAGCTGCCTGTGACCCTCAAAATGTATCTTTTATATACAAAATTATCACGTATGTTTTCCTATTAGGTTTAGATGTTTTATTAAAGTGAAACTTTTTTTACATCGCCTAAAAATTTTTTGTCCATTTATCGCATATCGCATATCGCTTTACATACATCACATGGTCTATATAGGTACAACATAAAAATATTATAAAGTATTATTACAGTTTCCTGTAAAATTGTCGTATTTAATAGAGCGTGTTACCAATAGATATCGAGTAATAAATATATTATTCTAACGCTTTAAAACAAAGTTTTGAAAAATATGTTTCAAAAACAGTGACCGTTCAATTAAGAAGAAACAAATACTTCCCGGGCTATATGCCCCTACACACATTGAATTTCGCTTCTAAGTTAAGCAGGGTCGGTATGATCTACAAGATTTAACCAACCATTCTGGTTTGCAATTAGTAGGGACAACATAACTTGCAGACCGAGTCTTAAGAATAGGTTATCGAGGCTCGGCCATTTTGTAATTAGAAGAATCACCATGTTTGTAGGGAACTTTTGATTTCTTTTGGAATTTTGTGTCGATCCTTAGTTGGGATAATTTCAGTCTCACATAATCGTTTAGGGAAAATCCTCAATTAGTAGTGTACATTGGTAGTGGTTTTCCCAAGAACATCTCTTTGGGGGATTTTACTTGCCGCTGGTCAATTTGGTTCATATTCCAACTTTATATTAGGTCTTAATTTACTTACTCAACTCAGCTGACTGGACAATAAAAACCCCTAGGAACTCTGACCAGAAAGGGTTTTTTTCCTTTTCAATCTATCTTCTTCAATATAAGTTCACATCGAGTCTCAGTCTTGGTTGGTTATGCAGATTCTACATTAGTCGACGTTGGCAGTTTGGTCCATTGCAAAGTTGTTTAAATGCACTGGAGTATCTACAGGATGTTCCTCTGTTGTAAATTACAGACTTTACTGGATATCTCCGCAAGTGGATACACGCAAGTTTAGTTTAATTTTTTTTGTGATTTTTGAAGCTTGCTTCTTATTGCACGACATAGGAATTTTGAGAAGGCTAGTGAACTCGTGAAACGTGTAACCGTTACGAAAAAGCGTTCGTCACGCGATAACTCATTCAAGCGACTATGCGCAATATCTCTTGCCGCACTGAGCTCGCACACCTGTAGGTGTGAAAAATTGTCTAAAATGGTCAAAAATTGTTAAAATTTTTAAGAAATGGTTAATAATTGCCAAATATGTTAAAATTTTTGAAAAATTGTCAAAAATTTGGAAAAATGATCAAAAATTGTCAAAAACTTTCAAAATTTTGAAAAAATGGTTAATAATTGCCAAATATTTTCAAAAATTGTCAAAAATTTTGAAAAATGGTTAAAATTTTCGAAAAATGGTCAATAATTATCAAAGACGGTCAATAATTGTCAAAACCAATCAAGATTCGTCAAAAATTGTCAAAAATGATCAATAATTGTTAAAATTTTGAAAAATGGTCAAAAATTGTCAAAATTTTGAAAAAATGGTCAATAATTGCCAAATATAATAAAAATTTTGGAAAATTGTCAAAAATGGTCAATAATTGTCAAAGACGGTCAATAATTGTCAAAATTCGTCAAAAACTGTCAAAAATGGTCAAAAATTTGGAAAAATCGTCAAAAAGTGTCAAAAATTGTCAAAAACTGCCAAAATTTTGAAAAAATGGTTAATAATTGCCAAATATTTTCAAAAATTGTCAAAATTTTGGGAAAATGGTCAATAATTATCAAAAATTGTCAAAATTTTTGAAAATGGTCAAATTTTTTGAAAAATTGTCAAAATTTTGAAAAAATGGTCAATAATTATTAAAAATTGTCAAAAATGATCAATAATTGTCAAAACTGTCAAAATTGGTCAATAATATTTAAAATTTGAAAAAATTGTCAAAATTTTGAAAAAATGGTCAATATGTTGAAATTTTTGAAAAATTGTCAAAAATGGTCAATAATTGTCAAAGACGGTCAATAATTGTCAAAATTCGTCAAAAACTGTCAAAAATGGTCAAAAATTGTCAAATTTTTTGAAAAATGGTGAAAAATTCACGAAAAATTGTCATTCTGTTGTGCTTAAGAAGCAACCTCATGTCGGCGGTCCGGCGACCGCTCACCTTTTTTTTACATACTAATGTTTTATTTTATTTTTAGATTAGTGACGCCTTGGATTAACAGTCATTACCGTCGATCGGAATGATAACTTGTTTATTTATACCATGTATTATCAATGTAAATATCTATTTGGATATAGCTATTAGCCAGCTTTAAAACATTGTAAACGTTTACCAAGGGTGCGTATTTACAATCTAGTTTTCTCATTCTTAATTATTACAGCAGCCGCGCCTGAGCTCATGCGTCGTCGCCTATTGGTTCCATACGAATTTTTGTAGTTAACCTGCCAACCTTAGGTGTCGTATTTAACCAATAAAATACCGAGATTTATTTTTTTAGGTTATGATACTATTTCCATACTTATTGCTTTTTTTCTTCTTTATAGTAGGTATTGCTAGGATAAGCGTTATCATTTTACTCAGATCCTGAATGAATACGTTGATATCTAATATTTTTTTAAATAAAATAATTCAGATTAACTCAGCATTTTCTTATTTATATGGTAAACAATATCGAGTGGATTTGTAGTGGAAAGGCATTACTTGTCGACTGGTCTTTTGATGAATTGGTGACTAGTCCATTGTGCATTGGGTATTCGCTGCAATTTATCTGGCGCCCTTAACAATCTATAGTTCACCGGATCACCCCTTCTCCGACTTAAGAGTTACCGTTGCGAGTACCCCAACTGTCCTGGAGGCAGTTGGTAATTCAAGCTTCCATAATTCATAGATTTGTTATTTTTGCATATATTGGGAATTGTCGGTGGCATGGACTCATCTCCAAGAGGATGCCTACCAACCAAACCCACCTCAAATTCCGGTTACACCGTCGTCTCCTCCCTACCTATCACTCCTACCTCTCTTGCCATATCGAGTCCTTCTCACCCCCTAATCATGCTCTCTTCTACGACACTTACCTCCATCTATTCCTCCTCCCTCAACATTATCTCCACCATGTTTTTCCAATACACCACCTCCCCTAGTTTCCTCTCCAGCTTCATCAGCAATTCCTCGTTCTTCCATCATCTAAACACATGCTCCACATCATCCTCCACTTCACACTTCTCGCACACTCCAATTTCTCTTTTCCCAATCTGTGTCAAGAAGTAGTTCACCTCTTCGAATTTCCGGTCCATCCAATCTCTCCTACTCCCAATCGCTCCTTTTAGCGCGCCCTCAGACTCCTCTCCTCTCACCTTCTCTCCATTTTCTCCTCCATCCATTCCTGTACTACCTCTCTGTACGACGCCGTAGGCGGAGTGCTCAATCGTCCGAGAGCGATATGGACAATCCACACGAGTCGAACAGTATATTTTTTCTACGACCCACTTAAGAAAAAATCTAGAAAATAAACATTTTATTAAACTATAATATAACTTCAAATTAAAAATTTTTAATAATTTTACTATTATTATTATTTTATTATTATTTAGAAATAAAATTAAAATTTAAAAAAAAATTCCCAACGGGGAATCGAACTCTGATCTACCGTGTGAGAGGCTGGGATACTTACCACTGGACTACCGATGAATATACTAATCATCTATCTATAACGTCAAATGTATTACATAAAAACTGACGTTTGTCAGGAGTACCCTTAAATATTCAATTTATTCTGTTTCTATACGTTATACGTCTCCTTTGCGGCTAAGCGAATATCTGGTGGAAAATTATTTATTGATTCATCACTCATTTTTACTAATATTTTTCTCAAAAACTATAGAAATATTTTGACAAGTTATTTTGACGTTTCTATGAAATTGAAAAAAGATTAGTTGGGGGGGTACTAAACGCGTATGCTGATTGGTGGATTTCATATACGTTCTAGGATGTATATGAAATCATATCCGTTCAGTTGACCGGAATGGCCTACATTTACATTCTGTAAATTGTGCAGAAAATGGATAATATACATGTGGGTGTAGAAAAAGATTTTTTTGTTTCTACTAAAGTGCAGTTACATACACTTACGACTCGTATGCCCGGCCATTTCCTAAAGTTAGGTAATAGGTCGGATTTAGGAATCCCTAAATGCAATATACGTTTCACCACGCGCTAAGTAATACCTAGTAGTGATAATATTAGGTATTTTCTATCACTCAGCTGGAAAATAAGGAGTAGGCGATGATTATTATAACGAGACGCCAAGAAAGTGTAAATTAAATTGTCTTGAAAAAAGACGCATTTAATAGTTGTAACGAAGTTTCTAGGTTTCTATGGAAACAAATACTTTTAAAAATCCGGATTATTTCAATTTTTATTTTAGAGTTTTAGAAAGTTTTCAACGTAAGCTGAACATGCAACCACTTTCATTCCAACAAAACATTCTAGTGGAAAATGTTCTATAAAGCACTCGCGTTATTGATCCAGAAATATTACGCCGATATGCAAATAACTCCAGTGAAATAAAAAAATATATATCCAAGTTTTGGGCTACGTTCTTGCATTTCGTATTCAGATCAAAATTCCCCTTATTTGAATAATCACAACGTTTACAGTTGTACTTGGGACTACCTGAAAATATTTCTTCCGATAAATTTAATATTTTCTTATAAAAATTGCAGTAACAATTACTGGAATACGAGGGTATATTATAACATAACTTGAAATTGGAATGAAGATATAAATGGATCGTAATTCTGATCTACACCTGAAAAGACGTGGGGGTTTGAAAAGAGGAAAAGAACAAGAATTGGCAAACATCGAATTAATGTCCCGTAGAAAAATGTTATCGCCGAATTTATCCACTAACGACTTCGTTTTTATTCCAGAATGTCGAGAAACTGCGTATAACGCGATTTAAAACACTTCATCAAACTTAAATTATACCATACTGAAATCACGATCAAATTGAGTTAAAAATGAGGTAAAAGTGGTTTTGTTCTTGTAACCTGATAGAGAACTGTCACAAACTGTATACAGTACAAACCATAAACTCGAACTCGGCTTTGTTCAGAAACGTCTCGGAAACTACGGCCCCTTTTGCTTTCTTGTCAGTACAGGAAATAAGCTTGATTCGATTTTCTGTAGAGTAAAAGATGTTTGCAGAAAAACAACTTGATTATCTAGAAGTGTTCAATTTAAAGTACGCTCATTTTGAACGTTCAGTTCAGGAAATATAAAACTATATGAAAATAGATTTTCATAATTCCACTATTCAAACTGACTGAGCTAATAGGAGTACAAATAGACCAAGCAATAGGTAAGGTAGCTGATGGTAATATGCTCATATTAAGAGGAAACCCTAATGAAAAATAGAAAAAACGGGTTTTCATATTAATTTTTCGGGGGTACCACGAGTGCTTGAAAATTACCGATAATTTCCATGAAAGCTTGTTGTTAATGGAAATTGACAACAAGCTTGAATGGAAATTATCCGGTTAATTTTTAAGCACAAGCGGTATTTAGGGAGAATATTTCTCGAATAAAAATACAAATTACTGTATATCTCCACTAAATTGAATTTGTACTTTTTTTCACTTATAATTACACGAGAGCTTTTTTTGTCGAAGTAAACTTGACATGTATCAATAAGAATTTTGTTGCCTGGCAATTTAACGAAAAAAAGTGCCTCTGAAAAAATTACGAGTCCGTAGGACGAGTAATTTTTTCTGGCAGTTTTTTGAGTTGATTTACCTAAAATGGCAACAAAATTCGAATTATAAATGTCAAGTTTACTTCGACTCAAAAAAAAGCTAGAGTGTAATTCGGTAAGACAATTTAATGAATATGTAAATCAATAAATTAAAAAATGAGATGTAAATCAGTTTATTTAATTTAACGGAAAAGTACAATTGTTAAAAACATAATTATTAAAAATAGCTTGATTTTCAGAACTTTCCACAAATGAAAACTTTTCTGACAACGCAAGTTTGAGAAAAATTGACATAACGTCATCAAAAATTTGTTTACAATGCTGGTTGTCATGCTTTCAAAAGTTAGGTTCCGTTATTGTCGCTGGAAAAGTTAGGGCAAACTTTTTTCGCAGTCATAATGACAAAATCACGCGGCTTATGGGATTTTTTATACATGAATTAAATTGTCGTCGCAAAATAACATAAATGGTCTCCATACACTATTCTTACTCTTCTCCGTGTTTTTGGGTACACTTTTAATGACATTTTTGACAATTTCCCGTTCTGTTATATCTCCGAATCGATTCATAACCTCTAAGAAACTGTTCTTTGACGTTTCACATTTATTATTTTAACGTTTTGTTTGACAACGGTTGTCATGGCAACGTGGAATCATCGCTGGGTTGTCATGGTAACGTGGTATTTCCACTGTAATTTTTGAACTTCCATTTAATAATTTAGCATTCATTGCATTGATACAACATGTATGAGTGGAATATTCATAATTAAATATTCTCGGATACCGCTAGTAAGTATTTTGGGTATCAATTTTGCAATAATATAATTTATTCACTTTCAAACAATTTATTTTTAAACGAACCAACAAAAGATGTTGGTAATACGCCCACCTAATATAGGCATATTACCTTTATGATATGACCAGTGGACAAAGTAAGGAAATGAAATAAAATTTTGACTTTTTGGTTTTTATTAAAGACAAACAGAACAATTACAATAAAAAAAACTCAAAAATTAAGAAAATCTGTGATTAAAAACTCGTAATAGTATATTACGTAACAAGAGTTGTAAGTAACCCATTACGCACGAAGTGAAAAAGTTTACGCACGTAAATTTCACGAGTGCGTAATGGGATTACAACTCGAGTAACGTACTATACTTTTTCTACGCCCATCTATTTTCTTTTATGAAATAAAGGAAATCGCAATTATTTAAACTTTATTATAATAGTTGTTTATAACAATTGCACAATGATTGTAAGTCGTTGGTGCCTTATACTTTAAGGGTGATGAACGGTTATCTATAACTGTATTACTGCACGGTACAACAGAAGATGAAGATTGATAATTGGTAATCGCTTCCGATATTCGTAAAGCGTTGTCATTTATATTTTTATGAGATTGATTCACATAGCCTCCCGCCACTGTAGAAGATACTATATTTTGTTACAAAAACTGGCAGCATAAATGACATGACGTTTATTTGCATATCATGCTAAAAAAAACGCGACTCATTTTTTGAGAAATTGTATAATGTGTTGCCAACATTTAGGGGCATTACTCTTTTAATCTAAAATGTATCTCTCTAATGCTAAAAGCTTTTATGTTTTCCAATTGACTAAATTTATGTAAATAGACCAAATAAAGTAGTACGTAGATAAAAATTTGATTGCAATTTGATTAAACAAAGAAATTTAAGTTTTCTTGTCTAAACGCACGTGTATGTTATGAGATCTCATTACGTGCATGTTATTATTAAATGTCACTTACAAGGAATGTTGACCGTTTACGGACATGGGCGTTGAAAAACATTATTTTTTAGCAATTTCGGAACAAAATGGACAAATAAAAATTAATTTATCATTTCTCGTAAGACCTACACATTCTTCGTGCATATACACTAAACAATCTGTGCACAAACGCATGTCCTGTTGCACATCTTCTTGGCAAATTTGACAAAATCAAGATTCTCTGTCCGCTGGTTTTTGGCTTTGTTTTTTGGAGTTTTTGTTTGGTTTGTTTTGGTGTTCCTTGGTGATGGTTTTTGTTTTGTTCAGAAAACCAGCTTTTTTTACTACAAATGCTCGGATATTCATGGCTTTTCTTCTGTTCTGTTTTTTTTTCATGCCATCTTTATACGGTGTCTCCAACATTTCAGTGAAACTTACATTTAGGTCCACCTTCTCTTCATTTTTGTTGGTTTTTTGACCTACTTGTTTTTTATTATTTGACCTATCTTTAGTCTCGATTGAAGTTCTGCAGATTTTATTTATTCATTTTCCTGTATTGTGGCATTTGAACTTATTTTTGGAACGATTTGAACTTTCACTGGACTCTAGCTTCTCTGTATTTTGCTTCTGCTTCTCTTCTTCAGATGCTTCTGATAACGTGTCACTGTATATACAGTATGTCTGAAAAAGTTGGCAACACATGGGAAACTTTATTAATGTAAGCTTTACGAAAAAAAGTTATTCTTTGTGAAAATCTCTGCTTTTGAAAATGATAATATTCAGGTATTTACATTTGACATTAGATGTACACAAATTGCAAGAGATTAATAGGAATATTTTGACTACTTCAATTTCAACTTAAATTTTGCAAATTTTAGTTGTGAAACACGTCAACTTTTATCTTATTCAACAAGTCAACACACTTCAAATGTTTATTTGTTGATTTGAAATATTTTAGCAATAAATTTAAATCAGTAATAAATAAGTAATACCCAACAGAATAATGTATTTTCTACTGTAATACACAAATTCTAAACGTTATTCAGAATTTTTGAATGATTTTATTGATAACCTAGCAATAATAGAAAGAATGCATATGGTACCAACATGATGGGGTACCATATCATAGTACCAGAAATGTACTTTTAATGGACGAGTATTAGGAAGATTTGTGGGATTAGCTTGGCCTGCAAGATCTCCAGTCCTGAACCCACTAGACTTTCTTTTTGTGGGTATACCTAGTGTACCTAAAAGACCATTCGACAATATTGATCATTTGGAAAAAACAATTCAAGAAGCATCTAAAGATATTACTCCAGCTGTTATTAGAAATGTAATAAAAGCAAAGCAAAGAACAATTGAATGCTTAGAAAGAAACGGTGGACAAGTTGAGATGCATATTTAGTGATGAAAAAGTTAAAACGGATTTTTCTTGTTCATACTCGCAAAGTTTGATGTTACGTTTTCGAAATAAATACCTAATTCTTCTTACGTATTTGTCTATTTGAAATAATTCTTAACAGATAAAGTCAAAGTTAATCAATTTTGCAATGAGATAATGAGTGAAGTAATCAGTAATTGCACTTAAAAGTAATTTTCAATTCCTATCGACACCTTAAAATTACATTTCATATTTTGAGAACAATTTGTAAAAATAACATAATTTTTACAAGTAGTATGATATAAATGCATATTAAAACTTAGTTTTCTATTTCGAACAACTTTTCATAATTAAAGTTTTCGATATTGTAAAAAATAAAGGTACTTTACTCTTGTATCAAATTCATATTTTTTGACAAACCTCGTATACGATTTAAAAAACTGACAACTGACATTTGCGTTTCACTTTATGGCCCATGCAGAACTTTTTATAGAGAATAACTTTTTTTCGTAACATTACAAATAAAAAAGTTTCTCATATGTTGCCAACTTTTTCAGACATACTGTAGATATCATATCCTCATCTTAAGTGTCAGTTGATGATGATGACAATCTGCTTTTTCTTTTTTGTTTCTGTTCTGATTTTGGAGGCTTTGCAAACATTCGATCTAGGTGGTGTGTTTTCCGTTACCTGTTAAGATCCAGACTGCCCAGGCTATGGTGAAGAGTTCCTATTCCCTGGACTTTCTTGAGGTCGGATATTTTCTTCTTGTATATTTTCTTCATCATGCTGCTTTCCAGTTTAAATACTGGGTGCGAATGCAATTCCGGCTATAACATTAGAGGATTGAATGGATAAATGCCAGTTGCCGAAAAACCAGATTTGATATTTTGTGGCGTAACGGCTTTGTCCCAGCCAGAGGAGAAAATTTCACCAAACCTTTGTTTAGTTATAGTTCGGTCTTTGTAACAGGTCCAGTATAGTAGTACTTCTTCATCCTAGTAATGCTCAAATGATTCAAATACGTCCATAAGATGTATTGCTCGGAAGACAAAAAAGCGTAATGTCACAAGAATCAGCAGTTTCGACAATAGACGTATATAAGTGATATATATGTAGTATATATACGTAGTATATGATACACCGTCAAAAATGAAAAGACATTTTCCAGGGAGCTTATATTTAGCTAGATGAAAGTCAACGTTCCTGGAGGCAACTGACCACGCCATTCGGGTTTTCACCTTTGGCCCTTAAAGAGGATTGCAGGAGGAATTCGTCCGCCACTAGCGTTGCCACAAGATACCACTGTGACATTCTCCCCATGTACAGGGGCAACAAGATGGACCCGTTCGGTTCCCTTTTGAGCCAAAATAACCTGTTGGTGATAGTAGGAAGTGAAGTGTTAACCTGCATCTACATTAAAAATTCTTTCAGGCTTCTCCATAAGTTCTAAGACGACAGTTTTGAGCTTTTCAAAATAATCTGTAACTATGAATTTATTTAGTTTTTGTGCCCTGGCTGGGTTCATATTCTGTGCGCGGCGGCAAGGAATGTTTGGGTTTCTTTTTAGAAATGCTTCTAACCAATATCGTCCAGCTGACCGTTTTTCACGTGAAAAGGGAAGAAGTATACTGTGTTCTTGACAGTAATTAAAAACACATCTAAGAATTCTCTTGGTCATAGGGTTCCCCACAGTTGCCAGTCCAATAATTCTAGTTTCTAATTCGGATTCTTGCTCATTACCAAGAACAGTTTTTCTTCCCAGCTTCTCTTTTTTGTTGCTTCTTTTGATTAAATACCGACTGAGTATCCTCCTTGATATATTAAGTTGTTTCGACACTGAATTTTTGGATTTTCCTGTTTTAATTTCTTGTAGAGCAAGCTGTAATTTTCTTCCATCCACTGTGTTCGTTTATAAGGTGCCATCTGCAATTAAAATAAGATAATTAGGTGCGTAATCAAATAAAAACACTTGAAGGTAATATGCCCAATGGTCATTTTAACTTCAAGTTCTCATGGGCATTTTGGCAACACCGCATGTTGATACATTTATGCATGTTTTTATAGAAATACAAAATATGTTTATAAAACTCATGCACGAAACAAACATACACTTAGATGGCATACTTGCATTTGTAGAAAACGGCCGAACTAAAACTTGTGGGTTGATCAACGCGTCTAAAGGCATACTAAGTTTAGAGCTTAGATCTATCCATAGAGAAATAATAAGAGAGGCTTTAAAACATATGGAACGAGCTGGAACAAAGTTTGTGCGCAACGTGTAGCGCATGGCGCTTCACCGCAACTTGCTGAACTAACAAACTCTGCCTCCCACTACACGAAACTTGTCATTTTCAAATTTTCAACATTATTTACATTTGATATTTATCGTTGGAATTTTTCAATTTATTAATTTCTTGGCATTTCTGCAAAGTGCATCAACTATTCTAATTATTAGTATTAGTTATTATCACAGGATTCATTATCATTTATCATAGGTTAGTTAAAAAAGTAGATTTTTACTTTCAACGTTTGAGGTTAGGTTTTCATAAAATAATGGAAACATTATTTTTCATTTTATCGTTTTTTTTGCAGACAATAACGAAGATTTTCCATAAGTTCTTGACCCAAAATATGTAGGAACTAAGTACGGTACTAGATGTAATAATGTAATTTAGGATGTAGTTGTAGGTTAAAGGTACCTACTACTTATGTGAAGTGCTTCAATATTTTGAACATTGTATCATTTATGTGCTTGCTGTCTAATATTTGTGTGTGCTTCAAGATGCCTCCAGGTAGATTAGTGTATAAGTGTGCAGATGAGAATCAGTTTCTAGTCCTAGGTATTTAACCTGATACCTATTTGATGTTAATTTTTATGCAATGTCCATGATTATTGATGGTAAGTTCAGAGAATTCTGGTAGACTATTTGAATAACTAGCAAATGGAATGGCAACTATTTGTTCCATCTTAAGATATAATTGTAATTATGACTCAGTATATTTGGATCAGTTTTTGACCAGCATAAATAATGGAGACAAAAGACAAATCTATAAAACTTGAAATTGAAAATAACAATTTACCACTTTTACATGTTCTTATCAATAAATTTCCAAAGGATATAAAACAAGTGTTTACCGTAACCGAACACACACTAATAGGTATTTAAATTTTGATACAAGAAAATTAAATTAAAAGTCAAATACTTGATGTGTCAACTCATACAATACATTCATACATACAAAAAGTAAGACAATAAGAAGTTGAAAAAAATTCAGCATTTATCTTGAAAACCAGTGCATACTATAAAATTCATAGACCTTAAGACTGTATTCTTAAGATAAAACTATTTTCACATATTTTTCTTCATGCCTACTACCTGTATGTATATTAAATTTTTTAATGCTGTAAGCTGTAAGAGACCAAGATTTACATGTTTTTACAAAAGTATTACTATACCTAGTGAATTAAAATATATTGATATTTATTAGATTAAGTTGGAATTTGTTTTTGTTTTATTTATTTTTAAATCTTTTGGGCTGTTTTTATAGAAATAAGTATTGTTTTTTTATTGAGACCTAGTTTGTTTAAACTTAAGAATAAAACTGTGATTAATTTGATTATTTGTTGAAGGCTGTTTTTTATGTATTCGATTTATTTTATATTGACTGTTTTTTTAGTAAGATTATTTGTTGAAGGCTGTTTTTTGTGTATTTGTTTTATTTTAACTGTTTTTGTTTAGTTTAGCTTAGTCTCTGACTGATGGTGCCAAACTTATCCATCAATACCTAGTGAATTAAGATATATTGATATTTATTAGTTTAAGTTGGTAATTGTTATTGTTTTATTTATTTTTAAATCTTTGAGGCTGTTTTTTATAGAAATAAGTATTGTTTTTTCATTGAAACCTAGTTTGTTTAAACTTAAGGCTAAAACTGTGATTTATTTGATTATTTGTTGTCATTGTTGTTGTTTTTTTATGTATTTGGTTTATTTTATTCTAACTGTTTTTTTTAGTAAGATTATTTGTTTGAGATTTTTTTTTGTATTTGATTTATTTCATTATTTATTTTCTATTGACTGTTTTGGTATGTTATTTTAGATATTTTATTTTGTGAAAGATATTAAATTAATATTTTCTCACTTGCAAAGGGTTTTTTTATTCTCCTACCATAATTCCCTATAATATTATAATATAGCTAATAAAATATTTGCAGCTGAATGATTTAGCACAATAATGTTATTTTTTAGTCTTTTAAGCCTCGACTTAAAAGACTAGAAAACAAATAATATTAAAGTGCAAAATCATTTAATTGCAAATATTGTACAATATTACGCGTATCCTGAAAGCTTAAAAATTCAAAAAGCGCGCGTCTTAAGTGATAGTTCATACCTGTAGTGAAGGTAGGCGCTAGTGGTAACTCTGTGCCACAGAACACTACACGTTTAACACCTCTCTTATTTTTTATTTCTCTATGGATCTATCCAGCTTGGCCGTATATTGTGAAAAGTAATGGTCTTGTGCCCACCTACCGGCATGCGCTCTACGTTAAGTGAAATTGCACTGAGGGGGAATATTAACAACATGGGCATTTTACCATCACCTACTTTTAATGTTTTTGAAAAAAAAACTAGTAGACATCAGATGGTAACATCATATAAAAGACATTACGTGTAATAATTTGATATGTTTTGGACACGCAAATACTTTTTAGTAATTTGTTATAAACATTTAAAGAGAAAAAAACGGAAGTGGCTGCATTCAGGATGGAATGCAATGGGAATTGGCACGAAGGAACCAACACCCTTAGTCATTCCAGAATCACAGATGTTATCACCAACTCGCTTTTTGAAATGAGAAGCGATAACATACTGGCCACCAATCATACAATTTCCAGCTAAACTGGGATGGGTTGGAAGCATGCAGTCAGGAAGGAACGTTGGTGTGGTACACATACGGATCTAAAACTGACATCAATCAATCAATCATAGTTTATTCAAAATTAAATGCCGAAGCTAAAGAACGTGTTCGCCTTCTTTGCCGACTTTTTTCTTTGATCTGTATGTGCTAAATTTTAGAGGTACCTCGATCTGCGTGAAAAGTACATTTATTTCTCATTTTTTTAAACATACCAGATGGTAACCACGTAGTTTCGGAGTTTTTTTCTGTAAGAAAATTTGAAGAATCTTTAATAAACCTTCATTAACTTAATCTATTTAGTCTAGAAACTTTATAAATTTTAATACCTTTGTACAAGTTTCATTACTCTAATTAAATTGATTCAATCCAATAAAGCAGGCATAGACTGGCCGACGTAATTTCAAATCCGAGCAAATTCCATTAAACTTTTTTTGTTGATTCTTTCTAAAAAATTCATGAAAGGTTAAGAGATTGATTTAATTAAAATGCCTGATTACATGATGATGAACATGCTCGTGACACATCGCTTTGTTCGTCCAACGACTGGTCTAGTATCAATTCGTTACACTTAATTTCAATAATTCTAATCTATTCAGAATTTCAAATAAGATGAAATCCATTAGGCATGTTCAACTGTACCAAAATCCTGCTATAATCGGCGGGTTGATGTTTACCGGTTCGGCTTAATTGAAAACCATTAATTGCCTAAATTGGCACACCAATTTAATAGACAACGGATTTAATGGCATAATATTGACCAATCAAAATGCTGATTGATGCCGTTATTAACCTACTATAGCACACGAAATGTTTGGTATTTAATAAAAATTGAAAGGAATAAGTTGTTGTTTTCTGGGCAGTATCTCCAACAAAATTATATATTATTCTCGAGAACACAGACTTTGAAAATATTTTTTTTATTTTCCTAGTAGAATAATAATGAGAAACCACTGTGGGCGTTATAATGAAATTTTTTCAGCTGCTCTGGAGCCAGTGTTTCGATTCACCCTAGAATACAAATATTCAATTAATACTTGTAGTGTGGATGCATAAAATATTTATTTATTTATTACTTTATTACTTTAAAAACTATATATGTATATTTATATTGAACCAATAACTCTGTACATTGTAAATAGTTTATCTAATTGGAAGGAAAGAATCACTGATTGTTTACATTCAACAACTGGTTCATATAGGTTAACCGTGATATTGTCTTTTACAAATTCCAAAGGTGTCTGGATTCTTCAAATATCCAGTTAGCCACTTGACTTTGACCCCGTCTGAAAAGATAGAAGACTTCTTTTTACCTTTCAATGCCATAGACACAGACCACTGGCCTGAAACCCTCCATTTTGTATTGTGCTTTTCCCAAGTCCACATGGTTGGTTCAACCTTCGCTTTGATACGGTTTTTCGAAATGGGTGTTGTAAAGGTGCATCAATGCATGGATATAGTTCCTGATTGAACAAACACTCAAAGGACTTTCTTCCTCATTTCTTTCATTTTTTTTTCTTCGAGAGAATACCTTCTTCAACTTCAACAAGTATGTATAGGCCTACCTATAGCCACACCGTCTACTACTACGCTCTGTCAATTCTGGATTCTACTATCTACTACTACTAATACTAATTTAGTCAGGCGAACCTTGGCCAAGGTTCCGGCACTGAGGCCACTGGTGGGCCCATTGTGCCATTCCTGCTATTTATGCATCCATGAAGCCGAGTCCCTCGATGAAGGACCCAATCCTCTTCAGTGGATGCCTGCTTATGTCCCCGGGGGCCATAACAGGGACTCCGAAGATTCGCCTGCGTAGCACAGCCCAATGTAGACATACGAGGAGAACATGGTCCGACCTAGATTACAGAGGTGTTACCTCAGACAGCAGTGCCCTGTTAGGAGTCCTGCTATCTTCTTTAACCTACTCCTTGGTAGTTCTAGAGCAGCTCTAGCATGTCCATCAGTCCATTCCCTCAATAGGACCTTGGACTGCCTGAGACCCTGTAGAGCCTTCCAGTGAGCGAGGTGCTGATTTCGCAACTAGTTCCTCGTCTCCTTACGGATTGTTTGTTTTGTAAGGCCCAAGGTCGGGCCCGGGCCGTTAAAAGGGGTAGCCGCCCCTTCCACAGCTAGCGCATCCGCCCCTTTATTGCTTTCAAAACCAGAGTGGGCCGGAATCCATTCTAGCCACACTGTGTTCCGCCTCGCTAAGTCAGCAAAGCGTTCACAACATTCAGTAGCAAGCCTTCAGTTGATGGTATATCCATCCAGGGCCTTGATTGCCGCCTGACTATCGGTGTATATGGTTATGCGTCGGTCCGCATAACCTCTGACTAGGTTCATCTGCGCACATTCCAAGATAGCGTATACCTCAGCCTGATATGCAGACACACCCTTACCCAATGGAACACAGACTTGTGTCCTTGGGTTCGTGGAGTAAATTTCAGCCCCCGCCCCATCGCTGGAGCATGAGCCATCTGTGTATCAGACGATCCCATGAGGCTGTGAATTTCCCTCTCTTTCCCAGAATTCTCTATTCCGGATCTTCACCCTATAGGTGGTTACGAAGGAGTACCTGCGCAGGCAGACATCAGCCGCTCGAGCCAGAACAGGGACATCTCCCAGAAGCCTGAGCTTATTGACGTGCCTGCACCCTCCCTCGCTTCGCACATATCCCAAACTTTTCAAGCGTAGGAGTGCCCTCCCAGCCTCAGCCTCGATCACATGGTGAAGAGGCCGAAGTCCAAGAATCACCTCCAACGCAGCAGATGGTGTAGTTTTCATGCAGCCAGCTGCTCCCAAACCGACCACCCTTTCGAGGCGTGCCAGTTGCGATCTAGCCGTGGCCAGGGTTACCCTTGGCCACCAGACCAGATCCGCGTATGTGAGCATCGGCAGCATGATCACTTTATAGAACCACAAGATCGTCTTGGGGGTTAGTCCCCATTTCGGACCAATGGCTCTCCTACAGGCCCAGTACGTGTTAGTCACCTTGCCTAGGCGACTATCAAGGTGAGCCTTCCATGTCAGCGACTTATCCATGATCACTCCCAGATATTTCACTTGTTCAACCACTGGAAGTGGCACTCCAGCAAGGTGCAGACCATCAGGTCTTATACCTCTTTTCTTGGTGAAAGCAATTACCTCAGCCTTGGCAGGATTAACTGCAAGTCCGTGGTCGTTGCACCACCCCTGTATCCTATTCAGGGCTCTTTGTATTAGGTCCCTGAGGACTAAACGTTGACTTTACTTCCTCCTATTACTTCCATTGCAGAGCGGAGTATCCACCTGTAGATAATCTCACAAGGACTTCTAGATACGAACTGACAAGTAAGACCTTTCCGATTTGTATTTAGTGATACCTATAGTCTAGAGTTCATCCTTTTTGTTACCGGCTAATTAGTGACGAGAATACTTATTAACATTTCGGAAGTGATCCTTACCTTACCTTATCTGGACTCCACTCAGGCTTTATTTTATAACTGAGTTAAGTGCATCTAGGGGTATTTATAGTATATCCTGTATAGTTCTTCATATACTTGCTAAGACAAGTAATAATTTAGTATCTAAAACAGATGTCAATCTTCAATTTACTAAGATAAGTTAGATATCTTAATGTTAATAATATTATGTTAACTAAATAACCACAAACTAATACTTACAAGGAAGTACGTGTAATCCCAGAAGTATACTTTTCGGAAAATTTCCATATAAGTATTTAAGTATTTCTAAGGTCAAAACACACCTATCAACACCTCATAGGAACAGCGACTGATCATCACCAGCAGATTTTATTTCTTATGTGTATTTAAATGTAAGCGCGCATACCTAACAGCATCAGCACAGCACCGTCAAGGCACGTCGACGCTCAACCACAACACATTTCTCAGAGAGAATATTTTGCCAATACAATATATCTGACAATATAAAATGAAGCCTATAGTCGGGTATCGCGGCGGTGCTGATCCCGTGTCGATGCGTAAGTGAGCCCATACACAACCGTCGAGTTGACCACTCGACGGTGATGATCAGTCGCCGTTCCTATGATGTGCTGATAGGTGTGTTTCGACCTTTATAATAACTGTTTTTTTATGAAGGCAAGCCAAGCGGTGTCATTCGGTAAGTTCACAGAACCACATTTTAAGATTTGTAGTATAGTAGAGAATATAGATCCTTAAACCAAAACGCCTACCGAGTAGTTCAATTACACCTTCCAACCATAAGTTGATAATTTCGCACATTATTGTCTATGATAATAGGAATCACAGACTATCCCACCGCTAGAGGCGAAACACTATACACATCCCTCGTTTAGGTTTAACTCACCCACTCTCCGCAAACGAGAAGTCCGGGAAAAAATACTATTATAATATTCATTTATTAATCTTATATATATTGGCTTAACACCCCCGAGGGGCTAGCGCCGCTTCAAAAAGCTTTCTAAATCCTTTTTTCGGGGTGGATAAATCCCCTTTTCTTCCTTATATTTTTTCAGCAATCTGCCGCCATTTCTTCCTATCCTTTGTTTTTTCCTTCCACTGCCTTATTCCTATGCTATTGAATTCGCTTATAACCTCCTGTAACCACGTTGTTTTGGGTCTTCCTCTCTTTCGCTTATCACAAGGTTTCCATTCAATAATTGCATGTATTGTTGACTTTCTACCTGCCCTCCATATGTGTCCCAACCATTTTATTCTCTGTTCCTTAATTTTTTTGTACTATATCTTTTCCTATTTCAAGTGCTAAGTCTATGTTTGTTCGTTTTTTATAATCATCTCCTACTTTTTTCGGTCCTAATATCATTCTCAATATCTTACGCTCTTGTATTCTCAAATATTCCTGATGTTTTTTGGTCATTGTTAAAGTTTCTGATCCATACATTAATACAGGTCTTATAATTGTTTTGTATATCCTTATTTTCGTCTTCTTACTTATTAACAGTTTTTTATTGGTATGGAATGCTCTATTTGTTGCAACTGTTCTTTCTATTATTTCGGTTTCCTTGTCTCCGTCATTAGATATTGTTATTCCCAAGTATTTTATTTTATCTACCTCTTGAAACGAATAGTCTCCTATCTTGATATGCCTGTACTCACACTGTTTTATCGGCATTTATTTTAAGACCAATTTTTCTCCGTTCTTCCACTATCTCTTGTAGCATTTCTTCCATAATTTTTGCAACATCATCAGCGTATGCTATTAGTTGACCTCCCTTTGCTCTCAAGTTTTTTTTTACTTATCTTTTTTAATACGTAATCTAAGGCCAAATTGAATAGCGTCGCCGACAATGAATCACCCCGCTTGACTCCTTTGTTATATTCAAATTTTCTTGTTGTTCCTTTCAGGGGTTTTATCTCCGCTACTGTTTTTGTCAGTGTCATTTTTATCAAGCTTCTCAGCTTGTCGCATACCCCCAGTTCTTCTAATGACTTTATTAATTGATTTCTCCGTATTGAATCAAAAGCTTGCTGGAAGTCTATGAATAGCATTTCAAAATCAATATTGTATTGGTTTGCCTCTTCTATGATCTGTTTCAGTGTATGTATAGCATTTGTCGTAGATCTTCCTTTCATAAACCCACATTGGTATTCTCCTGCTATCCCACCTGTCTCTTGTAATCTCCTTTGTATAATTGTTGATGTTATCTTATAAACTGTGTTAAGTAAAGTAATTCCTCTGTAACTTTTGCATATTTGTTGATCACTCTTTTTATGTATTGTTATAATTTTACCCATATTCCATTCCTCTGGTATTTCTTCCTCATCCCATATTTTACTTATTATTTGATATATTTTTTCTATCAGCTCGACTCCTCCATATTTTATAAGTTCTATATTAATTCCATCACTACCTGGTGCCTTTCCATTTTTACATTTATTGATTATATCTGTTATTTCTTCTATTGTTGGCTTCGAGATTATTTCCTCGTTGTTCACTTTTTCTATTTCTATTTCCTCCGTATCTTCCGTTGCAGTTAATAGCTTTTTGAAATGCTGCATCCATATTTTTTTATATTCTACTTCTTCTTCTATTATTTTTCCTTCTTCGTCTTTTATTCCGGTTATTTTACTTTTGTATGTTTTAGTCTGATTATCTATTTTACGATAAAATACTTTGGTGTTTTTAATAAAGGTTTCTTTTTCGATTTCGCTGATGTAACTTTCAATTGCCGTCTTCTTAGCTATTTTCAATATTTTTTCTTAGTTTTTCGTACTCCACTCTATCTTCAGGACTGTTGGTTCTAACATATTTTATTCACGCAAATTTCTTCTTTTCCACCATATTTTCACATTTCTCATCAAACCATTTCTTTTGTGTTGTATTTTCTACAATACCTATTTTTTCTTTTGCTGCTGCGTTTATACATCTTTCAATCATTTTCCATCCTGACTGTATTTCTGTAACTTCTGCTGTTATTTCTCTAATTTGCTTCCCTATGCTTTCTCTGTACTCACTTTGGACTTCCTTCTGTTGTAGTTTATCAATATTCCGTTCCTTCAGATATGTTGTTTTTACATTTTCTTTTGATTTTCTGAAATAATGTGGCTGTGACCATGAAGTGGTCGGAATCAACACACGTTCTCACATCTTTTATTGAAGTTTGTCTTTTTTTTATATTAAAATATGGTCTATTTGTGTGAATCTTTTACTATCTGGTGATCTCCATGTAAGTTTGTTCCATTTCTTATGTTGAAATTTCGTACTACTAATAGTCAATTCAGATGATGCTGCTAGGTTGCAAAGTCTGTGTCCATTGTTATTTGTTACTTCATGTAATGTGTGTATGCCGGCTACATATCTGTTATATTCTTCCTTCCCAATTTGTGCATTCAGGTCTCCTAATAATATTATTGTTTCTTGTTTTGGTAGTTTCATCAATTCCTCTTCTCTTTTCTCATAAAATATTTCTTTTATTTCATCTGATGCCACTTTTGTTGGGGCATATACATTCTTTCATTTATTGGTGTAAACTCAAATATATTTCCTACTAATTTTTCTCACACGATAAATGCTACTCGATGCTGTCCTTGTTTTTCTCCATCTGAATAATATACTTTGTACTTTTTTCGTTCTATAACTCCATTTCCTTGCCATCTGATTTCCTGTAAAGCTGCTATATCAATTTTATATTGCATCAGTTGTTCCGCTATCTGCTCCATTTTCCCCGCTTCCAAAATTGTTCTTACATTCCATGTACATAATCTTATTTCGCGTTTTCTATTCCTTTTCCTCTTTACCATATTTCTAAAGGTTCTGTTTTATCTTCCGTTTTTTTCTCCTTGTTTTATTTTCTTCGCCTGCTTGTCTTCCAGTGAAAACTTTTTCATGTCCTTGTTCGAGTCTATTTTTGCCTTTCTTTTCTTGCTATTTCTCTCATTCGCTTCTCTTTGAATCTTTCATTTTTCGTTAGATCGTTGTTAATGTAAACTCTTCCATTTTTGTTATCCTTTAGTTGTATTAGGCATGTTCTGGGTCCTAATTTAGTAGCTGCTTTCACCTGTACATTGACATTCAATTTCTGTCTAACGAAATTCTCTACTGCATCTTTTAATATTGCAGGATTTTCATCATCTATTTTTAGCCCACTCATCACTACGTTGTTTTTCTTTTTGTCTTTCTCTATCCATTCTAGTGTAGTTTTCATTTCAATCAAATCTTCTTTAATTTTTTAATTTTCTTGTTTTATTAGCTCATTTTCCTTTTTTATTGTTTCATTTTCTCTCATTATTTTTATTATCTCATCTCCAAATCCTTGTTGATCTTCTCTGATTTCCTGTAGATCTTTCTTTATTTCTTTTTGATTATATTTCATTCCTTCGAATCCGGTATTTATTGTTTGTAATTCTACCTCCCTCCCACCTCTTTAAATCCTTGTAATATTTTCTTCAATTCATCCATTTCTCGCTGTTTATCTGATTTATCCGCTGAGTGTGTTAATTTACTTTTTCTAAATATGTTTGCTTCCTCTAATGACTCGTCGTGTTCTGGTTTATTCCTTTTTTTGCTCATTCATTTTTGGTGTTTCGTACGTAGTTTGGTATAGTGTAAACCTACTTCGTTCAGCCCCCACCTTACTATACAAACTGACCAATACCGTTTTTGGCTTTTTGATTTTCTTTTTACTTCTTGGATCTAATTTTTATAAATTAAAATGTTACTTCTGCTTCTTAGTTTGGTCCTGTACTAATTTTACTTCAGTTGTTGTTATCGCTTCTACAATTTAGTGGTTACTGATAAACTGTGTCCAGTTTTGCTTGTTTTTTATGATTTATTATTATTCGAATTTGTCTGTTTCCTTGAATTAGTGACTAATTAAAGGTACTTACAGTTATTTGTTCTTGCACTTTCCTCCCCACGAAGCACTAACTTACTATTAAAACTTTTCTGATTTTTTAATTATGTATTCTCCTAATAATCTTACTTTTCATCGGATCGAAATTAACCACATCTTGCTTTCACTAACACAGGATCGGCTAAAAAAATCCATTTATTAATCTTAGTTGATTAAATTTCTCCCGTTTTGCTATGTTCTAAAGCAGTTTAGGTAACATAGAGGAAAAGGAGGTAGCCCCAAAAAGTATGAATTGTTATATCCAGGCAGAAGAAAACCAAAACACAATAGTATATTGTGCAACTAGTGAGAAAAGTACTTTCCCCACATGTTGCACACTATACTTTTTCTACAACTGCACAAATTTAAAGAATAAAAGTAAAGTAACTTAATATTTATTTTTATGGTTAGTAAAACAAAAAGAAAAGGTGAGCGGTCGTCGGACCGCCGATAGAAGCTTGCTTCTTATGCACAATAGAATAACCATTTTTGACCATTTTTCGTAAATTTTTGACCATTTTTAAAAAAATTTGATAATTTTTGACAATTATTGACCATTTTGAATATCATAGACCAATTTTGACAGTTTTAACAATTATTGACCATTTTTGACCATTTTTGACCATTTTTGACCATTTTTGACCATTTTTGACCATTTTTGACCATTTTTGACCATTTTTGACAGGTTCTGGCAATTATTGACCATTTTTGACAATTTTTCAAAAATTTTGACAATTTTTAACAATTGTTGACCATTTTGACAGTTTTTTATAATTATTGACCATTTTTTCAAAATTTTGACCATTTTTGACAATTTTTGAGCATTTTTGACAGGTTCTGGCAATTATTGACCATTTTTGACAATTTTTCAAAAATTTTGACAATTTTTAACAATTATTGACCATTTTGACAGTTTTTTATAATTATTGACCATTTTTTCAAAATTTTGACAATTGACCATTTTTCCAAATTTTAACAACTATTGACCATTTTTGACAATTATTGATCAATTTTTCAAAAATGTTGACCATTTTAGACCATTTTTCCAAATTTTAACAATTACTGACCATTTTTGCCATTTTTTGAGCATTTCTGACAGGTTCTGACAATTATTGACCATTTTTGACACTTTTTCAAAATTTTAACAATTTTCGACCATTTTTCAAAATTTTAACAATTATTGACCATTTTTGACAGTTTCCGGCAATTATTGACCATTTTTGACAACTTTCAAAAATTTTGACAGTTTTTGATCATTTTTCAAAATTTTAACAATTATTGACTATTTTTAAAATATTTGACAATTTTTGACAGATTCTGACAATTATTGACAATTTTGACAATTTTTCCAAATCTTTGACAATTTTTAACAATTATTGACAGTCTTTTATAATTATCAAATATCAAAAATTTTGACAGTTTTTGACAATTATTAACCATTTTTCCAAATTTTTGACAATTTTTGAAAATATTTGGCAATTATTAACCATTTTTCCAAAACTTTGACAGTTTTTGACAATTATTGACCATTTTTCCAAATTTTTGACCGTATTTAAAAATTTTTGACAATTTTTTAAAATTTTTAACATTTTTGTGACAACTAAGTAGGTATTTAAAGATGACAGTAGCCTACTAAGTTTTTGTCGATTTTATTTGATTCTCCATATAAATATATGTGGCGTGGGCAAAGTGCCCTGAGAAATATTATTTCTCACAGTATGAGCAAATGATTTCAAATGGCTACCAAGTAGTCCTGAGTGTAACCCGCTTGATTTTTATGTTTTGGGACATAATAGGTCTGTTCCAACCGCAATCAGAAACTGTCAGAAACGATCAGAGAATAACTGGTCATAGCAAACAACGAATTTACTTTCGCGTAATCTCTATTACTGATTGCAGTGGTCGACTATTCTCTGATCGTTTCTGATTGCAGTTGGAACAGATCAAATATTAGTTTATGCGAATAAAATTAATTCACGAGGCGAACAATGGAGGAAAAAACAAAATGTGTCTCATTTTATAAGGAGACAGAATATTATTTCCTTTCTAGTCCTTTATTAAAATAATTAGAAAAGGCATAAAAGTCGGAGGGAGTCGCGAAGAACAATTAGTTTGATTTTGCTTTTTTATGTTAAATTGTTTTTAATTCTGCTTAAATCCCCCTTTGAGACCCCTCTCAAACTCTGTATAATTAGCTTGTCTTTGTAAAGATCTTTGTAATCGAACATTGGTAAGTCTATTGCTTTCGGTTTTAACGTTTTCATAGCAGATTTAAGTCAAATTTTACGGTATTATCTAAAAATTTTGTAAGGATATTGTTTTTCTTGTTGATTTGAGTGAAGTCCCATTATGGGATAACGTATCAAGTCAAGTTCCTGAACATCAAATTCGCTATTTCCAATTAAAAGTTGATAAGTGTCTTTAAACAGAGTCAAAACAATATGTTCAGCTTCACAAATGTAAATGAAGGAATCGAAACAATGTTTTGTATTATGTGATACTTGTTTTAGGATTGAATAGATGAGGCTTTTACCTGATGAAGATCCATACTAATAATGAAATAAAACAATTTAATTTGTTTAAATCTTCATTTTTATTTTGAACTAACATTCAAATTAAAATTAGTGACGCGTTTCGCTACACAGTAGCTTTTTCAAACTAGTACATGGACACCCGGTATATGAAATCTAGGTAGTATTTCGCTAGGTGGTGCTTTTTGCAAATTCTACGCATGACATAATATATGGTAAATATTTACAGTCGCGGCTTTTGCGAAAAATAGCTTCAAATTTTTATGACACTTATTTTCTGGTATTGTTATAGACAGTTACACTTTGATAAAGAAGGTTATTTTTACACTCGTGAAATGCATATTATATCGAAAACTGTAACATCTCGATTAATATATCACTCGGTATTGTATCGAATGATACAAACTGGCATGGAAGTGGGAGCCGACATGTGATTATTTGTCCGGTATACGGGTATACAGGTACTTATTCAAGATGATAATAGTAATCAACCATCGACCACTTATTTGGTCAACTAAATCACCAGTTTCGAGGATATCTAATCCAAATTTTGTCAACAAATTGATAAAACCACATCCTCTCCCCATCTGGTGGTTTTAAATGGAAATTGTAGTTGATTATTTTATCGTAGTGGCTAATAACGGAGCCTTAAGCGGACATCGGTTTGAAATAAACTTTTTTAAAGTTTGAGGTGGGTTTGGTTAGTAGGCATCCCATTGGGGATGAGTCCAACACTGTTTGGGTCCTGGACCCATTCGAACATGAGTTTCCCATCTCGACCCGAAAAAAAAAAATTTATGAAGATTCTTAGGAAGGCTTATAAAAGAAGATATTCCTGACAGCTGATTGATTGCTAACACTTTTTGATAGTACATGTACTAGTTTGAAAAAGCTACTGTGTAGCGAAACGCGTCACTAATTTTAATTTGAATGTTAGTTCAAAATAAAAATGAAGATTTAAACAAATTGAATTGTTTTATTTCATTATTGTTTCAGGATTGTTATTTGATATTATTTTCCTTTTTAAATCCAAATTTTGTGTGTCGGCTGTGTGGGAATTTTCTTGAATACTTTTGCTTTCTAAATTTCCACCAAAAATTGATAATCTTGGTCATAATTCAAATTTTAAATTTGTTTTACTTTTTTAATTATACCCATTATATTAGATGCTATGAGATGGAAACTAGTCTATTCAACTGCGACCTTTTCAGATCTATTGTGGGCCTCTTTATCTAGATTAATTTCCCCAGCACGACTCTCTTGATGAAGGCTATCAGTTTTTTCACTGAATCTTCCTTATTATAGTTCTTTGCCAGTTGCTTTTCGTCGTCTAGTGCACTAGCTAGAATGTAAAGTACCGTTTTTTCACTAATTGCTAGATTCTGCACTTAGCTTCGTCTGTGAATCCCATCAGCATTAAATACAATGCCGACAGTTTTCCTTATTGAGTTTTCCATAGACTTTGGCAAATGTTCTATCATGAACTGTTCTACTTGTCCTTATCCTGTTGAGTTTGTCCAACATTCCATTAATTTGTGAACTACCCACTTCTCCAAATTATACTTATACCTGGTATAACTAAAGGGATTGAGCTGCAATTCTTGAAGCTACCTTTGAGAAAATTGTTAGATTGATAATAATATTGTTTCGGCTTTCAAGCAAAAATTGAAAATCGCTGTCTTTCATATAAATATTTTTAACCTCTAAACTATATAAAGATAAAAAATTATCCACGAGTTTCAAAAGGAATCTTACCGCACCACTCTTCACTGTTTATATCGATTGTGTCTATATTGCATTTTTTTACGATGCTTTGTTCAAGATACATTGAACTATATTTATCTATTGATGCTGTTCTATTCGTTTTATGAGCTGCTTTCGGGAATTTGCCTTTTATCCCGTACCGAAAGTACATTTTTATCCAACAAAATGCATAAATAATCCAACCCTATTTTTATACCGACAAACAGCCCTGTGAGTGAAAGTTTGACAAGGAACTAGAGCTACAGCATTTATTTATTGATAATTTTCTTATAATTAACCAACTATCTGTACCCAGGTGTGTATAAATTATGTAATATGCATGTGAGTCAAACGCTTAAAAATTTTGAGATTGTATCAACGAACAATGAACACCGAAATTACCCGAACCACCATACTGTATTATTTTGAAGTATGTATGTATATTGGGGTGACATTCACTGAGACCTAAATCTATTGTGCCCCCTTACTTCTACTTAGTTCCTGAAGAAAGTCTCACTAGTAGCTCCTTTAGATCTATTTCCAAGAGGTTTTTGGGATATCTGCAGGCTTTAACTTATGTAAATGTCCCTCTTCTATCCAGTAATCTCCTAGGTGCTGTGCCATAGAATTCTGACAAGTATGTGGATGGAGGTTTCTTCTTCCATGCCACAGAATCTACATTCTTCTTCCTCCACTATTTTGAGCTTTTCCAGGTGTCCATTCAGGCGACAATGTCCCGTTAGGATCCCTGTTAAAACTCGTGCATTCATTTGATCCCAACCAGTTGTAATCACCTAGGAGTATCTTTGATTGTCCCCCTCTTTGCTAGTTCATCTGCTATTTCATTTCCTTCTATTCCAGTGTGTCCTGGAATCCATAGTAAGGTGACTATATTGTTCTCGCCTAGTTCATTGAGTTTCCCACACCATTTTGGTACTGATTACACAAGAGCTTTTTTTTGAAGTAATCATTCAATGACTGTACAGAAAGCATCCATAGTGATTTTAATAATAAAAAAAAATTAATGAAAAGTTCTGAAAAAAAATCTTCACAAACCCAATTTTTATAAAAAGAAATCTATTTTGCAAGTAAAACTGTTTTTATTAGGACGGTCAGAAAGGAAGCTTTTGTTTCTGGAAGGAAACAGAGGTAAAAAGGAACTATCACCGATAAGAAGCTTGTTTTTTTTCACGGTGATCGGGATTTGACGGAGAAAAAATGTAATAACAAGCGACATATATCCACACGTTCGTCAAGGAATTATCTGGAAGAAAGGTTTTTTTAACGCGTAGGGTGGTTTCATAGAACATCGACTTTGAACAAAACGGAATGATAGAGAATAAAGAATATTAAATTGTTTTCGATAACGTTCGATATCGTTGTGGTCGAGAATATCAAACGAAAAATCCTAGCGATTTAAAAAGAATGATGAATAGTTCATCGAATGGTTAAAAGATCTAATACGTTAGGTTGGGTTAGGTTAGGTTTGTGGAGAGTCTATTGTGGCTCATGCCTGTTCAGATTTCACCAAACAAATTCAGCTTCTTAACAAAGCCGATTAGTTTGTTTGGTGAATGATATTTCAGGTCCAAGGGCGAAAGAGAGAGAGAACAAGCCAAACATCAGATACCTGATGGTATATTATGCCAAAAGTCTAAAGCCCTTCTTGCTGTCCAGGTATTTAGTGTTTGTTTGGCAAAGCTTATCGCGATGCCAATTGATGGTTCTGGTCCGATAAAAACGCGTGCGGCACCCTCCCTTGCAAGAGAGTCCGCCTTCTCATTGCCATCCATACCAGAATGGCCAGGGATCCAGACCAGCGATACTCTATTGAGGTCTCCTATTGAAGAGAGTCTTTTTTGGCAGTCTAAAACCAGTTTCGACGTTACACGGTAAGAGCTAAGTACTTTCAAAGCTGCTTGGCTGTCCATGAAATTTTTTTTTTATTGATTTATGTGTGAGATTGGTTTGCTCCAATCTCTCCACTCATGAAACAATGACGTAAAATTCCACCTGAAATACGGTTGCATAGGATCCTAAAGAGGTTGAAATTTCTGTCCTAGATTTGCGCCCGTATACACCTGCACCAGAGCCTGAGGGTGTTTTTGATCCATCTGTGTACCAACAGCTGTCTGCTCTTAATAAATCATCCTTACGGAGGACCCATTCGTCTATATTTGGAATTAGGACGGTATAAGGCAGGTCGTAGTTTACTGTTGAATGCATTATGTCAGAGGTCATTCCTAGAATACTGTGACTTTCAGTGTCCACTAGCATTTTGCTTTGCTCTGTATAAGCCTGTTTTGCGCATTTGGAAATATGCGCAATTCTATATGTTGTCCATCTAGCCTCCCTTTCCAGAAATATATGGAGAGGAGGCAGGTCTAGAAGAATTTCCATGGCTGCTGACGGTGTGGTACTGATGGCACCAGTAATTGCCAGAAAAGCCTGTCTCTGTATGCCAGAGAGCTTTGCTTGGGCCGTTCGCTGTAAAGCTTTTGACCACCAAGCAATAGTTCCATGTGTGATCATTGGTCTAACAATCATCACATACCTATATCCAATGGATTTGTTTTGGTCCCACGCCCTAAGATTTTCCACCACAGATCCTGCGACATGTCCACAAGGATAATCTCTGGCCTTATGGATAACTTTTTCCAAGTGAGCGTTCCATGTAAGTTTTGTATCTAGGATAATCCTCAAATATTTTACTTCCGCTGCAAATGGAATAACCTCACCATTGTAGGAAAGTGGTGGAAGATCCTCCAATATCCTTTTCCTAGTGAAGGGGACTATTACAGTTTTACCAAGGTTAACAGACATCTGTTCCCTCTGACACCAACTGCGGACATCGTCCAACGTCTTTTGTAGGATATTATATGCTACTCTTCCTGACTTGGTCCTTGCCAGGATGACAAGGTCGTCTGCATACGCTTGTAGTTCTACCCCTCTTCTTTCGAGAGCGCTAATCAAGTCATCCATCAAGAGTGACCACAGTAGGAGAGATAGTACTCCGCCTTGGGGGCAACCCCTGGAAACCTTAAAGCTAATGGTCTCATCCTGAATAGAAGTAGTGGCTGTTCTATTAGTAAGCTTGGTATATATCCAGCCGGTAATGGTTGGTTTAATGCCCTTTTCAGCCAAAGCTGAACCAATGGAGGTTGGTAGTGCATTGTCGAATGCTCCTTCGATGTCAAGAAATATGGCCACCGCATCTCTTTGTTGTTAAGGGATTGTGTGATTTTCTCAACAAGGTTGTGTAACGCTAAATCTGTTGATTTGCCAGTTTGATAAGAGTATTGGTGGGTGCTCAGAGGGAAGTTATATAAAGCTACCCTCCTGATGTAGCAATCCAGTACTCTTTCAAGTCCTCTAAGCTAATTGGTCTAACCAATTTAGGGTGTGGGTCTGTGCGGCCCACTTTCGGTATGAAAACCACCCTAGCCGCCAACCAACTGGGTGGTATGTAAGTCCACGCCAGACTGTCTTTATACAGTCTAATGAGGACGGGTAAAGATCTAATAGGAATAAGATAATCCAGAGAAACTAAAAAATGCTAAGTCCAGTGTAAGAGTACACTAGGAGTTTTGTCAGGACATGCACTGTCGCCTGCAAGGGCACCTCCAAAAGCTCAAGTAGAGATTACTGGAATAGATGAGGAAGTCTTGCCTGAAGTGAATATGACTAGAGAAAATATTAGTCTCTGAGCCTTTCCTCAGAAACTGAGTAGAAAAAGGAGGTGCAATGGATCATACAATACATATTATATTATTCGCAAAAGGTGTTGCCCTGTATCTGTTTTTCTTCCTTACAAGTTTCTTCAGCTTAGCTAATAGCAATTCTATAGAATTCGAAACATGGAGATGATGGTCTCTTCCAAAGCTTCCTAAATTAAAGTTGGAAATACTAAATTTGGCATCAATTCAAAATCGATAGGGGCAATGCAAACTCAGATTACACAATTAGGACCAAAACAAAGGTTTTTAAATGATTTCTTCCTGCTTCTTCGGAATTGAGTCCTCAATAACATCCAATGGTTAAGCTTAGAGGAAAACGGTCCATTAAATCATAATTTTGAGAGGAGGTTTTGAGTTTTTTATATAATTTACTTCAAAGTGTCTACAAACGAAACATACATGTGACTATGTTTCAACCCCCCGAAAAGGGGTTGAAAAAAGAAGTTGTTTTTTTGAAAAATTGTGCTGTTTACAACGGAAAAGAGCGAGTTTATGATTTAATGGACTTTTTTCTTGGACTAATGATCATTGATCATAATTCATAATAAAACTCGATTTATTCTATTCTTCAATAGTTATTTATGATACAAGTGCGTGAAGTGATACTTTTGCGCACGAGTTGCGAAAATGAAAGGCACGAGCGTAGCTAGTGCCTTGTTTTGCAACGAGAGCGCAAAAGTACTTCACGCATGAGTATCATACAATATTTTATCTACGACAACATTATCTGGTGCTCTATTGATAAAATCCAAAATCTGTTCCCTTGTGAAAATTTTTGATTTTTTTGGTTTATGGCTCTCTGATTGTCGTTTTATGAAGGGAATAAGTTTATGAAACTGTTTAAATTTAAATTTATGGTAGTTTTCAACATTGAATAATGGGACCATAACGTTGATGATTTCCATTGACTTTTCCGAGAAACATGCAATAAGAACATTTTCCGTCTAATTTTTAATTTTTTTAGTGTTACACCAATCCAAAAAAAAGGTGAGCGGTCGTCGGACCGCCGACAGAAGCTTGCCTCTTATGCACAATAAAATGACCATTTTTGACCATTTTTCGAAAACTTTGACAATTATTGACCAATTTTGACAGTTTTGACAATTATTGATCATTTTTGGAAATTTTTCAAAAATTTTGACCATTTTTCCAAATCTTAACAATTATTGACCATTTTTGACAATTTTTGAGCATTTTTGACAGGTTCTGACAATTATTGACCATTTTTGACAATTTTTAACAGTGATTGACCATTTTTGACAGTTTTTTATAATTTATTGACTATTTTTGCAGAATTTTTACAATTATTGACCATTTTTTCAAAAATTTTGACAATTTTTGACCATTTTTTCAAATTTCAACAACTATTGACCAATTTTGACAGTTTTGACAATTATTCATCATTTTTGAAAAATTTTGACCATTTTAGACCATTTTTCCAAATTTTAACAATTATTGACCAATTTTGACAGTTTTGACAATTATTGATCATTTTTGAGAATTTTTCAACAATTTTGACCATTTTTGACCATTTTTCCAAATTTTAACAATTATTGACCATTTTTGACAATTATTGATCATTTTTGACAATTATTGATCATTTTTGACAACTTTCCAAAAATTTTGACAATTTTTGACAATTTTTCAAATTCTAACGATTATTGACTATTTTTGACAATTATTGACCAATTTTGACAGTTTTGACAATTATTGATCAATTTTGACAATTTTTCAAAAATTTTGACCATTGTGGACCATTTTTCCAAATTTTAACAATTATTGACCATTTTTGGGCATTTATGACAGGTTCTGACAATTATTGACAATTTTTCAAAAATTTTGACAATTTTCAACAATTATTGACTATTTTTGACAGGTTTTTATAATTATTCACCATTTTTCCAAAATTTTAACAATTTTTGACCATTTTTCAAAATTTTAACAATTATTGACCATTTTTGACAGTTTCTGATAATTATTGACCATTTTTGACAACATTCAAAAATTTTTACAATTATCGACTATTTTTGACCGTTTTTTTAAATATTTAACAATTTTTGACCATTTTTGACAGATTCTGACAATTATTGACCATTCACGTTTCACACTTCTTAATGACAGTACAAAATTATTACAATTACAGAACCTTTGACAGAAAACAAAACACAAAGTTATCTAAGGTAACTTAATAAATATACAAATGAAAAAGAGTGTTATAATGATTATCCCAGCATTGTACTTTTTCGCACACTCTTTTGGGTGTTATAATGAAACTTCCATTTAAAAAGCCTTGTTCTTTTTCGCACGCTTTAGACGTATGTATAAAATGTAATTTCACGTATTTAGATGAGTTTGTAAATGCTTAATTTTAATGGTGGTCGTAGATAAATTACCAAGTACTACATTTTTATCTTCCGTATGCGGATATATTTTAAATACGCATCCATCGGTTCATATATTTATTTTTACGTATCTCACGAAAGTTTTCAAATATTTACTAGTTTTCGTAACATTTTACCACACATAATGAAGACCCAGGTATCCATCAAGGAAATTATGAGAAAGTGTTTCTTAGTTATTTACCGAAGTAATGTAGGCAACTCCATTAACACCGAGCCACCCGCTAACTAATATTGATAATGACTTAACGGTCATATTTTAATTAAACTTGGACCGACCCTTATCCCAACGTTCATGTTCATGCATAATCGTTTTGCTTGTAATTGTATGTCGAAAACCTTCGCCTTGGCGTCGAAATTTACATACGACTGATCTTTTTATTGGTAAAATTTCCCCCACGGGGCAATTTTTCATATAAAACTCATCAATCCCTTATATCAAAAGTTGCTAAATACCAAATATATGCTCTACTATTTTAAGATATCTTCGAACAGTGTCATCATTCACACTGACACTTGTGGAGACATGCCAAAGTGCTCTAAAAGTGATAAAGCGGAAGGAATGTCGTAGGGTTTTGTTTCTGTCGACATAAAGCAGTTTTATACAAGTTAAGTGATAAATGATGTTTAAAACTAGATCGTTTCAAAGTGTATTTTTAACCTTAAAACGAAACATAGTTAAGCCAAGTGTGTTAAATGCGATGAGCTAGTTTTTTATTTGAAAAAACTCGTTTAACAAAAACTGTAAAAGTAGTACACAAGCACTTTTGTAAAGTTAATGTCTGTGAAATAACGTATACAGTTTTTTATTTAGTTTACTATGAAAACATCCCTTTTGGATGTATTAAAACCTTGTGGTAACGTCGGGGAATAACCTCAAGTCCTTTTTTCTTTCTTTATTATTTACATACAGCGTTGCTGAAAAGTCTCGCACCAAGGGATTATTTTTGAATCGGATATGAAATTGTAGGACGAAGAATGAGACTTTATTCTGCATTTTTAGAGCAAATGTCAAATGTTTTTGACGTCAGTATTTAACGTACGGCCGCCATCTTGAAAACTGGATATTACAGAAATTTATAAACTAAACATTCATTTAACTTGCAAATACTGCATCACAATAAGTGCTCAAAATGCTGGCCATTTGTTTGTTAACAATGATACAATCTCTCTTCGAAGCTACGATTCGAATGGTAGATAATTATTACAGTTTCCTGTAAAATTGTCGTATTTAGTAAAGCGTGTTACCAACAGATATCAAAGAATAAAAATTATTCTACGCTTTACAACTAGTTTTGAAATTGTAGTTTTTCTACAACTGCTATGAAAAGTGACATATTTCTCATACCTTACTTAATTTCAAAACCAAATATTGCTCATACTGTGAGAAATATTATTTCTCACGGCACTTTGTCCACGCCACATACATTTATATGGAGAATCAAATAAAATGGACAAAAACTTAGTAGGCTTCTGTCATCTTTAAGTAACTACTTAGTTGTCACAAAACTGTCAGATTAATTAATATAACGGAGAATGTAGTGAAAAGAAATGACGTTCCGGATTTGACCATACAAAATTGTACAAATTCCACCATCAAACGAGGCCAGCAAACGCGTGCGAAAAAGTCACTTTACGCTCGTGTTAGGTACACTATTTTTTCTACTAGCGTACGGAAAAAAAACCCAAAAGTTAAAATAAAGAAACATTTATTATTAAGTACATATCAAGAAATTAATTATTATTAATATTAACATTCAACGTGCAATTTGTAGCATTTTGCAAATAAATTGCAGAGGCTAAAATGTTTTCCAATGATAGCAGAATTCTAATAAATTTCTTAATTTTTCACTCATTTTGTAAACTACAACCATACAAATATATATTTCGAATATTCAAATGTCAGTATACTCCCCAAAAACTTTACAAATTTACTTTTCCGCACTAAGTGACTAGTGCGGAAAAGTGACTCTTTCAACACTAAAATGCTGGTAGAAAATAGTTATTTTCCTACGATCACTACCCAAAGTAGGCTTTTGCACACTCAAATCTAACCGCAAAGTTGATGTTTTCCGCGAGCTGTCATAATTTGCAATTATTGGCGCTCTTAAGCAGAAAGTAACTTTGGCGCACGCCTAATTTTATTTATAGATAAAAGAGAGCTAGTAGTTATTTTAATATAAACTGTAGAATAAATAAATATTTTAGTTGATTTTCTAATATATTAAAGCATCCAACAGTATTTTCCGTAATAATTTAATGAGAAATAGGAAAATCTAAAAAATATCTGGCATTAATGTAATAAATATCTGACATTAATGTAATAAGTGTTGCCTACGTACATAGGTACACGAAACTGCAATCTGGAAACTGCTAAGTACAAACAATGGCAATAGGTAGGCAACACAACATACTTGCAAATAAGAATCAAGTATGTCTATGTCAAAGAAAGAACCTAGTGCATTGTCACTGAAATATTTTTTGAGATAGTTCTGTGCTGTGTAATTGTATTAATATTTTACTATAAGTCAGTAAGTACTTAAAAAAACAAGAAATATGGATACAGGTGATACTGATTTTTCAAATACACAGATACAAGTGATATTTTACTATAAGTAGGCAACACAACATACACAATTAATCTTTTGTCTTCAAATAGTAGGCTTAATATGTCAAAAAAACTTCCAATATTGTAATGAAAGTAACACGTTTTTAATAAAAAATTAGTTTTATTTTGGTGTGATCGTAGAAAAAATCTTGTGTGTATTTCGAGCAGAAAGTCCTTTGGTAGTCTCGACAAATTGCCGGCAACTTTCTGTCTCAACTGCCAAAGTACTACTTTCTGCTCTTGATAGACAAATAGCTATTGTGTATTTAGAGCGTAAAGTAACAGATTGCCGCTTGAGAAAGAATGGCAATTTTACTTTACGCTCGAAAAACACACATAATTTTTTATACAGTCGCCCTTTTAATAATTAAAACAGTTTTTTACATTATCTTAGGTTATAATAGGAGTGCTAGAATAATCGTCATTTTCGCTATTCATCATGATTAACCTTCAAGGGTTACTGACTAGGGATGTTGAAAAATGATCGATTTCTATTTAAATCGATTATTATTTTCTTATAATCGATTTTTATAGTAATATTAATCGATTTTTAGTAAATCGATTTTATAAATTACGTGTTTACATCGATTTTCGGAAACGGCTCGTATTATTTATTGACTATTTTTCAAAATTTTGACAACTTTTGACGATTATTGACCATTTCTCAAAATTTTGACAATTATTGACCATTTTTCAAAATTTTAACAATTATTAACCATTTTTGACAATTATTGACCATTTTGACTGTTTTTTAAAATTAGTGACCATTTTTCAAAATGATGACAATTTTTAACCATTTTTGACAGTTTTTGACAATAATTGTCCATTTTTAACAGTTTTTGACAATAATTGTCCATTTTTAACAGTTTTTAACAATAATTGACAATTTTTAACCATTTTTGATAATTTTTGACAATTTTTCAAAATTTCAGACCATTTTTCAAAATTATTGACCATTTTTGATAATGACGATTATGGACCATTTTTCCAAATTTTTGACCATTTTTTAAAATTTTGACCATTTTTTAACAATGATTGTCCATTTTTGACAGTTTTTGACAATATTTGACCATTTTTGATAGTTTTTGACAATTATTAGCCATTTTTGACAATTTTAACAATTTTTGACCAATTTTGAGAAAAACTGTCCATTTTTGACAATTTTTAAAAATAATTGAAAATTTTTAACCATTTTTGATAGTTTTTGACCATTTTTGACAATTTCTCAAAATTTTAGACCATTTTTCAAAATTATTGATTATTTTTGATAATTATTGACAATTGTTGACAATTATTTACCATTGTTGACCATTTTCAAAAACAATTTTTGATAATCATCAACTATTTTTCAAAATTTTCACAATTTTTAACAATAATTGTCCATTTTTGATAGTTTTTGACAATTTTTCAAAAAATTTAAAAATTTTTCAAAAATTTTGACACTTTTTCTAAATTATTCACCATTTTTGATAGTTTTTGACAATTATCGACCATTTTTCAAAATTTTAACAATTTATTGACCAATTTTGACGATAATTGTCCATTTTTGAAAAAATTTTACCCTTTTAGATAGTTTTTGACAATTATTGACCATTTTTAAAAATTTTTGACAATTATTGACAATTTTTGAAAATGTTTGACCATTTTTCAAAAAAATTTCAAAATTTTTGACAATTATCGACCATTTTTGACAGTTTTTGACAAAAATTGTCCATTTTTAACAGTTTTTGACAATAATTGATAATTTTTGCCCATTTTTGACCATATTTCAAAATTTTTAGACAATTTTCATATAATTTTCATTATTTCATTATAATTATAATTTTTTAACAATTTTTGACAATTATTGACCAATTTTGACGATAATTGTCCATTTTTTACCCTTTTAGATATTTTTTGACAATTATTGACCATTTTTGAAAAATTTTGACCATTTTTCAAAAATTTTTAAAAATTTTTGACAATTGACCATTTTTGACAATTTTTGAAAATGTTTGACCATTTTTCAATTTTTTTTTAAAGTTTTTGACAATATTCGACCATTTTTGACAATTATTGACAATTTTTGAAAATGTTTGACCATTTTTCAAAAAAATTTTAAAATTTTTGACAATTATCGACCATTTTTGACAGTTTTTGACAAAAATTGTCCATTTTTAACAGTTTTTGACAATAATTGATAATTTTTGCCCATTTTTGACCATATTTCAAAATTTTTAGACAATTTTCATATAATTTTCATTATTTCATTATAATTATAATTTTTTAACAATTTTTGACAATTATTGACCAATTTTGACGATAATTGTCCATTTTTTACCCTTTTAGATAGTTTTTGACAATTATTGACCATTTTTGAAAAATTTTGACCATTTTTCAAAAATTTTTAAAAATTTTTGACAATTGACCATTTTTGACAATTTTTGAAAATGTTTGACCATTTTTCAATTTTTTTTTAAAGTTTTTGACAATATTCGACCATTTTTGACAATTATTGACAATTTTTGAAAATGTTTGACCATTTTTCAAAAAAATTTTAAAATTTTTGACAATTATCGACCATTTTTGACAGTTTTTGACAAAAATTGTCCATTTTTAACAGTTTTTGACAATAATTGATAATTTTTGCCCATTTTTGACCATATTTCAAAATTTTTAGACAATTTTCATATAATTTTATACTATTTTTAATATGATAAATTGTTAAATATTCATCGATTGAGTTAATTAGGAGGGCGTGGTTTGATTAAATAAGCGAGCGAAAAAGATTCCTTTTTTGCGCTAGATCGTAAAGTAACAATCCTCGGCATTTGTCGACTTTACGATTTCATTTGAATATAGTAATTAGTCATTTTAGGCGCGACTGTAGATAAAAATTTTTTTTTTCAAATTCAGCAATTAGCAAATGTATAAAAAGCGATACTCTTATCAATGAAATAGCAAAACAAGTTTCAAAATCAGTCATAAACACCATCGAACAAAAATTACAAAAGATATAAAATTCAGTGGTGGAATTAGCAGTATTGAACAGTAAAATGGCTGAAAAATTAGAAAATTAAATTAAAGAATTAGAGCAGAAAATAACGACCGCATAAGTTGATAAAAATAACCTGGAAATTAAAATGGATCAGATAGATCAGTCAACCCGAACAGCTAATTTGAGGCTATTCAGTGTAAAGGAAAATACAAGAGAAGAGATTATAAAGATTCTAAATAATAATATGTCATTAACTTTAGCTGATTCTGACATTCTACTATGCTATAGGATCGGAAAAATACAAAATAATGAGCACAGAAGTATTTTTATGAAGTTAAAAAATCTAGAAATCAAACAAATAACTTATAGTAAAAAGAAATTTCTTAAAGGTACTGGGATTGTTGTGCGTGAAGACTTAACTTTTAGTAGGGTACAAATACTAAATGATGCGATTGGGAAATTTGGCCTAAGAAATGTGTGGACCGAAAATGGAAAGATCTATAGCTAAGGACAACAAAGTGATTATTATAAAAAATGAAAGTGACTAGGAAGAATAATGAATTTTAAATGGCTAATTATGTGACCAAATTGCGATTACTGTAAATAGGTACAATTTTTGTAATTACTTACTATATAAAAAAAAATTAATTATACAATATTTTAGGGGGATTTAGAATTATAACATTTGTATTATTCAACAAATTTACAGCAATATTTAGAAGATTTGGGAACATACTTAGGGACAATACAAAAACAAAATATTGGTGATATAAATATTGATTTATTAAATAGGTCACAAACGAAACTAATAATTATCTCAATATATTAAATAGTAATGGTTTTATTTCTTACATAAACAAGCCGACTAGAGTAACAAACAATACTCAAACTATTATTGATCATATTTTTATTAAAACTCATAAAAATGTACAACACTACGTTGACATTGACCCGATTGTATTTCATGCTGATATGACAGATCACTAGACACCTGCCATTTTCATTACTTTCCTAGAAAAAAAAAACAATATACTTGAAAAGAATTGGGTAATGCTTTTAACCCTTTTCTGCGAAGTTATAAGGTATCCATAGGCAAAAGAACACAATTATCTACAAATATATTTTCTTTTCCTTTAAAATGTACATGAAAATTGCATTTATGCTGTTCGTTCTGACATCTTATTAACAAACTGTCACCAAATTACTGACACTGTGTTGCTTCGCTGATTAGACGGACCACATGGGTGTAATAATGAAGATTTAATTTTAATTTGTATAAACTCAGGTGGAATTATCTAAGAATTTCACCAATACTTCTGAAAGCATAGTCACTTTTAATAAGCTGAACATTAAAAAACTTCAAAATGAAGTGCGTAATGAAAGATGGGGTGAATTATTTAATAATAATATTATAGAGTCTCAAGTGGCATATGACCTATTTATAAATAGATTAAACAAACACCTACAAGCTTCTACTGACGTAGAATTGCAAAAAAAAATAAAATAAAAATAATTAAAGCTTGGATTACACAAGGTCTAATATCTTCTATTAAACGAAGAGATTTACTAAAATAGTTATTTGTGTATTTAGAGCGTAAAGTAACAGATTGCCACTTGAGAAAGAATGTTGCGATCTTTCGAAAGCGGCAATTTCACTTTACGCTCGAAAAACACACATAATTTTTTCTACGGTCGCCCTTTTAATAATTAAAACAGTTTTTTATATTATCTTAGGTTATAATAGAAGGGCTAGAATAATGTTCATTTTCGCTATTCATCATGATTAACCCTAAAAAGATCTACTGACTAGGGATGTTAGAAAATAATCGATTTTTATTTAAATCGATTATTATTTTCTTATAATTGATTTTTATAATAATATTAATCGATTTTTAGTGAATCGATTTTATAAATTACGTGTTTAAATCGATTTTCGGAAACGGCTCGTATTATTTATTGACTATGTTTCAAAATTTTGACAACTTTTTACGATTATTGACCATTTCTCAAAATTTTGACAATTATTGACCATTTTTCAAAATTTCAACAATTATTGACCATTTTTGACAATTATTGACCATTTTGACTATTTTTCATAATTGGTGACCATTTTTCCAAATTTCTGATAATTTTTGACCATTTTTCAAAATGATGACAATTTTTAACCATTTTTGACAGTTTTTCACAATAATTGTCCATTTTTAACAGTTTTTAACAATAATTGACAATCTTTAAACATTTTTGATAGTTTTTGACCATTTTTGACAATTTTTCAAAATTGACAATTTTTGACAATTATCAACTATTTTTCAAAATTTTGACAATTTTTAACAATAATTGTCCATTTTTGACAATTTTTGACCATTTTCGATAGTTTTTGACAATTATTGGCCATTTCTGACGATTTTTCAAAATTTTTCAAAATGTTTGACTATTTTTCAAAATTATTGACCATTTTTGATAGTTTTTGACAATTCTCGACCATTTTTCAAAATTTTAAAAATTTTTGATAATTATTGACCAATTTCAAAATAATTGTTCATTTTTGTCAGTTTTTAAAAATAATTGACAATTTTCAACCATTTTTTATAGTTTTTGACCATTTTTGACAATTTTTCAAAATTATTGACCATTTTTGATAGTTATTGACAATTATGGACCATTTTTCAAAATTTTTGACCATTTTTCAAAATTATTGACCATTTTTGACCATATTTCAAAAACTTTAACAATTTTTGACAATCATCAACTAGTTTTCAAAATTTTAACAATTTTTAACAATAATTGGCCATTTTTGATAGTTTTTAACAATTATTGGCCATTTTTGACAATTTTTCAAAATTTTTGACCATTTTTGATTGTTTTTGACAATTATCGACCATTTTTCAAAATTTTAACAATTATTGACCAATTTTGACAATAATTGTCCATTTTTGACAAATTTTGACCATTTTTGATAGTTTTTGACAATTATTGGCCATTTTTGACAATTTTTCAAAATTTTTCACTATTTTTCAAAATTTTTGATAATTATTGACCATTTTTGATAATTATTGACAATTGTTGACAATTATGGACAATTTTTCAAAATTGACAATTTTTGACAATTATCAACTATTTTTCAAAATTTTGACAATTTTTAACAATATTTGTCCATTTTGACAATTTTTGACCATTTTCGATAGTTTTTGACAATTATTGGCCATTTTTGACAATTTTTAAAATTTTTCACTATTTTTCAAAATTATTGACCATTTTTGATAGTTTTTGACAATTCTCGACCATTTTTCAAAATTTCAACAATTTCAAACAATTTCAAACAATTATTGACCAATCTTGAGAATAATTGTCCATTTTTGATAATTTTTGAGTTTTTGACCATTTTTGATAGTTTTTGAAAATGATTGACCATTTTTGGCCATATTTCAAAATTTTTGACAATTATTGACCTTTTTTGAACATATTTCAAAATTTTTGACAATTTTCATATAATTTTATTTGATTTTTTATCTGATAAATTGTTAAATATTCACCAATTGAGTTAATTTGGAGGGCGTGGTTTGATTAAATAAGCGAGCGAAAAAGATTCCTTTTTAGAGCGTAAAGTAATAGTCCTCAGCATTTGCCGACTTTACGATTTCATTTTGAATATAGTGAATATAGAATTAGTAATTAGTCATTTTACGCGCGATTGTAGAAAAAAGAATTTATTAAAGCATTTCACCCAGGAACGCGATATAAAGTATAAAGTGTACAGAAATAAAATTAACTCATTAATAAAAAAACTAAAAATGAATATTGTCAATTTACTTAATTACAGTTAACTGTAAATAATTGTCATATTAGTAGAGCGTGATATATAGACGTCAAAAAATAATAGTTCAATACTATTAAACGCTTTACAAAATTAGAAAAATTAATTTCCAAAGAGCAGACCGTCCACTAAGAAGCAACAACTACTTCTCGGGCTATATGCCCCGACAGACATTGAATTACACTTCTAAAGTGAACGTTATCTGTTAAGATAGAACCAACCAATCTGGTTTGCGATTAGAAGGAATAACATCACTTGTGGACCAGTTTCGGCGTATTGCGCCTCATCAGCACAAGGTAGATGCTATTCGTCCAGAAGCTCTGAGAGCATAATCCTGGACTAGAGACTACGTTGATACCACACCAATTCATTAGCCTCAGTTAAGGAAATGCTAAGAGTGCGATATCAGCGACATCTCTACATCTAATCACATACCAAAATTCTAATTCTTCTTAGTGAACGGTCTGCTCTTTGGAAATTAATTTTTCTAATTTTGTAAAGCGTTTAATAGTATTCAACTATTGAATATTATCAAATTAGAATAAATGAAGAAGGTAATGATACAAAAAAAGTTTGGAAGGTCATTAATGATATTCCGGGTCGTGTAAAGAAATGTAGAAACATAGATCAAATATCTGTTGAAAATAATAATAATGTTCATACTAATAAAAATAAAGAGAAGACTGCTTTGTTTAATAATTTATTTTCAAACATTGGAGTCGAAACGGCAAATAAAATCCCTAATGCTATCCTGCCGGACAGTTTTATGCAAAAAGATAAAGTAGATTTAAATATATTTTTAAAGTCGGTTACAAAAAATGAAATAATTATACTCATATCCAAATTAAAAAATAAGTCTGCCTCTGGCCCTGATCATTTACAATCAAAAACTATTAAATCAATTCATGAGCATGTTGCTGAACCTTTGTCACACATTATTAATCTCTGTTTTCAAAGTGGCAAAATTCCCCAGCAATGGAAAGAATCTATCGTTTCTCCTGTTTTTAAATCGGGGAATAACAGTGAAATAAATAACTACAGATCTATATCATTAACAAATAACTGCAAAAAATTTCGAATTGACATTAAAAGAAAGATTACTTGATTTCTTTAATGCAAACAACATTATCACAAAGAGACAATAAGGTTTCATTAGAAAATCCAAGCACTGAAAATGCTGTGATGGATTTCCTGGGAAGGAAAATGTATTGCTGCTTTCCTTGACTTGGCCAAGACTTTCGACACTGTTTCTCATGAAATCCTTTTGCTCAAATTATGTAATTGTGGAGTACGTGGAACTGCACTGAATCTCATATCAGATTATTTAAGAAACCGAATACAGCTGGTAAGGGTTGGTGCTGACATAAGTTCTGAATGTCTCGTAAAATGTGGTGTGCCGCAGGGAACGGTTCTAGGACCGCTGCTGTTTGTTATATAAATGAATAATATTGCAAAAATCAACAATTTCAAAAGTAATTTAGTTTGACACAGCATGGGAAACACTGGGACGAAGTTAAACAAATAACAGAAGTTAATTTAAGGAAAATAAATATGTGTTTAAATTATAATAAACTGACCTTAAATGTCACAAAAACTAAATGCATTGCTTCCAGTCCAAATGTAGTTTGATCAACCATATAAATTAGAAGTAAAATTTCATAATTCAGATTGCATCAATAAATGTAAGTGTCCCATAATAGAAAAAGTTGGTTCTATAAAGTCATTATATACCAACACATTCGCTGGTCAGAACACATAACAAATGTAAGTGAAAGATTACGTTCGTTAATGCATACATTTTATAATCTGCGTGATATTCTACCAAGAAGAAAGTTACTTATGGTTTATAATTCACTAGTTGAAGCAGGTCTAAGATACTGTATTGATGCAAGGGGTGGAGTATTCCATACTACGCTTAATATACTAGAAACTAATCAAAATACAATCTTAAAAATTATTATCAATAAAAGTAAGCTTTATTCCACTGAAAAGTTATATAATGAAAAAAAAGTTTCAATATAAAACTACTTTATGTTTATAGCTGTATAATGAAAATCTACATAAACTACATTATTTAAAATTAAAGATACCCGAGTAACTAGATCCACAATTAATTTGGACCTTTCTGTACAAACTTTTAAAAAGTCCCAAAACTTTATAACTTAATTCCATTGACTATCAAACTAATACCTAAAGTAAAAAAATTCAAAGAAGAAATTAAAAACTACATAATGATTTCTACACCAAAATTCATTTTTAGAGATAATATCGTAAAATCAAACAGCTTTGAAACATGAACAGACTTAATAGTGAAAAGAGTAAATATCTGAACCTCGCCTTCGGTATACTGTTTCTCTGTCGACTTTTTCCCGAATGACACCGGGATGTATGTACTTCTTTATTGCGCCAACCTATATATATATAATCTAAACCCTTTTTATACCCGAAGGTGTAAGGGTGGAAATCTATTTCTCCTTTCCGTATATAAAATTGCTCCATTGTTTCTTGTTTTTTGCCATCTTTTTGGCTTCTTCCCAACTTTTCCCTCTTTTTTCCAATATTTCAGCAACCACTTGGTTCCAAGTTTTCTTTGGCCTTCCTCTCTTCCTTTTTGTAGTTGCTCGCGCTTCCCAAACATATTTTACTGGCCTGTTGTTCATTCTTACTAAATGACCAAACTATTTAAGTTTTTGGTTGTCTAGCAAGTCAAGAATCCATTCAATTCCAAGTTCACTTCTAACGTCCTCATTCCTAACTCTGTCTCTCCGTGTTATTCCCTTAACCCTGCGCAAGTATCTCATCTCCATTGCTTGTATTCTACTCTTCGATTTCTGCGTATCCAGCTTTCACTTCCATAAGTGAGAATTGGTCGATATACTGTCTTGAACACTGTCATTTTCGAATTCCTACTTATTTCTTTTTTACCAATGAATGCTCTAGACAAGGAATGATAGAGTTTTGAGGCATTAGTGATCCTTTCATTCAATTCTTCATCTTCGCATCCATTTCTGTCGATCTTAATACCAAGATATTTAAACAAGTCCACTTGTTGAATTTTTTCATTTTGTAGCCTTATGTCAATTTCTGTGTTTGTTATTCCGGTAGTCATGACTTTTGTCTTCTGTACATTTACTTTTAGATTTCTTTTACTGAGTTCTCTTTCCCATATTTGTAAGTTTTTTTGGAGGTCATCTTCCCTCGGTGCACAAATCATAACGTCATCTGCAAAAGCACATTCAGACAGGTTGATGGGTTTCAGTCTATTATAGCCTATGTGGATCTTTTTAGTATGTTTTTTCGTAGCCTTGATAATATCGTCCATTATTATAATAAAAAGTAAAGGACTTACACTCCTCCTCCTTGTCGAAGTCCGTCATTCACTCTAAATTTATCGGATTCTAAGTTATTTTTCCTGACATAGCTATAATTGTTTTCGTACATGCTTTTAATTCTTGTTGAAAGGCTCTTCGGAATCCCTCTTTTGTCTAAGCTATCCCATACTGTTTTTTGTGTGACACTGTCAAAAGCCTTTTCAATGTCTAGAAAAGCAATATATTTATCTTTAGTTTTTGTCTTTTCAATCATTTGTTTTATTGAGAAAATATGGTCTTGTGTGCTATGACCTTTCCTGAAGCCGCTTTGTGATCCATCTAGTTGCCCTTCCGTTAAGATTCGCAATCTCTTTTCTAAGATAATTTCATATAGCTTGGAAACCACGCTTAGTAATGTGATGCCTCTATAGTTAGTGCATTCTGTTGGATCCGCCAACCTATAATTAATAATAAATGTATAAATGAATCGGGTTTCCAGAGTTGGCACATTACAAAACAGGCAAATCTTGCCTAGGTTATGGTGCCAGGTCTGGAAATTTTGATATACCTATATATTCTCGCTTATTGTATTATTATACTTAATTATTGAATAAATAAATTTGAAATTTGAAAAATTTGTATGCGATCCTTTAAATCGTTCAAGTTAGTTGGTCTGTTAACATAAACGCGGTCTTTAAGGTAGCCCCAGAGAAAAAAATCAAGTGGTGTCAAGTCGGGGATCTTGCCGGCCACTCAATTGCACCCCTTCGACAAATCCATCTCTGAGGGATAATTGTATTTAAATATTACCTAACGTCTCTTTGATAATGTGGAGGTACGCCATCTTGTTGAAAGTATACGTTTATATTAGGTATAAATTCATTTTGGAGTAAATCAATATATTCAGCACCGGTAAGCGCATCTTCAATAAAAAGAGAACCGATCAAATGGTTTTTTACCAAACCCGCCCACATATTAAATTTTTGTGGACGATGGGTACAAACCTCCTCAAACCAGTGCGGATTATAATTTGACAAGTACAGTCTGTTAACAAAACCGTTCAAGCAAAATGTGGCTTCATCACTGAATAGCAAAAAGTCTGAGAAATTGTTTTGCATCCTAATTTTCTCTGTAATTGTAATTGTAATCGTCTATCAAAATCATGCTCAGCCAATTCTTGGAGGGAGATTTTAAACTTTATACGGATAAAAGTTATTTTTATGCAGAATAGTTTGTAAAGACTGTCTACAAATCCATAATTTCTTACTATTACACTTGTAGATGTTTTAAGGTTTTCTTAAACATTTAAAGTTTTTTCTTCATTAGTTGCATTTTTCATTAAATTTGTTTAATAATCTAGTCACTGTAGATCTACTTCTAGGAGGGCATTCAGGATTTAAATCGTTTAATAGATGAGCTGCTTCGTCTTGGAAACATTTGCGATAACCGTATCCAACTAACACATTAAGATTTCGATTCGTTGTTTTTCCGATAAGTGTGCCATTATTCTTAATTTACTTTTGAACTTCGTGCTGATTTGAGATTAGTATCAGTTTTGACAATTTGTACATAAATAATGATGTTGTTGACGTTTTTAATGCCTATTATTGTTTTTTGTTTAATTTTAAAATCCTACAGTACAATTTAATTTAGAAATATGAAACTGATATTTTATAAGACATTTTGAATTAAAGTGCTCTATAATAACGTTTCATTCATCGTCCTATAATTTCACAACTTTCCATTTATCCGTCTTAAAGATAATCCCTTGGTGCGAGACTCTTCAGCAACGCTGTATATTTAAAAGCATTTTAATAATTTTTCATAATATAATCGTAATTAACGCTTCACTGAGTCATTCCACATTGAATTGAAACCGTTAATTTAGCGATAGATCCACTGTAAAATTATATATTATAAATTTCAGTCTGTAAATTTCAGTATTCATCAAATACACAATTTGGATATATCCCTGAAATCTCTTATTGTTTAAATGCTCACACCGATAGGCAGATACAAATAGAAATTGTACGGTTATGTGCACAATCGGGATTCATTACAGTAAATACGTTAGTGACTGTTTTAAATAAGGGTAGGTATTGATATAATTCGCATTCAAACACATTTTTAAAGTGAAACTTTTTTTACATCACCCCCAAATATTTCTGTTTTATTGTTACACCCTGTATAATTATGACTTAGACCGTTGGAACGCATTTTCTATGGGCTTCTAACGCAAGTAGGGGTTGCCATTTAAATTTTTGTAGGTGGGGTAGATGGAGGTGCGTTCTCTCTCATGTCATTTTAGTTTCCCCTCTCTACCCTAGAAACGGTTTTGAATTTTTTTTTCTGAAATCTCTTTGTTCACGAGGTACAGCCCATTGTAAGTTTTAAAATTGACACCCTGTAGATGATTTTTTTAATAAAACAAAAATAACTTGCGAGAGATTTTAAATAATAGCATGATAATTTTGTTTATCATAAAAAAGGGAAGCTGTCCATTCGATTCTAGTTTTATTTGAAAATAATTGACCGACTATGAGCAATGTTAATGAAAAATTGTCAACGCAGATAAAAAGATTTATAGTGACATTAAAATCGAACCACCAAAGGCTAATTAAAAAAGATCAATTTTCTAATTACTGGTTAATATCCCTTTCATTAATCTGTAGTGTTGGGTGTTTTATTTCCAGTTTCGGCTGGTAAGACCCGAAAGCGGCGAAACTTCACCGTTGCAAAGCAATATTAAATTAAAATTTCCCGTACTCCGTGAAATTGGTTTTTGTGTCATGTAACATAGATTAGTAATGTCAGGCCACACTACACTTATAAGAACGTAGGCATTATTATTAGCCTTTGTCCAGAACATTAAGTTTTTTTTTAGAAAATTTACTTCTCACCCGACACATGCTGAAAATTACTTTTTAAAAACATATTTTGTGTGACCTCGAACTTATTTAGAGCAGTAAAATTTCATGCAACCAATGCTATATTCTTAATAATATATTTCACTTCGAAGTTTCGGGCTAAATCTTTAAAACTCCGCGATTTAACGGGATATCTCGAGATACTAAGGATTGTAGCAAGTTAGGCCTGTTAGACAACGTAGATCATGTCTGCTTTAGTCCAACACTTGTTTGGTAACATTCTCCGAAGGATACAGCCCAAGTACTTGATGTTTGGTTGGCAGATCTGCCAATAGCAGGTTGTGGTACGATAAAATCCCCTACGGTACCCTCCCTTGCAAAGGAGTGAGCCCTTCCATTGCCGTGCATAACAGAATGCCCTGGGATCCAGACCAGAATCAATGTATTCCTATTGAGCAGTGGCGGCTCGTGGTTAATTTGATAGGGGGTCATAGGTGATGTGACCAAAATCTTTAAATACGGAACGCCATTGACCAGCTCCCTGAAGGCCTATCCGCCGTAGGTGGAAGTTTTTCCAAAAACCACTCCCAATTTCTGCTCAGAAGTAGTTAAAATCGTTAAAAAAGCAAAATTTGTGGAGTTCCTTTCCAAAGCCCCAGAGGCAAAAAAATTTTTTGTGCCACGCTTGTTTTATATAAACATAATGCTCTCTTGAAAAACAACCATATTTTATTTATTTCTATACATATTGAATTAAATGATAATTAGTCTAAATCTTTTCAAAATTTAAGTGAAGCTTTCGATCTTTTGTATTTGCAACAACTTATCACGTCAAAACACAGCTCATTATTCTCATTATTTCGCTTCAAATGCTATCTTTTAAATGAAAATATAGCGCGGCCTGAGAACCCCTCTACTCATCTCTTTTCTAAGCGTGTAATAATCAGCCGACGTAAGTCGATTCATCGTCGATATTAAACCGGGCTTTTGACCCATATCACTTGTAAACTTCGGGCATGTTTCTCTATCGTCGCGAAGATCGTCGGCGCTCGGCAAATTCCGTTCCCATATAACACCTTGAGGTCAACGGTGGACACCAGCCCGCTTTCCAATTTTGGTTTTCACCGAGTACTTGACGCTTGTTGCGGAATAACGTTTACACGGGGGTCTTGAAACGTTTTAGGAATACTATACTATTTAATTTTTAAAAATGCTTATTTAATTACCTATTTTTTCAAATTATTTTTTAATGGGAGGTCATTGCCCCAATGACCTAAAGGAGGAGCCGCCACTGCTATTGAGGATAGTCTTCTATGGCCAACTTCGGTAAGAACTGAGTGCTCATAAAACCACTTGGCTGAATATGATTCTAGGCAGGTTGACATTTCTGTCCTAGATCTACGATCGTAAACATCTGCACCAGAGCCTGAGGGAGTTTTTCAGCCAAAAGATATCTGCTCTTAGTAGATTCTTCTTTCTCGAGCTACTCACATTCGTTTTAACTTCGGGTCTATTTAAATCTTCCTAACATTTTGATATACAAAGCAGTACTGCTTTTATAAGAGATTTGGCATATCATAAACTTCGTCTTGTCAATTATGCAGTTCACAAGCAAAATTTCAGCAAACAAAGTGTAAAGTCTTTTTACTAAAAGATACTGATCATATTTGACAAATATTTTGATAAGGTTCGTTCTAAAAATAAAACACTGATTTCATCAAAACAACCTCATTTCAAATCTATTTATTGTACATAAAGTGAGTGGCGAAGCTCATCCGGTATGATCTAATTAATTATTTACAACCATTCGAAACAGATACACAAGAAAACAGCGGTATCAGCAAGAGAATATATATTTCCTGCTTATTCCGCCTTTTTTTTCATTTAGTATTCGCAATTTAAGGTGAGTAAATAATTTTCCTATGGGTATTTGTTTCATCTCTTCGGCTGTTTTCACAGGAAGCGAACTTTAATGAAACAAAACATCGTATTCGTGTCGCTCTGCTCGCAACTCACAACGTAATAATTGAATAATAATAGCAGTTTACTCCAGGAAATGCAGACGAAATTACAATAACGCATTCGAATCGAAAATCTTTTGTAATTGTCGAAATTTAATGAATTTTAGGTTTTTGTTTATTCCTCTCGCATCAACTTCTTCGTTATTTTCTGTCTTCACTCATGTATGTATGCTTTTGGGGTGAGACCTAAAAGATCTACTGTCTCCTTCCTTCTACTCAGTTCCTGAGGAAAGTCTCAGATACTAGTATTATCCTAAAAGCAAGGGTACAAAGTATTTAGGGGTAGAACAGGATGATGAGACGTCTGGCGTCTCATATACATCAAATAACTGAATAAATGACAAAAACAAATATATTGCTATGGTATGAAGAGTTACTCAATAATAAATTTAAATATCTAATAATCATATAATTTAATTGATATTTGTACAACCAACTCTATCATTTGATATTCAGAATAATTTATTTTCCATGGTGGAAGAATATAAGATATATTGAATAAGTCCGTCACAAGCCTAAAATAAACATATAAAAGTTAGAAACATTTAGAAAGAAAAAGAATAATATGTAAAATTAGTTTTGATACACCCTGTATGCTGAATAATTAAAGTCATACAATGACAAACAGTAAAATAGGAACACAAACTTTAAAATAAAAAATTAACAGAGTACCAACTAAAAGAGTGATGATTGTAAAATTGAAATAGAAATAAATTGAACACCACAATATAGAAAATTATAACCTAAAATTGAATTATAGATAAAATAAAATTAATCATATAACTTAACATAAATAAACTATCAATATAATCAAAAATAGAAGTAATAATTTAGTAGCTAAATCTTTCAAAGACAGTCATTGGTAGAAATAATTTTAAAATAAAATCTAAGAGTGTTTGTTGAAAAAACAAAGGAAAAAATCAACAGCGGGTTGAGATTTTGAGAAGGAAGAAGGAGGTTGTTCGAAGTAGAAAACTAAAATTGAAATTTATGCATAAATATTCAAAAATAAATAAAAAGTTGTAAATATAAAGTTAACTAAACTAATATAAAGTGATTATAACAATAAATAAGTAAGTGAAAGATAATACTTACCATAAACTATTTGTTCCTAAGTGAACACTGGTATAAGCCATATAATATACCCATATCTGAGGGATATTTTCAATAAATCACAAGTGAAAAGCAGAAAATATTGAAATCGTTTATCCAGCACAGAAAAAACTTTTCAAGTGACCCAGAATTTTGATCCAGGGCCACCGAACATTTAAATTCATTGTGACCTTCAAGAGAAGAAAAGAAATGAATACTTTAATTACGAAAGACAATCAGGTATCATTTATCTATATAATTTCATGTTGAATTTATTGATGTATAAAATTTAAATTGTTCAAATTTAAAAGGAATTACATAAGATTATAGTTACTGATAAAAATTTTCAAAAAAATCAAAAAGGTGTATTGACCATTATTGATTTAGACTCCATTTTATTCTAGAACGTTGTCGAATGTCATTTCTTCACGTATAAAATTAATTATCTTTTCTGTAGTTTTAAAACCATACAAATATAAAACCATAGACTCTGATAAGTATAATCCTAATTTTTTGTGAATGAGAGAGTGAATGAATTTTAGATAAGAAATAAATTGTGTTAATGATTTTTGAAGTTAATTAAGCCGTTAAGCAGAGTTAAACAATAAATCAAACGTTTCATTTGTTGAACATTTATTTAAAATCGAATGTGTTTGTTTTTGTATCTATGATATATTTCACAATCAACACAGGCTATCAACGTTGGAACCTTTTGAAGGTCAAAGGACAGAGTTGGACTCACAAAAATTTGAACTAACAAACAAAAATATAATTCCCTAAGATAGTTTAAATAAATTTACAAAATAATATTAAAATAATATAATAAAGAGTGTCATAACAATCATAATAAAAAATGAAAAAATAAATATTTTGATAATTTCCGACTGAGCTAGATTGATATAAACAAAGATAAGTATTAAAACTAAAATAATAAATAAATAAAATTTAATTTATAAAAATGATATGGAATTGATATAAACAATTCAAAAAACCATATCAATATATACAGTTTATTTATTACCTTCATATTATAATAAGACGTGAACGTGGCAACGTGGTTAAGTGAATAACATTAATTGCATTTCCTCCTGAATTAAACCCGAAAATTCGAGACACTCAGTGTAAATCAATAAAATATTTACATACTCAAAGTATTGTAAAGTGAAAGGCTAACTGGTGAGTACAAAAAAATTCATATATAAGACGTTTTATCACTAAAGTAGTAACAATGAAGAAAATAAGTGCTAGTAATGTTAACTGGAACATGCCTGGAACATTAATTACCATTTTATTGTAAATTAATGCTGGTCGAAAATAAAGCGAGGTTTCCGTATTTACAGAACGGGCTGGAAAACTACGAAAAATAAGGATTATAGCTGGAGGTCGATAAAAGTGAGACTTTCGACGGGTTGACTGGGGAAATGAATAAAGAGGAAAGGAAATTAATAAGATAAAAGATGAAAATGAAATGCTGAAAGGAAAAGTAATGGAACAAGAAGATAGAATAGAAACATTGGAAAGAGAGATTAGAGCGAAAAATGTCGTAGTTAAAGGAATTACAGACGAAGAAAAAGAGAATGATGCAGAAACCAGAGAAAAAATTTAAAAACTAATTAAAAAAATGGGAGTTGATGTTGGATCTAATGAATATATAAACGAGGCAATAAGACTAGGAAAATACGTAAGAAATAGGAAAAGGCCAATATTAGTGAAATTAGCAGGCAGAAATATTAGAACACAGGTATTAAAAAATACCAAACAACTGAAAGGTACGGAGATTTGGATTGATGAAGATTTTCCGAAAAGTGTACAAGAAGAGAGAAGGAAACTACTACTTGAACTAAAGGAAGCTAGCGAAAAAGGATACAAAGCTGTATTAAAATATAATAAAGTTTTTATTAACGATGAAGTATACAAAAAACAGGAGAATGAAAATAATAAATATACAGCAACGGAGCAACATGATGCTGAAGGAAAATCAATAAATAAGAGAACAATAGAAGACAGATCACCACAGGAACAAAACTTCGAAAGTCAAGTTAGAAAAGTAAATAAAATGACAACGCGATAAAACTAGTTATGGCAGATACGGAAAATGAAGAACAAAACAACCGAGCAATGAAAAAGGACAAGAATACGGAAAATGGACTAAATATAAGAGCATTTAAAAACGATGGAAACTTGAACAAAATACAAATGAAGAATAAAACAAAAACATGGAATTTGGGAGTGTGGAATGTTAGAGCTTAAAAGACAAAGAAGTAGAAAAAACAGGAATAGAAATATTAGTACTAAGCGAAACTAAGAGAAAAGGAGAAGGCAAAATAGTACTATCAAATGGTCACACGCTACTATATAGTGGAGTGCCGATGAGTCAAAGACCCTCAGCAGGAGTAGGTTGTATAATAAACAAAAATCTGGCACATCAAATAGTAACATGAAAAGCTGTATCTAAAAGAATATTATTGGTAGAACTGAAAAATAAAACAGAACATACTAAAACAATTATATCAATATATGGTCCAGACGAAAACGAAAAGACAGCTGATAAAGAAAAATTTTGGAAAGACTTAACAACAATAGCGGAAGATGCACAAGGTACAATATTCAATTCAAGAGTAGAGTGGGGAGAAAAGACAATTAATACAAAACAATAATAGGAAAACACGGCGAAGAAACAACGGAAAACGGATGCTAGAATTTTGTCGATTACAAGATTTGATAATCACAAATTCATTCTATCAACACAAGGATATACACAAATACACCAGAGTACAACCAAGCAGAAATGAAAAATCAATAATTGATTATTTATTGGTACAAAGGAAAGAAAGACGAAATATGCTAGAGAAGATTCATGAGAGGTACAGAAATATACAGTAGCAAAACTAAAAAATAACAACAAAGAAGTAGAAAAATAACACAAACAAAAAATATCACATTTCAATAAGAACCTACAAACTTCGGAATAAAAATTCAGTAAAAAGATATCAATAAGAAACAGAAATGAAGTTGAAAAATAGAATATTTGATATAAGAAAATCAGATGTACAACAAGGATGGAATATTTTCAGGAACATAATCACTAACACAGTTTCTAAAATATGTGGTATTTGTAGAACCGACAATAGGAAAAAACAAACAGCATGGTGGACTAAAGATATAAAAGAAGAAGTTAAAACAAGAAGAGAGAGTGGAAAAAGTACTTAACAAAAAGATCGACAGATCAATACGACATATACAAAAAGCAAAGAAAAATAGTTAAAGATTTAGTATCAGCTGCAAAAGAAAAGTCATGGACTGACTTTGGAAACAAATAGCTCACATAATCAGAAACTATTGTACAAAGTATTAAAATCATTCAGAACAAACAAAACAGAAAAAGAATTATCCATCAAAAACAAGAACCAAGAAATATTAACAGATGAGAATGATATAATGGCTAGATGGAAAGAATATTTCCAAGATTTACTGAGACAACAAACGCAAAGTACTGAGGAAAATATAGCAGAACCTTACCACCAAAATAACTACCAAGAAATTGAAATTGATGAAATTAAAATTAAAGAACTAAAGAATGTAATAAGACTACTAAAAAATGGAAAAGCACCAGGAAATGATAAGATCACTGCTAAAATAGGAGAAATAGGAATTGAAAGTATACTCACCATACTAAATAAATCTTGGAAAAACTAAAAAATACCAGACGAATGGGGATTAGCATTAATAACACCGATACACAAGAAAGGAGACCTAAAAAATTGTAATAACTACAGAGGAATAACGTTGCTAAACACTATTATGAAAATATTTGAACAGATAATAAATAATAGACTTAAACCGATACTACAACCACATTTATCAGATCCACAAAGACCTGGAAGGAGTACTCAGGATCAATTTTCACGATTAAGCAATTAACAGAAAAACGTCATATGCAAAATAAAACACTATATCTAGCGTTCATAGACCTTGAAAAAGCTTTCGATACAGTACCCAGAGTAAAAGTATGGAGCTCCCTGAAAAAAAGAGGAATACACAACAAAATGATAAGAATTATACAAAACTTATATAGAAAAAATATTAATTATGTAATAAGTAATAACACAAAATCAGAGGGATTCAAAACAGAGATGGGATTAAGATAAGGTGGAGGACTTAGTCCAACCCTATTCAACGTACACATGGACAATATAATCAAGAAATAAAGTAAAGTAAAAAATTTGTTCGTAGGATATAAAAATTTAGAAAGAGTCGAAATATCGTATGCAGTTTTTGCAGACGACGTCGTAATAATAGCAGGTAATGAGGAACAGCTTCAAGACAATCTTAATATATGGAATAAAACAATGGAAGAAGAAGGAATGAAAATATATACTAATAAAACTAAAATATTGATAATAGGAGACCAGAATACAAAAACTTAAAAATAGACAATAAAAATTGAACAAGTGGAAGAATTCAAATACCTTGGAGTAGCACTAGAACAATCTGGAAAATAAGAAGCTGAAATCAACGAAAGAATAAGTAAAACAGTAAAACTTTATTATGCCATGAATCAAAAATTCATCAGTAGAAAAGAGATTTCAAACCAAACCAAAATCAAAGTATTCAAAACCATAAATAGACCAGTATAAGCATATGGATGCGAATCGTGGAATCTTTCAAATGCACATGAAATATTTGAGACGTATAATAGGAGTTACTAGGAAAGACAGAATTAGAAACACACGTATAAGAGAAGATTTGAGGATAGAACCTATAGTACTATTTATAGAGCAGCGACAATTAAGTTGGTGGAGACATATGCAACGATTGAATAACAACTGACAAGTGAAACGTGCATACGAAACAAAATCGCAGATTAGAAGGAAGAGAGGCAGTCCAAGACAGACATGGAATACAGTGATGGGTAACATATTACAACATAGAGGCAAGACAAGGAGATAAGCATCAACTTTAGCAAAAGATAGAAAAGCATGGAAAAAATTTGTGAAATGAAAAATGAAATCTAAAATGTAAATACGACACCTATACGGTATAAGGATATAATGATTATATATATATTGAATTTACTGTTTGGACCCTTACTTTGTGGAATCTACTCATATTACTTTTTTGAATGAATCGTCAGCTGACGATGATATATCAATATCGAAATAATTATCAATATCTTAGAGTTTTCATAATGTTTTCATTAAATAGTGGAATTAATTAGAAACACTTAGTTTCATTCAAAAAAGTAATATATATACAGATACATTCAAACACAAACGGAACATAGGGAATTTAAGCATTGTATCAGAACTGCTTTTGAACTAGTCGACCAACATCCAGCTTCAACAGATTAAAAACACGATTATTACAATCGTTTATTTGGACACCTATAACATATCGTACAATTCCCACCACTCCGTATTCTCAACGGTGGGCGGTCCTTAATTAGCGTCAGACAGTCAGTCAGTCAGTCGATCGGTGAGAGTATTCAAGCCCATAACTTTGTTTCAATTTAAAGAATCCTATTTTGTTTTATTTACGAATTTATTTTTATTTTGAAAGCCGTTATGGCCAAAAGAAATCAAAACATATTATCTTAACTCGAAACATTAATTGTAGAATTTAACAATTAATTTTCGATTTTAACAACATAAAACGTAAGCATATTGTTTCAATATGTAGCGACGTTTACTACCCCCATCAAATAATTATTCAATACTAAATCGCAGTTCGCACATAACTAACAAATTTTGGAAGGAGAATGGGCGGGGTTTCTTACATTGGTCTGAATCCAACTGTCCAGATCAGTACTTGATATTCATTGAAGTGAACTTATAGAAATGTTTTGTTGGTGGACTATTTAGATCGGACAATACATTCAATACATCCCTATGTTCCGTTTTTATTTGAATGTATCTGTATATAATAACACGTTCTCAGATCTTACACAACCCCCAATTCACTCTCGCGCAGGCATCAAAATCGGTATCATGGGCGTCGGCAGTACCATAGGCGGCGGCAGTATCGGAAACGTCCGCTTCTCCGGCATATACAGGAATCGCGGTGTCTTCAGCGCTCATGATGGCGGGGAAGGTGCTACCTTTCTCACTCTTGTGATAGATATAAATCGACGTTTTCCGAAACCAAAAGGTGCGTAAAATATCGAGGACTTTGGGCTTCTGTCTTGCCTAATAGCTCCGCTAGTCCTATTTCTTGGATGAATTTTAGGATATCCTCAAATATCCAGTCTCTGAATGTACCACACCAGAAAATCGTTAAAGCTAAGTCTCCTTTTTTGAGTTAACTATGAATTTAATTATAGTTAGTAACATAATAATAATTGAAGATATAAAAAATACACTTGCTCTTCCCTTTGATATTGAATTAGCTCTATACGCAGTGAGGACGTCGCACTCTATGTTTCAGTAGCTGGTACATATCACAGTCTGGTATGATGAAAAAGTATAACCTTTTGAAGAATACAGAAGAGAGAAGGAATTGGGTGGGGATGGTTCTGAAACAATTTAAGGCACTGGGATAGGAGTGTACGGGTCAGGAACCAAACACTCTGAAAGCTTGGGAAAGACCACAAGCATCTTTCAAGCGGAAATTCACGCCATATGGTAAATTAGATATAAGATTACAGAATATAATATAGAAGGCAGAAAAGCACTAAGATCTTGTGTAATCAGTTGTAAAATAGCATGGGAAAATGTTTTCGAGTTTTTTCATTTATTTTACATGCTTTGGCACTAACTTTATTTCAAATCGTCGAAATTGATGGATTGAGATTTTTTAAAATAGTAGATCTGCCTCAGATGGTTATTTCTATGAATTTTTAGTGTACCTTCGTCCATCAAATCTGCCGTCAAAAGCGACTTTAACTTTTTTTACCGATTATTTGAAATAAGACCGGAATCTGTGGAACGGATCGAGAATGAGGGTGATATCCGCTGAGAAGACAAATTTTACTAATATATGCGGAATCATCGTTTGAAATTGCTTTTCCTTCTTTTACATTTACACAAGGCAATTTGTATGAAATACGAGTTACCTTTTCCGGAAAATTACGCTATGTTTTTTTATATTTATTTTCAATTCGAATCGAATCCGAGAAAACAAATGCCAATAGGTTTGTTCCAACTGACATTTAGGAACCGTTCTGGAATCGTATCGAGTACTGTAGAGTGCACAAACTCGAATTAGGGATGGCCACATCAACTTTATCACCCCTTTCAGAAGGTAGTTTTTGTACCGTCCCAAGAACTATACTATAATTAGTTGGAACACGAAAGAAAAACAGCACTTGCAGTTGGAACGAACCTTAATATCTTCGACTAAACCAGTATTTAACAAGTTACAATTTGGTATTTTGATTATAGAACAATTTAATTAAATTCCTACGTCGTTAAGTAATAAGAAAATAATTTTACGAAACCTTTCGAAACTATTAACAAAAATAATTTTACATAAAAGAGTTCGCTTTGGGTATTACAAGCACGAATGCAGCAAATCCTGAAACGGAATAATTACTATTTTGCACTTACATTTTGTAACACTCGCGCTTTTCACCCAAAATAAAGACCTTTTCTTTGGGTGAATTAAGCTTAGGAGTGAGTCTATAAACTGTGAAATTTGCATTTACGTTCATTAAATTGAGTTTCAGACTCACTCACTAGAATTGTAACAATTTAAGTAGATACTGAAAATGCCGATACGTGATACGAAGTATAATCCTTATTTTATACTGAAATTATTCAATAATGCGTCACGGTGGCGGATTCTAGTACTACATACACTATTCCCATCATTATGTTTTATAACTTCATTATACAGTGTGTCCAAAAAGTAAAAATACAATGTCAATTTAATTTATCATACCGTATTTAACAAACTGGTAGTGAGAAAATTGAAATTTTAATGATGATTGGTGTTGGCGATAGGATGCGGACAAGAGGTATGCACATTATTTCATAAAATGCACCCAGATAGTCCGAAGAAAGGTATATATGACCTGCAAACATTCAACAAGAAATGGAGTAAAATCTGATAATTGATAAATTTACTGAATACTTACACCCTATAGTTAACATTGCAATAATTGAACTAAAAAGGCAAGAAATAACGAGGTTCATCCATGATCAATATGGCGTATTGCCACCTCGATTCTTATTGATACTCCTCATGCGATTTGGCATAGAAAACAGCACGTTTTTTAAGAAGTCTTCTTGGGAATAATTGGCCCATTCTTCAACAAGTGCCAACCGAAGCTCTTGGCATAGGACGTCTTAGACGTCTTTTATGTTCGTCCTTAGTATGCTCAATGGGATTAAGACCCAGGTTTTAAGCAGGCCATTCCATTTTGGCAATATCAATTTCTTCGAGTTATCTTGCTGTGTATTGCTGTGTATGGCTGCGTGTTATCCTGCATTAGTGCAAAATTCTTTCATAGTATGACATCACATGATCTCTGTTCTGTATTCTTGAGCTGTTAATGCGCCGTTGTTAATCAGAACAAGAATCGAGCGTGTCCCAAAAGAATTTACTGCCCAAAACATTACTGAGTGGGGGACCGAGTGTAGGCAGCATAACGTATGTAACGGTAAATGGCTGTAGCCTCACAGGGCACCAGCTCGAAGGGCTCCGGCTAGAGACTCCTCTCAAGGGTGATTCGACCCCAAGTTTATGCTGCACAAGTGTAACAGGAAGGTTGTAAAAGTTGAGGGCGCCACTACCTTTTTGACGATAAAAATACTAATGAAAAAACTAAGGCGGAAAAGGTAGAAACGCCTTGTAAAATTTAAATAAAAGTTAATAATAAAAGTGACTTATAATTACCCCGGGCGATATCTCCCTCAACTTTTATAGTTGAGGATTTATAATAAAAAATAAAAGATAGAATTAAAAACAAATTTATGATTTATTCTGCCACAGGAAATGAATAGAGGAATATGTACTTTTATAGGTACTTAGCTTAGATGAAGTGGTTTCCTGAAGAAGATAGTCAGGTCTTGATCTGAACTGATGTGTCCTGGTCTAGGGCGGTATTTTGATCTAGGGCTGTATCCTGGGGTTCTATCCTTGGCTAGGGCTTATATTATAGCCTAGGTCTTGGGGTTCTATCCTTGGGTTATGTTAAAACAGTAAAAATAGCAATTATCGGCTAAATTAAAAAAATATACTAATGATCCGAAAGAAACTAATGATAGCAAAAAGTTATTTATTTAGTTATATGAAAAAATATCGTGCTTAGGAAATATATGAAACCGGCACTGGCGTTACGAAAGAATATTTTATAGGTTAATAGATTATAAAAATGTTATTTTATAATTAAAAGAGTTATTTCGCAACTGAAAAAGCTTGAAAATGTTTATATAAAAGTAAAACAGTGAATTATAAAAGAATATTTGGTTTAAAACTAACATATTAGTATAAAAGAACAGTTTATGACCACGTGTTGAATTTAATTTCGTCTATCTCTGTAAAAAAATAAAGAATGTGTACGAAAATTATATCAGACAGTACTTTAGAAGAAGCTTATTAATTATAAATTATGATTTTGAACTTACCACAGCAAAATTCATAAGATAGGTACTTAAGAAATGAAAGATAGCGAAAGATGATCTTTCCCCGTAGGCATTCGATAACGGAAAGGGGTGTTTCACGTGGCGGTGTGCAAAAAAATGGAAGCGTCCGTTGGCAGACGTCAATTGTCTTATGGTTAGGGTTGAAGAATTTGGGATCACAGAACTATAATTGGAAGTGGCTAGTGACGACGAGCGCTAATTAAAAGGATTTATTCTGTAAAATCGAAACCGGTCGATAGACATGTTACACGTTCTACAACTATCTTTAGACCTTATTTCGGTTATCTTTGCCATAAATACATATTCTGCACGCATCCTTGAACAATACATTTCTCCAATCATCCATTGTTCAATAGATGTGTTCACGAGCAAAGGCAAGTCTGCATCTTTGGTGAACAGCAGTTAGTAAGGACCCTTTTCGATATATGTCCTCCATTTAATAGATTACACGTGTATAACTTTTCTATTGCACACTCTACTCTTTCCTGTTTGCCGTCCTGTTTACGATTTTCTTTTTGTCGGAAGTGCAATTCAATTGGTCTATTTGTAAGATAAAACTCTGCTCGATCATCGTACAAAACTTTCATATTTGTAAAAATGTTTACGTATATTGTATAATGTTAAATATGTTTCATTTTCGAAATATTAAAATCCAACTGTATCTAACGTTATATTTTATTTTTGTTCTCTTTTATACTACATATTCTCGACCAATTTTCCACAAGCACGGTAGCCGATGTTTTCCACTTCAATACGGACATAGATAAAATGTAAATTGTAAACATCGACAACCACCGACCTATGAATAAGCCAGCTATAAGCTGGCAATTCGTATTTTTCATTTGACGTAACACATAACTTTCAGTTTAACGGATAAGGATACCAATAAGCCGTAACGTAAGCAGGACAGTAAAGTATGTTCATACTTATAGTGAAATGACTAAAACGAATTATCTAAAAGTAGCCATAAAAAAACAATGTTTATCTATGACTTGGTTTTCGTAGTTTAAAAGCAGGTAAATTACGACCATTTTTTCACCAGTACCGGTATTACATCGAAGCAGGCCTGGGGTCTCTTATACCGGTGCAATCCAGTGAATGGTGAAAAACTTCCTATCCAAACTTCTCATCATGCCCCGTACCAGAACTAAAGCAAAAACGAAACGAATGAAAGACACCAACGATGAATTTTCACAACTTCTGCCATCTAAATCCAATCCCCATACTTCAGAGATGCCCTCCAGCTCTGTCATACAACCACGACCAAACTCCAATAAAATTTACCAAACTCCGCCCTTTCGACCCTTTGAATTTAAGTCATGATAATATACGTCCAAACACGATCCGAAACTAAGCCAAATCTTTTGGCAAACGCTCAGGCTGCAAAATCTCCACTATCTTCACCATCCTCTCAGGCCTCTTCCGTTCGCAGGGTCTCTATTTCCAGCAAAACCGACGAAGAAGTCTCAGTTCGAACTTCTAATTGCTTCAAGTCTTCTTTCCATATTTCACCTCTACTCGAAATCCACGAAATCCTAAGAGGCCAAATCACTCTACCTCAAAACCAACCCAAACTGCACCGCCCTCCTCAAAACATTTAACAAAAATTGTTCTTTTAAAATGTATTCATCGATACTCTTATGAAAGGCGAACCAAGAAATTCTTAAGCACACGTGCCCGACTGTTTATTGTAACGTTTATTCTAATTTATATTTACAATTAATTAATATTTACAGATTTATATGTAATTCAGTCCTTATTTAATAATTTATCTAATACACTAAACACACTAATTATAATTTATATGAGAGTCACTTAATAAACACTTTATCGAGGCGCGATTACTTTCCTTCGGTATCGACACTGACTGATTGACTAATTGCCTGCAGCGATGCTTGTGGCATATTTATACTCGCGCGCCGTAATTCTAGTAATCTTTCGACGTTCTGGCGGGTTCACTGGATATTCTCGATGTTTCGTATTCTGGATGCTTCTCGAAAATTGGGCGGAGAAGCCATAGTCGTCTCATACGGGGATTTCACTGGGGGCACTAAGTGAGCATATTGATGCAGTAGCTCGCGTAACATTATCTTAATTGTCACGTATCCCAGACGTTTTTATATTTCGCAACAAGGAAACGAGTTGATTTACGATTACTATCTACTTATGAATTTTGGGCAGGGCCTGTTTTACCACTAGGCCTACTAGGCCCGTGCCTTGGCCAATGATCTGAAACGGCGAGCATAAAATCAGAAAAAAATGCAAAAACAATAATACTACTATAAGAAATGCGATTTCATAATATACAATTTTTATTTCACAATATTTGTAAAGCGTAGCGGCAGGAGCAATACAAGAAGCTATAAAAACATATCAAATAGGCCTGACCTGACCCTGACCTGACCTGACCCCCAATTGAAATCAAAGTACGCCGCATTGGCGGTCGCCTTTTTAGCGAAAAAATTCGTCCTCATAACAAAAATTAAAACAGAATCTTTAAAATTATTACAGTTTCCTGTAAAATTGTTGTATTTAGTAAAGCGTGTTACCCACAGATATCAAAGAATATATATTATTCTACGCTTCACAACTAAGTTTTGAAAAATATTTTTCAAAAACAGTGACCGTTCAACGAAGAAGAAACAACTTATCGCAACTAAAACATTTCCGTAACTGGAAGATATGTATAGTTGTTGATTATAGTCTCATTTCAGTCCTGGATTAACTCTCGGACGATAACATATACCTTGTACTGATGAGGCGCAATACGCCGAAACTGGTCTACAAGTTATGTTGTCCCTTCTTGTTGCAAACCAGAATGGTGGTTTAAATCTTGTAGATTTATCAACCCCGTTTGAAAATATTTTTCAAAACTTAGTTTGTAAAGCGTAGAATAATATACAGATACATTCAAATAAAAACGGAACATAGGGTTTTAGTGTATTGTCCGATATAAATAGCCCACCAACAAAACATTTCTATAAGTTCACTTCAATGAATATCAAGTATTGATCTGGACAGCTGGATTCAGAATCACTGTAAGAAAGCCCGCCCCTTCTACCAAAATTATGTGCGAGGTGTGTGCGAAGTGTGTGCGAAGTGTGATCTGTGGTGCGAACTGCGATTTAGTATTGAATAATTATTATTTGATGGGGGAATAGTAAACGTCGCTTCATATCGAAACAACATGCTTACGTTTTATATTGTTAAAATCGAAAATTAATTGTTAAATTCCCTTTAACAATTAATGTTTCGATTTAAGATAATATGTTTTGATTTCTTTTGGCCATAACGGCTTTCAAAATAAAAATAAATACGTAAATAAAACAAAATAGGATTCTTTAAATTGAAACAAAGTTGTTAGCTTGAGCACTCTCACCGATCGACTGACTGACTGACTGTCTGACGCTAATTAAGGACCGCCCACCGTTGAGAATACGGAGTGGTGGGAATTGTACGATATGTTATAGGTGTCCAAATAAACGATTGTAATAATCGTGTTTTTAATCTGTTGAAGCTGGATGTTGGTCGACTAGTTCAAAAGCAGTTCTGATACAATGCTTAAAATCCCTATGTTCCGTTTTTGTTTGAATGTATCTGTATATTCTTTGATATCTGTCAGAATCTTTAAGCCTATTTGTTACATTCCGATCTGCGGAGCAAGACAAGGCCCGAAAATTTGATGGTGCTTAGGGCCCAACTCAGTTGGAAATAGGCCCTGATTTTGGGCTTTTATAAAAGGTCCCAAGTTGAGTAAAAATTATTGGAGGCATTCTGTTATTGACTGTGTTTCAAAATTGTGGTTCAGTTTATTGTTCCGAGACATTATTGTTAGTGTTGGAGATTTTGAATTTGTGGGTGATTAAACTGCAAGTTATTCTGGTGAGCTTTTTAACTGAGTGCTCTTTCCTTATTGTTTTATGTCTCTATATCAATGCCGTAATTATTGATAGTGATTCGTTCTCACATGACAAATGTATCTGGAGCTGGCAAATGCGTGTTTAATCTCTTTTGCCCATTGCACCACCCAGATTCGACCATAGGTCAAGCTCTAGTAGCTGGAGCGAGCATGTCGCGAGTCAGCCCTTCATGTTCATTGCACCACTCAGTACTAGTAGAATGTGTAGCGTGATGCGAGTTTAATCTCTTTATGCTAGAGGGTGGTCCTAGAAGGGGTCATGGTGGAGCGTTTAATCCCCTCCATGTACCATAAAGTAAAACTCCTAGGTACTAGAGATAGAACACAATGCGAGTTAAATCCCTTTGTGTTCGGTGATTGATCGAATAATTATTTAACTAATCAGTAGGGTTAATGAAGACGGACACTAACGCATATTTTCTTTGTTCTAGGTAAGCCTGACTATGCCCACATGGTAGAGCCTCGACCAATCCACTAAGACCTTTAAGTAAAAGTTTTGTTCTTAATTAGTATTTTGTTTTAAATAATATTTTTATATCATTTGGTTCTTATATCTATTTGTCTCTTTCAGTAATTACCCCCCCTTTCTTCTAAAATCTACGTTACACTGGTATGCATCCCCATATTCCAGCAAGCTCCTGCTTCCAGAAACAATCCCATCAAACAACACACTTCTAGCTTCTGTTTCGTCATTTTCAACGTTGAGAAGACCATTTTCGTCATTTTTAACGTCGATAACACCATTTCTAACGACGAAATATGGTCATATTTTAAATTCACAACTTGCACGAGTCTCAAATAGCAAAATCTCAATAATGCGACTGTAAATAAGGTTTTTAAAGAAAATAATACTTTATATTTTTATGGCTACATAATTCCTTTGATCTGCTAGCCCTCGATGTACCTTCTTAAGCCTTTCTAGAGTCTTCTTGACTCATGAATAATAATTATTGATACGTTGCTTCATACCTCTTCCTAGATTTGGGTCCGGTAAGGTTTGCGACCCTCGGAATTTTGCAACGATTTTTTTCTTATTAGAAAGCCCTATTATTATAGAACATTTTAAAAGAAAAAAATTCTTGGATCATGCACTTTTGAAAGAGAAAACTGCAATTAAAAGTACTAAAAATCCGCCATTTTTTTTAAATTTTGACAATTTTTGACAATTTGGTCTAGATATCAGATGGTCACAAATTTTAGGAAGAGCGGTGGATGGACAATGTTGCCAATTCTCATTTCCGTAAATCGGGACGGCTTGGAAATACTTTGCTCAAGGTTTCAGATCTTTTTACTAAAAAATGTGTGGTACATTCAGAATTTATAGAGAAAAATCCAAAAAAACAATATTTTTTCACCACGACCACTATTTGGACAGATATTCAACATGAAATTTTCCGAGATGAGAAATGAATATGTATGTATAAATGTAGACATAAATATCAAATAATTTGTATTCCACATGAAGTTTTCCAAAAAGGGGAAGGGTACCCCTTCAAATTATTTGATATTTTTTCGAGAAGGGGAAGGGAATAGATAAGTATGTGTATATAGATAGTCATAAACTTCCAAAACTTCATGTGGAATACAAATTATTTGATGTTTTCGAGAAGAGGAAGGGAATATACCAAGATTCACATATTTCCTTCCACCCGTCGAACCAATTATAACCCAACTAACAGTCACAAATATTTGCAATGAAATTATAATGGAATTTCTTATTGTCGAATTAGCATAATTAGGAATAACATATCTTTTACAATTAATAATCATAACAATAGTTTTCATAATTCAATACATCATACGACCAACTGACATAGATCAGAGTGTAACTAGAAACAAAACCTAACCTTACTTACATTAACCAAATGGAACTCAATAATGTAATAGGGCATGACCACCAACTGACAGTTGACAGTCGCCCGCAGGAAAAACAATAAACAATTATTTGGTTAGATTTATATTTTTGTTGTTTTTTAGTGTTTTAATGATCCTTTCTATTAGTCAGATATAGCTTTTAAAATACCTAAGCAATTAAAACAATCTTGAAGAAAGCACCAACTCAAGATTAAATTAACTCAAACACCATCAAAATAACTATAAGAACCATGTGTTGTGCTTAGAACATAGAGAAATAGCATAGAACGCTTGTTGCAACTTCAGATTCATCCGCGCGTGACGTCACGTGGACTTGCCCTATAAACTAGAGATGTTAAACTCCCAAGTATCATTTTATTTATTTCAAAGTAATAATATATAATAAAAAAAAACTATGTGGTCCAGCAGTAAGTTTGTTATAAACTCTTATATTTAATGTAAGGTATAAAGCAAATCTATGATAAACATTATATTCTAAGGATGTTTATTATTTCAATTTTTATGATTATAAATGCAAATCATTTTATATATTCATGTAATCTATTACAATGCAAAATTAATTCAACTAAAAGAAAAAAAACACCATTTGACAACGCCGCTAAACTATCACCTGATCACACAACAATCTTAATTTGTGAACCTAAGGTATCTAGACATAAGATTTTAGTGTGTAATTTTATAACCTATAAGAGTGGAGTGAAAATAATTATGATTAAAAATATTTCTGAAAATTGGCAAAATTTAAGTATTTTTTTCCGGTTTTTTTTTTGTGAAAGACATACATTTAGTTAAAGATGATAACCTTCACAGTTTAAAGTGAAAATATTCATCGTAAAATGTGTTGAAAAAGTATCATTTTTTTAACTAAATTCGTGATTTTTAAAGTAATTTCTGAATGATCCAACGAAATTGTTATTCTAACCTGCTTTATTTAAGGTGAGCTATCAAAAAAATTCAAAATTAACATAAAGTAAGAAATGTCTCAGATCTCAGATCACATGTAATTGTCGGCCGAAGCGAAACTGAGGTCGACAAACATGTGATCTGAGGCTTTCTTACTTACTGGCCGAGGTGTGTATACTATTTTTCTGTTCGACGGAGCCGGAAAGCGGCAACTTCGTTTAGCGCGACGTCCCGAAAGTTGACACTTTTCGGCCGGAGGACAGAAAAATACTTCACGGGATGTTAGTATATTTACTAGTCTCGAACTTTATTGCCAGCCCTCGCTATCGCTCGGGCGCAAAATCGGGTTCTGGTAGACTTCGCGACCCTCGGAATTTTATGTTAATTTTAAATTTGTTTGATAGCTCACCTTAAATAAAGCAGCTTAGAACAAAAATTTCGTTGGATCATTCCCTTCCCCTTTTTGGAAAACTTTATGTGGAATAAAAATTATTTGATATTTATGTCTAAATTTATACATACATATTTATTCCTCTTCTCGAAAAAATTCATGTTGAATATAAAGTATTTAACTATTCTTCAAATAAAATATCTGTCCAAATAGTGGTCGTGGTGAAAAAATATTGTTTTTTGGATTATTGTCTATAAATTCTGAATGTACACACACAAATTTTTCAGTAAAAAGATCTAATACCTTGTGTAAAGTATTTCCAAGCCATCATGAGTTACGGAAATGAGAACTGGCAACATTGTCCATCCACCGCTCTTTCTAAAATTTGTGACCATCTGATATCTAGACATAATTGTCAAAAATTGTCAAAATTTAAAAAAAAATGGCGGATTTTTAGTACTTTTAATTTCAGTTTTCTCTTTCAAAAGTGCATTTTTTTCTTTTAAAATGTTCTATAATAATAGGGCTTTCTAATAAGAAAAAAATCGTTGCAAAATTCCGAGGGTCGCGAACCTTACCGGACCCCTAACTCGTTCTCGACTAGTAAATGTTACTAACATCCCTTATAGTATAAATAAGTCGTTTTTAAAATTCCAAAGTTCTAATTAAAAATGTATAAATACAATCAAAATATTCAACAAACATGTCAAAATTATTAAGTTATAGAATCAGCTCCAGACATGATTATAGAGATAATGAAATTAGGCAACAGCGACACGTAGTGAGCGTGTAGACAAGTAATTTGAAATAATGATGTAGTCTTATTTATATCAAATTTAGTTTTAAGCCGCCAATAGAATTGACAAACGCATCGTATTAAAATCAGTAATCAGATGAATGTGTCAACCAAATGCGAGACATACACGAGTAAATTAATTATATTCAATACGACCTCATTTCGAAGTGCAACAATACTACAACTCTACGACTATAGAATAGATAATCCCCACGGGAACAAATCGATAATTTAACACGCTTTCTGGAGTGAATAGTGAATAAACCGAATGTTTTATTTGAAAATTTTAATTTTATTCAAAAAAGAAAGTGATTTAAAAGCTTTCCAATTTAATATTAGAGATATCCCGGAATTATTACCATATTTTTAATACTAGCTATTAGTTAACGTCATACTTATTTTATACACTGAGAAAACTGTACACTATATACAATGAGATTCAAAAGTATCGGAAAAGAGCACAAAAAGCCGAGGTCTCGAATCCTCTGACTGGTAGTGCCGAACTAATATAGTAGTTTGTGCAACTAGTGTGGATATGATGGCCATATCGCACGAGGACGAAGTTTGAGCACGACGCCGTAGGCGGAGTGCTCAACCGTCCGAGAGCGATATGGACAATCCACACGAGTCGAACAGTATATTTTTTCTACGACCCACTTAAGAAAAAATCTAGAAAATAAACATTTTATTAAACTATAATATAACTTCAAATTAAAAATTTTTAATAATTTTACTATTATTATTATTTTATTATTATTTAGAAATACAACTAAAATTTAAAAAAAATTTCCCAACGGGGAATCGAACTCTGATCTACCGCGTGAGAGGCTGGGATACTTACCACTGGACTACCGATGAATATACTAATCATCTATCTATAACGTCAAATGTATTACATAAAAACTGACGTTTGTCAGGAGTACCTTTAAATATTCAATTTATTCTGTTTCTATACGTTATACGTCTCCTTTTCGACTAAGCGAATATCTGGTGGAAAATTATTTATTGATTCCACTGGAATCACTCATTTTTACTAATATTTTTCTTGAAAACTATAGAAATATTTTGACAAGTTATTTTGACGTTTCTATGAAATTGAAAAAAGATTAGCTGGCGGGTACTAAACGCAAATGCTGATTGGTGGATTTCATATACTTTCGAGGATGTATATGAAATCATATCCGTTCAGTTAACCGGAATGGCCTACATTTACATTCTGTAAATTGTGCAGAAAATGGATAATATACATGTGGGTGTAGAAAAAATAAATTAATTTCTCGGCTTATTCGGTGTTGGTAGTTGGTTTACTGAGATCTTTAATAGCCCCACAAAAATTAATCCAGTGGATTCAGATCGCAAGAACGTGGTGGCCATGTCCTCTCAAAAAATTTGGTCAAATTATTGTTATTTATTATCCCAACCTAAACGTTCACTTCAATAGGATACTGAGCGTTACCTTCCCTCATCCAGTGCGGATTTTGCGTACTCCAAAACCGAAAATTTTGCTTGTTGATCGTTCCATGTATGGAATCGGAGAAAATAATAATTTTCGGATTCCCTTGGCATCTATTCGTAACCATTTCACATAATTATATTCCACGAGCAGTATCATCGTCTTTTAGTTCCTGAACCAGATGAATTTTATATGGATGGTATCTCTTTTTTCAAATTTCTCAATACAGATGGGTTATTAACATGATTATCACCAGCTACTTCTTTTGTGGGTTTTCCACAGCATTTAATAAAACAGAGCATTTCAATGAAAACTATCCACCAAAGATAATTCTGAAGGAATCACTTTTATGAAAAAATGAAAAAACACGTTTTTTTGCTCATATGTAGACGTTATAACTTTAACCCCCTCCCTCCTATGGTTGTACAAGAGGATTACAAAAATGTATAATAGTCTAGTTCACATGTACGATTTTCCTCAAAATTTTTGTATATTCACCGAAAATTACGATCAAGGTGTCATTCAATTCGGATTGTTTAATTAGATAGTTTAAGGAAAGTTTCCGAATGGAACTGAAAAAAATTGTGAAAGTTATAAACAATATAGTAAAAAAAAAGTGAGGGTTTAGTTTTTTTTGAATATCTCGAAAACGATTGAAGATTTTCGAAATTAAAAAAAGATCTAAAAAGATCATTGAATTTACTAAAAAAATGTTCCGACTGTATCTCCAATATTTATAATTTTTACAGAGCCCTGAAAATAGAGCCAAAACCGGGTAGTCTGACTTTCACACAGTAACTTAAAAAATTATTTAAACATATTAAATATGAATATTAAGGAATAAAAAACTTCAAGTACTATTGGGATACATAAATAAACAATAATCCGCGGTTAAAAAATTTTATCCCAATTTATCCATTATTTATCCATATGTTAATTAACAATTTTTTCTACATTAAGTGTTAACAGAAAAACCGCGATAATTATTAAACTAAAACCTTAAGATTTTTTTTACTTTGTGGAGTTATTCTTAATAGGCTAATAAATAGATCACCGTTAGAAAAATTCAAAAATTTTGATTTTCCACTTTTTTATTAACTATTGAAAATACGTAAAAATTAAAAATTAATAATTAATACATTTTTTTTATATCTTGAATGTTTCGATTTTTAAATGTTAAAAGATACATAAAAATATTTTATTTTTTATCACCATTGTTTAAAAAATTGTAATAAGCAAATACATTGTTTATGGGCTAATCAAAATTTTTTTTTGCGTAATCTATTGGTTGATAAATTTATGATTTTTAGAGAAAAAACGGTTTCTTAAAAAAATGTATTTGTTGCTAAAAAATTCTTTTGTTAATTAACAATCTATTTTTGCGACTAAATATTAAAATTAAGAAACCATTTTTTCTCTAAAAATCATAAATTCTATTGTTCTTTCGGATTATATAAAAAAAATTCTTGGTTAATTTTTTTTTGTTTATTTAATAAACAATTTGTTATAGCAAATTATTTTTTCCGTATATATTTTTTTAAATACTTAATTTTGTTATGAAAACAGCCATGTGCTGTTCTTTATGAAAAATAGTTTTTTCTATTTTTTAAATAACTTAATATTTTTGTGCCTTGAAAATTTTTTTTTCATCATTTCTTTTGCTTTTATAATTGAAATAACTTTGGAAATATGGCAGATACGGCAACAATACTTCAAGTCTTTTTTATTAACCATCAATTAAGTAACAATTTAAGCTTTTAATTGAAGCTCTAGCTCTATTTTTGATTTCATTATTCACTATTATTTATTAAAAAAAAAGTTCAATTTTTTTTAAATAGAATTTTTTTTTTAAACAGCACATTATGAGCAAAAAGACGTTCCCCTTTATATGATTTTTGACGTGTTTTTTCATTTTTTCATAAAAGTGACGCCTTTAGAATTATGTGGGGTGGATAGTTTTCACTTATAATATCACAAGAGCTTAAATTAGTTCCAGAAATTTTCTTGAGGGCACGAATATATGAAAATTATTTTCTAAAAATATTCGTGCTCGAAAGAAAATTTCCAGAAATATTTTAAGCTTGCGTGGTATTCGGTAAGAAAATTTCACACCATAATTTGGAAAAAAATTACTAATCTAACCTGACATTTTAAATTAATTTACCTTTTCAACTGTCAAAAAATTTCCACTTAAATATCTTGGCACCTCGAATGAATTTCCGGATTTTTTTTTAGTTGCCATGGTAACTAGTAAAAATTAAGGCATCTTATTGGTTGAAAAGTAGAGGTGTGAAATTTTCATTGAAATGCTCTGTATATCCAATTTTGATCTCCCAGTTTTGGGAAGATCTTTGACTCGCCGTAAACTGGGAGATATGAAGATCAGGATACTTCTCATTAAATATTCTACATACCACAGAATGCGTTCTTGTTTTATCATCCACTCTAATTAATACTAATATATCAATTCTTTGGGTCTCAGAAAAGCTAATTTTTTTAAAAAATTTCGAACTAAATAGTATTTACGTGTCAAGCTCGGAAAGTGATACTTTACAGGGCGAGCATGCAAGTTTCAGGGCTCCGCCTTCGGCGTCGCATCGAGCCCTGTAAATACACTTTCCGAGCGTGGCGCGTACAATATTTTTTGTGCAGCCACCAATAATTTGACAATAATATAGGTACAGAATATTAACTGCTCAAAATGTATACAAAACTTAACTCATTTATTATCAATATTTATGTTATGCAAAGTACAATTATTAAACGTTGATGTTCCAGTCAATTTAGGAATCAAAATATTTGTGTTATCAATAATATTGAATTCGAATCTTGAAGTTCCAGGTTGGTTTTGTTTATTTTCTACGTTAAGAATTTTATTTGCTGTCACGGTCGAAGATTTCCATCCTCCGTGGCGTTTCAAACTTGTTAAATTTCCACCTGTATCAATCAGTAATGTGGCTGAAGTCCTACGGAAACAATGGCCAGTATATTTTGTTGGGCTAGGCAATTTTAGATGTGTACGGAAGTTTCCTATTAAATGCATTCCAATAGGTTGAGTAGTAGATCTATTGTTTTAAAAAAAATATAAATAATCTGCGATGTGTGATGTGATTTGGAAGTAGGGCTAAATATGTTCTATATAATTCTAAATGGAATTTGTTGTCAACGAGAAATGTTCTCTGTATGTTTGTTTTTGTATTAGGAATGTTTATTATTAACATATCATTCTTATCTTGCACCTCATCTACGGTCATTTTTACTAATTCATCACGGCGACATGCGCTGGCCAAGCCAATTACCAGTATAGTCTACAAAAAATTAAAATGGCAAAATTTTAAATAAAAATTATTGAAAATACCTCAATAGCGAGATACTCATGATTTGAGGCTTCTGTCAAAAATGTATTTTCTTCTTGTTTACTAAAAACTTTAGATCTCTTTGCTTTATATCCCACAGATTTTTTATTTAAAAAAGCTAATAACTTCGGAAATTTACTAATATCAATGTCCTTCTTGCTTATTAACATTATTTTGAGCATTGAATACAAACTCCATACAGTTAATGATTTAAGTGTGTTTGATTTTATAGCTAACAAAACATCTTCATTTACTACCTTTATTTTTTTCTCTTCGCACCATTTTTCGAAAAATTCATAGACTCTTGAACTTTCTTATTGGGCGACATAGGAATTTTGGGAAGGCTAGTGAACTCGTGAAACGTGTGATGTTACGAAAAAGCGTTCGTCACGCGATTACTCATTCTTCGTCTCTTTCTCGGCCGCCTACTCTCTCCCCTCTCTTCCTCAGTCGCCTTCTTCTTCTTCAAAAATTTGGAAAAATGGTCAATAATTGTCAAAAACTGTCAAAAATGGTCAATATTTGTAAAAATTTTGAAAAAATGGTCAATAATTGTCAAAATTTCCGAAAAATTATCAAAAATGGTCAATAATTGTCAAAGACGGTCAATAATTGTCGAAACTGATCAAAAATCGCCAAAAATGGTCAAAAATGGTCAAAATCTGTCAAAAATTGTTAAAATTTTGCAAAATGGTCAATAATTATAAAAGACTGTCAAAAATGGTCAATAATTGTTAAAAATTGTCAAAATTTTTGAAAAATTGTCAATAATTGTCAGAATCTGTCAAAAATGGTCAAAATTTTTTAAATATTTTAAAAAATGAACAACAATATTTGTAAAAATTTCGAAAAAATGGTGGCTCAAGTTTCGTTTAGCCGAAATCAGTTACATGGAATATCGGTTTATAGGATGATTCTATACAAGAAAGCTAGCACTACATAATTTGATTTTTGCCGCGGAAATTCTTCCTTTCAGAGAAAACTCGAATTTTTAATTTTTCTACTATTAACTAAAATTCTAAACTTTGCGGTGTTTTTAATAGTTTTTTCGTTATAGAATGACGTAAAAACATTTAATAATTTTTCTATATAACTTTTTCCGTGGAAATTTATCATAAGGGCGGTGTAATAGAAAATCTTCAATATTTCGAAGTTCTCCATAGTATTCTCAACTTTTTTACATACTTTCGGGATCGTGGAGTGAAGTGGTGGGGAATATTATATATGCGCGGTTTTTTGCATTAATTGGAGATTTTGACCTTCTTACTGCGCCTTATAATTCACAGAAAAACAGATTTCGTTTGAAATATTATTCATTTTTGAAATTGCCATATTCTAAATGGATATAACGAATAAGCTCCATGAATGGATCCAAGTTATTTTTTTTACAATGGCGTCGCCATATATATTCGCAAAGGCGATCTGCGAATTCATCTGGTGAAATGTGTTTGCCTTTTAAAAATTGAATATAAACTGAAAACTGAATATAGAATATTAAATTCACATATATGTATAATGTATACATACCTACCTTTTATGCTTTATCAGGATTATGGTTTTTATGCTTTATTGACAATTTTTTTTAAATTTTCGCATTATTGACCATAGCGATATTAAGTTGATAAGAATAGATATTATTCATTGATCTGTGTTAAAGGTCGGAAAGAAGATCACTGCATAGTGGTGAAACAACGCATTTCCGCGGATTTTCATTTTCGTATCGGTGCTTAAAAATAAGTCTACAGTATAAAATAACATTAATTTTTCATGTATCTCATTTCGTTACTTCTAAACCGCGTTCAAAAAATGGCAACAGCGCATTTCCGCGGCAAAATTTTTTCAGTAATATACTCCCTGAGGTACCTAAATGACAAAAATTTTTTTTTTATTTTTTAACAGATTTCGGCCAAATGAAACTTGACCCAAAATGGTCAATAATTGTCGAAACCAATCAAAAATGGTCAAAAATGGTCAAAAATTGTCAAAAATTGTCAAAAATTGTCAAAAATTGTCAAAAATTGTCAAAAATTGTCAAAAATTGTCAAAAATTGTCAAAAATTGTCAAAAATTGTCAAAAATTGTCAAAAATTGTCAAAAATTGTCAAAAATTGTCAAAAATTGTCAAAAATGGTCAAAAATGGTCAAATATGGTCAAAAATGGTCAAAAATGTTCAAAATCTGTCAAATTGTTAAAATTTTGCCAGTGGTCAAAAATTGTTAAATATTTAAAAAAATGGTCAATGATTGTCAACATTTTTGAGAAAATGTCAAAAATGGTCAATAGGTAATTGTTAAAATTTTGAAAAAAATTTTTTTTTATTTTTTAACAGATTTCGGCTAAACGAAACTTGACCCAAAATGGTCAATAATTGTCAAAATTTTTGAAAAATTATCAAAAATGGTCAATAATTGTCGAAACCAATCAAAAATGGTCAAAAATGGTCAAAATCTGTCAAATTGTTAAAATTTTGCAAAATGGTCAAAAATTGTTAAATATTTAAAAAAATGGTCAATGATTGTCAACATTTTTGAGAAAATGTCAAAGATGGTCAATAGGTAATTGTTAAAATTTTGAAAAAATGGTCAATAATTATAAAAGACTGTCAAAAATGGTCAATAATTGTTAAAAATTGTCAAAATTTTTGAAACATTGTCAAAAATGGTCAATAATTGTCAGAATCTGTCAAAAATTGTCAAAATTGATCAAAAATGGTCAAAAATTGTTAAATATTTTAGAAAATGGACAACAATATTTGTAAAAATTTTGAAAAAATGGTCAATAATTGTCAAAATTTTTGTAAAATTATCAAAAATGGTCAATAATTGTCAAAGACGGTCAATAATTGTCGAAACCAATCAAAAATCGTCAAAAATTGTCAAAAATGGTCAAAATCTGCCAAATTGTCAAAAATTGTTAAAATTTTGCAAAATGGTCAAAAATTGTTAAATGTTTAATAAAATGGTCAATGATTGTCAACATTTTTGAAAAATTGTCAAAAATGGTCAATAATTGTTAAAATTTTGAAAAAAGGTCAAAAATTGTCAAAATTTTGAAAAAATGGTCAATAATTATAAAAGGCTGTCAAAAATGGTCAATAATTGTTAAAAATGGTCAAAAATGGTCAATAATTGTCAGAATCTGTCAAAATTTGTCAAAAATGGTCAAAAATTGTTAAATATTTTAAAAAATGGACAACAATAGTCAATAATTGTTAAAAGTTTGAAAAATGATCAAAAATTGTTAAATATTTTGAAAAATTCACAATAATTGTCAAAATTTTTGAAAGTTGTCAAAAATGGTCTGCTGTCGCTTCTTTAAGTTCGAATGGAATGTTTTCTACGTCACTTTCATCGCTACTCATCTTTAAATGGTTTAGAAACTTGTAAAAATACACAAAGTGCATCAAGACGTCAAAAACATCTACTGACAGATGGCTACGGTATTGTCATGGCAACTGTGATATTTAACATACCATTCGAAAATTCTCTCTGGCATCTGCTGGTATTTTGTCTTTAATGAAAATTTTGAAATACGAGCTCGGGAAAGTAGGTACTTTGCCGAACAGTTCTGTCACTTTACCGAGCAGTTAAGTCAATTTTCCGATCTAGACCGGCAACGTCGCGCTTTCCGAGTTAAAAAATGATCGGAAAAACGTATTTTCTAAAGTGGTAGCATAAAAATAAGAATACGTAGCTTGCTTGGTTATTTCAAAATATTTTCTTGCGATGACAAGTACGTACTAAGCGAAATTCAGCACTCTATCTCCGCCTACTGAGATGCGAAAAGAAGTAGAACTGTGGATATGCGTCGCGTGTGTCATATATCCCAACTTTACTGATTATAGGTAATATAGTAGTATAGTAAATTAAAGAGATCTCCGAGAATTGAGGATCGTACACCGGAGACAACGGAGAGACACAGAAATGTAAATTTGCGCAATTTCCAAAATTGAGGAATACTACAATAACGCGAGAAATTGTATTGACGACAGTAACGTAACTCCATCTCGTTTGTTTAATGAGAACTCGTAAAAGTGATACTCATCTCGAATTCGTACGTGTATGTAGATGTGTTATGTCTTTGTTTGTCACTTGTTGATGCTGGTGAAAATGAAATAGATATGCCACATCCGATATTTAACTAAAAGGCATGACAAAAAGTTAGATACATCACATTCCGGATGAAATTATTTGTTATTGTAAGAAAATGTTGATCCGAAGATATAGGAATTTTGTTTTAAGCTCTTTGGGACTGTTATCCATAAAATGCTTAGATGTTCGTTTTATTTTACATTGAAGATTTAAAAACTTGAATCGAAATATGTATCTATTTTTTTTTATAAAACTTCATAAAACGTAAATGAATCCTCCTTCTATCGCTATAAAATTCGGCGATAAAGAATACGGAGCTCTCGTTTTAGTGCCGTTCAGTTTTTAAGCGACTCTCATATGAAGCATCAACGTTTTTTCTGATATTTCATATCTCCCATAGTTACCTAAATAATGTGCACTCACCTATTGATTTTGTTGTAGCTGGAGTTTAATAAACCTGTTTATTAAATATAGATTACTTTTAAGAAATTTTCTTTTAAATATTTAACCAACTTCATTAAAATTCATCTAGTAAATTTAAATAATTTGTTTCCTATAACCAATCCTGTCTGTTTTGAATGATGCCTAGACGTAAACTTGGTGCGGATGGAGCTAGTAGGGCTATTGGTATGATTGAGGAGGGATCGAATGTTGGATGGAGATCCACATTATTCATAGATGAGTGAAGGTATGACGGTATGGACTTCCTTGGTATCCCGCATTTGGCACTGCCCCCTCGAGAGCCCGACCTCAATCCTACAAAGAGCCCAGGAACCACCCCCAAAGAATTCCCAAGTACTTTGATAACATTGCAGATAAATCGATCAAGGCATGTCCCAATTTATTAACTTTCTTAACGTCTGTGGAGCAGTTTATTTCAAATTATGCAGTCCCTTATTCAAATATAAGTCAAAGTTTATAAACAGCATGTCAATCTGAATACTTAGGTATTTTTCAGAAAATATCCAACAGACGGTCCAAAGAAACATCCTTTTTTTCGGGTCGAGATGGGAAACTTATGTTCGAATGGGTCCAGGACCCAAACAGTCTTGGACTTATCCCCAAGGGGATGCCTACCAACCAAACCCACCTCAAACTCGCCGTTACCCCCCCCCCTCTCGGAATCACTACCCTAGCATACTTCGAGACGGGCGGCGGTCCCTCGCACACTCTCCGCTCACACCGTCGTCTTCTTACTACTATCACTTCTACCTCTCATGCCATATCGAATCCTTCTCTCCCCCTAACCATGCTCTCTACTACGCCACTCACCTCCATCCATTCCTCCTCCCCCCTCAACATTATCTCCACCATTTTCTCCCAGCACTCCGCCTCCCCTACTTTCCTCTCCAACTTCTTCAGCACTTCCTCGTTCCTCCAGCATCTAAACACATGTTCCACATGATCCTCCACTTCACACCTCTCGCACACTCCAGTCTCTCTTTTCCCAATCTTGTGGAGGTACCCTACTCTCAACCCATGTCCAGTGGACACCTGTGTCAAGAAGTAGTTCACCTCCCCAAATTTCCGGTTCATCCAATCTCTCCTATTCCCAATCGCTCCTTTTAGAGCGCCCTCATACTCCTCCCACCTACTCTTCATTTCCTTCTCCATCCATTCCTGTACTTCCTCTCTGGTCGCAGCCCTCCAGTGTTTGTTCCTGGCTCTAGCCATCACGTCCAATGGGTAGGACATTGCCAGCACCGCTGCTGCCAGTCCACCCACTTTTCTGTACCCCTGCACCAGCCTCAGCAGTATCCCTCTCTGCACCCGCAGGAGTGGCCCAACCCTCGCATTCACCCCCATTCTTTCACCCCACACCTCCGCACCGTACAGCATACTCTGCTCTACCGTCCTACCAATTACCCTCCTCTTCCACTCTCCCGGCCCTTTCACATTACACATCAATCTCCCCAGCCATGCTGCCTCACTTTCCCCTTCTCTGCCGCCTTTAATATATGAGTTTTGAAGGATAATTGACTATCCAACCACACCTTTAGGTATTTCACATACTCCTCCATACGAATTCTCCTTCCCTTCACCATCACCCCCCTTCCCACCCCTCAGACAAAGAAACATCCTTGAGCTAACTACAATCACGATTACCTAATGTTAATAAGTTAATTAAATTTATTCCAACCTCAAAATGCCAATCAGAAATTCAATACATTATCCAGGAGAAATCCTACCTGTAGTAAATCACCGACGCCTAATTTGAACGCTGTCTCCTTAATTCTTTTTAATCCTGTTGTATCCCAATTTAAAAGTTGTGTTTTCAGTTCCCCCAAAAAAAAGGAATTTTCATTTTATCGCTCGGGTTTTGAGATTCCGCATCTGTCCCGAAACTATTTATTACACCACCATCTGTCATACTGATTGGGGTAAACCTTAAGCCCTCTTCAGTGTTGTGGACGAAAGACTTCAACCGAAATACACTTTAACAATAGTTGAGGGAAAACAATAATGTTAGCTAATGGAGAATGACAATTGAGAACTATGTCCGCTGAAAAAGAGCAGTCTAATTAGGTGGTATTACTGGTAATTAAATTTTTATACCAGGGCTATTCAATAATTACATATATTCTAAGGATGGACATTACTACAAAATTATTCTGTAGAAAACTTCTCATCTCGATACCGAAATTTTATTTGGACGTGGACAAAGACATATTTCATTCCTGTTGCTGGTTTTTGAGATACAGAGAAGTGCGGGATCCTTTCATTACAATCATCCCAAAAACATCCCATTTCACGAATTTTCAGTGTTTTTCTAGTGGGAATTTTTTCTTTAAGGTATGGGAAAATGTTCTGCTTTGTCATTATTGTTATCCTTTCTCCTGCGGTATTTAAAAACGCTACTTTAGATGGCAAAAAAAAAAACTGACTCCTCATAAAAAGGACGTCTATAGGGTATTAATGCCATGTATTTTTCTACCTCTATAATATGATTAAGACGTCCTACCCACCTTATTCTTTGTACCCTAATTATATGAGAAATAGGGTCCTTCGTTTGTGATTATCTTCTTGATGATTTTGTTGACCCACATTTTTAATTTTTTTGTACTTTGTCTAATGAATATTTATAGTCCATAAATTTTTAATTACAAATATATTTATTCTGGAGGATATTTAAAACAAAATATTCGACAAAATTAGTACAGCTGGTACCGTCCCCAAAATTCCAGTTGAACGTCAAAAGCACGAAGCAGCGGCGTGCGGTTTCTGTATTGTGGAATGCTTTGTCGTTTTCGAACAAAGCAGCGAAATGTGTAACGATCCCTGATGTCCACAGTGGCTTCTATAATTTAATTAATCAAAGCTGAATATTTAATTAAATTAATTGACAAACGGTATCGAGCAAAATACAATAATTATTAAATATATATATATATATATATATATTTATATATATATATATATATATATATATATGCAATATTCTATTGTAATTAACAACTAAGAAACAAAATTAAAAATAGTTTGACGTTTGACAAAATATTATAAATTCTCGTGGATTAAGGAATAAATACTGCTCCATAGATGTTAGTTAAGTTATTGTCTTCTTAAGTAAAAATTGTAAAGATAAGCAGATATAGTTTCCTTGGTTTCTTGTCTTAAATGGGGAAAAATATATCCAGGTTATCCCCATAGGGCTAATAATACCTAAGCTTCAATATTTGTAATATCATATATTCTTCTTTTTTCTATTCATATACAAGGTGTCAATTTTAAAACTTACAAATAATTTTTTCTGCTTTATTGATACACCCTGTATAATTATGACTTAGACCGTTGGAAAGAATTTTTAACGGGCTTTCTAACTACGTATCACAAATAGGGGGTTGCCATTTAAAATTTTGTAGGAGGAGTAGGTGGGGCATAGGGGGTTGATGGGGGATGCGTTCTCTCTCATGTCATTTTAGTTCCCCCTCTCTACCCTAGAAACGGTGTTGAAATTTTCTCTTTTCGTTCACGAGGTACAGCCCATTGTAAGTGTTAAAATTGACACTCTGTACATATTAAGTCAATCACCAGATAGGTCACTATTTAGTCTAGGAACTATCTGTAAAACCTCTTAAAACCACGATAGTTGTTTTCACCAAGAAAAAAGTACTGAGAGGACTGAAGGGTGGAAATTCCAATTGCCCAAGAGGCAAAATACTTGGGAGTCATATTTGACCACAAGTTGACATGGAATCAACACCTACAGAAAATATTACAAAAAGGTACGATAGCCCTCAATATGTGCAGAAGAATGTGCGGAAAGAACTGGGGGTTACAACCAAAAATGATCATATGGCTATAAACAAGAGTCATCAGACCCATGATAGCATATGGCTCGGTGGTATGGTGAACTAAGACTCGGCAGGCTGGGGCGATCCAAAAGCTAAGTGGCATCCAAAGGCAAGGTTGTCTGGTTGCCACGGTAGCCATGCGGACAACCCCAACAGCCGCACTAGAAGTCTTGCTGAACCTGCCGCCTCTCCACGTCTACATACAAGGCGAAGCCAGGTCAATCAATAATAGATTGACCAGAGGGCAAGCACCCATTAGTTGGCTACACGGTAAGGAGTATAACGAGCTATACAATGAGTTGGAAATCGACCCCATAATGGGAATGCCATCGGACAAGATGATTCCCAAGTATGGCTTCGGGAAAAACTTCAAAACAGTCATAATAGGCAGAGAGGCATGGAAGGAAGGACCTCCAATTAATGCAGAAATGGCCTGCTACACAGATGGCTCAAAAACCGAGGAAGGTGTAGGAGCAGGAATATATATAGCCAAGCCAAAGATAAGAGTCTCACTGAGCTTGGGTAAACATGTGACGATATTCCAGGCAGAAGTTGCAGCAATGCAGCACTGTGCAGTGTGTATTAAGGCAAGAGTTTGAGGAAAAGACCATTGCCATATACGCGGCTATAAAAGCAATCAGCTCCATGCAGATAAATTCCAAACTTGTTTGGGACTGCTTGGAGACGCTACAAGAGCTGGGCAGTCGTAATAGATTGTCCGTAGCCTGGGTACCAGGCCACTCAGATCACAAGGGCAATGAAGAGGCAGACTCACTAGCCCGAGAAGGGGCACGTTGTGCTCCCATTGGCCCAGAACCTTTCTGTGGCATAGCGAAAGCGCTGCAAAAAACAAATAGCAGCACCTGGATAAAAAATTTGTCTCGAGAATGGTGAAACAAGGCGCCAAAGAGTTCATCAAGGAACCCTCGCCAAAATCCACGTAGTATCTACTGAGCCATAATAGGAAAACAATCAGGATCCTGGTTGGGCTCCTGAAAGGGCATTGTAGACTTAACAAACATATGAATAACATCGGATTGGCAGAAACAACCATATGTAGGTTTTGCCAAGAAGATGAGGAAACCCCAGTACACATACTGAGCTTCTGCAAAGGCCTGACCAGGATGAGGTTTTCATCGATAGAGGAGGAAAAACCACAACCTTCCCAATATATGGAGGTCCTGAGGTTTGCCATCCGTCTAGTAATAAGAACAAGGAACTCTAGAATAACAGGAGGGCATACACAATAGATCTGCAAAGGTCGAAGAGGAGAGGCTCTTAGAAGCACTTAAGCTCCATATTTATCTATTTTTTTTAGTCTAGCCAAATACCAAACATCAAGTAGGCATCAAATAAAATGTAACTTCTGTCATTCTGACGATGATATGCTAATATCGAAATACTTATCAAATAATATTTTAGAATTTGCACTAATTTTTTAATTAAATAGTGGAATTAATTAGAAACAGTTAGTTTCATTTAAAAAAGTAATTTTACATCAGTTATTGTTTCTACTTTACATGAGAGAACCAACGTTTTTTTCTCTCTAGCCGGGTCCCAACCCAACTACGCCACCCCGCAAGAGCAGCGTCGATACCCGACCAAAGCCGACTGCACCAAAACCACCCTGATTACCACGAAGTTCTGGAACCACCCTTGCGAGTATAACGTCAGAGCCCAAGGTCTTAGTGTCTGCATGCTCTTATCCCAATTCTCTTCTATGTCTCTCTTCTTGTTCTTTTTTTGCTATAACCGTTATCACCTATCCCCTAACACATTCATAGCACTTCTCCTTTGCAACCCTTATATTCACTAAATTCTCTTCGGTGGTTACCTGACCTACCTCATTCTCCATGTTCATCCTTTCATATGACCATCTATTATAGTGAAACAAGGTATGTTCCGCATCATCAATGTTCTGGCAGTATGTATCATCTGGGGTCTTCCCAATTCTTTTAGTGCACATTGCGAAGCAACCATGTCCTGTTAGAACCTGCGACAAAAAATAGTCCAGTACACGATGCCTGCAGTCCAACCACTTTACCGTGACCCTTATAATTTATCTTGTCCAGCTTCTATTCTCTCCATTCTTCCATTTATCCTCCCATTTTCTACGCGTCTCATTTTCTACTTTGCTTTTATTTTCTCGTCCTCGCTTATGGAGCTCACTTCTCTCCATAACCAACAGGTATATCGGAGGTATCCCTGTTTTTATTTGTAGTGGTTTTATAGGCAAACGCCTCTCTAAGTAGCGCTTTCACTATCCGGTTTGGAAATATAGGGATATTTCCAAACCGGTGGACCGTATAGAGTGATTGAAAGAATCACTCCCCACAACAATCTTCTTTTAGCCGTCGACGGTCCTCCAACATTTGGTAAAATCCTGCCAAGCTTCGCCGCCCTATCACTGGCCTTTTTTGCAGTTTCATCGATGTGTCTTCCGAAGGATAACCCTTCTGATAACCATATTCTGGTGTTTGAATGCGAATTTCATTTGGGGAGATATCTAGTTTTTTTTTCGAGGACGGTTACCTCCGTCTTTTCAGGGGCCATCTCCATATGTCTCTTATGCAATCTTCCACATCGTTTCTTGGATCCCGATCTCTTTCTTCCTCCCTGTAGCCACCACGGCGAGAAAAAGCCTAATTGAAACAGTTACATCGAAGATTACACGAGGTTAACTTGACACTAGACACTCTTTATGTAGATAACTTATTACTTTTTATTGCATAAAATAATAATTCAATATCAGAAAATCTGAATGATGCAAAACTTTTGAAATATATGTAACTATAAGTCATAATATAGAAAAACGAATTCTTCATTGTATTCACCTCTAGTATGTCTCTTCCGATAAATTCGCTAGAGAACCGATCTCTGTATGGATGTAAAACGTGTTCTTACAAACCCATCTATCTTTCTAAATCCGTGATAAAAAGGTCATAAAATGTTCGACTATCCATAAGGAGGCAATCATTTTTATCTAAAAATAGTTTTATACTAGTCGGCCTTTCAAATAAAGTGTTATATTAAATAGCTAACATTTATCAAAAGGTATCAATAAATTATCTAAAAGGAAAGTTATAATAAAACTCGATAATAATACAACTATCTGAATTTAATCTTTTAAATGCGACGGCTATGTATAGACTAAACTTCCAAAAAATGATCCCATTCCAAACAGACCACTTCACAACTTGTCCCCTCTGCCCCTTCAATCCTGTCCACCACGTGTTACAAGAGATGAGATAAACAAAACTCGGTTCACAAGCAAAGTGATTTGTTAATGGGCCTTGTGTAATAAATAAAGTAAGGTGACATATTTATTAAGGGGTATATATATAAATATGAATTATAACAATTATCAAATTAGATTGTCTTTCATTAATTCATTCAATCATATATTTGGGTTGTGCTCATCAGCCCAGGCACTTGAACTGAATCTTTGTACCATTTCCCATGTTATCTACTTCCATTCCAGAAGCTTCGTGTCTTCTATAAAGGCCACTAGTTTGACTGGAGGGATTTTCAGGAGTTGTGATGGTTGTAAGGGGGCGTCCATAAAACACGTGAGGTGTTCAAGGGGGGGAGGGGGTCAAGTAAAATCTTTCCAAATCTCACTTGGGGGAGAGGGACTTGGGGAGAGGGGGGGTTTTAACAAATTTCACGTAATTTTTTTTCAATACAAAACCATGTAAAATTGCGATAAAATAAAGTTAAATTAAAGTGAAAAATTTTTCTAGAGTAAAAATATGGCGAAATTCGACACAATAGTGTTTGTCGTATTCGCCCGAACCCCGCCTAGAAGTAGGAATGGAGAACTATCGATGGTTTATCGATATTTTTGACTATCGAAAAAAATCGATAGTTTTCGGTACTATATCGATAGTTGAGATGTTTAGGTGAAGAATATAAATATATTTTGAAAGCTGATATGGAGTAAAAATGCGATAAAAAACGGGACAGAGAGAGAGAGAGACGAGAGAGATGAGAGAGATGAGAGAGATGAGAGAGATGAGAGAGATGAGAGAGATGAGAGAGATGAGAGAGATGAGAGAGATGAGAGAGATGAGAGAGATGAGAGAGATGAGAGAGATGAGAGAGATGAGAGAGATGAGAGAGATGAGAGAGATGAGAGAGATGAGAGAGATGAGAGAGATGAGAGAGATGAGAGAGATGAGAGAGATGAGAGAGATGAGAGAGATGAGAGAGATGAGAGAGATGAGAGAGATGAGAGAGATGAGAGAGATGAGAGAGATGAGAGAGATGAGAGAGATGAGAGAGATGAGAGAGATGAGAGAGATGAGAGAGATGAGAGAGATGAGAGAGATGAGAGAGATGAGAGAGATGAGAGAGATGAGAGAGATGAGAGAGATGAGAGAGATGAGAGAGATGAGAGAGATGAGAGAGATGGGAGAGATGAGAGAGATGAGAGAGATGAGAGAGATGAGAGAGATGAGAGAGATGAGAGAGATGAGAGAGATGAGAGAGATGAGAGAGATGAGAGAGATGAGAGAGATGAGAGAGATGAGAGAGATGAGAGAGATGAGAGAGATGAGAGAGATGAGAGAGATGAGAGAGATGAGAGAGATGAGAGAGATGAGAGAGATGAGAGAGAGAAAGAGAGAGATAGAAAAGAAAGAGAGAGATGGGAGAGAAAGAGAGAGATAGAAAAGAGAGATAGATGGGAGAGAGAGAAAGAAAGATGAGAGAGAGAGAGAGGAAGAAAGATGGGAGAGAGAGAGAGATGAGAGAGCGAGAGAGAAGTAAGAGAGGGAGGGATAGACGAGAGAGAAAGATAGTGTATTGCGTGTGAATACAATCGTTATTTTAAACTGTCAGAATCTAAGACGGATTCCGTAAGGTTCGCAACACTCGAAATTTTGTAACGTTTTTTTTTATTACAAAAACGCCCCATTTTGCTTATATAACATTTTAAAACAAAAAATTCGCTTTTGGAAGAGAAAATTGTTATTAAAAGTACTAAAAATCCGCCATTTTTTTTCAACTTTTGACAATTATTGACAATTTTTGATCATTTTTCAAAATATTTAACAATCTTTGACAATTATTTACGATTTTTAACAAGTATTGACCATTTTTGACAATTATTGACCATTTTTTACCATTTTTGATAATTATTGACCATTTTTCAAAATTTTGACAATTAATTACCATTTTTGACAATTATTGACCTTTTTTGACAATTTTTGAAAATTATTGACCACTTTTCAAAAATTTTTACAAGTATTGACCATTTTTTTCAAAATTTTTAACAATTATTGAGCATTTTTGACAATTATTGACTATTTTTTTCATAATTTTGACTATTATTGACCATTTTTGACAGTTTTGACCATTTTTGACAATTATTGACCAATTTTTCAAAATTTTGACAATTATTGACCATTTTTCAGAATTTTTTACCTTTTTTCAAAATTTTGACAATTATTGACCATTTTTCAAAATTATTGACCATTTCTGGCAGTTTTTGACAATTATTAACAATCTTTGACAATTATTGACCATTTTTCAAAATTTTTAACAATTATTGACCATTTTTGACAATTTTTCAAAATATCTGAGAATTTTTGACAAAGCTGATACGTTGTTTTGACATAGATATATATATATATATATATATATATAGGAAATAGTTCGTTGGCGATACTAGTTAGGTCTAACTATTATTGTGGGGGATGCAGCAATGTGAATAAGTGAACTCTTTTTAGTTTGTTCTGAGCTTTCGGTAATTAATTATCACCATTACTTATCAAAGAAAAGCGAGGTTAATCACAATATCTATATATAATATGTATAAAATGGAGAAAAAACATGTTATTAGATATAATTTTCTTTTTCAAAAAAATTAAATAAAAAATAAAACTATCAAAATTGACATTACGACATCGATGTAAAGGAAAATCTTACGAAATTTCACCAGGGGGGGGGGCGGTGAGTCAAAAAATCCTAAAAAAGTCTCACGTAATTTATGGATGCCCCTTAATAATTCCTCTACAAAGTGCTTCCGTCTAAGTTCTTGTAAGTTCTCGCAGAAGCAGAGTATGTGAGTAGGTGTTTCATCATCAAGTTTACATGTTCTGTACATAGGTTCACTAACTTTGCCCATTTTGTACAGATGTTTCCTCAAGGTGCAGTGTTCAGTCACCTGGTCAATGTCTCTTACCCAGTTTCAGTAGCCTGATTGAGAGTTCCTTGTCTACCTTGTTCAGTAAACTCTTTGTATGAAGGTGCCCTTGTGTCACCCTCCATTTGAATTGGTGTTCACTATCTAACCAGTTCCCGATTTCCCCTCTTATGCAATCTTTTGTGATTCCACAAAACGGTTCCGGAAGTCTCATTTAGAGCATTCTTTAGCTAACTGGTCCACCACTTTATTATTCATATGCCGGCACCCATATTAGAGTCACTTTGTTGTCTCTTGCAAGCCTGTTGAGGGATTATTTGCAGTTTTTCACCACTAGATGTAGTTGTTGGATTACTGATACCCTAAAGCAGAAGCCTGGGTGTCAGTGAATATTTTAATTTTTTGTCCGGTATATCCTCTTCTGATGTTTTCTCTGCTTGAAACACAGTCGTATATGTCGACCAAGGCTAAAGAACATTCTCTTTCTAGGTCATTTTATACCTACCCCAGTGCCATGGTTTTTTTTTAGCCATCGGTGAACCAGATGATATCTCCAGAATTACCTGGGTGCATCACCTGTTCCCTAGATGGGATGATGATATTCACTCGCTCAGTGAATATATTCTTTGGTGTCATGCTATCAAAAATGTAAAATATGGGTTCGTCTAGTAATGTCCCAGTTGTATCAGTGTGTCCTTCTCGAACATTGTTCGGGAACCATAAGTCTCCCGATTTCAGCCTAAGAATTGCCTCCGCCCTTATAAAGGAAGAAATCCAATAAGGGCTTCCATTGATGACGTCCCCGTGCTGTTCATTGCCCCGGTAATACCAAGAAGGGCTTGTCTTTGGATTGCAGTTAACATATTAACTGCAGAGGACACTTCTATCCTCCTCCACCAGACTATAGTTCCATAGGTGATCGTTGGTCTTATCACAGTTGTGTAAAGCTAGTGAACCACCTTAGGTCGTATTCCCCAGGTTTTGCCCATAACTCTTCTGCATTGCCAGAAAAGCCTAGTCGCCCTGGTAGTAATTTTTTCCAATTCAGTTTGGAATCAAGGGTCACTCCCAGATATTTTCTTTATAAATCAGATTTCAAGAGCATCAAGTTTCATACTTAATAAATGAAAATAGTAACAGTGGAGTAATAATTATTTGTATAGCTAGTGGAAAAAACATGATTTTTGCAGATGCTGCACTCAACATTTTTTCTACGACAGAAATCATGAAACTTCATTTTTGGTAATTTTTGGAATTTTGTTTTAATTTCTGCTGTACTACTCGTATATCGACCTGCACTATAAAATCTTAATCATCATAATTCTTTTATTATTTTTATAAGAAGATCGACCCTCCGCAACAATAAAGTAACAGCAAAACTTTATAGATGTGTCTTGTGATTTCTGACCGTTTGTCTCTACGAAACAATATAATAGTCAGAACGTCGAGGATGAACGAACAACGAAGGCAACTAAAGGATTTTCGATGGCCGTACAACCTATACGGAGTACGGAGTTCATAGACGCTCCAGTTCTGAACATGCTACGGTAGTGGCAGACGAAGTTAGTTTCGCTGTTTTTCGTTTCGTCGGTCGAAATTAACACCAAAAAAAAGTTGTGTTTCTACTTTTCGGTTTCATATAAACATATTTCTGTGACTCAGTGTTATTGTTATATAAAATAGGACCGGATTAGGTGTAAGTGAGTGAAGTTTGTACCTTTGTTTTGAGAAATAAATATTAGTAGTACCTACTGTCGGTACTTTGTTTATATTTTATAGCGAATAGAATACAGTGGAGTAGCAGTGGCTGATTTATGTACCCGTTCATGCGTCTATTAAGGTAAAGGATCGTTTCACAATATTTCGTTGACTCGGCATCTGGCCTTAAGTTTTTAAATCTAGATACTAAAATATAAATTAAGTTTATTTTATGAAAAAAATCACTGAATTTTTAAAAACAAATTTAACTTTTATTTATTAATTGGAATTGAACAAATTGAACTGTTGAAATATACAAGGTGGCCCACCGTATACGCTTTGATTTATTTCATCTAATTGGTTCCTTATCAAAAAATGTTTCAAATAAAAAAGATGTAATTTATAAATGGCCACATTTTGTATGATACAGGGTATCGGTATTAATATCGTTCTTCGGATTATATGCTTTTGGTCAACACATTTGGTTTTATTAGCGTCACTTCGTATTTTTCGTTTAGGTGTTGGCTTATTGATAATGTCTTTTGCTGTGGATATTTGGACGCATATTAAGCTGCGGCATCCTTTTCATAGGGCACGATCCGGACTGGGCCCATAATTTGTTGCTATTTTGTTGCTAATTTGTTGCGCAAAAATTAATTTTGTTGCTAATGCCGTTACCGAGAAAGAGAAAACGCGTGGCCCCGTAGCGTAATATTAAGCTGCGGCAGCCATACAGCATATTTCTGTAACGAAAATAGCTACGAGTACAGGCTTGACGGCATATTTTGTTGCTAATTTGTTGCTTTAAGATTGTGTGATTCAAAAATTCTCAAAACAGTCCCTACCCGCCAAACTCACCCCCTGCTTTGGCGACATTGAGTTGCGGCAGCCATTTTACATATTTCTGTAACGAAAATAGCTATTCTACGAGTACAGGCCTGACGGCATATTTTGTTGCTGATTTGTTGCTTTAAGATGGTATGATTCAAAAATTCCCAAAACAGCCCCTACCCGCAAAACTCACTTTTCCGCCTTTAGTAATTTTTTATGAAAAGCATCCTATTTAAATTGACGGTTTTCCTCAAATTCATTTTATATGTTACCGGCAATCTGTATAATCCGGTATTCTATACAAAATACCTAGGCAATGTATAGAATACCTAAAACGTTTAGGTGATGTATGAAATATGATTTATTTTATACATTTCCTAGGTATTCTATACAATACCGAATGCGCAGCGGGTAATGTGTGTAATAGACAAGAGCGGTGACGGTGTAGGGGGAGACGTAGGAGCATGGAGCAGGCATTATCTAAGTAAACACCGTGCGACGCGGTTAAAACAGATCATTGATTAATCTATCGAGGAGGGCAAGGAAAATCATTGAAGAAGCCATTTTTACAACACTGTATAGCTTCTTCAATGATTTTCCTTGCCCTTCTCGATACCATCTTAAAGCAACAAATTAGCAACAAAATATGCCGTCTGGCCTGTATTCGTAGCTATTTTCGTTACCGAAATATGTAAAATGGCTGCCGCAACTCAATGTCGCCAAAGCAGGGGGTGAGTTTGGCGGGTAGGGACTGTTTTGAGAATTTTTGAATCACACAATCTTAAAGCAACAAATTAGCAACAAAATATGCCGTCAAGCCTGTACTCGTAGCTATTTTCGTTACAGAAATATGCTGTATGGCTGCCGCAGCTTAATATTACGCTACGGGGCCACGCGTTTTCTCGGTAACGGCATTAGCAACAAAATTAATTTTTGCGCAACAAATTAGCAACAAAATAGCAACAAATTATGGGCCCAGTCCGGATCGTGCCCTATGAAAAGGATGCCGCAGCTTAATATACGTGATATTTGGGTTTTGGTCAACTTAGATGCTTCTTTTGCTGCATCGGTTATACTATAATCTCGATGATTCAGACACATTATTCACAATTTGCTTCGCATCCGGCGATAAATGCACTTTTTTGCACTAGGACGCCACATTTAAACACAAGATTACTTACGGAGTGAAATGTTTATTGCAAACTAAAATTCTGACACTGAACACTGTTTACACTACCACTACACCGTTTCGATAACCAAGTTATCTTCTTCAGTCTCTTGGTTATCGAAACGCGCGTAAGATAGTGTAAAGTGTTAGTGTTGGTGTAGTGGTAGTATAAACAGTGTTCAGCGTCAAGTATCGCCAACGGTTCCAGAATTCCCAACTTAGTAAAATTCTGAGATAATATTAAAAATAATTATCCCGAAATCCCCACTTTCTATTTAATCTATAAATATTTTATTGTATGTAAATATAAACGAGTACAAGTTATCGGATTAACGACTACCTGCTGTGGGTTTTGGTCTTAAATCAATCATGTTGGCACAAGTCTGTAACATGTCTATCGACCTGTTTCGATTTTATAAAATCAATCATTTTAATTACCGCTCGCCGCCACATTAGCCACTTCCAATTATAGTTCTGTGATCTCAAATTCTCCTACACCGAACGCTAAGACAATTGACGTCTGCCAACGGTGGCTTCCATTTTTTCAACGCCACGAGGGACAGCCTTTTCCGCTATCGACTCTCTTCGAGGAAAGACCTCAATTTTTTATCGCTTTTATACCTTTCCTATCTAATTAATTTTCCTGTGGTAAGTACAGCCCCAAGACCTAGGCCCTAGACCAGGATACCGCCCTAGACCAGGACACAGCTGCTAGGATACCGTTCTAATCAAGACATCTCTATCTTCCTATCTTCTTCGAGATCTAGTCTCCATCTCCTCAAGACTTCGTAGAAGGAAGATCTACCTACCTTTTCCGGAAACAACCACTTCATAAGCTAAATACCTATAAAAGTACAAGCCTTCACATTTGTTCCATTTCCTGAGGCAGAAGAATAAATATAAATTTGTTTTAAAATCTATTTTTTTCTAGATCCTCAACTATAAAAGTTATCGTCCGTGGTAAAATTTTCGGTTTTTTGAAGTAATTTTTTTATTTTATTTCTGGTTAACTTTTATTTAAATTCTTCAAGGCGTTTCTACCTTTTCCGCTTTAGTTTGTTAGTACTTTTTATCGACGTCAAAAAGGTAGTGGCGCCCTCAATTTTTACAACCTTTCTGTTATCCTTGTGTGACATAAACTTGGGGTTGAATCACCCTTGAGAAGAGTCTCTAGCCGGAGCCCTTCAATCTGGAGCCTTTACAGTTACAAATTGGCGCCCTATACCGTTACAAGTCAAAACGAAATATCTTGGAACGAAGTAATTATCATTGTACAGGGAGTGTTGAATAATGCGGCGTACAGGGAAAAATTCAAAACATTTGATGCTAAGGGAGTCAAGGGAGTGTTGAAGAAGGGTGAAAAATGACTTTTTGGAGTGATGAATATCGTTTATAAAAATATAAGAAACAAATTGAGAAGAACGAATATTCATGAACGAAAATGGAAGAAATCCATGAGTAATTAACAAGAAACTGGAAAAAGAGAACTGGCGATCCAAAAATGAAAAAGTAAACAACAAACCAAATCGTCTTATGAAGTAGTTTTAAACAAATGACCGTTAGAGCTTGAAGCCTGAGGAGTAGTTGTTATTGATTGTGGTGTTTATAAGACCACAAATATTTCGTTTTTTGACAAAATTTCTTCTACCTACAACTAGAAAAAAACTTTTATAAAAATCATAAAGCAAACTAGTTAGTATACCTATTTATATTATATAAATGAGGGTTGCTATTGTTTGTTTATAGAGACCAGTCGGGATTGTTTTACAAGCACATTCACACACCACGACCTAATTCTCTTCAGGAATTATTTTCACTGCATATGTAAGCTGAATTAGAGCAGAAGTTTACAAACACGAGCTCTTTGTTACTTGTGGTTGTTCAGCACATCATTGTATCCAACTTTTCCTTATTTTAAGGTCCTCATTTTTCTTCTTGTGAACTCCTAGATGCATCTTTGAAAATCAAATAAATTAGTAAAATGTTTACAAACCCGAAAATATAGTGTAAAGTCTGTTCATACTTACACTGAAGTGACTAAGTAGACCCATGTTGAGAAAGAACCGAAATTTGACAGAACAGGTTCGTTCTTGGCTTAGATATTAATCATTGAACGTACCAATGATGAAAAACTGTCTATTATATTCGAACCCGCAAATTGATGAGCCAGCAGACGAGACAATAGACAGTTTTTCGCCGAGGTGCATATTACATTTTTTCGTCGACCTTTACAAAAAATTACTAATTTCCGAATGAAAAATTTACTATTTTTGAAGGCAAGTATTTTTCGATAAGTTCGATAAGTTTCATCTGGGGTATTTGTTTATTTTATTTCGACTAAATACTAGATTTTTTCGCTTTGTACTCAACGCTTTGTTTTTTCAAAAATGCAATTTCGGAAATCTGTATATGTTATCGTTTTAGCGGGCGAAAAGTGTTTGCGAACGAAAAATACTTGCCTTCAAAAATAATCGATTTTTCATTCGGAAATTAGTACGTAAAATGTCATTTTTTGTAAAATTGGACGAAAAAATAATATAGGATTAATATAAATATAGTCTAGTCCATAAGCTTGAAATGGTGTTAATTCTACATACTTTTATTAAAAGGATGTGGTTTAGCTCATTCGATCCGGAATAATGTCTAGATCATTGTGCCATATAATTAAATTAGCCCATAAAAAATTCCAAAAGTTATAAACAGTAAACACATTCAAAAAATAGTGTTTGGTTTGTAGCTTGTTGTTCCTAAATTATAAAAATTTTCGAAATTTGAAATCCTTAAAGGAAAGGAAATTTAGTAAAAAAAGTTCCAACTCCCGGAACCGTATCTCTATTATTTATAATTTTAATTTAACGCTGAAAATAGCCCTCCGCGCGCCATTGTTAGGTTGCGCGCACAGCCTCGAAAGCGAGTACGTCACTTGAAAAAATTTTTTTTAAGTACTTACTTAAAGTTAATTGAAAAATCTAAAAAAATCATACTATAATCTAAACACTTTAAAGAATTGATTCCCGTTGGAATTTTTCATAAAAACAAATTTTTCAATATGCTAGACGATTGTTAATTAACAAAATTTTTTCAAACTTCCTTCATCGTTCTAAACTAAAAATTTTTTTAAAATAATTGCCGTAAAATTATTTCGCTTCGTGGAGCTCTTCTTTTATACATACAAAACAAGATTGCGTCATCAAAGTTTTAAAAATGTTAATACTTTGTTTATAATAAGTAATGTAAGTTAGCAAAAAATGGCAAATCAGTCATGTATTGTTAACTTGAAAAAATTATTATAAACAAAGTATTAACATTTTTAAAACTTTGATGACGCAATCTTGTTTTGTATGTATATAAGAAGAGCTCCACGAAGCGAAATAATTTTACCGCAATTATTTAAACATTTTTTTAGTTTAGAACGATGAAGGAAGTTTGAAAAATGTTTGTTAATTAACAATCGTCTAGCATATTGAAAAATTTGTTTTTATGAAAAATTCCAACGGGAATCAATTCTTTAAAGTGTTTAGATTATACTATAATTTTTTTAGATTTTTCAATTAACTTTAAGTACTTGAAAAAAATTTGTGACGTACTCGCTTTCGTGCGCGCAACCTAACAATGGCGCGCAGAGGGCTATTTTCAGCGTTAAATTAAAATTATAAATAATGGTGGTACAGTTCCGGGAGTTAGAACTTTTTTTTACTAAATTTCCTCCTCTTTAAGGACCTTTTTTTCAAAGTTCGAAAATATTTATAATTTACGAACAATAAACTACAAACCAAACACTATTTTTTGAAGGTGTCATATTGTTTATAACTTTTGGAATTTTTTATGGGCTAATTTAATTATTTGGCACAATGATCTAGACATTATTCCGGATCGAATGAGCTAAACCACATAATTTTAATAAATGTAGAATTAACACCATTTAAGCTTATAGACTAGACTAATATTCATACTACACACAATAACTATTTTAATAGACATAAAAAGTAGTTCCAACTTTTCCTGATTTCTTATATTTCAGTCGAGTGGAAAAAATATACCAGTACTGATCTGCCTTGCGAGTTGTTTGACCTTTTAAGGCCTCTTTACTCACAAATACCTTTTCCACTCTCTAAAATAGTACTTTACGTTTCGTGTCTTTTAAAATTCCTGATTGAAATCGAAATAAAGCCACTCTCATTCGTTTACAAAGAAATACAGTGCGTCCATAGACTAACAAATTCATTATAAACAAAAATTTGAAAAAGTCTAGAAATTTTTTATTTGAATTTACTATATTTTAAAATACTAATCTGTCATAAAAGGTGGGATTCCCTTTCGCTTTAAAAACACCCTGTATACATTATTCAAACTGATAAAGTCGTTATGGTTATTATCACTAACTAATAAATAAAGTTTATCAACAAATCAGTTATATTATTTATCATTTACCAAGTAGATAAGACACATTAAGTGGTTTATGACCTCCGTTTATGGAAATATAATTAGTTTTATGTCCAAATCGTGATGGGTTATATTTATAATTATACAGAGTGGTCAAAAAATATTCTCTATTTTTCATTTGGAATTTAAATTTAACTAAGTAGTTGGTATCTTAAACTAATGCCCTTCCTATGTGGCTGAAACTGGCAGCGGCACCGGACGTTACCTTTTGAATTAGGGAACCGAACCGAACTTTTTTTGAGTACTCTAGTAATCAAAACAAGCATTCAGAATAAACGGCTGCTAAAGCCGTCGCCATCTACACTGTTAAAAAAATAACGAGCTAATTAAATTTCACAAAAAATTATGTAGATTCTATACGCATCATAGAAATTTAATAAAACTTTTTCTGAGTACTCTAGTAATAAAAAAAACATTCAGAATAAACGGCTGCTAAAGCCGTCGCCCTCTACACTGTTAAACAATAACGGAATATTAAATTTCACAAAAAATATTGCAGATTCTATACGCATCATAGAAATGTTATCAAACTTTTTCTGAGTACTCTAATAATCAAAACAAACATTTAGTATCAACGGCTGCTAAAGCCACCGCCATCTACACTGTTAAAAAATAACGAACTAATTAAATTTCACAAAAAATGTTGCAGATTCTATACGCATCATAGAAATGTTATCAAACTTTTTCTGAGTACTCTAATAATCAAAACAAACATTTAGTATCAACGGCTGCTAAAGCCACCGCCATCTACACTGTTAAAAAATAACGAACTAATTAAATTTCACAAAAAATGTTGCAGATTCTATACGCATCATAGAAATGTTATCAAACTTTTTCTGAGTACTCTAATAATCAAAACAAACATTTAGTATCAACGGCTGCTAAAGCCACCGCCATCTACACTGTTAAAAAATAACGAACTAATTAAATTTCACAAAAAATGTTGCAGATTCTATACGCATCATAGAAATGTTATCAAACTTTTTCTGAGTACTCTAATAATCAAAACAAACATTTAGTATCAACGACTGCTAACGCCACCGCCATCTACACTGTTAAAAAATAACGAACTAATTAAATTTCACAAAAAATGTTGCAGATTCTATACGCATCATAGAAATGTTATCAAACTTTTTCTGAGTACTCTAATAATAAAAAAAAACATTCAGTATCAACGGTTGCTAAAACCCACGTCGTCTACACTGTTAAAAAAAATAACGAACTAATTAAATTTCACAAAAAATGTTGCAGATTCTATACGCATCATAGAAATGTTATCAAACTTTTTCTGAGTACTCTAATAATAATAAAAAAACATTCACTATCAACGGCTGCTAAAACCGACGTCATCTACACTGTTAAAAAAATAACGAACTAATTCAAGTTCTCAAAAAATTTGGCAGATTCTATACGCATCATAGAAATGTTATCAAACTTTTTCTGAGTACTCTAATAATAAAAAAAACATTCAGTATCAACGGCTGCTAAAGCTGACTCATATACCCTGTTGAAAAAATAACGAACTAATTCAATTTCAAAAAAAATATTGCGGATTCTATACGCATATTAGAAATGTTATCAAACTTTTTCTGAGTACTTTAATAATCAAAACAGACATTCAGTATCGACTGCTGCTAAAACCGACGTCATCTACACTGTTAAAAAAATAACGAACTAATTAAATTTCACAAAAAAAATTGCAGATTCTATACGCATCATAGAAATGTTATCAAACTTTTTCTGAGTACTCTAATAATAATAAAAAAACATTCACTATCAACGGCTGCTAAAACCGACGTCATCTACACTGATAAAAAAATAACGAACTAATTCAATTTCTCAAAAAATTTTGCAGATTCTATACGCATCATAGAAATGTTATCAAACTTTTTCTGAGTACTCTAATAATAAAAAAAAAATTCAGTATCAACGGCTGCTAAAGCTGACTCATATACCCTGTTGAAAAAATAACGAACTAATTCAATTTCTCAAAAAATGCTGCAGATTCTATACGCATCATAGAAATGTTATCAAACTTTTTCTGAGTACTCTAATAATAAAAAAAAAATTCAGTATCAACGGCTGCTAAAGCTGACTCATATACCCTGTTGAAAAAATAACGAACTAATTCAATTTCTCAAAAAATGTTGCAGATTCTATCCGCATCATAGAAATGTTATCAAACTTTTTCTGAGTACTCTAATAATAAAAAAAAAATCAGTATCAACGGCTGCTAAAGCTGACTCATATACCCTGTTGAAAAAATAACGAACTAATTCAATTTCTCAAAAAATGTTGCAGATTCTATCCGCATCATAGAAATGTTATCAAACTTTTTCTGAGTACTCTAATAATAAAAAAAAAATCAGTATCAACGGCTGCTAAAGCTGACTCATATACCCTGTTGAAAAAATAACGAACTAATTAAATTTCTCAAAAAATGTTGCAGATTCTATATGCATCATAGAAATTTGATAAAACTTGTATGCTGCTATCTCTGAATTTAGTTTATATATACAGATTTTGTTGCATTAACCATTATCCTCCATCATTTTTCCAAGTATTTATAGATCTGACAAGAAGTAGTTGGTTTTTAAGGTTGTAATTTTCGTTTTAAATAGATAACGCTAATCGCTTACGACTAGGTACATAGCTTGAAAAATGTGGAAAAGCCCTATTCGAGATATTTATTTAGACATCCGTAATCTGAGCTCGAGCCCTTCGTACGTCAACTCTACACTTCGACACAACAAGACGACTTGTCGTCCCTTACCAGCTGGTGAATCCGTCTCATAAATCGATGGTATTACAACTTCGTAAATAAATTCGTTCTATCCAAATTTAGGCACCCTCTTCTATTACTTAGGGTAACATCAGAACCGGCTCTACCGTTCTGCATATTTTATTTGTTCTACAAACAGGAAATTTCCCAAATTGTTAGCGTGGGTTATTGTGCTTCAATTACCGTGAAATCTGCTTAGCTGGAAAGTATACACGATTCGTTGTCGAAGGGTTCGGTACATTTCAGGTAACATATATAGGTATCTAAAAGGGAAATGATGGGTTAAACACCGACTACATAGAAAACTGTCCAGAAAATGTAAAATACGAAATTCGCCGATAAAATTTTTGTTTGGTGCGGGAATATCGAGGCCTTATGTGGGACGAGTAAGGGGCGAAGAAACAACCAGTTAGCGCTGTATTGAAAACTGTCTAACAAAAAATTGGCTAATTTTATTCACGAGCATCATGCTGAAGACGACATAATGTTTGGCCAGACTTAGCTATAGTAAAATTAATACCTATTTAGAGGTACCAGCCGTTTTAGTAACTTAACGTATGCGGCTTCTTGAACCATCTGACATTAACATGAAATCAAAATTTGACGTAACTTCAAAAACGTGACATCTAATAAATTAGTTACGACGTTCATTTTTGTTGGTAATTTTTTGTTTCAACCGATTTATTAATAATAAATAAGGATGGTCTTATTCTAAATGGGTATAAAATTTACTATAGATTACAAGTGGATCGATTGGCCCGGTTGGTCTTACCACACTTGCGACCTATGAGATATTTTGTGTATACCCTATACATGTTTTAGTCCAAGAGATCTAGGCTTCTGAGAAAGCCTATTATTTAACCTGATCTGCTCCAAATAGACCTATTCCAAGTATTTAAGGCGTTTGCGGACGTTTATCATGCAATTGCAGATACTGTGTTCCGCTGTCTCGTCTGCCCACTTTGCCTGTACGAGACTAACTGCAATCTCATTTCCGACAATTCCTTTATGCCCTGGTACTCATATCAAAATTACTTTGTTGTGTCCAGCCAGTTGCTTAAGGGATGGTTTCCAGTTCCACACTGTTTTGGACTCATAAGTTGTAGAGAGAACCTTCAAAGCAGCCTGGCTATCATATGCAATAAATATTCTGGCTGAGTTGTACCAAAGAAACGACTACCCCTAGGATTTTTTGGGCATTTTCATTTGGAAATGTACATTGCGCGTAATATAAAACTGGTACAACTATAATAATCGAAAATAGTGTTTTTCTAGCTGTGTAAATGGATCTTTTAAAATGTGTCAATGTTAAATTTTTACAACACATTCCTAAACCTCCTCTACACATCCAAGCCCAAACATTTACAGAGATTCGTCCAGACATATCATTCGAAGATATATAATTCTCATTAAACCTACTATAAACTCTAATATGGCCGTCATGATGTGATTGGGATATTGTTTCATCAGAAGAAATTAACCTGCTTCCAAAATTTTATGTATCGCTTAACGCATAATTTAAAGCAAAAATCAACCTACCTTGTTTATGTTCCTCATTAAGTTTGTATTTTCTGGCGGCAGCACAATTCTTTAAATTAGTTTTACTAATTCTTTTTAATGCGGTTGTTACCGAAACATTAAATTTTACTGCAACTTTTGCATGTCTTGCAGTATTAAAGGGAGTTTCCTTCAAGTAATCAGTTACAGCGCCACTGAAGTTATGGTTCCTCTTTTTCTGATAACAATTTGATCGTTATCCCACCTTTTTTATGTTTTCAATCATGGTTTTGCTTCTATTAAATTCTTGGGCCAGTCGTCTAATAGACCAACTACAGCATTCGCCAGCTAACTTGATGTCCCAGAAATTAACAACTAAGAGAGACAGAGTAATAATGCCCTGCCTACTCGGCTGCTATTGGTGGTAAAATTTTGACAAACGTCAATTGCATCGAACCTTATCAGGTGTTAAGATTTTCAGTAGCGTAGCGTCACACAGTTATTGTTTCTGCTTTGTACAATAAAGTGTTTGTAAAACAAACAGGTATGTTTTATGACGTCAACCCTCTTGTGATTACTCTAGATGAAAGTGATTCCAGTAGCGGCAGTGAGTCAGATTCTTTGTAAAGATAAAAACTGTTCAGACCTATTCTTAGAAATATACCTAACTTAAATAATTTCCCATTATCTTGTGTTTCTTTTATTCTCATTACTACCTGGAATAAATTATTTAGTTTCTAACAGATTTTAATTATAGTCCGTCCGGAAATATAAGATCCTAACTTTATAATCTTCAATTAGATAAATAACATGTTATTGTAATGGGTACCTTATTGTTAAAATATTATTTATGTACTCAGAATTCAGGTATAAAGCAGATCCGTTTCTATTAAAATCAATATACCAATAATTATAACAAAGAATTAAATATTATTTATTAAGTTAGGATCATATATTTCCGGACGGACTTTACTTTATTAATTGTACAAGTTGTGTTAATTTGTAACAGAAAGCGTATACTCAGAACTTGCACGGCACTGTTTACAGTTATCGGATGGGCGGCGTCAATAGCTCCCTAGAAAGCATTCAGGACATCAAGTTAGCTGGCGAATACTGTATCCTCTATTTTGGAAATTATTCGCATTTTATAAAACTCGCTTAAATGGACTGGCATCGTGGATAATGCGCTTTGACAAATTTGACACATGTGAGACTGATTGTCATTTTGATTAGTCAAGTTAGGTTTACATTGGGGAAAAAATGTACCAGTTTTGTATGACGCGTAATGTAAGATGGAAGGTGGCAAGCTGCAAATTAAAAAACTTAAGGCGTAAAATCTACAGAAACGTTAGAGAGATAGTGAAGTTCTCCAAAGTCCAAAGTGAAGTGAAGTTGTCCAAAAGAAAGATGCGTCTTGTTGAGGAACATTTCATTTGAGCTGATAATTTTGTTGTTTATAATGTTAATACCTTGTTAATAATTTGTCTCAAAACTTATGAGACATACGTGTAGGTGGAAAAAACTTTAGAAGAATGAATGATTTGTAAAGATTAAGATTGATATATTTAATTAGAATTTAAGTTTTAATTAATTAATAAAACAAATTTAAATGTTAAAAATAACTATTTACAAGACACTGGACGTGATGCCTGGATTTAATTGACCAGTCAAGATGGACATGGTCCGAGTAGGTTGAAAAACTGAGATGACGTACCTGGAATTAGATAGAAAAAAAGGTGAGCGGTCGTCGGACCGCCGACAGAAGCTTGCTTCTTATGCACAATAGAATGACCATTTTTCGTGAATTTTTCACCATTTTTCAAAAATTTTGACAATTATTGACAATTTTTCAAAATTTTTTACATATTTGGCAATTATTGACCATTTTTTCAAAATTTTGAAAATTTTTGACAATTTTTTCAAATTTTAATAATTATTGACCATTTTTGACAATTATTGACCAATTTTGACAGTTTTGACAATTATTGATCATTTTTGACAATTTTTAAAAAATTTTGACCATTTTTCCAAATTTTAACAATTATTGACCATTTTTGACAATTTTTGGGATTTTTTGACAGTTTTTGACAGTTTTTGAAAATTTTTGACGATTTTTCCAAATTCTTGACCATTTTTGACAATTTTTTCAAAAATTTTAACATATTTGGCAATAATTGACCATTTTTTCAAAATTTTGACAATTTTTGACCATTTTTCAAACTTCTAACAATTATTGATCCTTTTGGACCATTTTTGACAATTTTTGACGAATTTTGATTGGTTTTGACAATTATTGACCGTCTTTGACAATTATTGACCGTCTTTGACAATTATTGACAGTTTTTGACAATTTTTGAAAATATTTGGCAATTTTATTATTAACCATTTTTTCAAAATTTTGACCGTTTTTGACAATTTTTCAAAAATTTTGACAATTTTTAATAATTATTGACAATTTTTGACCAGTTTTCAAAAATTTTAACAATTTTTTGACAATTATTGACCATTTTTCCAAATTTTTGACAATTTTTTAAAATATTTGGCAATTATTACCCATTTTTTCAAAACCTTTGACAGTTTTTGACGATTTTTACAAATTCTTGACCATATTTAAAAAATGTTGTCAATTTTTCAAAAATTTTAACAATTATTGACCATTTTTGACAGTTTTTGACGAATTTTGACAAATATTGACCGTCTTTGACAATTATTGACCATTTTGACAATTTTTCAAAAATTTTAACATATTTGGCAATAATTGACCATTTTTCAAAATTTTGACAATTTTTGACCATTTTTCAAACTTCTAACAATTATTGATCCTTTTGGACCATTTTTGACAATTTTTTACGAATTTTGATTGGTTTTAACAATTATTGACCGTCTTTGACAATTATTGACCATTTTTGACAGTTTTTGACAATTTTTGACAATTTTTGAAAATATTTGGCAATTTTATTATTAACCATTTTTTCAAAATTTTGACAATTTTTGACAATTTTTCAAAAATTTTGACCATTTTTATCAATTTTTGACAATTATTGACCATTTTTCCAAATTTTTGACAATTTTTTAAAATATTTGGCAATTATTAACCATTTTTTCAAAATTTTGACAATTTTTGACGATTTTTCCAAATTCTTGACCATTTTTGACCATATTTAAAAATTTTTGTCAATTTTTCAAAAATTTTAACAATTATTGACCATTTTTGACAGTTTTTGACGAATTTTGACAATTATTGACCGTCTTTGACAATTATTGACCATTTTTGACAATTTTTCAAAAATTTTAAACATGTTTCAAAATTTTTGACAATTATTGACCATTTCTGACAGTTTTTGACAATTTTTGAAAATATTTGGCAAATTTATTATTAACCATTTTTTCAAAATTTTGACAATTTTTGACCATTTTTGACAATTTTTCACACCTATAGGTGTGCGAGCCCAGTGCGGCAAGAGAGATTGCGCACAATCGCTTGAATGAGTTATCGCGTGACGAACGCTTTTTCGTAACATCACACGTTTCACGAGTTCACGAGCCTTCCCAAAAGTCCTATGTCGTGCAATAAGAAGCAAGCTTCAATTTAAATTTCATTGGATTAGTGGATTACTCAGAAATCTGGCAACACTGTTGCGTGACGAACCCTTATTCGCTTTTTCGTAACATTACACGTTTCACGAGTTCGCTAGCCTTTTCATAAATATGGCAACACTGTTGCGTGACGGACTTTTCGTAACGGTTACACATTTTACGAGTTAACTAGCCTTCTCAAAAGTCCTATTTCGTGCAATAAGAAACTTCAAAAACAATCTGAATATTCAATTTGCCATAAATAATAGTTCATTATTTAACTAACGATCAGTATAGTTAAAATCCCCAAAATTAATGAAACTATTAATAATATACAAGGTGCCTCTTGTGTTTGAATTGTGATTGTGCATTTCAGTACTTTAATTTTGGTTGATCAGAAATAAATGCCTAATAGTAAATATTTAGAGTAATTAGGAAAGGTGCAAGAGGCGCAAACTCTCCCCAGTGCATGTAACGAATATGTGGCGCAAACTCTCCACAGTACAGCAAAATAATATTACACTGCAAGTGGCACAAACTCTCCACAGTACAGCAAAAATAAAATTACACTGCAAGTGGAACAAACTCTCCACAGTACAGCAAAAATAAGGTTATACTGCAAGTGGCTCAAACTCTCCACAATACAGGGGGGTGGAAGGAGATATGGGTGACGTGAGAAGTCATCCTGTATCACGAATGGACAAACCGTAAGTAGGGCAAACTCTCCACAATACAGTATAGGTTTTAGTATTAAACTGTAAGTGGCACAAACTCTCCACAGTACAGCAAAAATAAGGTTACACTGCAAGTGGCTCAAGCTCTCCACAATACAGGGGGGTGAAAGGAGATATGGGTGACGTGAGAAGTCATCATGTACCACGAATGGACAAACCGTAAGTAGCGCAAACTCTCCACAATACAGTATAGGTTTTAGAATTAAACTGTAAGTTTCACAAACTCTCCACAGTACAGCAAAAATAAGGTTATACTGCAAGTGGCTCAAGCTCTCCACAATACAGGGGGGTGAAAGGAGATATGGGTGACGTGAGAAGTCACCCAGTATCAGGAATGGACAAACCGTAAGTAGTGCAAACTCTCCACAATACAGAATAGGTTTGAGAATTAAACTGTAAGTGGCACAAACTCTCCACAGTACAGCAAAAATAAGGTTACACTTCAAGTGGCTCAAGCTCTCCACAATACAGGGGGTTGGAAGGAGATATGGGTGACGTGAGAAGTCATCCTGTATCACGAATGGACAAACCGTAAGTAGTGCAAACTCTCCACAATACAGTATATGTTTGTGAATTAAACTGTAAGTTTCGCAAACTCTCCACAGTACAGCAAAAATAAGGTTACACTGCAAGTGGCTCAAACTCTCCACAATAGAGGGGGGTGGAAGGAGATATGGGTGACGTGAGAAGTCATCCTGTATCACGAGTGGACAAACCGTAAGTAGTGCAAACTCTCCACAATACAGTATATGTTTGTGAATTAAACTGTAAGTTTCACAAACTCTCCACAGTACAGCAAAAATAAGGTTATACTGCAAGTGGCTCAATCTCTCCACCATACAGAGGTATGGAAGGGGATATGGGTGGCGTGAGAAGTCACCCTGAATCACGAATGAACAAACCGTAAGTGGCGCAAACTCTCCACAGTACAGTAGGATTGGATAAATATGAAATGCAATAACAAATTATTGTTCTTAATAACATTGAATATTAAAGAAGTTTAAACGCAGTAATAATTAAAATGATTAGCAAATATTTATACTCTATGTGATACAATAACTTTTAAAATCAAATATCAAATAACAGGCAAAACTGAATTACCCTGTGAGGTAGACCACCTATTTAACTGCTAATATTTTGTTGTACAATGCACCACATTTCACACTATATTTAAACTTATTTATTTGGCACAAATGAACACTTTAGGTATTTACTAGGAACTAAAACTCGAATCGTTCTTAAAATTCCCTTTACCCTATCGTAGCCTCGAAAACTACTTATCGCCGACGTGACATTATGATACTTTATTTATCTGTTTCAGGCAATTGGTTGTTTTTTCGAGAAATGTATTTCTGAAATATTAGGGTATGCCCATAATTTAATTTATTATTCTTCAAACGAAAACTATTTTAAGAATAACAGGGTGAAAAAAAAATTGTCTTACATACGTTATACTAAAAATGTCACACTAGCTGCAATTTAAAAAATTGTAGTGTGTAAAGGTGTATTTTTGTATACCTCATGAAATTTATGCATATCTATTGTTTTGTCTGTATATAAAGCTAAAAATGAAACTGTATAACACTGCCGATTATTGTGAAGACAATTTAAGTCGTGGGAGAGTTGTCTCTGTTGAAAACACACCCTTATCATAATTTATCGTCTTAACTATAGGAACGTGCAAGTCTTCGAGGTTTCAAGAGTCGTTATCAATGTTTTCTCAACGTAAATATTTAAAATATGATACCTTTCTTGGAATCGATAGTGTTACGAGTCGAATACGGCGTACTTAATTTAATAACAAGACGGTTTGTCTAAATGGGTTTGAAGCAAAATGGTTATTGAGAAGCAATTGTTAACATAAAGTGAGAGTGTAGTGCTAGTAAAACACTGACCTAACTCATTCGTGTTTAAAGACTGCTGTGAATTGTTGTTTTCTGGAAGGATATTTGTAAGTTTTGAATGAGAAGATTACTTAAGAATTCACAACTTTGTGTTAAGTGTGTTAATTATAACATTAATCACAGATATTTTGATATATTTCATAATTCTCCCAGAAAAATTAGGTCAGCATTTTTTTCTCTTATTTAGTTTTCACTACCAAATTTTGTATTCTTCTGTAGTTTTATAATTTTTTAATGGGCTACCTGTTAATATACAGGGTGTTTCTGAATTTCTGGGAGAATATTCAGTAAAAGTTTTATTGACTAATGACTAACCACCAGTATTTTTTATAAAAGGTTGAAGCATCAATCATTACTTTATTTGATATCAAATCTTTTTTTCGTGATTTAGTTTCGTCAAATAAAAATATTTTGAAAATACCGATATGCATTTTGTATATGGATTGGCAAATGGTATAGTAAATTTTATACCCATTTAGAATAAGACCATCCTTATTTATTATTAATAAATCGGTTGAAACAAAAAATTACCAACAAAAATGAACGTCGTAACTAATTTATTAGATGTCACGTTTTTGAAGTTACGTCAAATTTTGATTTCATGTTAATGTCAGATGGTTCAAGAAGCCGCATACGTTAAGTTACTAAAACGGCTGGTACCTCTAAATAGGTATTAATTTTACTATAATTCTATAGAAGCCAGACGTCTTTATGCTGACAAATATCGTAACGAACTAACAGTTTACACTAGGGATGCGCGATACTATCCGATATTCCAGTGTATCGATACTTTTACTTCCGATACTCGATATTTTGTATCGATACTATGCTTTTCGATGCATTCCAAGTATCGATGAATTTGTAGTGTATCGATACGTTGCTATACGGGATTTTTAGTGGTAGCGGCAAGTGGAGTTATCTATAGTGATGAGCGATATCGTGATTTTTTAATCACGTTGTGAAATGTGCTTTTTTTAACGAAACTAAAAATAAAAAACGAAAAATGTACAGTATTTTGCGTTTTTCGAGCTAATTTTGAGGTTATATGAAAAAGTCACTTATGAAAAAGTTGTAGATTTTCTCAAGATCTACAACTTTTATGATCAACTTTTTATTCTAGGAACTCATCTTTGGCCGGAAATCGCAATAATGTCTTTTTCCACCCCCCCAAAAAAAGTGTTTTTTACCGAAAAAACGTCATAACTCGAAAAATTTCAAATATTTTAATTTGAAATTTTTTTTCATGGTTTATGACTATCAAAGCTACCTTCTACTAAATTTTCATCAAAATCTAACATTTTTTAAGGAAACCAATAATAAAAAACGAAAAATGCAGTTTTTTGCGTTTTTCGAGTTAATTTTGAGGTTATGTGGAAAAGTCACTGAAGTAAAAGTTGTAGATTTTCCCAAGATCGACAACTTTTATGATCGACTTTTTATTCTAGGAACTCAACTTTGGCCGGAAATCGCAATAATGTCTTTTTCCATCCCCCAAAAAAGTGTGTTTTACCGAAAAAACGTTATAACTCGAAAAATTTCCAATATTTCAATGTGAAATTTTTTTTCATGGTTTGTGACTATGAAAGCTACCTTCTACCAAATTTTCATCAAAATCGAACATTTTTTAACGAAACCAAAAATAAAAAACGAAAAATGCAGTTTTTTGCGTTTTTAGAGCTAATTTTGAGGTTATGTGGAAAAGTCACTGAAGTAAAAGTTGTAGATTTTCCCAAGATCGACAACTTTTATGATCGACTTTTTATTCTAGGAACTCAACTTTGGCCGGAAATCGCAATAATGTCTTTTTCCACCCCCCCCCCCCCCCCCTCAAAAGTGTGTTTTATCGAAAAAACGTAATAACTCGAAAAATTTCAAATATTTTAATTTGAAATTTTTTTTCATGGTTTGTGACTATGAAAGCTACCTTTTACAAAATTTTCATCAAAATCGAACATTTTTTAACGAAACCAAAAATAAAAAACGAAAAATGCAGTTTTTTGCGTTTTTCGAGCTAATTTTGAGGTTATGTGGAAAAGTCACTGAAGTAAAAGTTGTAGATTTTCCCAAGATCGACAACTTTTATGATCGACTTTTTATTCTAGGAACTCAACTTTGGAAATCGCAATAATGTCTTTTTCCACCCCCCCCCAAAAAGTGTTTTTTACCGAAAAAAAAAGTCAAAATTAGCAAAATCTCGGATCGTTAATGTATCCATATTTCGAGTATCGATAAATTAATATTCGATATTCTACTGTATCGATACTTTACGTTCCGATCCGTATCGATACCTAATATCGATACTTTCTAGCGTATCGCGCAACCCTAGTTTACACTGAGTAAGGAAAACATTTGTATAATGAGCTACTTGCGTCTAGTTGGAGCGTTTAATTTTGGAACCCGCAGGCACGCATGCGCATTTCATGATCAGTTTGCCTCGTCTTGTTATTTTGAATTTTTAGGTTAGAATAATTAGAAACCGGTGTGAAGTTAGCAGCCAATTTCTGGCAGCCAGTTTCCGCCTAGCGGCCAAACGACCAGTGGCGTCGGAAAATAATTTTATTCAAAAATAGTGATTTAGATGCCTAGCAGAGGGAAAAAAATTGAGTCTGAATGGATACAAGTATACAAAGGTTTTTGTTTGTGTTGATTATTAAAAAATTTCGTTAAAAAATTCCCCTACTATGTATACTGAATCGTTCTGAATTACGTAATATCCTATAAACAAGATTGAAATTTGGTACAAGCATTCCTTAATGACTTTACAATAACGTGTTATAATATCAATTTGTTGCAAGCCGTCAAAGGGGGTGTTATCAGGTTATCACCCTTCCAAGAAAGTATATAAAGTATTTAAAGAAATGTTCAGCCACATTGAAATTTGGTACATGCATTCCTTGATGAGCGTAGAATAACTAATTATGAGATGAGTTATTTGCAAGCCGTCAAGGGGGGTGTTATCACCCTTCCAAATATTAAAAAAATCAGAAAGTATATACAGAAATGTTTAGCCACATTGAAATTTGGTACATGCATTCCTTGATAAGCGTAGAATAACTTATCATGAGATGAGTTATTTGCAAGCCGTCAAAGGGGGTGTTATCACCCTTCCAAATATTAAAAAAATCAGAAAGTATATACAGAAATGTTTAGCCACATTGAAATTTGGTACATGCATTCCTTGATAAGCGTAGAATAACTTATTATGAGATGAGTTATTTGCAAGCCGTCAAAGGGGGTGTTATCACCCTTCCAAATATTAAAAAAATCAGAAAGTATATACAGAAATGTTTAGCCACATTGAAATTTGGTACATGCATTCCTTGATAAGCGTAGAATAACTTATTATGAGATGAGTTATTTGCAAGCCGTCAAAGGGGGTGTTATCACCCTTCCAAATATTGAAAAAATCGGAAAGTATATACAGAAATGTTTAGCCACATTGAAATTTGGTACATGCATTCCTTGATGAGCGTAGAATAACTAATTATGAGATGAGTTATTTGCAAGCCGTCAAGGGGGGTGTTATCACCCTTCCAAATATTGAAAAAATCGGAAAGTATATACAGAAATGTTTAGCCACATTGAAATTTGGTACATGCATTCCTTGATAAGCGTAGAATAACTTATTATGAGATGATTTATTTGCAAGCCGTCAAAGGGGGTGTTATCACCCTTCCAAATATTGAAAAAATCGGAAAGTATATACAGAAATGTTTAGCCACATTGAAATTTGGTACATGCATTCCTTGATAAGCGTAGAATAACTTATCATGAGATGAGTTATTTGCAAGCCGTCAAAGGGGGTGTTATCACCCTTCCAAATATTAAAAAAATCAGAAAGTATATACAGAAATGTTTAGCCACATTGAAATTTGGTACATGCATTCCTTGATAAGCGTAGAATAACTAATTATGAGATGAGTTATTTGCAAGCCGTCAAGGGGGGTGTTATCACCCTTCCAAATATTGAAAAAATCGGAAAGTATATACAGAAATGTTTAGCCACATTGAAATTTGGTACATGCATTCCTTGATAAGCGTAGAATAACTTATTATGAGATGATTTATTTGCAAGCCGTCAAAGGGGGTGTTATCACCCTTCCAAATATTGAAAAAATCGGAAAGTATATACAGAAATGTTTAGCCACATTGAAATTTGGTACATGCATTCCTTGATAAGCGTAGAATAACTTATTATGAGATGAGTTATTTGCAAGCCGTCAAAGGGGGTGTTATCACCCTTCCAAATATTAAAAAAATCAGAAAGTATATACAGAAATGTTTAGCCACATTGAAATTTGGTACATGCATTCCTTGATAAGCGTAGAATAACTTATTATGAGATGAGTTCTTTGCAAGCCGTCAAAGGGGGTGTTATCACCCTTCCAAATATTGAAAAAATCGGAAAGTATATACAGAAATGTTTAGCCACATTGAAATTTGGTACATGCATTCCTTGATAAGCGTAGAATAACTTATTATGAGATGAGTTATTTGCAAGCCGTCAAAGGGGGTGTTATCACCCTTCCAAATATTAAAAAAATCAGAAAGTATATACAGAAATGTTTAGCCACATTGAAATTTGGTACATTATATTTCCACAAATCAATATATCAATGAAAAACATTATTTCCAAGAAAAACATTTATTATCAATTATCATATATTCTCCACATACATCATTTGTATTTAAACAAATTTCCCCGCACATTATAACGAAAGTAAATTGAAACATTCTAAACAAAACAATACTTCTATAACAATAAATAAAAATAAAGCATAACAAAATATTTTTTAACCAAATAAAAATAGGATTTAAGTAACATTAAAATGAAGGTATGCAAAAATCTACACTTTGGTACGAAAACGATCTAATAAATTGAATCAAATGAATTATTGTTGATTATCAACACAAAATAACAGATCACCATTTCTCTCATCACCGACACATTAATGCGTATAACGAAAAACAAATTAAAATTTCTTGTATAAAAAAAGGAGCATAATCAATATAATCAATATAATCTACATAGGTCACAAATTCCATGTTTCGTTTTGTCAGTAGTTGATAAACCGCATTTAATTTCATTACTCGTCAGAATGCATTTTTGATGAGTTGATCTTTTGCATAATCTACAAATAAAATCGTCTTCACGACTGGAGTGCCCACAGAAGAAGCAAATAGAATTTATAGTCGAACTATTCGATAGTAATAACAATTTGAGTTCGTCTCTATACCCATTAATATCGACGTTATCAAGTAGACTCTCTCCTTTTATCATTTTTGAAAAGAAGTGTATAACAAATATACCACAACTGTAGCTATCTTTTTGAATTGTGTGATCAATAATTTCTTCTGACCAAAGATGACAATCAATTCCTTTCTGTTCAAGAAAGTTCATAATTTTTTGGAAATAAAATGATATCTTACTATTTTCTCCACCGAGTGGATCGATGAAAGTCATTATTTCCTTGTCTAAATTCAGCTTAATCAAAATGAAATGGTTATTTCTAGCTACTGGCAATATAACAACTCTTTTTTCGAATGCGATACTTTGAAGGAAGTCTTCCGAAAGAATGTCATTATTGACAATGATAGTTGATTTCTCCACAGAAACGATTTGAAACCTATTGAAATTAAGTAGATGAAGACTATGATCTATTATAAAACTACTTAAGCATTGATTTTGTGAAAGTGTATAGAATTCCTCAATGAAAATTTCCTTTACTGGAAAATCAGAGGCAACATTTTTTGAAACAATATAATTGCGGCCCGTCTTTAAAGGTTTATAGTATTCTATATCTGATACTAATCCATTCGGTAGAAATTCTATATCATTCAAAGTTCTCCATTTTCTGTCTTCGAAAGATAAATCAATGTTTTCTGTAGATACGATAGCAGGGAGAAGAAAAAAGTAATAACAATATTTAAGTTTTTTTAGCATTTTGTTCCAAAATGATGTGGATCTAAATATTCTAATAATTTTCAAACCTTCATGTGTGTATATAACTAAATCGCACCAGGTGCGATTCGAAATTTCTAATAGACCTTGAATTTGATAGTAATAAGAATGTGTCAGAGATATTTCAGTTTGTTCCTTGTTTAAAAAATTAAATGTATAATTGAAAGGGCTGACATTTCTTGCTGAAAATGGACATTTGATCTCGACCAATCCTTCATCGTTAATAAGGCCATCAGGAGAAGCACCTAGGAACGGGTATCGAAGATGGACTATTAATCCTGATGTTTTAACATTTACATTTTTGCATTGAGCGTAAGCATTACGAGCAACTTCTTCAAATTTTATTCCATGGGAAACAGCTAAGTTTCGAATTTCTTTTTTACCAATGATACATTCAACAATATTTTTGTAAGAAATATCGTTCCTTACTTTACATACGCGACCAAAAAAAGATGCTGTAACTCTTATTCTCCTATGGTGCCTCCACAGATCACATTGTCTTTGTTGTTTTGTGGTTTGGCACAATTGGTCTCTTTCTTTTATGGTTATTTCAAGTGACTTTAAAAATGTATCACATTTTTCCACAAGTCCGATCTGTTTGTTGACCTTATAAAAGGTTTCTGAAGTTTTTTGTGGTATATCGTTGGTGAAAATTTCCGATATCTCATCACATTGGGCATTACCTGAAGTATATTTCTTTAAATGTCTGGCATTGAAGTGTGTGCAGCTATTTTTCTTAGGTTTTCGACACCATATTTCTTGGGAAAGTTTCTCGTCAGTTTGATCAACCTGATCAGCCTTGGTTAACCGAGATTTTCCGATTTTTAAATCGGCTTCAACATTCAGAGCTAAAATTTCTTCCCTCAATTTCCTGATGAAGTGAGAACATCTCAGGTTTCTTTCTCCTTTCAACTTGTTATTCTTGAATTGGGAAAAATAATTCTCGACAACAGAGTTACTCAAGGGAGTACCAAAATCCAAAAATAAAGAACTCCATAAAGGACAATAGGGCAAATATTTGTTAATGATCAATGACAAGAACTTTAAATTGAACATTTTGTTGTGATCTATTCCATTTTTCAATGATTTTTGTTCAGAGCTTCTATCATAACGGGAATGCAACTTCAAAAACCTCTTATAAAAGGGACTAGATCGAAAAAGAGCATCATCTTTTTCAATATCATATTCTAGGTGGTTCTCCTGTTGTTCCTCGCATGCATCATTTGGTATTGTTTTATTTCTTATTACTTTATTTATATAAGAATTTGCGTCTCGCACCTCAGAAGTATGGAATTTGCTACTAAGTATTATTGTTATATGCTTTACAAATTGGTCAAATTTTTCTAACGAATCAATTAATACTGCAAAGGCCATCATATCTTTGAAACAGTTCTTCTGTAATTCACTATCACACACTATGTTAACATCTTTTGAAATCATTTCCATCCAATGAGCGCAGCATAGGTGAATTCCAATTAAATCTGAATTTCTTAAAACTTGATTTGTTAGTGATAAATCATAGCATTTCTCCATATATTCTAATAATGAACATCTATTGAATGCTTTGCAAGCAGCGTGTAAACTGGCAAACGAAAAATCTGTCACGATTTTCGAAAACGCTGGCCAGTATTTATTAGCTTCGCAGAAGTATCGAAAATCGTGTAATATTTTGAAAATCGAATTCGAATTATGAACTGCAGAAATCATTGAAAATACTGGGTAAATCCTTCTGCTACTACGAATTGTAACTACAGCGGTGTAAAAATATATTCTTTTTACTTTTTGCACAGGTTTTCTAACCAAAGTACCTATTGCGTCAAAATAAATGATTGGCAATACATTATCAAAACATTGTGCTTTAAGTACAGATAATTGTTCTAAGCTATAAAGTTTTACATTAAAAGGAACACACACCTCTTTAATATATTGAGGATGGTCAAATTGCATTTTAATAACGTCAATCAGATCGTCTTTATCTCGATCTAGCTGTGAAACTACCTCAGATACTTTCCGATTTTTTCAATATTTGGAAGGGTGATAACACCCCCTTTGACGGCTTGCAAATAACTCATCTCATAATTAGTTATTCTACGCTTATCAAGGAATGCATGTACCAAATTTCAATGTGGCTAAACATTTCTGTATATACTTTCTGATTTTTTTAATATTTGGAAGGGTGATAACACCCCCTTTGACGGCTTGCAAATAACTCATCTCATAATTAGTTATTCTACGCTCATCAAGGAATGCATGTACCAAATTTCAATGTGGCTAAACATTTCTGTATATACTTTCTGATTTTTTTAATATTTGGAAGGGTGATAACACCCCCCTTGACGGCTTGCAAATAACTCATCTCATAATTAGTTATTCTACGCTTATCAAGGAATGCATGTACCAAATTTCAATGTGGCTAAACATTTCTGTATATACTTTCCGATTTTTTCAATATTTGGAAGGGTGATAACACCCCCTTTGACGGCTTGCAAATAACTCATCTCATAATAAGTTATTCTACGCTTATCAAGGAATGCATGTACCAAATTTCAATGTGGCTAAACATTTCTGTATATACTTTCTGATTTTTTCAATATTTGGAAGGGTGATAACACCCCCTTTGACGGCTTGCAAATAACTCATCTCATAATTAGTTATTCTACGCTTATCAAGGTATGCATGTTCCAAATTTCAATGTGGCTAAACATTTCTGTATATACTTTCTGATTTTTTTAATATTTGGAAGGGTGATAACACCCCCTTTGACGGCTTGCAAATAACTCATCTCATAATTAGTTATTCTACGCTCATCAAGGAATGCATGTACCAAATTTCAATGTGGCTAAACATTTCTGTATATACTTTCTGATTTTTTTAATATTTGGAAGGGTGATAACACCCCCTTTGACAGCTTGCAAATAACTCATCTCATAATTAGTTATTCTACGCTTATCAAGGAATGCATGTACCAAATTTCAATGTGGCTAAACATTTCTGTATATACTTTCCGATTTTTTCAATATTTGGAAGGGTGATAACACCCCCCTTGACGGCTTGCAAATAACTCATCTCATAATTAGTTATTCTACGCTTATCAAGGAATGCATGTACCAAATTTCAATGTGGCTAAACATTTCTTTATATACTTTCTGATTTTTTTAATATTTGGAAGGGTGATAACACCCCCTTTGACGGCTTGCAAATAACTCATCTCATAATTAGTTATTCTACGCTCATCAAGGAATGCATGTACCAAATTTCAATGTGGCTGAACATTTCTTTATATACTTTATATACTTTCTTGGAAGGGTGATAACACCCCCTTTAACGGCTTGCAACAAATTGATATTATAACACGTTATTGTAAAGTCATTAAGGAATGCTTGTACCAAATTTCAATCTTGTTTATAGGATATTACGTAATTCAGAACGATTCAGTATACATAGTAGGGGAATTTTTTAACGAAATTTTTTAATAATCAACACAAACAAAAACCTTTGTATACTTGTATCCATTCAGATTCAATTTTTTTCCCTCTGCTAGGCATCTAAATCACTATTTTTGAATAAAATTATTTTCCGACGCCACTGGTCGTTTGGCCGCTAGGCGGAAACTGGCTGCCAGAAATTGGCTGCTAACTTCACACCGGTAATTAGAAACTGATACTAATAAGTTTCATAATTTTTCTTGGTTAACTAGATCATTGGTTATATATATGGCTTGACACCTCATGCCGCTTTCGCTTTCTAAATCCGTTTATCGGGGTGGATCAGTCCCGAACTAGATCATTGGTTAATTTTTGAAAAAGGGGAATAAAAGATAACCATTTCCCTTCTGTATAGCTTCTTCAATAATTTTCCTTGCCCTTCTCGATAAATTATTCACAATGACAAGACGAGGCAAACAGATCATGATATGCGCATGCTTGCCTGCGGGTTTCAAAATTAAACGCTCCGGCTAGACGCAAGTTAGTGAGCTTAGCAATTTTAGAAAATATATCTGACAACCTTACCCCATGTCTTCACATTGACTTTAGAAATAGTATATCTAATGAGGTTTTTGTTACAGGTAATTGGAATTTCATTAAACATACTTCCTACTGCAGTAAGTGACAATCATTAAATATCTTTATTTTTTTATATAAAATTCGTAACATATTAAGAAAGATGCAACGAAAAAGGTGGAAACTATCAACACAAAAAAATTTTCTAAATAAAAATATGCAAAAATGAGACCAGCAAATTGGGTTTTATTTTATAACTAGTATCGTATAATCATCGTCGAGTAGCCATTCACGAAAATCACCATGCCATACTTTTCCGACGGTTCCAAATGACCGCCATACCGCCGCAAAGGAGTAATTTTTTTGTACCACCCATAATTTTTTTTTCCAGTTTTCTGTATGATCATAAATAGAAGTCTGATAATGCCATACATGTGGGAAGTGGCGAATGTAAACAATATTTTTACAAAATTGTAAGATTTTATGCGTATTTCGAACGGTTTGTACCAGTATTGCACCAATTTTCCACCTACCAGAAGTATTGCAAATAACTAACAGTCACATTATATCATACAGGGTGTCAATTTTAAAACTTACAATGGGCTGTACCTCGTGAAAGAAAAGAGATTTGAAAAAAATTTCAAAACCGTTTCTCGGGTAGATAGGGGGAACTGAAATGACATGAGAGAGAACGCACCCCCATCAACCCCCTATGCCCCACCTACAACAATTTAAATGGCAACACAGATGCATTTTTCTGCTTTATTGTTACACCCTGTATAAATATGACTTAGACCGTTGGGAAGCATTTTCTACGGGCTTTCTAACGACGTATCACAAGTAGGGGGTTGCCATTTAATTTTTTGTAGGTGGGGTTGATGGGGGTGTGTTCTCTCTCATGTCATTTTAGTTCCCCCTCTCTACCCTACAAACGGTTTTGAAATGTTTTGTAAATCTCTTCTCGTTCACGAGGTACAGCCCATTGTAAGTCTTAAAATTGACACCCGCTATAATTTTCAAAAATCAATCAATGCCATACTGGTACAAATCGTCAGAAAAACTGTTTTTTCTTACATCTTGGCTTCAGTGTGACAATCTTCCGTCCCACGGTTACAGTATGGGATAATTTTGTTCAGGTAGAATTGTATCCAAACGTTTTGTTTACGCATACGAGGAGCGTGGTAAATTCAAGAACCTTCGAGAATTGAGAAACACTATATATATACGCTAGTTTTTGAATTAGTTAACAGTTATTACAGAGTTAGTTCACAGACAGTTTACAAAAGTAATCGGACAGTGAATGTAATAGTGAATTATTTAAGATAAATAGTGTAATATTCAAGTGATAAAAATAAATTAAAACTATTATACCGAGTGAAAGGCACGAGCGTAGCTAGTGCCTTTTTTCGCAACTCGTGCGCAAAAGTAATTCACGCATGAGTATCATACAATGTTTTATCTACGACCACATTCAAAATAATTTCCCTTAATTACATATTACGTAACCTCTCTTTTAATAATTGTGTTTGAATTATTGCCTACCTTCATCATAAGAAATTTATTATCTGGTGCTCCATTTATAAAATCCAAAATAGGTTCGCTTGTGAAAATTTTTGATTTTTTTGGTTTGTGGCTCTCTGATTGTCGTTTTATGAAAGTAAATGTTAGTGTAACACCAATCCAAAAAAAAAGGTGAGCGGTCGTCGGACCGCCGACAGAAGCTTGCTTCTTATGCACAATAAAATGACCATTTTTTACCATTTTTTCAAAATCTTTGACCATTTTTGACTATTTTTTCAAATTTTAACAATTATTCACCATGTTTGACAATTTTTCAAAAATTTTGACCATTTTAGAATATTTTTCCAAATTTAAAACAATTATTGACCATTTTTGACAATTTTTGTGTATTTTTGACAGGTTCTGTCAATTATTGACAATTTTTCAAAAATTTTGACAATTTTTAACAATGATTGACCATTTTTGACAGTTTTTTATAATTATTGACCATTTTTGCAAAATTTTTACAATTTTTGACAATTTTTCGAAAATTTTGACCATTTTTGACAATTATTGATCATTTTTGAAAATTTTTCAAAAATTTTGACTATTTTAGACCATTTTTCCAAATTTTAACAATTATTGACCAATTTTGACAGTTTTGACAATTATTGACCATTTTTGACAATTTTTCAAAAATTTTTACAGTTTTCAACAATTATTGACCATTTTTGACAGTTTTTCATAATTATTAACCATTTTTTCAAAATTTTAACAATTTTTGACCATTTTTCAAAATTTTAACAATTATTGACCATTTTTGACAGTTTCTGATAATAATTATTTACCATTTTTGACAACTTTTTGACAATTTTTTAAAATATTTAACAATTTTTGACAATTTTTAACATTTTTTGACAATTTTTAACATTTTTTGACAATTTTTAACATTTTTTGACAATTTTTGACGGATTCTGACAATTATTGACCATTCACGTTTCACACTTCATTAACATTATTTAAAGTAACTTAATAAATATACAAACAAAAAAGAGTGTAATAATGATTATCCCATTTAAAAAGCATTGTACTTTTTCGCACTCTTTTGGGTGTTATAATGAAACTTCCATTTAAAAAGCATTGTTCTTTTTCGCACGCTTTAGACGTATGTATAAAATGTAATTTAACGTATTTATATGAGTTTGTAAATGCTTAATTTTAATGGTGGTCTTAGATAAATTAATAGATAGTAATTAGCCATAGTGTGTATAATTTTATCCCACAAGTAAAAACTATTTAAATAAATAAGAAAAACATTACATTGGTGTCAGATGTGGGGTATTATAAATAAATAATTACGTAAAAATGGCTAAGAGACTAAGTGACCTGAAATTGATGGAACTAAAAACAAAATTGGAAAATCGCGAGCTGGAAACGTACAGAAAGAAAAGTGAATTAGTTGAGAGATTGAAAATAGCACTGGAAAGTGACGGCTTGAATCCGGAAACATTCTTATTCAACGACGAGGCTTCCACCTTAATCTCGTCAATTTCTGCTAACATTTCCGATATGGACGAGAAGATTTTTACTATGAAGAACGATATTTGTGCTAATGTGGACGAGAAGATTTCCGCTATGGACGAGAAGATTTCTAGTATGAAGAACGATAGACGTCAAAAAATAATGGTTCAATACTATTATAACGCTTAACAAAATTAGAAAAACAAATTTCCAAAGAACAGACCGTTCACTAAGAAGCAACAACTACTTCTCGGGCTGTATGCCCCGACAGACATTGAATTACACTTCTAAAGTAAACGGGGTTGGTATATCTGTTAAGATAGAAACAACGAATGACATCTACCTTGTACTGATGAGGCGTAAATACGCCGAAACCGGTCTACAAGTGATGTTATTCCTTCTAATCGCAAACCAGAATGGTTGGTTCTATCTTAACAGATATACCTACCAACCCCGTTTACTTTAGAAGTGTAATTCAATGTCTGTAGGGGCATATAGCCCGAGAAGTGGTTGTTGCTTCTTAGTGAACGGTCTGTTCTTTGGAAATTTATTTTTCTAGTTTTGTAAAGCGTTATAATAGTATTGAACTATTATCTTTTGACGTCTATAGATCACGCTTCAATAATATGACAATTATTTACTGGTAACTGTAATTAAGTAAATGAAGAACGATATTTCAGCCGATATCTTATCAACGAAAAATGATATTGTTGCTGCAGTCGAAAATAAAATTTTGCCTCTAAAATCAGATATTGAGAAAATAGAGAATAAGATATCACCCATGGATGAGAAATTGGAGAATACGATAACAACAATGGACGAGAAAATCCAGGAGATCCTGGAGATGGCAGATTTAAGAACACAAGACACGCCAGCAGAAGAAAAAAATATAGAACAAATAAAAGTCAAGGCCCCAACGTTCCACGGAAAGACGTTGTGGACGAACTATGTTAAACAGTTTGAAGCAGCCGCTAGAGCGAATAATTGATCCGTTGAGGAGAAGGCAGTGAATTTAACCCCTTGAAACAACGGATGACTTCGAGCAGCTGAAGAAGAGGTTGGACATGCGATATGGTCACGAACATCTTGAACACTTGTACCAATCCCAGCTGAAGAACCGAAGACAGAAACTCTTCAAGAGTATGAAGTGGATCGCATAGTAGTGTGTATAATTTTATCCCACCCGTAAAAAGTATTTAAATAAAAGAAAACATCACAATATACTTTCCAAAAATCCAAATGCAATACTGGTATAAATCGTTTTGCAAAAAAATTACTCCTCCATGGCGGTATGGCGGCCTTTTTCTAACCGTCGGAAAAGTATGGCATGGTGATTTTCGTGACGATGATTAGCTGTGCAAAAATTAGCCTGGTACAAATGGTTGAATTGATTTTTGAAAATGAATGTGCTCTCGTCGGTATGGCGGGCTGTAGGTCACACTGGAGAAGTATGGCATTACGCTACCGCCTACTTCTTTGTTTATCGACTATCGGAAAATACAAGAATTTTTGTGGAACAAATCGTTCGACACTCGTAATTTATCCTACACGTTCGATTAACGCCCACGCGATTAGGCCGCCGCTACCAGCGCTATGACCATCATTTTACTTTTCGTCATTACGTAATTAGACCCCCGAAGGGTCGCCATACTGGTACAAATGACCTTAAATTTTGTGTCACCATCTCCCGATGTATCAACCAGACTACTCTTAAAATGGTACTCATAATATTAGTCTGCGATTTGAATAACAAACTAAGTTAGAAACAATATTGCAATAGCCATAAATATACTAATGTTATTCTGATAGTTCAATAATATTTGTACAATACGAGTTATTTTATAAAACAAAGTTTATCTTGTTGCTATAGAATATCTAAAATTGTTTATATGGTTGTTTTCAGCAGTGACGGAACTGCAGTTGTTAATTAGTAGATTATTACAGGCACATGAAAAGAACTTTAGTTGTGGATTTAAGACTACAGGACATTTGCTGAAAGGGCCAATCTGTACTTTCACTCTTAGTTCAATTAATTAGTATATGTCTCATATACGAAGATAACTGAGGGAGATGATATAATGAGAAAACCTCTTATATTATTTCAATGGCGACTCAAAAACACTAAAAAGAACGATTAATGTTATAAATGAAACTAACTGTTTCTAATTAATTCCACTATTTAATTGAAAGATTTATGAAAATTATTAAAGGATATTGATAATTATTTCGATATTGACATATCATCGTCAGAATGACAGAAGTTACATTTTATGTGATACCTACTTGATGTTTAATATTTTGGCTAGACCAAATAGTAAGTGACCTATCTTGTGATTGACTTAATATATATGAATAGAGAAAAGAAGAAGATATGATTTTACAAATATTAAAGCTTAGGTATTATTAGCCCTATGGGGATATCCTGGATATCTTTTTCCCATTTAAGATCAGTATAACTGTGCAATGATATAGAAAACCAAGGAAAACTATATCTGCTGATCTTTACAATAGTTACTTAAGAAGACAATTTATTAGTGGAGAGCTCCCTAGATTTATCTGTTCATTGACAACTTCATATTGTGGGTCTCTTAAGTGTCTTCTTATTTCTAGTTCTTCAAGGAAATCTAGTTCTTGTTTCTTATCACAAATATGCAGTACTTCTAGTTCTGTGTTAGGTGTTAATGAATGTTTTGTGTCAAGAAGGTGTTTTGCGTAATGTGATTTATCTGGCTGTTTTAATCTGTATGCTCGTGAGTGTTCATTGTATCTAATTTCAAAATTTCGAATTGTTTGACCAATATAGACAGCATTACATTCTGGACATTTAAGTTTATATACTCCAGACTTTTTTAATGGGGGTATTTTTGTTTTTACATTTAACAATTTTTTACTTACATTGTTTTCTGTTTTAAAAGAAATTGCTGTATTTGTTGAACAAGATATTATCTTTGAAATATTATTAGAAATATTACCAGCATATGTGATGGTTTTGTAATTTTGTATTTCCCTAGTATTTTCAGGAAATATTAATTGTAATGCCACTTTTTCCTCTTTTTTATTAATTAATTTATTTATTATATGTAATGGATAACCGTTGGATGTGGCTATTTGCTTAATTATATTAATTTCTCTATCAAAATTATATTTGTTCATAGGAACTGAAAATGCTCTATGTATCATTGAATTATATGCTGCTAATTTATGTGACATGGGATGATTGGAACTATATGGTATAGTCACATCAGTATGTGTTGGTTTTCTGTAAATTGAAAAATCAAGTATATTATTGACTCTTTGAATTTTAATATCAAGAAAATTGATTGAGTTATTTTCTTCAACTTCTAATGTAAATTTAATTTTCGGATGTAAATTATTAATATGATTGAACAATATATCTAATTGTCGTTCACTACCTACAAAACAAGCTAATATGTCATCTACATACCTATACCAAAATAATATATTTTTTGAAATGTTACATTCAAAGATTTTTCTTTCTAAACTGTCCATAAAAATGTTTGCTAAAATTGGTGATATAGGGCTTCCCATTGGTAAACCTTCATTTTGAATATATACCTTATTATCAAAAGTAAAATAATTCTGATTAATACATACATCAAACAAATTAAGTATATCTGATATTATTCCTGGATTGATATTTTAATCCTCTAGTAATTTTTTAACAAGTGTTATGCATTCTTTAGGAGGAATTTTAGAGAACATATTGGTAACATCAAATGAAATAAGTTTAGAGTTATCTTGTAATTTGTATGTTTTTAATTTTTTGATTAGTTCTATTGAATTTTCAATTGAGTATTTAGATATACCTCCATAGCTATTAAGTATATTGTTTAGTTTTTTAGCTAACTTATTATTAGGAGTATTAACGTAAGAAACTACAGGTCTAATTGGTTTCGATACTTTATGTAATTTAACAGTTCCATATAATTGTGGAGACTGAGGATTTTTATTGATCATGTATTTTTTCTCATAATCATTGAAAACATAATTTGAACTATTGACAATCTCTCTAACATTATTAGAAAACTTTTTTGTTGGGTCAGCCCTTAGAATTTTTACATCAGAAGATTCTATAAAATTATTAACTTTAGATTTATATTCTTCGGATTTTAAAATGACAGTGGCATTTCCTTTGTCAGATTTTGTTATTGTGAGGTTATAATCTTCTACTTTTTGTTTAATTGAATTTATTGCTGAAATATCATTTTTTGTTTGACGTTTAACCTTTGAAGGTTTCATATTTTTAATCAAATTTGCAATTTGTAATTTTTCATAAAGAAAACTATTTGACTGAGATTTTAAAGCTATTTCTGACTCTGTAGCTAAAATTTCTTTAATACTATTTGTGAATTTTGGTGGTATGCTGTATTTTAAGCCTTTATTTAAAAATTCTATCTCACTATTTGTGAAATTAGTGTCTGAAAGGTTTTCGAATCGTGGTGCAAAGTGTATTGGTGTGTAAGTACTTACAGTTTTATGATGTTCAGTGTATTGAGTGTTATGTTTTATGTACTCCAGTTGTTGTAGTTTTCGTTCTTGTTTCTTGTATTTCTTGTGCTTCATAATGCTGACACTTTCTCTGATTTTGTCATCTAAACAGAAAAATTCAACTGGATGAAATTTGAATGTGAGTTCAGAATGAACAATTTTTAAGTATATATCTAAGGAGTCTCTTATTTTAAACCATTTTTTACTCTCCTCTTTTATCCAGACTCGTTGAGCACATTTCACTGCTTTTTGGGCTTGAGGTGTTTTTGTATGGCATTTTATGTTTACATAATTTGGTATCACTTCTTTCTTAAGGCATTCTTGGTTAAACCAGATGTTTTGAGATGCTGTGCAACGTTTTTTCAGTAACTTCTTGTATAGTTGGGTCAATTCTTCTCTCGAAGATTTTTTAATTGAATTTACTGTTTGGACCCTTACTTTGTGGAATCTACTCATATTAATGTTATAAATGAAACTAACTGTTTCTAATTAATTCCACTATTTAATTGAAAGATTTATGAAAATTATTAAAGGATATTGATAATTATTTCGATATTGACATATCATCGTCAGAATGACAGAAGTTACATTTTATGTGATACCTACTTGATGTTTAATATTTTGGCTAGACCAAATAGTAAGTGACCTATCTTGTGATTGACTTAATATATATGAATAGAGAAAAGAAGAAGATATGATTTTACAAATATTAAAGCTTAGGTATTATTAGCCCTATGGGGATATCTTGGATATCTTTTTCCCATTTAAGATCAGTATAACTGTGCAATGATATAGAAAACCAAGGAAAACTATATCTGCTGATCTTTACAATAGTTACTTAAGAAGACAATTTATTAGTGGAGAGCTCCCTAGATTTATCTGTTCATTGACAACTTCATATTGTGGGTCTCTTAAGTGTCTTCTTATTTCTAGTTCTTCAAGGAAATCTAGTTCTTGTTTCTTATCACAAATATGCAGTACTTCTAGTTCTGTGTTAGGTGTTAATGAATGTTTTGTGTCAAGAAGGTGTTTTGCGTAATGTGATTTATCTGGCTGTTTTAATCTGTATGCTCGATAAATAGATAAATAGATAAATCTAGGGAGCTCTCCACTAATAAATTGTCTTCTTAAGTAACTATTGTAAAGATCAGCAGATATAGTTTTCCTTGGTTTTCTATATCATTGCACAGTTATACTGATCTTAAATGGGAAAAAGATATCCAGGATATCCCCATAGGGCTAATAATACCTAAGCTTTAATATTTGTAAAATCATATCTTCTTCTTTTCTCTATTCATATATATTAAGTCAATCACAAGATAGGTCACTTACTATTTGGTCTAGCCAAAATATTAAACATCAAGTAGGTATCACATAAAATGTAACTTCTGTCATTCTGACGATGATATGTCAATATCGAAATAATTATCAATATCCTTTAATAATTTTCATAAATCTTTCAATTAAATAGTGGAATTAATTAGAAACAGTTAGTTTCATTTATAACATTAATATGAGTAGATTCCACAAAGTAAGGGTCCAAACAGTAAATTCAACTAAAAAGAACTATAACAAATGTGAGTCCAAACGTAATAGACAATTTCAGTTTTTAGACAAAGACCAACATCAACTTTTCGACACACATATTTATAATACTCCCCTGACTGCAGAAAATGAAGGGCCACTCTACGGTATCTTATTGTTTACGTCTGTTTAACCGAGTTTTTGTGCCTTAACTGTTAACATGGGTAAAAGTAATAGTAGGGGAGCCCACGATGCTAAATGGGGATTTACTCTAACATGGGTAAAAGTAATAGTAGGGGAGCCCACGATGCTAAATGGGGATTTACTCGAGCGTCATAGAGACCTATTGGGATGCGAAGCTTAGATGATAAAAAGAAAAAAATGTTGAATAATGTAAACCTTTTTATCGGTGGGGGAAGCGTCTGTAGATTTTTGAAAATGTAAAAAAAAACTGTTGTATGGACATACTCGAGCGGGTCAGATATTGATAGTATCCATGTCCCACGTATTTTTAATAATGTACGTATGTTAATCTGATCGTTTGCATGGTGGGGGTGGTCATACGTAAGGGTTGAAAATGAGATAGAAAAAAATTTAATCGAGCGCGTCAGATTTTGTAAGGGGATGTTAAATGAACCTAAAAAAAGCTTTCATTCAATAATCAGACGATTTGAATGTGACGCAAGATCGCGGCCATTATTAGAATGTGCAAGAAAAATTCGCCATTTTGAAATACTCAAGCGCGTCAGATTAAGATATATATGATTCATCTTTATGTCCTAGACGTGCTGTCCCCTAATCTGACGATTATCTGGAGGAATTCGCCTAATATGAAAATTAAAAAAAAATTATTTCGATTTTTTTAAAACATTGAGTTTAATTAATTGAAAAGCTCAGGAAATTGCATGCAAATAAAAAAGTGTATGACTTTTAAGAAGAATACATGTATTTATAAGAAAACAATTATGAAAAATTACATTTTTTTTAATCATCATCTTCATCTGTAGAATCATCTTCCTCTTCAGGCTCGATTTCATACTCACCTGCAAACCAGATCATTTCCAACTTTCCGTCGACATCTTTCCATCCATAGACCGTTGGTAAAATATCAATAAATTTTGCATTATGGGCATTACTCCACAAGCATGCAATGGATCTTGTACGAAACACTTGCTGGAGTAGCTCCGATTGACAGGGTGGCAAGTTGCACGCATCGCAATTCCGGATTGTCTTTTACCTTTGTCTTTTACCTTTGTCTTTTACCTTTGTCTTTTACCTTTGTCTTTTACCTTTGTCTTTTACCTTTGTGTGTGATTGTCTTTTACCTTGAACGTATTATTGAAGATGACAATCCTGGCTTGATTGACATCGTCTAACTTTTTCAACCCATACAAGCGACAAGTAAAAGACTGTATCATGTTAAAAGAATCCTGCACATTATGCTCCTTTGATCCCAAATCCATGCATCCTTTTTTGGATTTTGGTTCGTTTTACCCTCGTCGGTACAATGCCGGGTTGAAATCGCAACCGGTGAACGCATGCAAAGCGAAATTTTTGGGCCTAATTTATTATAAAGAGCGGATACATCGATCCATCCGTACTCTAAGATCCATCCAGTCTTCTACTGTTGCTTGCAGGTGTTCCATATTCCCCAACATGATGACCACTATATCAGTATCAGAAGTTCTGATAGTAATAGTAGAATCTTCTTTTCGCAAACCAGAGTGGGGACGGAGTGAGAGAGTAATAGATGGAGAAAAATTGATAGAGGAATAGAAACGCGGAGTGGGGAATATACGCATCACGCAGCTTCACGCATTAAACTTTATCGATGAATTTTTGTTACTTCGGCTTGTGGAAATCGTCAGATTATATATTTTTAGTTATCCTTGAATTATTTCCTTCAAAATTAAAAAAAATTAGCCACGCTCGAGAATGTCAAGATGACGATTTTTTTTACAAGTTTGTAACACTCCCACTTTTTTACGTCACTCAAAAATTGTCAGATTAGTGGAATATACACTTTTTAGCGTGTCATTAACTCACCCTACCTTAATCTGACGCGCTCGAGAATTTCTGATGATCAATTTTTTTTTACTAATCTGATCCTTTTTCCTTGATGGGCGCCCATGTATATGGGGCTCATATTTGGTGGATACACTTAACCGGGTACAAGGTATCCCCCTGTATGTTAATCTGCCGCGCTTTAGTAAATCCCGAAAACCCCGCTTGAGCTCCCCTACTATAATATCTCTGTCCAAGTAGATGAATAAACTACCTGGAAAATCGAATGCGATGATAGAAATGTTGACTATGCTTGAAATTGAGCGATTCTCACACCTTTTCGTATAGAATATGAACCAGCAACTATAACAATTTGATTCATTATTTATGTGCAAACATTTACCAGCCATTAAAATCTTTATAGGACGATTTGTCATCAAATATAATCAGGGAACTTGGCGAAACTGCAAAGTTTGGGATAACGTATGTTAATTTTGTAAAAGTTTACCAGGAGTTCTTAGAAAGTGTCGTACAAATGATAAATCTAAGTTTATTTTCGTTTTGTTACTTGAAACTTTGCAGTCTAATGTTTGCTACAGAATGTCCAAACTACTTCAGATGGAAGTTTGATTACATATCTTTTTACAGAGATCTGGCCACCATGGGACTTCAGTACCCATACAATCACTAGTAGTAGTAATTGATTTTATTTAATAATTATTAAAAGACTCCACGTAGTCGGGTTGGAACAATTAATTTGATAAAGCAAAATCCTGATAATCGTTAGTGTTGACTTATTCAATCCACATTTCAGCAAAAGAATTCCTAATTCGATGAACATTCACATTGTCTCTTTCTCTCTCTAAAAAAAAATCTCAATTAACACAATGTCCAAATCAGCGTTAACAACTAAACAAAAGGAATCGAATGAGCGTAGTTAACGGCGAAATATCAAACAAATCTTCCAGCTGAAATCCAGATTAACCGATACTATTTTGTCTCTACAAAGAGAGAGAGAGGGAGGAAATTTCGTTGGCATTTGCGTTAAATTCCCGTAATCAAACTTCGTGGTTTATCCCCCTTAATTGACTCTCGTTATGTTATGACCAAAGCTTGCCGACAATTCACTTCACTACTCTCAAATAATTCACTTAACAATCGTATACCAGATCTTCAACGCTCGGATGCTATGCAGATATTGAGAGGTTATGAAAAATAATCGAGAACAATTTTCTGAGGTCAAGTTGCCGGTCAAGAACACCATAAGACGCTCGTTATTCGTTATTGGATGAAATAAATACAATAATACATCTTTGTTAGTCGATAGCAATAAATATTCGTGGTCTTATTGGGCGTACAAACTGTCTTTATTTATATTTTTCTAGATATAAATTATTTAATTCAAAAATATGGAAATCCACATAGGCTAGGAAATGAGCATTGTTCGCTTTCGAACGGTTGATTTTTTGTGTACAGGTAGTATAAACAATATTATGCTTCCGAACCGTCAAATCGGCCTGAGGTTTCAATATCGAAATATTGTGTAGGGATTACTTAGGTAGTAGATTATACAGTTACGTTTTGCATTTAACAGGTACCGTTTAACCTTCTATTAGTGCCTCTGCCTAATTCCAACCCTATTTCAGATTCGGCTCAACCACGCGCCACAAGTTGCCTTACCCAAAATGTTTAGACCTTTATAAGTGGAGCCTCCCAAGAAAAGTCCAGGCAGACCAGTAAAAGTCCTTGATGAAGACACCAAAAGTGTAATTCGAAGAAAAGTTCACTCTTTTTATTTTAAAAAAGAAATACCCACCCTAGATAAGATTTTAATGGAGCTTGGCCAGGATGACAGTATTCCGTTGATAACTAAAAAACTTTTATGGACCACTTTGAGAAATATGGATTTTGCCTGGGAAAAGCATAACCGTAAAGCACTTTTACTGGAAAGCGATGAAATTGTTTGCTGGCGACGAAAATACTTAAGAAGTATGAAGCAGTACAGAACAGAGCAGAAGAAAATCTTTCATCTTGATGAGACGTGGATCAATGAAGGTTATACAGTACCAAAAATGTGGCAAGACAAAAATATAACCAGTGCTCGCCAAGCTTTCATGGAAGGCCTGTCAACGGGTATTAAGGTGCCTTCAGGTAAAGGGAAAAGACTAATAATCGTCCATATTGGAAGCGAAGAGGGATTTTTAAAAGAAGGTTTGCTAACCTTTCAGTCGTGCCATACGGGAGATTACCACGAGGACATGGATTCGGATGTTTTTGAAGACTATTTTGGTGAAATGATAAAATATCTTCCGGCTGATTCAGTAGTAGTTATGGATAACGCGAGTTATCATTCTCGACGCATAGAGAAGACTCCAACTTCATCTTGGAGAATACAAGAATTTATTGACTGGTTAACGACATTCAAAATGAAAGACGTTAAGCTACTGTTTGATCAAGCCATTAAGGAGGAGATACCAGAGAACTGGCTAAAAGCAGTCCAGCATGTCATTAAAGAAGAGGAGAAAATGTGGGATTTTGACTACTTGATCGATCGGACCGTCGACCCGTTAATTATAACGTCAAGAGGAGATGACAGTTCCTCCGATGACGAAGAATATTATGATTTTTTATAATTTAATTTCTGTATAATGTATTTTTTGTATAATGTTCAATAAAAAATAAGTGTACCTAATACTATGTACATAATGCCTAATTTTTATTCTGTTAAAATAAAATTATTTCCTTTTTACGAGTATCCTACCGGCACGCCTTTGGCACACTATTTTCAGTGTTTGTGAATGGATAACATTAGTCTAAACCCATATATTGACCCCAACCAGGGTGGTACTACCTGTACTTGATAAAGAGAAAGAATTTTACAATGAAATCAATGCCAAACTATAAAAGTGGCTTAAATATTCGTTGGGTCACTCTGTGCTCCCTTTGCATACCTAATGAGGTTTTATTACTCTATACCTTTCTGAAATAAACTATAAATACTTTTTTATTCGCCTTCAAAAGTCCTACAAAACTAGGCTTTGTACGAAAAAAAAATTAATTATGTCCAAAGTTATCGATAAAAAATCATTGTTTATGCAATGTTAAATAAACAATTTTAAAACAAGCTCCTATCACTGCCATGTCTCGGCGTTTCGTGAAATCATTCGTCCTTACTCACAGACATTATGTACCAAAGCTGGAATCTGTACGTGAAATAGTTAACAAGTTACAGCGTTATTAACAAATTATCGATCTACAATAGCTTGAGCGACGTTCAGCGATACGAAAATCATTTTTATCGGTAACTTTCATCATTAATTATCACATCACATTTAATTATTTTTCAAGAAAAAGTTATTTTGTAACAATGGCAGCGATTATTATTTAAAAGGGTCTAAGTTGTAAAATAGAATAAGTCATATATTTAAAAACTTTTTTGAATATATAATTTCATACTCTAATAGAGGGAGGAAAGATATTTAATATGAAAAAAGAAAATTTAATCTTCGTTGAGAAATAATGAAGTTACAGGCCGTCAAAGTCCTATAAAAGTGTTATTATAGCTGCACGGTCAAAGATTACAAAATAAGTATAAGATAGTTCACTTGAAGGCGGTCTGATTCTTCTTAGTGTTTTAAACGATCGCCGCACTCATAAATCATATTTACGGCTCCCTTTTGTTGTAAATAACGACACCGCTAGTTACCAGGGAATTAGAAGAGTATATTTTATTCCAAGCTATACAGGGGTAACTTGAGAAATATATATTCAAATAGGATGATTTATTAAAGGTTTTTTTTATATAATGTTTTTAAATGTTAATTATTTCGAAAAATGTTCAGGATATGAATTTGAAAAGGAAAGTTTAGGTATAAGTAAAAAAATAAATTAAAATTTTTAAAATGAATCAATTGACAGATTTTATTCAAAATTTTAGTAATTTTGTGATGCTTATTGATGATCTAGCGGTTATTTATACAGAATATCACAAATTAAATTATACATACTTATTGGCCACCAGAATAATAGGACCACTAAAACAATTTTGATCTTTAAATTAGACACTCCGTATTTTTTAGATTCACAAGATTAAAACAGTAAAATCATATTATGCAGCTGCAGGATATATTTATTAATAAATTAGATATGTGAATTTTCAAATTTCTATGAATACCCAGTATCTATAAGTACTAAATAACTAACTAATTTATTATTATCAAATAAATTTGTTACAATAGTTTAAAAAAGTTGAATTCCGTATTTGATAATAACTAATTTAATACCCACCTCTCAACGACTTTGGGGCAACGATAAAAGGATATTTCTGGTTTTCCCACCTTGCTGAAACAACCCATCACAGTACAACACACAGGCATTTTAAAACCACAATTATAATATTATTAATGTTACTTTTGGAAGACAGGAGTTAAAATAATGCGAACAAGAAATTTTACTTCCGGAACGTTTCCCGAAAAACTAAATGAAATACTTCTACAAAGTTTCTAGAGATTGTAGGCACATTTCTGGCCCTTAATTGCTTCTCTATATTTTTATCATTGTTTACATTATAAGTACTTAAAATCAAGACTGCATTCAGAATTCGTGGGAAAGTGATAAACTCTACGATTTATTATGTATACAACTAAGACTATTAACAAATATAACAAAATATTTATTTTATAAGTTTTGCTATTGAAGAGAAAAATATTAATATTATTTTTTCCTTATTGCAATAATTAATTAATAAATTTAAAATATCTATACAACATAAACATAAAACACGAACAACGAATTCTAAAATACCAGCGCTCTATAGGCGACAACCCGTATAATATGCAAAATTAAATGCAAGTAAGGATTAAGCGACATACTGTAGCATGGCGCCAACCGATAAGTCACCAGACAGTAACCAGCGGTATGAATCCTTTGATCGATAGAATTCGTACGAGTGAACAATCTTATATTTATTTTGTAATCTTTGGCACGGTCGAGTTTGAAGGGCCGCGGCCAGTATCTCTCTCGAGTCCACGATCGACTTCCCCTCCGCGACACCGTGAGAAATATAGCGTTCCGCTGACCTTTGATTTTGTTTTTAAGAAACTTACCTTTCATCCAAACTCTCAATATTTCAAACAATGAAAGTTCTCAGTATTCCGGTACCGATTATTTTTTGTTTTTTTCGCTACTCACCCAAATTGTTCAACAATGGGCGTTGCACTTTGACGGCCTGTAACTTCATTATTTCTCAACGAATATTAAATTTCCTTTTTTCATATTAAATGTCTTTCCACCCTCTATTAGTGTATGAAATTATATATTGAAAAGTTTTTTCTACAGTCGCGCGTAAAATTACTAATTACTATATTCAAATGAAATCTTAAAGTCGACAAATGCCGATGATTGTTACTTTACGCTCTAGCGCAAAAAAGGAATCTTTTTCGCTCGCTTAGTTAATCAAACCACGCCCTCCGAATTAACTCAATTGGTGAATAATTAACAATTTATCGGATTAAAAATTAAATAAAATTATATGAAAATTGTCAATAATTTTGAAATATTGTCAAAAATGGTCAATAATTGTCAAAAACTGTTAAAAATGGACAATTTTTGTCAAAAATGGTCAATTGTGAAAAATTTTAAATTTTTATTGAAAAATGGTCAAAAATTTTCTAAAAAAGGTCAAAAATGATCATTAAATTGTCAAAAACTATCAAAAATGGTCAATAATTTTGAGAAATGGTGAAAAATTATGAAAAATTGTCAAAATTTTTGAAAAATGTTCGATAATTGTCAAAAACTGTCAAAAATGGACAATTATTGCCAAAATTGGTCAATAATTAGCAAAAATTGTTAAAATTTTGAAAAATGGTCGATAATTGTCAAAAACTATCAAAAATGGTCAATAATTTTGAAAAATGATCAAAAGTTTTGAAAAATTGTTAAAATTTTTGAAAAATGTTCGATAATTGTCAAAAACTATCAAAAATGGTCAATAATTATGAGAAATGGTTAAAAATTATGAAAAATTGTCAAAAATTTTGAAATATTGTCTAAAATGGCCAATAATTGTCAAAAACTATCAAAAATGGTCAAAAACTGTCAAAAATGGACAATTATTGTTAAAAATTGTCAAAATTTTGAAAAATGGTTGATCATTGTCAAAAAGTGTTGAGGTTTTTGAAAAATTATCAAAAATTTTGAAATATGGTCAATAATTGTCAAAAATGGTCAAAAATTAAGAAAAATGCTTCATAATTGTCAACAATTGTCAATATTCATAAAAAATGGTCAATAATTTTGAAAAATTGTCAAAAATGGTCAACTATCGAAAATGGTTAAAAATTATCAATTATTTTTAAAAACTGTCAAAATGGACAATTATTGTCAAAATTGGTCAATAATTGTCAAAAATTGTTAAAATTTTGAAAAATGGTCGATCATTGTCAAAAACTATCAAAAATGGTCAATAATTTTGAAAAATTGTCTAAAATGGCCAATAATTGTCAAAAACTATCAAAAATGGTCAAAAACTGTCAAAAATGGACAATGATTGTTAAAAATTGTCCAAATTTTGAAAACTGGTTGATAATTGTCAAAAAGTGTTAAAGTTTTTGAAAAATTGTCAAAAATTTTGAAATATGGTCAATAATTGTCAAAAATTTTGTAATATGGTCAATAATTGTCAAAAATGGTAAAAAATTTGGAAAAATGGTCCATAATTGTCAATAATTATCAAAAATGTTAAATAAATTTGAAAAATGGTCTAAAATTTTGAAAAATTGTCAAAAATGGTCAAAAACTATCAAAAATGGTTAAAAGTTGTCAATTATTGTTAAAAATGGACAATTATTGTCATCAACTGTCAAAAATGGTTAAAAATTGTCATCATTTTGAAAAATGGTCAAAAATTATAAAAAATTTGGAAAAATGTTCACTAATTTGAAAAACAGTCAAAATGGTCAATAATTGTTAAAATTTTGAAAAATGGTCAATAATAGTTAAAATTTTGAGAAATGGTCAATAATCGTCAAAAGTTGTCAAAATTTTGAAAAATAGTCAATAAATAATACGAGCCGTTTCCGAAAATCGATTTAAACACGTGATTTATAAAATCGATTAATATTACTATAAAATTCGATAACTAAAAATCGATTATAAGAAAGTCAAAATCGATTATTTCTTAACATCCCTAGTCAGTAGATCTTTTTAAGGTTAATCATGATGAATAGCGAAAATGACGATTATTCTAGCATCCCTATTATAACCTAAGATAATATAAAAAACTGTTTTAATTATTAAAAGGGCGACTGTAGGAAAAATTCTGTATGTTTTTCGAGCGTAAAGTAAAATTGCCGCTTTCGAAAGATCGCCGCGCTCCGCTCCGCGTCGTGCAGCAACATTCTTTCTCAAGCGGCAATCTGTTACTTTTCAAAATTTTGACAATTATTGACCATTTTCCAAAATTTTCACAATTTTTAACAATAATTGTCCATTTTTGACAGTTTTTGATAGTTTTTGACAATTATTGGCCATTTTTGACAATTTTTCAAAATTTTTGGCCATTTTTGATATTTTTTGACAATTATCGACCATTTTTCAAAATTTCAACAATTATTGACCAATTTTGACAATAATTGCCCATTTTTGACAGTTTTTCAAAATAATTGACAATTTTTCAAAATTTTAGACCATTTTTACAGATTTTTGACCATTTTTGTCAATTATTGACGATTTTTTATCATATTTTAAAAACTTTAACAATTTTTGACAATTATCAACTATTTTTACCAAAATTTTGACAATTTTTAACAATAATTGTCCATTTTGACAGTTTTTGACCATTTTTGATATTTTTTGACAATTATCTACCATTTTTCAAAATTTTAACAATCTTTGACAAAAATTGTCCATTTTGACAATTTTTGACCATTTTTGACAATTATTGACCATTTTTACAATTTTTGACAATTTTTGAAAATGTTTGTCCATTTTTTAAGTTTTTGACAATTATCGACCATTTTTGACAAGTATTGACCATTTTTGACAAATTTTGAAAAATTTTTACCATTTTGAAAAATTTTTGGACCATTGACCATTTTTGAAAATGTTTGACCATTTTTCAAATTTCTTTTAAAGTTTTTGACAATTATCGACCATTTTTGACAAAAATTGTCCATTTTTAACAGTTTTTAACAATAATTGACCATTTTGGACCAAATTTCAAAATTTTTGACAATTTTCATATAATTTTATACTATTTTTAATATGATAAATTGTTAAATATTCACCAATTGAGTTAATTCGAAGGGCGTGGTTTGATTAAATAAGCGAGCGAAAAGATTCCTTTTTGCGCTAGAGCGTAAAGTAACAATCCTCGGCATTTGTCGACTTTACGATTTCATTTGAATATAGTAATTAGTCATTCTACGCGCGACTGTAGAAAAAGTAGTTTTCTCTCCCTTTTATCTACTACTATAAAGCCGAACAATAGTTAAATTTAAACGTAGTTATATTTTAGCTTAATGTGTTGAAAACTCGATTTAAAAGACGCCATTCTGAATGAACTTACCTTTTAACAGAAATCTTTTCCGGATGTTCTTCTATGTCGCGCCGTTCATATCATCTTTGCACTTTAGATCCACATCATGTCTGAAGGAATTACTTTACCCAGTCTTTTATTTAATTTATTGTCCCACTAAGAATACGAGTTTTTGCTCCTAATGATTCGTTTCCGTGTTTCTACATCCTATAAGAAGGATCGATATATAATTCTACTACCCTCTCGAAAAATAAGGGCGAGAATAAACTAGATTGTGATATTAGCTTTAGGTTCCTTTAAATAATCAACCACTCTCATCAAAAGTCTACGTCACTTTTAGAATGAGACAATTCCGGATTTGCTTCGCTGCTATCTTGACCAATTTGTTTTTTTTTATTGGAAGCAACATTTTTTACTTATCAATCGTGTATGATCAATATCTGAGAATTTCTCAGGTTTCCTTTTAAGGCAAGAAGTACCATATTTTTTACAGCAAAATTTCGACATTCCTAACTGTACGTATGGGGCGAGATCTGGCTAGAGTGCGAGGAGATAGTGGGCTGCTGGACCAATTTATCCAAAGCTTGAGGCTATGGAGTCTTTTATTGACCAATTTTGTATTTTTGTGCGATAGGAATCATTCTAGAAGGTTAAATAAACATCTATTTGTTATGTGACCTGATAATTTGTAGGATAAAGCGGGGCGATGAATGGCTGGGGAAAAGATTGAGTATTTGGAGTGTGCTGGAGGATGAGGAAAGCTTGAGCTTACATAGGTATGTGGAGTCGGATATAAGGAAAAGGAGAAAGGAATTATTGGAAGAGTGGGAATGGAGGTGGACGAAGGCTGAGGCAGAGAGTATGAGGAAGAAAGTAAGAGAGGAGATAGAAAGGGGACTTGAAACAGAAAGATTCTGGAGAAGATTGTGGAGTGGTGCGGACTGGAAGTGGCGGAGCAAGACGAGGGAAGTGGTGGTGATGGTAAAGGGAAGGAGAATTCGGATGGAGGAGTCTGGGAAATACATAGGGATGTGGCTAGATAGTCGATTATCCTACAGAACATGTTAAAGGCGACAGCGAAGGGGAAAGTAAGGGCAGCATGGCTGGGAAGATTGATGTGTACTGGGAGAACATGGTGGAGATAATGTTGATGGGGGAGGAGGAATGGATGTAGGTGAGTGGCATAGTAGATAGCATAGTTAGGGGGAGAGAAGTACTCGATATGGCATGAGAGGTAGGAGTGATAGTTAGGGAGAAGACGACTGTGTGAGCGGAGAGTGTGCGAGGGATCGCCGCCCGTCTCGAAGTATGCTAGGGTAGTGATTCCGAGGCGGGGGTAACGGCGAGTTTGAGCTGGGTTTGGTTGGTAGGCATCCCCTTGGGGATGAGTCCAACACTGTTTAGGTCCTGGACCCATTCGAACATGAGTTTCTCATCTCGACCCGAAATATTTATCTCGGGATTTTAGTGAAGCCTAGGGATAGGGTTGTTGCTAGCATTTAAGAAAAAATTGATGTAGTTAACCTCAACTTCCTCTATTATTTTCTACTCTTTTATAACATGAATATTTTGAGCGCCCTGTAGATATACACATACCTCGATAAGTGGTTGCTACTAACAATAAACGTTGTTCACAAGCGTGGGAATGTACTTGTCTGGTCCTAACTCTCAAAGTAATAACAATCTACAACGATCGGTTTTAGTCTTAGGCGTTCCGTGTCATATACTTGTTATTAGAAAATGGAAATTCTTATTAGGGGTGAACGTTCTGGCTTTCGGTCATTGGTTGGTTTGTTGTCGAGTAAGTATACAGGATACTGTGAATAGCTTAGATCAAAAATACAAAACTGTAGCTCTGGTTAAATTTATTGAACTTCTTGAGATTAGGTTGGCCACCGTATTTACCGGATAAGAATTGTATTGTTTCAATTTTATTTCAAAAGAGGTAGAAAATTTTTTGAAAAAATGTAAATTGGTTAATGGTTCGGTATATAGAGAATTTTGAATGTGATGACACTAAGGAAGAACAGATTGTGGATGAGGCGGAAATTGAGAAATTTGAGCAATGAACAAAAGAGCAAAATCTTCCAGTTGGAAGATGAATCAGAAAATAAGTGAAGAACTTGAAAACATTGGTGACCTTTTTCAATAGACGATAAATCCGTGAATTCAGTTTTTGTCGTATTTCATAGTGGACTGTTTGTTTTCAAAGCAGGACCCCGTATAAGAGATTATTCCATAAAGCAGCATTTATAAGGGATATCAAAGGATCCTCTCGACCAACACAAACGTTGATTGGCGAAGCAAAATCTTAATTGATTAATTAATTAATAGTCAGCCCAGATCCGTATTTTTTGTTATTGTTTCAGTTAAGCCCAGCTTTGCTATTCATACTTCATTTAAATTGGGTAGTTGGAACATAAATAATGATATAATAGTCAAGATCGATTTAATCACGTGAACCCAAGTTATAATCATCGACAAGTTTTTTTTTATGCAGTTTCATCAAGTCATACAATATCTCGTACAATATTCAGCAGATCTAAACATAATTCTCGATTCAAGTGATGGATGACTTGGTTCGAAGTTTGGTGAACTTACAGAAGCATTGTTCGATAATAAATTTTTCATTCGAGGCGATCCTTCTGGCTGCATCAAATATTCAATTTTCTTGAATATCCTATTGACTGCGCCAAATTATTTTTAAATATTGGTATAGACTGAATTGTAAAAATGTTCTTACAAATATTCTTTTGGGAAAATATCAAAAAGTCGATCGATGTAATGCGAATGTATTTTCCTTCTAATGTATACTACTAACCGGATTCTAAATGATTCGATGCGGAAAATCTGTAAGTTTCTATCACGTCTTCTTCGTAAATTCCTTAAAAGGACACAGCTGTCGTATCTAGCTAAACTATTGAGTTGTTACGTCTTCGGCGCCTTCATGCCCGTATAGATCTCTTACTCTTTCTTTTTGTCTTTAGATAATCAGTATTCCCATAAACTATAATATCTATAGAGCTGAGTTTTCATTACTACAGGGACGTATAAAAAAATGAAAAATAGACAGTCTTGGAGATTGAAGACAGAAGTGACAACCGAAATAAATGAATTCTTTTTAGAAATTTCATTGTACAGAAGTTGTTACAATTAAATTAATCCCGTATAAAAAATTTATCGTACGCCTATGAAAGAATAAATTACAAATAAATCATAAAAATTTTGATCTGCGCCCATGGTAGACGGAAATATTTGCAAACGAATTTTAAAAAAGTTGATCGTTACCCATTCAAAAAAAGTCCAGCACGCACATGATATAGTTATTGTATATGGAGAAATACTTAGAAATGACCTGTTCGAAAAGTTCGTCCTTGAAGCCGCCATTCTGGGCTAGAAGTCTCAGCCGGACTAAAAATATTTGTCTCAATTGTACAGATATGTGCTCGATTCCTCTTTATTGACAAAAATAAGTCATATTAGCATGAAGGTGACGGTTATGCGGTGACGTAAATACCAAAAATTGTTCAACACAGCTTGAGAAGTTTTCATTTTAAAAATGTCATGTTTGGTTGATTTATTGATAACTCACCCCTTGTACTATAAAAATATATAGGCAGATGACCCATTGTTTCCACCCTTTAGTATGTTGAAACGATTGTGGTTGCATACCAATATCTGCCATTCAATATTTACTGAAAACTTTCAGAATAGTGTCAAGTTTGGGAACGTGAGATTCATTTTTACAAACTTCCCCGTTTTTTGAGGGAGGATTTTAAAAGTTGTGTGTATTACACATAGACAACCGTATACAACTTTAAATCCCGTTTGCGTAACTTTATCAGCTCTCCACCATTGTTTTCTCAATTCGCAAGATTATGGTAGATAAAAAAAAACATCTGTGTGATATCGACTTTTCTGTTATCTGCACGAATTTCCAGAACAAAAAAAAAGTTGGCTAATGGCGTTTTCTTTGTTTTTTGCGCGAATCAAAATTGCAAAAAGTGTTTTTCTCATTTTCAGAGAAATGAAATAGTCTGATTTATGACGAAAATAACAATGTAGTTTCAGCATCGACTTCGGGCAGGGCTCGATAATTGCCTAATCGATTCCGACAAAGATAAATAACTAGAAACGTTGATAAGCTAAAGTGTTAATGGGTGCCAGGTGTAAACGTCGCTGGTAAAAATTCCGTATCAGGAATAAGATTATTTACCCATAGCAGACAATATCTTTACTTTATACTTTGTGATTATTTTTGCATTTTATTTAGTAACAATAGCACTCGAATTCTCCATTTTTGTTGTTAATTCCAAATGCCGATCTTTTATATTTTGCATAAGTATAGTTTTTTTTTTCGGGTCATGTTCGAATGGGTCCTATCCAGGACCCAAACAGTGTTGGACTCATCTCCATGGGGATGCCTACCAACTAAACCCACCTCAAAACTCGCCGTTACCCTCGCCTCGGAATCACTACTCTCGCATACTCTGCATACTTCGAGACGGGCGGTGGTCCCTCGCTGTCACCGTCGTCTTCTCCCTATTATCACTCCTACCTCTCATGCCGTATCGAGTCCTTTTCTCCCCCTAATCATGCCCTCCACCACGCCACTTACCTCCATCCATTCCTCCTCCCCCCTCAACATTATTTCCACCATGTTCTCCCAATACACCGCCTCCCCTAGTTTCCTCCCTAACTTTTTCAGCAGTACCTCGTTATTACAGCATCTAAACACTTGCCCCACATCATCTTCCACTTCACACATCCCGCACACTCCAGTCTCTCTTTTCCCAATCTTGTGGAGGTACCCTACTCTCGACCCATGTCCAGTGAGCACTTGTGTCAAGAAGTAGTTCACCTCCCCGAATTTCCGGTCCATCCAATCTCTCCTATTCCCAATCGCTCCTTTCAGCGCGCCCCCATACTCCTCCCACGTTCTCTTCATTTCCTCCTCCATCCATTCCTGTACTTCCTCTCTGGTCGCATCCCTCCAGCGTTTGTTCTTGGCTCTAGCCATCACGTCCAATGGGTAGGACCTTGATAGCACCGCTGCTGCCAGTCCACCCACTGTCCTGTACCCCTGCACCACCTTCAGGAGTATCTCTCTCTGCACCCGCAAGAGTGGCCTAACCCTCGCATTCACCCCCGCTCTTTCACTCCACACCTCCGCACCGTACAGCATACTCTGCTCTACCGTCCTACCAATTACCCTTCTCTTCCACTTTTCCCGCCCTTTCACATTACACATCAATCTCCACAGCCATGCTGCCCTTTTAACATATGTGTTCTGAAGGATAATTGCCTATCCAACCACACACCTAGGTATTTCACAGACTCCTCCATACGAATACTCCTTCATCATCATCCCCAGAAAAAAAAACAGTAAAACCTTTGGAACACTATTGTTTTTCTAAGAATTCTCCACGAAGAGAAATACATTTTTGCATCCTTTGGACCCTTTGTGATGCCTTTTGACCCAATATAATTATATAATAATACATATTTAAAATAAGAATTAAATTCCCTTGATCTTATTTCAACAAAACGTTAGAACATTTCATTATTATATAAATATAAATTAAGAAGGTTATTTAATAGAAAGTCAAGTTCAAGCGTGAAGTAAGTCAAAACAATAATATGTTTATTTGTTTTATTTGAACTTGACTGGTTATATAAATATGCATTCAATATTTATTATAGGAGAAGTTGATTTAGAGTAAGTCATGAAGAACATTCTATATAGTCGAATGGTCAGAGATCAGTAATCTTTAACCATTAAGTATAAGTATGATATACGGCTAGGTACTTATGTATATCATTAGCAATAGTAAATAGTGTAATGTATTATAGTGAATAAATCAAACATATCCCAGTGCTAGAAGTAGTTGTTTAATTCCCTGGAGATGATCCTCCAAGCGACCCGCAACACCACTGATTCAGAGGCCTTTCCACACCTTTAGTCTACCAACGTATCCAGTGGAGACGCATCCATTACATGGCGATCCTGCCATGGCTTTCATCCATTACAACCCAATTTTTTTAAGCAATTATTCCACTCGCTTGTTGGTACATTCAAAATAGAGTTTTTGAAAGCGTTGACTGCATTTTCTGGTAACTGGAACCTTTTTCCACGCAGTTCATTCTTAATTTTTGGAAAAGTAAAAAAGTCGTTAGGACTTGTTGGCTGCTGGTCAGATGAAGAAAGGATTCTTTGGAATCTTTGATAGTGTATTTCGTGACACTGTACTTTCCTTGAGGAGACGATTACCGCTATAGCCTGTGTTGATGAAAACATCAGAAGAGGATATACCGGACAAAAAATTAAAGTATTCACTGACAGCCAGCCTCTGCTTAAAAATATCAGTGAACCAACAACTAGATCTAGACTGGTGAAAAACTGCAAAGAATCTCTCAACAGGCTGGCAATAGACAACAAAGTGTCTCTAATATGGGTATCGGCACATGAGGGGATTGCAGGTAATGAAATGGCGGACTAGTTAGCTAAAGAAGGCTCTAAAGGAGACTTCATAGGTCTGGAACCGTTTTGTGGAATCACAAAAGATTGCATAAGAGGGGAACACCAATTCAAATGGAGGGTGACACAAGGGCACCTTCATACAAAGAGTTTACTGAACAAGGTAGACAAGGAACTCTCAACCAGGCTACTGAAACTGGGTAAGAGACATTTGAAGACAGTTACCGACCTGGTGACTGGACACTGCACCTTGAGGAAACATCTGTACAATATGGGCAAAGTTAGTGAACCTATGTGCAGAAAATGTGAAGTACGTACTTGGAAGCACCTTGAAGGAATTAATACAACCATCACAACTACTGAAAATCCTTCCAGTCAAACTAGTGGCCTTTATAGAAGACACGAAGCTTCTGGAATGGAAGTAGATAACATGGGAAATGGTACAAAGATTCAGATCAAGTGCCTGGGCTGATGAGAACAACCCAAATATATGAATGAATGAATTAATGGCATGATATCTCCCTTTAACTTTCGGAATACCCTGCAATTTGGGACACCCTATAGAGTACAATAGCTGGAGTCTGCGTCTTTGTAAGCGGAGTTAACACGTTAACAGTGAAGAGATGTAGTACACAAAATGGAGTATAGATGCGTGGCTAACAATATTAATGAGATCAAAGAAAGACTTTTACAAGAGAGAAATTCACAGTGAAGACTTTCATGTACTAATTTAAGCCTAGTAAATATATAGGAAGCAAAATTTGTTCCAACAAAATCCACGCCCTCTTGTTCGTATTCTATACCTCTTTTCCAACTGCTCGAAATGATTTAAATGTCTACTTTCTGAAAGTATCATTCTCGTTGGAAATGTTGAATACATTTCTGCTGTGCTTTCAGGAAAAGTTTGTTATTTTAGAAACGGGGTTGTCATATAAATTTCCCCATATTCCACAAACGATTCCAGTAAAACTTGATGGCCGCATTGTCTTACAAAACGTCCACTACATTTTGTTTTGCTTTTGCATAACAGTGTCCTTTTAACTTATATAAGTAGCTTATATGTATAAAGATTAAATCTCCCTAGTCTTTCCAACATATTAAATTAAATAAACAAATATTGTTTTGATAAAATACAAAAGAAAAACAGAGCAAATGTTAGAAAAATAACTGAGCAACGCTCTACTTGTAAGTGTATGGAACTTTAAACTTCAAGTCTACTTTTGAAAACTATAATAATATCTCGAGGCACTTTAAACTTTCGCAGGACATCATATACTTTTTTTTACTATTGTAAGTGGGATAAAATTTCAACTTAATTCCATTCAAGACAACTTAAACACTATATTTAATCAAACGCCTTCGCTTGATTCCCTTCCCATGAAAAATACATTTCGTCGGATTAATGGAATCCATAAAGAACCCCCATCAGGATATGATAAACCGACCCTAGACTAACCAACTACACCCCTTCGTTCTAACTATATTCGACCCTTGTTTGTTTTGGCTTATGTGATATACATTTAAAAACGAAGAATATTTATTATACCCACCACCCGCATACACTATCTCGATTAAATATTAAATTTAATTGTTCAAAAGGGTGTACTATGATTATTTAGTGATGTTAAAAAGGTTTAAATCTATGATTGATTATATCGCGCCAAAGGTAATATATAGGGTGTTTCTAAATTCATGCAAAAAAATTTAGGAGGTGATCATTATTTATGGCAGATTTTAAAGCAAAGGTAAACTTTCCTTTCTCATAGACCACTTTCAAAATTTTGCTGGTTCCGGTGGAGCTACATTTCTACAATATTCCCAAAACACGACAAAAAATATGAAGATTAGATCTATCTATAGAAATTTGCGTTGCGGCTGTGTTCCAACCACGAATTAACAATTTTCAAAAAAAAGGCGAGAATTGATTGGTTAATAAGGTTAATTATTTAATTGATTGTGCTGCGAGTGGATGTCAAAGAAGTAGAGTTGGCAAATCAAAAAAGTGATTCCATCCAACTTTACTTTCTCACTTATTTTATTTAGAAAACATTCGGAGTGGTAAAAAAGTTGTATTAACAATACAATAACGATACCAATAATAACATATGCAAGTGAAAATTGGACACTGAGAAAGAAGGATGAAGCCAAGATGAACACAATTGAGATGAAGCACCTAAGAAGAAGAGAAGGGGAAACAAACTGGGACAAATAACAAAACAAGAACCAATAATAAGAAAAATAAAGAGAAAACAATTAAATTGGTATGGACATATTATGAGAATGGAAACAGTTGGAATTACAAGAAAGGTGATGGAAGCTGGAAGTACTATACACAGAAGAAGGGGTAGACCGAGAAGAAAGTGGAGAGACCAAATAAAGGAGATAGGGAATAAGAAAGGAAAAACTCTAGATGAAATGAAAATATTAGCAAGAGACACGAAAGAGTCGAAGCACCTGAAAAGGTAGAAGGAGAAGAGAAGAAGAAGAAGAAGTATTTATTCAAATATAAAATTATTACACTATAGTGTATTTTTATCATATTGATAGCTGAAGAGCTCATTATAAATTCTAAAACGTGTCTGAAACACTTCAGGTGATTCAAAGAATTAAAGAGAATTGTAAGCGCTTTTTCATGTAAATAGGTGTTCAGTTAACAAGTTTCGCTAGATTCTTCCTGTATAGTGAACCACAGGTAGCGAGGACAATAGAACCCTAATACCATTACCATTCAAATATATTTAGAACTGATAAATTTGCCGTGACAGTGCAGTGTAGTTGGGTAAGAATAAGATCCTATTAGGTATTTTATTATAGACGTATTTTATTACAATATTTATTTCATTTATATAAGTAGCACAGATATTTAATTAATAACTTTCGACGTATTTACGCTATTTAGTGAACTCCAGGTAGTGATAACTGATAACAATAGAAACGGAATTCCTAGATTATTCAATTTAATTAATTAATTAGTAAGTTCTACATATAAGAATGATTTGTTAAAAACTTGCAGATGATGTACCTAATGAAAATTCCATTTCATCAGAATCTGACGAATATTCAACTCCAACATTAATTATTATAGATTCAACGGTTCCATCCATGATATTGTCCAGTTGCCACATCTTCTGTTCTTCTTTATGCGTATGACTCACAGCTTTTTTCCAGTTCTCTGCAGACACTTTTGACAAAGAGTTTTGCAGTAATTGATGTAGGTCTTCCAATTTATAAGTCCAATTGTTTCGTGCTACGTCACCCTTTACTTGCGCCTATATAAGTTCAATAGCATTGAATTCGCAGTGGTAAAGGCAAAACTTGTTGACGTCATTTTAAATTAAAATATACTCGGAGTGATGATTCCACAAACTCTCTTTATAAACTGCCAATACATAAACAAGAAATCAGATAAGTATCTATTATATACACTTGCAAAACAAACCATTACAAACACACGCGCGATATGAGCCCGTCCCTCTCAGGATGCACCCCTCAAAGAGCGATGCATCCCGGGAAGAACCTTCCATCCACCCCCCATCTCATCCGATGGGTCCTCATCGTCGACGTTCGCGTTTTTCGCCTACAGCTCGTCCCTAGCCGAATTGGCTGTTGGCTGGAGTCGAGCTGTCTTCTTTTCGGCAGTGGAACCCCGGTGGTTATATCTTCGGCGGTCTTCTCGTTGTTTCTTGTCTTCTGTTGTGTGTGTTTTTCCGCTGCCTCTATAAGGGGCAAATCCTTAGCCGACTTATTACGACTAAAGACGACCTATAGAGTGGATCCACTTATTTTTGTTGACCTAGTTGAAATCCCCACTCATATTTTTATGGATGTGTCAGGCCTTCTCGTAGGCGGGTCTTCTTGGGATTCTCTATAGATGACTTTAGGCTATTAGCTGAGCTAATAGCCTTGTCACATGTTCGAGAATCTCTTGTTTCTTCGGGGTCGTCGTTGTGTTCCTGGATGTCGCTTGGGCGTAGCTGACTCCTGGCTTCGTTTCCTGTTGTTTGAGGCCTGTGGGCATCCCTTGTAGTTCGCGGGGTGTTCTTCCTGGCAGTTTGCGCAGGTGGTTGGCTTGTCCCTCGGTCTTGTGCACTCGCTGGAGCGGTGTGGACCTCCGCACTTAACACACTTAGTGTTTACTCTGCACGTCGTCTGTCCGTGGTGGTATCTCTGGCAGTTATAGCACTGCGTTGGTCCTTTTCCTCTCTTCTGTTCCTCCCATCTTATCCTCACTTGTTGGATGTGTTGTATTTTCCTAATTTTTTCCTTTTCTTCCACTTCTAGTTCTACCATGTAGACAGGCAGTGGTCTTCTTTCGCCAAATCTGGAGCAGATTTGGCTTATTTTGCCGATTCGGATTCCTTCTATTTCGATTTCTTCTTCCAGTTCGATGGTATCCTCGCTGCTTGTCAGTCCTTTGAGGACAATCCTTCCTTTTCGTTCTTCTCGTGGTGTGTAGGTGTACCATTCCACTTCTTTCCTCTCTTCGTCTAGGTACCTTGTCAGGTTTCTGTAGTGCTCAGGTCTTTCGCAGGGGATTTTCACCCCGAGTCTTTCTCTTATTGTGATGTATCTCGTCTTTATACCAAGACGGTAAATGTTTTCCCTTACAGAGCCCCAGTGGTGGGTGCTCCGTAGGATGACGGGTGGTGGTCGGTGTGTCTTCTCTTTGTTTTGCTTGATGGTTTCGTCCATCATTGTATCGTCTGTGTTTCTTCTGACGGCTGCTTCTTTCTTCTGCTCTCTTTGTATGTTTCGGATGGACATCACTTCCGTGAAGTCCATTTCCTCGTTTTCGTTGTCGTTGTCGTTTCGTGGGGATTCTGTCCTCTGCGCCTTTCTTCGGACGCTTTCTGAGCGGCTTCGGCTTCTTTTTTCTTCTTGTATGCTTTCCAGTGTTTTTGCCATGTTTTCCATGGCAATCCTCAGTCCGGACATTTCTTCTTCCATCCGTTTGTTGGTGGTTCTTAGATCTTCTATTTCCTTCTGCGCATTTTCTGCTCTCTTTGTTGCTTCAGTGGCTTCTTCTTTGAGTGTTTGTACTAGGAGACTTTGTTATATCCATCTCTGCATTCGACTGGAGTCCGTACCTTCGTCTTCGCTGTCTGACGATGTGTCCTTTTTTTTTCCTCTCTATGCTAGCGTGTCGTTCTTCTTTTGCTCTTCGTTCTACGTCTGATGTCTTCCCATCTTCTCAGTGGTTTGCTGCTAGCTTGGCTGCTAGAGCGGCTGCCGTGTATTATTTTTTCCTTGGCATATCTGTAGTTCCTGTCCTTCACAGGTCCTAAAACATACAAAACATTTATTCCGAATTTACAAAATTAAATTTTTTTTGAAATATTCCAAAATAGAAAATAGTATTGGAAAACACTATTTACGTTAAGAAACGCTTTTTTTGTCTTCTGATTAGCTTTCGCCGGTTCAGCTGATAGAAATCAACCTCCGTCCGATCGCTTTCTCAGAATCCGCTTCGCTTGCTTAAAGTAATCAAGAACACGTCCTGTCTACTCGGCTGCTCGCTGTTGACTCTTAACTTATAAACCATTAAATGAAAACGACTTCTATTTATACTAGAAAGTACTATTCTCGTAGCCTCCTCCCATTAAATCAAGTAAGTTATCATCCAATCAAGGCGGAAGATGCAATTGGGCGGAGCCTATGAAAGTACTATTTTCTAGTATAAGTAGGTAGTATGTGCGCGTAATTTTTATGCTTAGATTTTAGATTCCCACGTTTAAATATCCTACTTATTGTCCATATTTATCCGCTTTTGGAGAATTGAGATACAATTGATTTATTTTGTCCTGCCTAAATTCCAATGTCCGCCTATGGTTTATTGCGGTTTAGGGGCCTTACCTGAAATCGTGCTATCAATATGATAAAAATATATTATATTAATTATTATTGTTATAACAGTCGTGGTATAATTAAAATTAAACATCAATAACGTAACGTAACTTCAACAAAATAGTCATAATTTTAATGGGGGGATGTATTTGATGGATTGACAGCAAACTATCAATATTTGGCTTCAGTTTTGTCAGGATTAACCGCAAATCTCCTCATTCTGTGATATTCAATTTGCTCCTTTTTTTGTTGAAAGGTTTTTAACGACACTAAAACTTTTTTCGACAAGATATGACGAGGGAAACGCTATTAGAAGCTTTCTCGAAATTCTCCACAGTCCAGGATATTTTCCGGGTATTTCTGCTTGCAGCCAAAATATTAGCTCCTCTTGTAATATCACATTCTCCACTTCCGTTTCATCAAATGGATTTATGATCCATGGAGATATTATGTCGATGGAAATACATCGACATAATATCTTCAAATCTGATTTTCAAGTCATCATGCAAGGCAATTAAATGTTGAACGTATGTCTGAATATCCTCATCAAAGCATTCTACCTGTGAGAAGTTTGAAAACTGGGAAAATTCGCGCGGACTTTTATTATGCTTCATAAATTTCAATTTTCAAAGAAAAGCTGGAATTACACTCTTTGTTTTTATTAAATTGAGGCTGTCCCCTTGTAATTGTAAGTTAATGTCATTAAATGTTTTGAACAAATCTGTCGAATACGCGATGTCTGCCAGGTTTTCTTTTAAATCTGTATCTTTACTTTCCAGAAACTGATTTAAAAAGTGAGTAGAATCTTGTTAAACATCCAGCGTACTTTGGTATGTAGGTTAGGCTAGGTTAGGTTTTTGATGAGTGGGTCTATAAGGCCCTCCACTGCGACTCGCAAGGGTCTATTGTGGCTCACACCTATTCAGATTTCACCAAACAAATTCAGCTTCTTAACAAAGCCAATTAGTTTATTTGGTGAATGATATTTCAGGTCCGAGGGCGAGAGAGAATCCCTGCCAAACATCAGATACCTGATTCGAGCCGCGGCGGGGCAGGCACAAATTATATGCTCTGCTGATTCATCATCTTCCAGACAAAGACGGCAGGTCGGATCTTCCGACAGTCCAAGTTTTAGCATATGATGATTCAGATGACAGTGGCCTGTTAAAAGGCCTGTTAGACAACGTAGGTCATGCCTGCTATAGTCTAACATTTTTTTGGAGACATTCTTCGAAGGATGTATGAAAGCCTTTGAATGAACCAATCCTGGTAAATTATGCCAGGAGTCTAAAGCTCTTCTTGCCGTCCAGGTATTCAGTGTTTGTTTGGCAAAACTTATTGCGATGCCAATTATTGGTTCTGGTCCGATAGAAACACGTACGGCACCCTCCCTTGCAAGAGAGTCTGCCTTCTCGTTTCCTTCCATGCCAGAATGGCCAGGGATCCAGACCAGCAATACTTTATTGAGTTCTCCGATTAAGGAGAGTCTTCTTTGGCAGTCTAAAACCAATTTCGACGTTACACGGTGAAAGCTAAGTGCTTTCAAAGCCGCTTGGCTGTCCGAGAAAATTTTTATTGTTCTATGTATGAGATTGGCTTGCTCCAATCTCTCCACACATGAAACAATGGCGTAAATTTCCGCCTGGAATACGGTTGCATAGGATCCTAGAGAGATTGAGATTTCTGTCTTAGGTCTGCGCCCGTATACACCTGCACCAGAGCCTGAGGGTGTTTTTGAACCGTCTGTGTACCAACAGCTGTCTGCTCTTAATAGTTCATCCTTACGGAGGACCCATTCATCTCTATTTGGAATTAGGACGGTATAAGGCAGGTCGTAGTTTACTGTTGGAGGCATTATGTCAGAGGTCATTCCCAGAATACTGTGACTTTCAGTGTCCACTAGCATTCTGATTCGTTCTGTATAAGCCCAATTTGTGCATTTAGAAATATGCACAATTTTGTAAGTTGTCCATCTAGCCTCTCTTTCCAAAAATATATGGAGAGGAGGTAGGTCCAGAAGGATTTCCATGGCTGCTGACGGTGTGGAGCTGATAGCACCAGTAATTGCCAGGCAAGCCTGTCTCTGTAAACCAGAGAGCTTTGCTTGGGCCGTTCGCTGTAAAGCTTTTGGCCACCAGGCAATAGCTCCATATGTGATCATTGGTCTAACGATCATCACATATATCCAATAGATTTGTTTGGGTCCCAAGCCCCAAGATTTTCCACAGATCCTACGACATGTCCACAAGGATAGTCTGGCCTTATGGATAACTTTTTCCAAGTGAGAGTTACATGTAAGTTTGGTATCTAGGATAATCCCCAAATATTTTACTTCCGCTGCAAATGGAATAACCTCACCATTGTAGGAAAGTAGTGGAATATCCTCCAACTTTCTTTTCCTAGTGAAGGGAACTATTACAGTTTTACCAGGGTTAACAGACATCTGTTCCCTCTGACACCAACTGTGGACATCGTCCAACTTCTTTTGGAGGGTATTATATGCTACCCTTCCTGACTTGGTCCTTGCCAAGATGACAAGGTCGTCTGCATTCGCTTGCAGCTCTACCCCTCTTCTTTCGAGAGCGCTAAGCAAGTTATCCATCAAGAGTGACCATAGTAGGGGAGATAGTACTCCGCCTTGTGGGCAGCCCCTGGAAACCTTAAAGCTAATGGTCTCGTCCTGAAGAGATGTAGTGGCTGTCCCATTAGTGAGCATGGCATATATCCGACCGGTAATGGTTGGTTTGATGCCCTTTTGAATCAAAGCTGAACCAATGGAGGTCGGTAGTGCATTGTCAAATGCTCCTTCAATGTCAAGAAATATGGCCACCGCAATCTCCTTGTTGTTAAGGGATTGGGTGATTTTCTCAACAAGGTTGAGTAATGCTAAATCTGTTGATTTGCCAGTTTGATAAGCATATTGGTGGATGCTCAGGGGGGGAATTATATAAAGCTACCCGCCTGATGTAGCAATCCAGTGCTTTTTCAAGTCCTTTAAGCAGGAAAGATGTTAGGCTAATTGGTCTGACCGATTTAGGGTGTGGGTCTGTGCGGCCCACTTTCGGTATATATACCACCCTAGCCGTCAACCAACTGGGTGGTATGTAATTCCACGCCAGACTAGCTCTATACAGTTTAATGAGGATGCGTAAAAGTAATTCCAGTCCGTTTTGCAGCAGAGCTGGAAATATTCCATCCTCGCCAGGAGATTTGAAAGGTTGAAAAGATTTGATTGCCCATTCAACTGTTGGTGCTGTGATAACTTCCTTGGCGGCCTCCCAATCGATCTTTTTTGGCCGCCTTGCGCCCTCAAAGAGCGGAGGTCGATTGTTATCCAGAGTCAAACTTCCAGGAAAGTGATTTTTAATCAAAAGCTCTAACGTTTCTATTCTAGAGGTCGTGAAAGTGCCCTCAGGTCGCGTCAGCGTACTTTGGTATGTAAGAGCAATCGTCTTTATCATTTTCATCGCACAATTGTGCAAATAAACGCGTATTCAATGCATTGTTTATTATTTTGTTAACTGCATTAATCACAAATTGAAGCGATTGGTGCAATCTATCACTCAAATTTTTCGCTACTATACTAGGTGAATGACACAGTGAATTGCAGTTACCTTTGGTGTGTGTTGCCACCGAAATAACGTCTATGTATAGAATCGATTTTTTCCTTGAAGAAATCACTCACGACATTAAAAAATATTGATTCACCTTTAGTGCCCGTCTTCAAAGTTTTCGCGAATAGTAACTCTTCATGAATTTCTTCGTCCAAAACAAGGTAAAGTTGACTCGTCCAGTTGAATGGAAAAATGAGTTGTTTGCAAATAATTACACAAAAAACTTTTAATATCAGAGCTCATTTCATCAATACGTCTTTGTACAGTGTTGTTACTCAAATAAATTTTCGTGGACCCCAGCTTACGAATTGTGAACCCCCATCTTTTTGTCACGCCAACACAGACCCCCGTCGAGTCTCCCGTGGATCCCTGGGAGTCCATCTGGACCACTTTGGGAATCAATGTTTTAAAGTATAGAATGGTCAGTTTTAATTCCAATTTTTGCAAATATCAGACTTATTTTTCCCATGTGGGACCCATTTTTTTTTTAGTTTTTCGGAGGAAAATGCCTCAAATATTACACGTGAAATCTGTCAAGTAAGATAATTTAAGTTTGGAAATACGCTGGAAACTCTATATAACCAAAATTCTATAATAAAATATTAATATGCGAGGATATTATTATTCTGGTATTATTTGAATACGTGTCATATTCACTATAATCATCACCGGAGTAATTAAACGCCGAAGAATTATGTTGACGTTCATAAACAAGCTCATTGTTAACGTAGATAAAGAGAGACAGCGAGAGAGAGAGAGAGAGAGAGAGAGAGATGTTGAGAAAAGCCTGGAAGTATGTATAAAGTTCAAAGACAACTCGGCCGTGTTAAATTCGTATTGTTAAGTTTACATAATTAGTGAAACTGAGTAAGAATTTGATGAACAATCAAAATAAGTATATAGAGCGCCATTACTTTGAAATAAGACCCACTTCATGATTGTATAGTGTATAATATAGAGACGAATTCGCAGACATTTCTAAACAAGATATTATTCCTTTGCCCCCTTTATTTTCAATTATTTTGCTTGAAACTTGAGAGAAAAGGTATATTTATTTGATTGTTTCGTCTTGAAATTGATTCAATTTTGGTTTGGGCAATTTTTGAACTAAGCTTCAGTTTTTTGTGATTTCTTGAAAATGTTTGACTGTGTTTAACCCTTAACTACTAAGGTGGAGTCTATCAGACTCTGACGGACTGCATCGTTTCCCCCACTTATAATTTTAATCGGATATTCATGCGGCCATCAGTTACTTCAAACCAAAGTTGAGTGATTTATAGTGATTATACATAGTTGTTCATACACAATTTTATTAGCATCGAAGGAGTCTCACAGACTCCACATCAGTAAGTAAGTTAGAAAATATTTTTTTGTTAATACTGTAAGACGCAGTCGCGGTTAATGGTAGCTTATAATACCGAACAGAACATCGATAGGTAGGAACCGTCCGTAGCGCAGAGGGCTTTCTAACCGAGGGGTCCCGGGTTCGATTCCCGATGGTTTCGCTTTTTGAAGCTTGCTTCTTATTGCACGACATAGGATTTTTGAGAAGGCTAGTGAACTCGTAAAACGTGTAACCGTTACGAAAAGTCCGTCACGCAACAGTGTTGCCATATTTCTGAAAAGGCTAGTGAACTCGTGAAACGTGTGATGTAACGAAAAAGCGAATAAGGGTTCGTCACGCAACAGTGTTGCCAGAATTCTGAAGAGGCTCGTGAAACGTGTTATTTGGAAAAATGATCAAAAATTGTTAAAAACTGTCAAAATTTTGAAAATATGGTTAATAATTGCCAAATATTTTCAAAAATGGTCAAAAATGGTCAATAATTGTCAAAAATTTTGAAAAATTGTTAAAATTTTTGAAAAATGGTCAATAATTGTCAAAACCAATCAAAATTCGTCACAAACTGTCAAAAATGGTCAAAAATGATCAATAATTGTTAAAATTTTTAAAAATGGTTAAAATTTTGAAAAATGGTCAAAATTTTGAAAAAATGGTCAATAATTGCCAAATATGTTAAAGTTTTTCAAGAATTGTCAAAAATGGTCAATAATTGTCAAAATTCGTCAAAAACTGTCAAAAATGGTCAATAATTCTTAAAAATTGTCAAAAATGGTCAATAATTGTCAGAACCTGTCAAAAATGATCAAAAATTGTTAAAAATGGTCAATAATTGTCAGAACCTGTCAAAAAAATGATCAAAAATGGTCAATAATTGTTAAAATTTGGAAAAATGGTATAAAATTTTCGATAAATTGTCAAAATTGGTCAATAGTTGTCAAAATTTTGAAAAAATGGTTAATAATTGCCAAATATTTTCAAAAATTGTCAAAAATTTGGAAAAATGGTCAATAATTGTCAAGAATTGTCAAATTTTTCGAAAAATTGTCAAAATGTTGAAAAAATGGTCAATAATTATAAAAAACTGTCAAAAATGGTCAATAATTATTAAAAATTGTCAAAATTTTTGAAAAATTGTCAAAAACTGTCAAAATTTTGAAAAAATGGTTAATAATTGCCAAATATTTTCAAAAATTGTCAAAAATTTGGAAAAATGGTCAATAATTGTCAAGAATTGTCAAATTTTTCGAAAAATTGTCAAAATGTTGAAAAAATGGTCAATAATTATAAAAAACTGTCAAAAATGGTCAATAATTATTAAAAATTGTCAAAATTTTTGAAAAATTGTCAAAAACTGTCAAAATTTTGAAAAAATGGTTAATAATTGCCAAATATTTTCAAAAATTGTCAGAAATGGTCAATAATTGTCAAAGACGGTCGATAATTGTCAAAACCAATCAAAATTCGTCAAAATTGTCAAAAAATTTTAAATATGGTCAAAAATTGTCAATAATTTGGAAAAATCGTCAAAAACTGTCAAAATTTTGAAAAAATGGTTAATAATTGCCAACTATCTTCAAAAATTTGGAAAAATGGTCAATAATTGTCAAAATTTTGAAAAAATGGTCGATAATTATAAAAAACTGTCAAAAATGGTCAATAATTATTAAAAACTGTCAAAAATGGTCAATAATTGTCAGAACCTGTCAAAAATGATCAAAAATTGTCAAAAATGGTCAATAATTGTTAAAATTTGGAAAAATGGTCAAAACTGTCAAAATTGGTCAATAATTGTCAAAATTTGGAAAAATGGTCAATGATTGTCAAGAATTGTCAAATTTTTCGAAAAATTGTCAAAAATGGTCAAAAATGATCCGATTATTGAAAAAATGGTCAATAATTGCCAAAGACGGTTAATAATTGTCTAAATTCGTCAAAAACTGTCAAAAATGGTCAATAATTGTTAAAATTTTTGAAAAATTGTCAAAAATTTTTAAATATGGTCAAAAATTGTCAAGAATTTGGAAAAATCGTCAAAAACTGTCAAAATTTTGAAAAAATGGTTAATAATTGCCAAATATTTGGAAAAATGGTCAATAATTGTCAAAAATTGTCAAAATTTTGAAAAAATGGTCAATAATTATAAAAAACTGTCAAAAATGGTCAATAATTATTAAAAATTGTCAAAAATGGTCAATAATTGTCAGAACCTGTCAAAAATGGTCAATAATTGTTAAAATTTGGAAAAATGGTCAAAATTTTTGAAAATTTTTCGAAAAATTGGTCAATAATTGTCAAAATTTTGAAAAAATGGTTAATAATTGCCAAATATTTTCAAAAATTGTCAAAAATTTGGAAAAATGGTCAATAATTGTCAAAAATTGTCAAATTTTCAAAAAATTGTCAAAATTTTGAAAAAATGGTCAATAATTATAAAAAACTGGCAAAAATGGTCAATAATTATTAAAAATTGTAAAATTTTTGAAAAATTGTCAATACTTGTCAGAACCTGTCAAAAATGTCGATAATTGTCAGAACCTGTCAAAAATGTCAATAATTGTCAGAACCTGTCAAAAATGCTCAAAAATTGTCAAAAATTGTCAAAAATTGTAAAAATTTTCGAAAAATTGCCAAGAATGATCAATAATTGTAAAAACTGTCAAAATTGGTCAATAATTGTCAAAAATGGTCAATAATTGTTAAAATTTGAAAAAATTGTCAAAAATGGTCAATAATTGTCAAAGACGGTCAATAATTGTCAAAATTCGTCAAAAACTGTCAAAAATGGTGAAAAATTCACGAAAAATGGTCATTCTATTGTGCATAAGAAGCAAGCTTCTGTCGGCGGTCCGACGACCGCTCACCTTTTTTTTCAATTTTCGGAATATATAGCTTATAATACTTATAATAAAATATGCTTTTTAGGAATAAAATAATGGATTTCAAACCAAGTACTTCAAAAAAAGACGTCATCGTGTTGGATGATAAGTTCGAAAATATTGTTCATGAGTGGTATGATGAAATCGATAGTGATTTCAGTGGAAACGAAAACAATCCCGATTAATGCATTTTTAGTGATCACGACACAAACTCCGAAGCATCTGATAAAGCAGATCCATTGACAGAGCAGATTTAATGGTTGGATGTCAAGATGAAACGCAGGATGATGACGCAATCGTAGTAAAAAAATCGTTTCAAATGGGCCTTGAATCCGCCAACAAAAGCTGTGCGAACCCCTGCAAGAAATATTATAAAACTTCCAGTTTTACATGGTGCAGTTCGTTTAGTGGAATCTGCAAGTGCAGAAGAAATTTGGAATGAATTATTTTCTGACAATATGATCTCACTTGTAGTTCAATGAACCAACGTAAAAATGCGAAAGGCGGCAGACCAATACCAAGACAATAAAAAAAATGAATTAAAAGATACTGATGCGAAAGAAATGAAGGCTTTATTCGGTTTATTATTTTATTCGGCTGTTTTCAAATCCAACCATGAAGATGCTTCGTTACTATTTGCTACAGATGGATCTGGCAGAGACATTTTTCGAGCTGTTATGAGTAAGGAAAGGTTCATGATGTTACTGAATCATCTCAGATTTGATAACCCTGACGATCGCATTGAAAGAAAAGAGACCTTTCCAACAGTGAAATTTTCAACCAATTTATAAAAAATTCATAAGCGATGAAATGTTGGTTGGCTTCAGGGGCCGATGCCGTTTTAAAATGTACATTCCAAGTAAGCCTACAAGTATGGCATAAAAATTATGATGCTTACTGATGGTAGAACTGGATACGCATTCAACATTTATTCTGGAAAAGGCAGTGATGGCATGACTTTATCTGCTTCCCAAAAACAAAAAAATTGGTCTGTACCCACTCAAGCTGTGATGCGTCTTGCAAAACCAATTTTCGGTACTAACAGGAATATTACAGCGAATAATTGGTTTTCGTCTTTACAAATGAATTAAAAAATGAAAAATTAACATATGTTGGTACGTTGAAGAAAAATAAAAGAAATACCCTTACAGTTTTCACAAGGATGTAAGGATTTACCAAAGATGTAACTTTACTGTCGTATGTACCCAAAAAAAATAAAGTTGTAATGCTGATTCCATCCATGCATCACTCGGTATACGAAGATCCTGATTGATAGTCAACGACCGGAAATAATATTGTATTATAACAACACAAAGGGAGGGCTGACGAAAAATGTGCTATGTATGGAACTGGTCGGAGAACGCAAAGATGATCCATGGCTACCTTCTACAGAGTCTTAGATTTGTCAGCCTTGAATGCATTTATCTTATATAACAGTTATAAAAATAATTTGTCATTATCCATAAGTACTTTCATGAAAGACTTAGCAAAATCTCTTGTTCAACCATTAGGAATTATATGAAGGACCTCCTTAGGAACCCTAGAGTATCGAAAGAATTACTAACACTCATTAGTAGAATCCTACGCGTGGAAGTTCCTCAAGATGTAAAATTTGTCCTGGAAACACAAAAATATTGTTATACAGGGTGTTTCTAAATTCAAGCGACAAAATTCAGGAGGTGATTGCTCGTATGAAATTAAGATGGGTCTTTCCTATAACCAAATTTCCTCAGCCTACCCCTTTCCGAGATATCACCCTTAAAAGGTGGTGACTAAAATTGAGTTTTTATTTTTTTTCTAAAATTTCAGTAAAGCTATAAACTTGAAGTTCTGTAATTGTCGTGCATTCGCAAAGGACTAACCACGGGTATTTTTTCAATATTCCTGTTACATTATACGGGGGTGAAATTAGCAACCCTTACTTTATTTCATATCAAAACTTTTTTTCGAGATGAGGTTTTATGAAATAAAATTTAACTTGAAATCCTTGTTTTATTTAAAAACTTTTTTTGTTCTTAAATTTTTTCCCAAAACCAATAGCTGCAAAGAAAAAAATAAACACTATAATTTATAATTTTGTTAATAAATTGAGTGGAAAACAGTAAAGATGTAAAATGTAATACGATTCATAATTAATGCTGGAAATTACAGAATTTCAAGTTTCTAGCTTTACTGAAATTTTAGAAAAAAAAAATAAAAAAATCAATTTTAGTCACCACCTTTTAAGGGTGATATCTCGGAAAGGGGTGAGCTGAGAAAATTTTGTTATAGGAAAGACCCATCATCCATCCAAATTTCACAGAAAAACAAAATACCTATGCAGTGACTGCCAGAAGCCAATATTCCTCTCGTGTTCAAGAAAAATATGTTCACGGCGTCTCAAAAAAAAAGGAATAAAAAACATATTGCACGAACTTTTGTTTCAGACAAAATAAGAATTTTTAATGTTTAGTACAATCACCGTACACTAACTAACGACAAGTAAATTCACTTCGTCGATTCAGCGGTTACCGAAAATTTCCTTACCCCGCCTATTGTCTGCAGAGTTCTGGTGAGTTTAAATCGAGAAAGTGAGATAACGGGGCGATAACGGGTAGTACGGCGCCAAAGAGACGATGTACCAAAAATTTCAAACTTTCCGACGCAAGTTAATTTACTTGTCGTTAGTTAGTGTACGGTGGTACAATTCTTTGAAGTGTTAACTTTGTGAATATTATGTAATACGAGATTTTTTTCATTTTTGACCGAAAATATAATACATTTTTAATACCAAGAAACTTTTGTTTAAGATTTTTAATGTTTTTTGTTATAATATTTTTATACTTGTTCCACTTTAATTTTTTAACAAATAAAAAATATTGTTTATTTTGAAATACAATAATATTTGTGGTTTTGGCTGAATTTTATTTTTTTAATTTATTCTATTGCAATAGTGGCCGTCAAACTGTAGAAAACAACTGGTACGGGAAAATACTGCCGTTTGTAAAAAAGTTTAATACAAAAATTGTAGATAATTGAAAGATCTACAAATTTTATGGTAACAAGTTTTTCACATAACCTTAACATTTTCGAATAAAATGCGAGAAACCGATTTTTCCGTTTCTCTTAATTCGTTTTTTAGAAAATAATATTAGGATCACCAATCTTGGTAGGATTAAAATTTTTTTAATTCCTAATTCAGTAGCAGTTTTTTTTGTTGAAAAGTTTAGTAGTTTTTGAGAAATTTAGGTTTTTCGCAAAAAATGACCATTTTTTGAAGTCCCTGAAAAATGTTTTTTTAAGAGTAATTTTTTTGGGAAGAAAAAGTGCAAAAACGGAAAATTTAACTGTTATCAATTTCCAATGAGAATAAAGCAGATTTCTCCTTTTCTAGTGCCCTACGTCAAGAAAACTATAGACTCTACAAATGAGCTTTATTTTGCAGGCCCATAAAGGTAGCGGTGGAAAATCAGCGAAATCGAAAAAAAACGTCTGAATTTGTTGGTAATTAATTGCCAAAAATCCGATTTTGTTTAAATAATTGCCGTAAAATTATTTCGCTTCGTGGAGCTCTTCTTATATACATACAAAACAAGATTGCGTCATCAAAGTTTTAAAAATGTTAATACTTTGTTTAAAATATTTTTTTCAAGTTAACAATAAATGACTGATTTGCCATTTTTTGCTAACTTACATTGGCGTACTCGCTTTCGAGGCCATGCGCGCAACCTAACAATGGCGCGCGGAGGGCTATTTTCAGCGCTAAATTAAAATTATAAATAATGGAGGTACAGTTCCGGGAGTTAGAACTTTTTTTACGAAATTTCCTGCTCTTTAAGGATCTTTTTTTCAAATTTCGAAAATATTTATAATTTACGAACAATAAGCTACAAACCAAAAACTATTTTTTTTTGGTGTTTAATTGTTTATAACTTTTGGAATTTTTTATTTAATTATTTGGCACAATGATCCAGACATTATTCCGGATCGAATGAGCTAAACCACATAATTTTAATAAAAGTATGTAGAATTAACACCATTTTAAGCTTATAGACTAGACTAATAGGCCATCTACAGGACATCCCACTTCGCATACTTCTTTTATTTGTAAAAAATATACAAGAATTTCTGCAAGCAGCAATAAATTCTAAACTCGTATTTTCCTACGAAAAACCACAAATAAATATAGCGGGTACTCTGTACATTCATACCAATCCGATATTTTGTTCATATTTAGTTGCTGATAATTTGCGCTTATAAAAGTATACCTGCAGACAGCAACTAATTCTATACTCATATCTTCCTACGAAAAACCACGAACAAAGATGGCGGGTACTCTGTACATTCATACCGATCTATAAACCGATCCGATTTTTTGTTTATATTTTGTTGCTGATAATTTATGTCTATAGAGTATATCTGCAGACAACAACAAAATTTATACTCGTATATTTCTACAAAAAACCGCAAATAAAGATAGCGGGGTCACTGTCAAACTCAAATTTTTATAAAAAACCATAATAACTTTTTGTTCGTTGCAGCAACAAATTAGCAACAAATTCTATCGTATTTGTTTTTTCTATAGTCGCATATTTTCGTCTTGTCCCCGCTAGCTTGATATAAATTGTCATCGATTTTTCGAGATTGGTTTGAGCAACAAAATCGTTTTTTTGGCTACTAATTAGCAACAAATTCAGACGTTTTTTTTCGATTTCGCTGATTTTCCACCGCTACCTTTATGGACCTTTATTTTCTCAAGATTTACGGTGAAAGCTTGACCCAAATTTTATAAAAATTTGAAATATCTCCTCTGACACAACGAAAAGAAATTATTCAAACAATCTGTAATCAATTTGATTCTTGTTTGCAATTTTAACATTTACGACGACATTAATAGACCATATATATTTTTTAAGACAGGACGACGAAATTTTCGAAATAATTGCCCATAAAAAAGTCCCCCTGTTTTTTTATTACTATTTGTTTCTTTTTCTATACACATAATTGTTTTTTATACCATTTCGATTCCGTTCGAGATAAATTATTAGGTCAAACGTGACGACCTTAAAAACGCAGCTGCCTGTCGAGTCATTGTTTTATTTCAATTAACAATGTCGCATTACAAACGTCCATTATTTGAAAGAATAATTCATACCTATATAATATATGAGATGCTTCTACATTTTTTTTACAAATTATGAGAAGTAAATATTTTCATCTCGCCAATCCATAAGCTATTTTCTGAAAGAATCCCTTTCTGTTCCGAAATTTAGGGATCAAACTACCCCCGTTTAAAGTTTCCATCTACCGGAAGTATCAATTTCTTTCTCTACGCGTGTATTATCTTCCCTCGTAGTTTTTTATTCCTGAACCCAACTCGGTAAGAAACTGTGCAATATCTTGGTTGACCCTTCGCCTTGTTATATTCAAATAGAACGACTTTAATGAATAATTTCATCTTGGATGACTCACCACGCTCGGAGGAGAAATTCGTGATATTCACAAGTAAATGTGAATATTCGAGCTACGTGGGGTTTCAGACCAAACAAGAAACAAGACGATGTAAGAAATGCACGTCGTAGACTGATATCAAAGACCTCTGAGAGTTTATACAGAGTGAATAAATATAAATTATATACAGTAAAGTAAAAATTCATTATTAGTAATATAAAAAAATCCCAAAACGGGTCTATTTTTTATTTTGTTTTACTACTTTTCTAAATAATAATATATCATACAGAGTGAATCTCCGGAGGGAGGATAATAATGCAACAAATATTTGTTATTTTAACCACTTTCATAACTGATCTCAGCCGCTCGACTAACAAAAAAAGTTTTCCTTGTCATTTGCTTTTTAATCTGACGTTAAAACTGTCAGAAATATCGAAATACTATGTCCAATTCATCATATCGTGTTTTGTTAAAAAAACTGAAAGTAAGATCCATGGAGGCTATACAAGGAGATCGAACTCATACGGGAAAATTGACAAAACCTGTCCTCAAAATCGTCTATCTAAGCAGTTTGTTTTTTCACCGCGGCGTCGCGCATTGTACCTAAGATACCATTTTAAAACTGTCACGACAATAACCTTACTTTTTATATTTGACCAATTTGACAGCAGGCAAATAGTAAACATTACTTGTGAATTATAAAAACTAGAAAATTATAATTGTTAAAAATTGATAATGTTGTTGAAATGTATTGCAATAGTAGTTGGTAGTGCAGATTATTTAAAAGGAAGACGTGAATTGAATTTAATTTAAGTAAACCAGAGTTTTTTCAGTTACCAAAAATAATAAGAAATATTCAAAGATAAAAATAAAGTAGGAAAGGAAATATTTATTATGATAGACTTAAATTATATACCTTACTTGTGAGAAGTCTATAAAAATCACAATTGCACACAAAATACTTTACTTTTGCTGATGATATTATTATGTTCTAGACAAATACAATTTAAGAGAACTGGAAGAAAAACGGTGAACAAAGATTTGAAGAAAAACCAGAGATGGTTGATAAGGAATAAGCTGTAATACTAATTTGAAAATATTACTGGCATGTTCTTTATACAAAAAAATATGAATTCAGTTGATATTCAGATAAAAATAGGAAATGAAAATATAAATAAAGTGAGAACATACATTGAAGCAAATATATACATCAAATAGAATAAAATTTATGTTTGCCAATTATTGGTGCACTTTACCGATGTAGGGATTACTAAAACCATAAGACATTGAAACTAATCGGTGACACTTATTTCTTACCAATCTTCAGCCACCTAATTCCAGTGTGGCACACTTGTAGTATAACATTCATAGATAAAACACAGAGGATTTAAAATAGTGTAGAGAATGTTTTGTGCAAGTTCAGTTACAGCTAACGTCCACAGTTATATATTTTGTGTACGTACTTATGTATTTTACTAATTGTGACTTTCCACTGTGTTTGCTTCATTAGGAAATAAACTTTTGTAAATTGCAATTTTTGTATTTTTAAAATAAAGTACTTAAAAAAATTATTTTCATGTATGATACGGAATTATTTAAATATATTTTATATTGAAAATCTGTGCATGAACTAATGTCATTGATTGAAAATATATTGTATTTTTCATTGTTATTGAACAGATTGAAGATTATGCATTGAGTTTTGAGACTTTGGGCTTCATCCTACACATGTTAAACCATTTCAGTATTCTGTTATAAGTTTTTGTAGCTTATTTACTGTTATTTTGAGATTATTATGACTGATCAAAGCGATGTCATCTATATACCGCAATATGTATGCAAATTTATATGTTCTGTTTCTAAATCATAGTTGTAACAAGATAGATAGATTGTAGAGCAAATAGGACAGTGAGGAACACTGGAGAAGTCCATAAATGTTTGGAATAAAACTGTAATTCACTTTTACTTGTGGTGTTCTATCACTAAGGTAGTTTTCAAGATTAAAAGCAAGTATTTAGAACACATCACTTCATATAGTTTGTAGAACATACCACAGTTCCAAACATCATCAAACGCTTTAGTAATGCCTAGAAAAATAGCAGCACTATGTTTTCATCATAGACTAGAGGTTTCTATATTTGATGTCAGGTTCGATAGAGTGCATAGTTGAGGATCTGGTATCAAGATATAGATGTATTTTCTGATATCCTTCAGTTACATTTTTTTGCAATAGTACTCGTAATCCTATAAAGCCTATTGGTAAATTGAGCAGTAAATATGAAGTATTCTAATTACCTTATTTTAACTTCAACAGTTCACTTATTACTCATAATACCTAAGCTGGATAAGTATAACAGGCAATAGGATAGGTAGGTATCAAGTTAGAGACAAAATACTGATTGTATCTTTGAACAATGTTTAATGATCGAAGGATTGTACACTCTATATTTAGGTAAAAGAAGTTACATAGTGTGTAGTAAATTACTTCTCGTGCAACTCTCTGTTTATTCAATATTTTCATAATTTCAAGCCTTGTAAAGGCTTGACCAGTTCGGAAGCAATAATCTTTTCGTTCATTTCATGGAAAATAACCTAAAATATTAGATGTTATTAATTCTGTAATTGTTTTATTACTTCTTATTAATAGGACCAAATTTGTGTGTTATTAGAGCTTATGACTACTGGCTATTTATCTATACATACTTTCTATGTTTTCAAACTGTATTTCTTCTAGTTGCAATTCTCAATTATTCGAAGGCCATTTAATATAGTACATATGAAGTGGCACATTTCCTCCAAGCATTTCAAGTGATTTTTCCTTTTTATTCCTCCGTTTTTTCATATTTTTGTGTAGCTAATATTTTTATACTATTTAGGAAGCCAGATTCTGAAAAACTTTATACATATTGTAAACATATCTCTTTATTCATCTTCAATTTATTTTTTATAATTGGGCAATCCAACTTGTGAACTTGGTTCTAGAATATACTTACTTCCACGTAGAGTGTCTTCTTTATGCTTCAAATTTCTCTTTTAAAGACATACTCATTCTAACTGTGCTGGACCTTTAAGAGTGTTCTAAAATTCCATACTGAAGAGAAGACATGATAGTAGATTTTCTTTTTTTTTATCACGTAAAAACATAAATAAATTCAGCAGCACAGAGTGGAACTGCTTATTTTACCACCAAACGATTACAATTTTCGATATTTTTGAAAACGAGAACAAAATACGGATTTCTTATTCACAATATTTTCCATTTCTGTGACCTAACCTCACTTACCTCACACGTGAACAAGGAACTGTCAAAGAAGCTAGCAACCAATAAAACATCATGAACTCGAGTTTTATGATTGGCTGCCGTCAGATTTTTTGGTATCGCAACTTATGTGGTGCCCTCTATAATGATCAGAAATTGGAATACATGGAGTTCGATCTCCTTGTATAGCCTCCATGGTAAGATCATTGAAATTTCAATAATGATTGGTGCTGGTGATGGAATGCGGACTCGAAAATAGGTACTCATCTTATATCATGAAATACACCCAGATCGCGAACGTATCTCTCAATCAGCGTTGCCAGACGTCCTGATTTTAAAATCAAAATTAAATGTGCCGCCTTTCGGGGATAACTCGACACGACACCAAAGACACCACTGCCACCACCGCACATAAATGGCACCAGCTCTTTCAACAGTTTCCAAAAAAAGATACCAGGAATATGCTTAAACTAGTGTCTTTCATATTA